>JALIGW010000001.1:5417145-5757145 GCA_023053685.1 Diadophis punctatus similis
TACGTGCCAAGTTTCAAGTTTGTAGACTTTACGGTTCTGGAGATTTCGTGATGAGTGAGTGTGTTTGGCTTTTATAAATATAGAAGATATATAGATATATAGATGATATATAGATATATAGATAAATATAGATTAGATATATAGATATATAGATATAGATACATAAAAACACTCATATACATATATAGTAGTCCTAGACTTACGACCACAATTGAGCCCAAAATTTCTGTTGCTAAGGTGACGGCTGTAAAGTGAGTTTTGCCCTATTTTACGACCTTCCTTGCCACCGTTGTTAAGTGAATCACTGCAGTTGTTAAGTTAGTCATATGAGGAGAAATAACAGGTCATACCAGACTCTTCCCTTGCCATAGTCAACCCCATTGTGAGGTGGGGTTGACTATGGCCCACCTCAAGAAGATCTGCTCATGAGCCTTCCTCCTTGAGAGGGTCGTGGGATATGGTTGAGGCAGCTTCCCTTCTCCCTGCTAGTCCTCCATCTTTGGAATCTTTGTCCTCAAGATGGTGGAAATTTTTGATTCCAGACAATTGGTGCCTACGGGCCTTCTTCCTCTGTTCATGTCTGTTTTTGTTTTACTTCATTTGGCGGGTTTATGACTTATATTTCCTGGGACTTTACTCTGTTGTACACCTTCTGGGGTCACATATTTCAATTAAAGCAGTATATATGCCTTGTAAATACAAGTAAATAAATAATGGTGTAGAAATTCCCTAGGCTGACTAGGGATTTCTGGGTGTTGAAGTTCACTTTCTTAACATATGTTGACTAGGGAATTCTGGGAGTAGAAGTCCATCCCTCTTAAAGCATGCTGGCTGGGGAATTCTGGAAGTTGAAGCCCACCTCTCTTAAATCCTACTGGTTGGGGAATTCTGGGAATAGAAGTCCACCCATCTTAAAGCATGCTGGCTGGGGAATTCTGGGAATGGAAACCCATCCCTCTTAAAGCATGATGGCTTGGGAATTCTGGGAGTAGAAATCCAACTATCTTAAAGCATGCTGGCTGGGGAATTCTGGGAATGGAACTCCACCCATCTTAAAGCATGCTGGCTGGGGAATTCTGGGAGTTGAAGCCCACCTATCTTAAAGCATGATGACTGGGGAATTCTGGGAGTTGAAGCCCACCTATCTTAAAGCATGATGACTGGGGAATTCTGGGAGTGGAAGTCCACCCATCTTAAATCATGATTACTGGGGAATTCTGGGAGTTGAAGCCTACCTATCTTAAAGCATGCTGCCTGGGGAATTCTGGGAGTTGAAGCCCACCCCTCTTAACGTTCCAAGTTTGAGAATCTGTGGTCTGGACACTGAACAAAATAATCCTAATTTTGGTATGGCTGCTTTCCAGCTAGCAGCAAAAGAAATATCTGGCAATTCCAATGGGAAACTTAACAAAGAGCTCTCTCTTATTTCTTTGAGCAAATGCATTCTTATTTTCCAAAAAAAAGTTTTTTTTTAAACTTCTCCATGATGAAAATGTGCTCTTTCCAAACCTCCGTGTGGCGTGGAGCTTCCTCTGCCTGCACCTCTAATGCAAAAAAAATGCTTATGTTTCCAGATGTTAAAAACTCAGGACATAAATAGAATGTTTCCCTTTAAATGAAGGTGGAGCCATGTAGAGGAGGCGGGCCATGCCCAGAACTGTGATGCTTGATTGGCTGGCTGGACCTCAACTGTATTTGGCACCTGACAAATTTAAAGACACATGACAGCTATTGGAATGAGATCAATTATAGAAAATTAGCTCTCTCTACAACCAACAGGGCATAAAAAGAACCCTAGAATCAGGTTGCATAAAATCGTTTTGTAAATTAAGGTTATTGGTCCATAATCCTCAGTTTAGGACTGTGACTGAGCCAGAATTACAGCTGGTCATTTATCAGATTATCACATGACCAACTCAATTTTGTGACTTTCTTGCCACGGTCTTTAAGTGAATCCACGGTTGTCAATGAACATTAAACTTGTTAAGCGAATCCATTGTCCACAATGGGCTTTTTTTTGCAAGAAATTGCAGAATTTTTTTCCAGCAAAAATATCGGAAATTGCAATCACTGCAGATATCTGTAAATATGGACTGGTTGTGAAGTGGTTCCAAAAAATACACTATCGGAAGTTTGAATCTCCATCGTAAGAACCGTTTTTGGGGGTCCGTCATAACCTGAACATTCACTAAGCGACCGGTCATAAGTCAAGGACTACTAGTTTGGAAATATCTATTGATTTATCTAATTTATATAGTTGCCCATCTTATACCAAAAGTGACTCAAGGAGGCATACAAGAAAGCTATCACACATGATCCTTGACTTACGACCATAATTGAGCCCAAAATATCCGTTGCTGAGCAAGACCATTGTTAAGTGAGTTTTGCCCCATTTTATGACCTTTCTTGCCACAGCTGTTAAGTGAATCCCTAAATTAACAACATAACCATGAATCACATCTGGCTTCCCCGTTGACTTTGCTTGCCAGAAGGTCGCAAAAGGGGATCACTGCAACCATCATAAATACGCTTGCCGAGCACCTGAATTTCAATCGTGCAGCCATGGGGATGCTGCAACGGTCGTAAGTGTGAAAAATGGTCATAAGTCCCTTTTTCCGAGTGCCTTTCTTAACTTGTTATGGTCACTAAACAAATGGCTGTAAGGTGAGGACCAGGGGTGGGTTTCATTTACCTTTGCTACCGGTTCGGGAATGGGAGCGCATGCGCAGAACTTCCGTGCTGACGTCCTGAACCGGGCCGAACCGGTAGAACCCCACCATTGGTGAGGACCTCCTGTATGTGCCAATTTTTTTCTTGTTATTTATAGAATAATGCTAAATATAAATTTCCCTTTTTAAAAAATCTGTATTTTCAGATCTCTTCCCCACCCTCCCTTCGCTTGTCTGTCTTCGCTTCTGATTATTTTTTTCTCCTGAGCTGACATATTTCCCCCCTGGGCCTGCAGGCTAAAATAACTCTGTGTTTTGTTGAATACTGGTCTATTTTTTTTCTCCATAAATGCTCAAGTCAGATACAGTTCCATCAACTATTGACATCTCTTGGCACAGAGCCTTTTTGGGGGGGGGGGGGGGAGAAAAAAGAAAAAAGAAAATAAAAAAGAAAATAAAAAGAAAATAAAAAGAAAATAAAAAAATCTATTTTTTTTGAGTTAAGGAGAAATGTGCAGATTGGTGTGATAAGAGCACATACGCAAAAAAGGGGGGGAATTCAGAAATGGCTAAAGAAAATAAAAAAATAAAATTAAAAAAATCTATTTTTTTTTTGAGTTAAGGAGAAACGTGCAGATTGGTGTGATAAGAGCACATACGCAAAAAAAGGGGGGGGATTCAGAAATGGCTAAAGAGCATCTAGCAATTTCTTAACGCGATTTTTCTCAACCTTGGCAGCTTGAAGATATGTGGACTTCAACTCCCAGAATTCCCCAGCCAACATGGGGAATTCTGGGAGCTGAAGTCCACACACCCAAGCTGAGAAAAACTCTCTTAAAGGAATATACCTTTTTTTTAAAGAACTGCCTTTCTATACTACCCACCGAGTTTAATCAACTTTTTATTTTATTTTATCCTATTTTTGCTTACCTTTCAGTCTTTCCAGGGAAGTCAAGGGCGAGCCTATCTCTTCAATTCAGTGTGAGTGTTTTGTGTTTTTTTTTAAGTGTTTTGGTCGTTGGTCTTGGTAAAATATCTCCCCCGTAGCTTTTCAATGACGGCTGCCTGGTCTTGTGACAAAATTAGCCAACAGAGAGGACTGTTAACTGCAATAGTTTTAACCTTGTTCAACTTTTTAAGGCTATCTGTAGCTAGAGGACTAAAATAAAACTTCCAGATGGGGGAGGAAATTATCTTATTACTGAAAGATAAGCTGTAAGGAACAGCTGTGTTACTCTTCTGTGGTTTGCCTTGCTGACAGTAGAGAATAAAGTGGAACACTTTACCTGACTCAGTAGTTTCTTCCCCAAACCCCAAAAACTTTAACCTTAGATTATCCACCATCGACCTCACCCCATTCCTAAGCGGTCTGTAAGGAGTGTGCATAAGCGCACAACTGTGCCTACCGTTCCTGTCCTAATGTACCCATATATTCATACTTCTTGTACTCTTAATCATGCTTGTACATATATATATATATATATATATATATATATATATATATATATATATATATATATATATATATATATATATATATATATATATATATATATATATATATATATATATATATATGTATGTATATATGTATATATGTATATATGTATATATGTATATATGTATATATGTATATATGTATATATATATGTATATATATATATATATATATATATATATATATATATGTATATATATATATATATATATATATATATATATATATATATATATATATATATATATATATATATATATATATATATATATATATATATATATATATATATATATATATATATATATGTCTTTGGTTATTCGGGTTTTCTCCCGCGTGAAATTGGAAGTATTTGAGTATTGCTCAAGTATTGCTTGAGTATTGGAAGTATTGCTGCTGTTTGGCTTCTGGTTCTTGGTCGTGCCACCTTCCATGAAGATGTGGCACGACCAAGAACCAGAAGCCAAACAGCAGCAATGCAGCTCACCAGCTCAAATGCCCCTGCAAGTCAGACTAACCTAAGAACACCCCCAGCCAATCAGAGCACAGCTAACCCCCCAGCCAACCAGAGCACAGCCAAGCCTCCAACCAATCAGAACACACCTCCAACCAATCAGAACACAGCCAAGCTCCCATCCTATCAGTTCAAACCTCCACTGGCAGTTAAAAGGAAGAAACAGCAGCAATCTCACATTGCTCCTAGAAGCAGGAAGCAGAAGACACCAGCCTGAAGATGATGAATGAGACTTCATCGAAACGTCGCCAAGACACTTCCAATTTCACGCGGGAGAAAACCCGAATACCCAAAGACATATATATATATTTATCAGCAAAAAATGTTACACACACACACACACACACACACACACACACACACACACACACACACACACACAGACATATATATATATATATATATACACACACACACACACAATCATTTCTTTATTTGTTTTTACTTTGCTTATAATCATATATGCTTGACAAAATAAATAAATAAATAAATAAATAAATAAATAAATAAATAAATAAATAAATAAATAAATATAAAAAAATAACAGAGTAACAGAATAACAGAGTTGGAAGGGACCTTCGAAGGTCTTCTAGTCCAACCCCCTGCTTAGGCAGGAAACCCTACACCGCTTCAGACAAGTGGTTATCCAACATCTTCTTAAAAACTTCCAGTGTTGGAGCATTTACAACTTCTGGAGGCAAGCTGTTCCACTGATTAATTGTTCTAACTGTCAGGAAATTTCTGCTTAGGTCTAAGTTGCTTCTCTCCTTGTTTAGTTTCCACCCATTGCTTCTGGTCCTGCCTTCAGGTGCTTTGGAGAATAGCTTGACTCCCTCTTCTTTGGGGCAACCCCTTAGATATTGGAACACTGCTATCATGTCTCCCCAGTCCTTCTTTTCATTAAACTAATTAGGATACAAAAAAGGAACACAATCATAGGGCTGGAAGAGACTCAGAGGTCTTCTAGTCCAACCCCTTGTCCAAGGCAGGAGACCTTATAGTATCCTGGTCAAATGGTTTTCCAGTCTACTTTTGATAACCTCCAGTGATGGAGCATTCACGACTTCTGGAGGCAAGCCATTCCACTGGTTAACTATTCTAATCGTCAAAGACATTTCTCCTTATTTCTAGGTTGGTTCTCTTCCTTGATTAGTTTCCATTCATTGTCAAAACATCTTGTCAAAAACCAAGTAAGTTGAAATGCTGGTTTGAATGATCCTAACTCCTCATAGGGGTGTGTTTTTTTGTTTTTTAAAAAATTGGGAGGGAAATGTAGTTTTCCATGATTCGAACGAAGGCCGATACAGATTACAGTTGTCTTTTCTCTACAAGAAAAATCTTGATAAGCTGTCTAATGGCAGTGTTTCTCAAATTTTACAACTTTAAGATATGTGGACTTCAGTTCCCAGAATTCTAGTCACACTGACTAGGGAATTCTAGGAGTTGAAGTCCCTATGGCTTAAAGTTGAGATGCGTTACCCTACAGCAATGATGGCTAACCTTTTCGGGACCGAGTGCCTGAACCCCCAAAATGCAATGCGTATGCGGGCCCATGTATGCAGCAGGGGCGGGTTGCTCACTTACCTCGCTGCCGGAGCCATGCGCGCGCATCTCCACGCTTTGGGGGTATGCGCGCTCACTACACACACACGCCCCCTCGCACGATATTGCTTCTGCACATGCGCGGAGGCAAAATCTCGCTGAAATCTCTCTCATGCACTTCCCCTCGCGAGATTTTGGCACGATTTTGCTTCCACGCATGCGCAGAAGCAAAATTGCCCGAAAATCACCGAAAAAAAATGGCGACGCGCCGGGTGGACCGGCAGAGAGGGCTCCGGAGCGGTTGCGAAATCTGCCGCTCCCTACCGGAGCTGCGTACTGGACAGCTCCGGCAGGAACCCACCTCTGGTATGCAGCCTGCCCCCATGCATGCATGCACGCCCCACCCCCATGCATGCATGCATGGCCCCCGCACACACCCCACACATGCGCACGTGCCCCACCCCCTGCATATACATGTGCGCGCCCCCCCGCACACGCCCTGCCCCCTGCGCATGCGCGGCAGAGACCCGAAGACCAGCTGGCTGGTGGGAGACGCACGCGCATGCGTGGCAGAGCTGAACTGGGGCAACAGCTTGCATGCCCACAGGGCGCTGTGTGCCACAGGTTCGCCATCACGGCACTACAGCAAAGGTGTCCAAAGTTGGCAATTTTAAGACTTCTGGACTTCAATTTCCAGAATTCCCCATGCTGGCTGGGGAAGTGAGGACTGTACCTAAAAACAGGGCACACCTAGAAGATTTCCTACAGATTGCCATCTCATGTAGTCTCTCTGTCACTTATTTTGGAGTGTTGTTCACTTATTTGCTAGATTTCTGCCCCAGAATTCCTCAAAGGCGTAGCACTTCCTTTTTCCTATTTGCCCCAGAACAACCTTGTGAAGTAGATTAAACCAGTGGTGGGTTCCTACCGGTGCGGTCCACTCTATAGCACCGGTAGCGTCCCGCTGGTGACGTCACAGTACCGCTGCAGTCGGTTGCCGGTGCCTGGGCACCGCCATTTTTTTAAAAAAAAATTAAATATTTTTAAAGTTTTTCTTCTGCACATGCCCAGAAGCTGAGCTTCCGACACTGCGCATGCACTGCCTTCCTACCCCACAGTGAGTCCAAGCGGGGAGGATGGCTGAGGGAGCGCGTGAGACGCTGAAAGAACGGGCGGCAGGAGCTATCTCCATTCCCCTCCCTTCAGCAGTCCGAGAAGCCACGAACACGCAGTGATGATCCCAGGCATTTTTGCACGTTCGAGGCTTCTCGAGCTGCTGAGGGGAGGGGGAACGGGCGGCAGGAGCCTAGGATCATCGAATGGGGAGAAGCATTCAGGCCGGACGGAGCCTCCTAGAAGAACCCCTGTTGCGGTTTTGCTGCTCCCGCTGAGGGGGGCTGCGTTGCGGGTGGGCAATCCCCCCCCCCGCTTCTCCGGCCGCTGCCAAGCTCCTAAGGCCCACGCCCACCCGGTCACATGGCTGGCAAGCCACACCCACAAAATAAGCCACGCCCACAGAGTGGTAGTAAAAAAATTAGGAACCCGCCCTGGATTAAACAAATTGTCCCACAGTCATTCCCTGCCTCCCCCCCCACAAATATGAGCAACAATTAGAAAGTAAAACTCTTAACACAAAGATTGTCAAGTTTTCCCGAACTGTACAAATCTTCTGCCCCCCACAAAAAATAGGGCGTTACAACGATCCATATCCTTTGAAATAAACAAACATTGCATAGCTTTGATATCTCCTCCTTGGATTTTGTGCGATCTTGGGCAGAGCCTTGCCAGGGGCGCTTGTGTGGCCTGAAATTGTACAAGGTTTGATGTGAGATCACCCATCACACCAGCCCTTTCTGTAATATTTGAATGTTTAATTCATTTTATCTGGGACCTCCATGGTTATCTTGGGTGCTGGGTGCCAACCCATAATGTATCCTGACTGTACATTATGTGTGCATAATCTACTAGCAATAAAAGCATCTGTGAGGTATCTCAACGTTAAATATGGCGCTCTTGGAGACGTGCATGGTTTCAGGTTCATTGAATTGTTTTCAATCAATCAATGAATCAATCCGAATAGAGCTGGAAGGGACCTTGGAGGTCTTCTAGTCCAACCCCCTGCTCAAGCAGAAGACCTATACCATTTCAGACAAATGACTGTCCAGTCTCTTCTTAAAAACCTCCAGTGATGAAGCACCCATAACTTCTGGTGGCAAGCTGTTCCACAGGTTAATATTGTCCTTAGGAAATTTCTCCTTAATTCCTGGTTGCTTCTCTCCTTGATTAGTTTCCATCCATTGCTTCTTGTCCTGCCTTCTGATGCTTTGGAGAATAATTTGACCCCCTATTCTTTAATAACTGCTATCATGTCCCCCCCTAGTCCTTCTTTTCTCTAGACTAGCCAAACCCAAATCCTGCAACCGTTCTTCATATATTTTTAGTCTCCAGGCCTTTAATCAGCTTAGTTGCTCTTCTTTACACTTTTTCCCAAAGTCTCAACATCTTTTTTTGTAACGTGGTGACCAAAACTGGATGCAATATTCCAGGTGTGGCCTTACCAAGGCTTTCTAAAGCGGTACGAATACTTCACATGAATTTGTACAAGTTTAATGTAAAATGTGTTTTCAAAACTGACTTTGTCTTTAATATTTAACACCGGAGCAGTGTTTTATCAACCTTGGTGACTTTCTGAGGTGTGGACTTCAATTCCCAGAATTCCCAGGCAGCCATGATGGCTGGGGAATTCTGGGAATTGAAGTCCACACTTCTTAAAGTGATCACGTTTTAGAAACACTGCTCTGGAATATAGTTGATGATACTTGACAATCTGTGACAAGGATGTTAACTTGCTCCTTCATTGAGATTAAGCTTTTTTCTCTCTCTCTCTTTCTCCCCTTGTTACCCGCAGAGTCAACGTGGGCTGTGGTCCTGCAGAGGAGCGAATTTTGCTAACGGGACTTCACGCCGTGGCTGATATTTACTGTGAAAATTGCAAAACCACACTTGGCTGGAAATATGTGAGTGGTGATGGGTTGCTTCTTATTCTCTTATTTCTCTCCCCCCCCATGAGAACCCGGTTTTCAACCTGCAGGGAGTCGGTGCACGTAGTCCTCGAGTTACGACCACAATTGAGCCCCCAATTTATGTTGCTAAGTGAAAATTTTGTTAAGTGAATTCTTGCAATTGTTAAGTTAGTAACACGGTTGTGTAAATGAATCTGGTTTCCCTGTTGACTTTGCTTGTGAGAAGGTCCCAAACGGAGAACCCATGACATTGTAACCGTCATAAATCCCCGTAGTCCTCAGGTTACGACCACAATTGAGCCCAAAATTTATGTTGCTAAGTGAAACATTTGTTAAGCGAGTTTGCCCCAGTATACGACTTTTTCTTGCCACAGTTGTTAAATGAATCACGGATAAGTTTGTAACCCCAGTTGTTAAGTGAATCTGCCTCCCCCCATTGACTCTGCTTGTCAGAAGGTCGCAAAAGGGGATCACGTGACCCCGGGACACTGCGACCGTCGTAAATATGAACCAGTTTGACGGAGGCGAAAATTTATCTCACAAAGGAGAAATAGATCTTTTCCCGGACATCAGGCATTAGAAAAGAAACCGCAATTTAAAAGTCTAAGTAAAAATATTTATTTCGGTACAAAACAATAAATCCTCATTATTCTACATCTCTGATATAAAAATAGGTGTTGCTTCAATAGAAGCCAGGAACAGAAAGGAATGAACGGAGAAAGGAATGTGCACATGCGTACAAGAATATATCAATCACGTGCTCAGGAATAAACCATTGTATTAGATAGGGATGCTTCTCCCTGCATATACATATAACAGGCAATATAAATCACTGCGTGACACAGTTGCCATCTGAATTTTGATCACGTTGACCATGGGGATGCTGCCACGGTCGTAAGTTCGAAAAACGGTCCTAAGTCACTTTTTTTCAGTGCCGTTGTAACTTTGAACCATCACTAAATGAACCGTTGTAAGTCGAGGACTACCCGTACTTCGTTTTCTCTGAATGTTTCCAGGGAGCTGCAGGCCATCCACCTGAATAAACTTAATGGCAGAAGCGATGTAATCTTATTAAGCAGTTTAGATGATACTAAAAACAGGCCGTGGAAGGAAAGGTCATAGAGAAGAGGAGGCAGAGGGTCAGTCATGAGTAACCAAGTTTTAAACATGCTTGGGAGGAATACATGTTCATCATGCAAAGAGAAATTAAAAATTAAATGCAGGTAGTCCTCGGCTTACAACTGTTCATTTAATGACCATTCAAAGTTAATGTCAGGGTTCCAAGTAATACCAAACAAAACTCCGAGGCAAGTAGATTCCTCAAAGAACAGTTTTATTGGATAGATCATATTGTCACAGATCTGGTGAAAACCGACTCTGAAGATTCCCGCAGTTTTCTTTTTTTTTTCCAATTTTTTTTTCTCCAAACATACACAAAAATCCATACATATACCATATTATCAAAACATCCATAGTAATATATTTCTATCCAAAATATCCTAAACACATATCCTTACTTTGCTCCTTTTATATTTTTATCTCCATTCTGCTTTCCTTCTATATTTCATACTACTCCCCTCCCTCTATCTCCCTCTCTCCCCTCTACCTTCTTCCTCCCCCTCTACCTCTTTCCTACTTCCCTCCTCTCTCTCTCCCCTTCCTTTATACTTCCTCTTTCTCCCTCTTATCCTTCCTTGAGTACACCTAATTAAAAGTAAATGGTTTTCCCCTTTCCCAAACCATCAGTCACATGGTCCAATCGAGGCGCCGTCCAGTCGCCTGGTAACGTCACTCCTCTCTCTCTCTCTCTGATCAGGTCTGAGAATGACCTTGGTTCCCAGGAGAAAGTATTTTGTTTTGGCTACAAAACCCCAGCTATCTCTATTCCCCCCCCCCTCCCCATCCCTCAGCTCCTGTCTGGCAACACTGAAGCTTCAAAATGGCTTCGGTCAGGGTTGACAGGTTAAAACAGCTGTGAAAAATGTGACTTTACGATCATTTTTCACACCATTGCAGCATCCCACGTGATCAGAATTTGGGCGCTTGGCAACCGGCTCATAGTTATGACGGTTGCAGCATCCCGGGGTCACGTGACCTCCCTTTTGCGAGCTTCTGACCAGCAAAAGTTCACTTCACAACCATGTTACTAACTTAACAACTGGAGGGATTCACTTAACAGCCGTGGCAAGAAAGGTTCATAAAAGCGGACAAGACTCACTGAACTACAGTCTTGCTTAGCGGCATAAATCTTGTGGTCGTAAGTGGAGGATGACCCGTAAATGAAAAAAAATTAAAATCATTTAAAAATTATGAGGAAATAAATTTATAAAAAAGAAAGATGGACCACTAGGTCTTTTTCTAAATTTTCTACGTTTCTAAGAAGGTTTTCTTCAGCCTTGCTTGAGAGGAGTTTGACACAACCCAGGAGAGAAGATATTTGTTGTGTTGTATGCTGAGTTGTGATTTCAGTAGGAACCACCAGCCTTCTATATCAGGGGTCTCCAACCTTGACAACTTTATGACTTGTGGACTTCAACTCCCAGAATTCCTCAGCCAGCATGTGCCAGGCTGAGGAATTCTGGGAGTTGAAGTCCACAAGTCTTAAACTTGCCAAGGTTGGAGACCCCTGCTCTATATTACTAAATAAATAAAGTTCTTGCTGCAAAAGGAAATATGGATCTTCAAATCAGGGAAGGATACATCCCTCCACATTTATTTATTTATTAGTGACATTTATATACCGCCTCACAGTGCAAGCACTCTCTAAGCCAGTGGTTCCCAACCTGTGGTACGTGTACCACTAGTGGTACGCGAGGGCCTTCCAGGTGGTACGCGAACACTTTCGGGGTCATGAACGATTTTTAGTTAGTTATTTTTTACTTCACAAAAATGTTTACTGCCTAACACAACTGTTGCCACACGCCACCCACCTGGTCCCAGCGGCCCGAGAATCCAGTTGCTGGATGCGCGGGGCCAAAAAAGGAACGGTACAATTATGGAAATAAAGTGATATCTGATCGAATTTAGTTTCTCTGGAACCAGGTGGTACGCGGCGACTGTACGGGACCTCCAAGTGGTATTCGATCACAAAAAGGTTGGGAACCACTGCTCTAAGCGGTTTACACCAGTAAGCAATGTATATTTATATATTGCCCCCAACAATCTGGGTCCTCATTTTACCTACCTCGGAAGGATGGAAGGCTGAGTCAACCTTGAGCCAGTGAGATTTGAACCGTTGACCTGCGGATCACAGTCAGCTAAAGTGGCCTGCAGTACCCCACTCTAACCGCTGCGCCACCTCGGCTTCTACATCTCGCATCCTACATGTTTTGAACAATTGGGTTATATTTGTATACAGGTAGTCCCCGACTTACAACAGTTCATTTAGGGACCTTTCAAAGTTACAACGGCACTGGAAAAAGTGACTTATGACCATTTTTCACAGTTACGACCTTTGCAGTATCTCCATAATCATGTGATCAAACTTTTGATGCTTGACAACTGCCTCACATTTATGACGGTTGCAGTGTCCCAAAGTCATGTGATCAACTTTTGCAACCTTCTGACAAGCAAAAAGAAAGCCAAATTCAGTTAACAACCCAAGTTACTAACATATCCCCTGCAGTGATTCACTTAACGGTGGCCAGAAAGGTCGTAAAACGGGGCAAAATTCACTTAACAAATGTCTGGCACTTTACAAATAGTCTTCGACGTACGACTGTAATTGAGCTTGGAATTCTGGTCATAAGTCGAGGCATCATGTGACCGGCCCCTTTTTAATTTTTTTTTTTACTTTTTTGTGTGGGTTGTTAAGCAAAAGTGGCAGTTATTAAGTGAATGAATGTGGTGGTTGTTAAATGAACATGGCAATTGTTAAATGAACGCTGGGATCATAAAGAACAAGAAGCAATGGGTGGAAACTAAACAAGAAGTAACTTAGAACTAAGGAGAAATTTCCTGACAGTTAGAACAATTAATCCGTGGAACAGCTTGCCTCCAGAAGTTGTGAATCCTCCAACACTGGAGGTTTTTAAGAAGATGTTGGATAACCATTTGTCTGAAGTGGTGTAGGGTTTCCTGCCTAAGCAGGGGGTTGGACTAGAAGACCTCCAAGGTCCCTTCCAACTCTGTTGTTGTTGTTGTTGTTGTTGTTGTTGTTAGTGATTCAGTTCTAAACACAAGAAACTGGCAAAAAAAGTCACAAATCAAGGTCATGTGACCACGAAACACTGCAAACCACAAAGAGAGGTGATTTGTCAAATGGCCCAAACACAATCCCATAACCGTGAAGGAGATGCAACTATTATAACTTTGATAATACAGATAGTCCTCAACTTACAACAATTCATTTAGTGACCGTTTGAAGTTATAACGGCACTGAAAAAAGTGACTTAAGACCGTTTTTCACACTTACAACCGTTGCAGCATCCCTAGAGTCACATGATCAAAATTGGGTTGCTTGGCAACTGACTCGTACTTATGACATCGTATTTACGTCCCCTTTTGCGATCTTCTGGCAAGCAAAAATGCTTGGCAATTGGTTCATACTTATGACCGTTGCTGTGTCCCAAAATCATGTGATCAACTTTTTGCGACCTTCTGGCAAGCAAAGTCAACGGGGAAGCCAGATTCATTTAACAACCATGTTACTAACTCAACCACTGAAGGGATTCACTTAACAGCTGCGGCAAGAAAGGTCGTTGAAGGGGGAAAAAATTCACATAACAAGTGTTTCACTTAGCGGCAGAAATTTTGGGCTCAGTTATGGCTGTAAGTCGAGGATTACCTGCAGGTCATAAGTAGCTTTTGGGGGGAAGTTTTGAAATTTTGTCATAATTTCAAACAGTTGCTAAACAACCAGTCGTAAGTGGATGACTACTTGTAAAAAACAATTTTTTAAGCTTTCTGCAGAACAGATTCTTTCAAACGGCCCAGTGTGCGCACTTCAGACCTGTGATATTTTAAGAAAATATGTTATTCTCACCGTTTACGTCTGTGGCTTTTCACACTAAGCAAAGTGTTTTGCAATACAAGCTCCTCGCTTCTGTGGAAACTCTAGCGAGCTACTCCTTTGCTACACTATAAGTAGCCCTCGACTTACAACCGCAATCATCTTCTTTTAATGACCCCATAATCCCTTGCGGGGTGGAGTAATGGGCAACTGAATGGAGCTGAGTGTTTACTGGCCGGATGCCCTTCCTGTCGCCAATGCAGAGTTTTATTCAGCAGATACATTCTCATTGTGCCCAGAGAGAGAAATATCTGCCTGCATTTAGGATTGAACCCACAGCCTCCTGATTGTGAGACGAGAGCTCCACCTCTAGGCCACTGCACCACTCAGACTTACGTCCGTAATCAAGGCCAAAATTTCTATTGCTAAGGAAGACAATTGTTAAGTGAGTTCCCACACACACACACACACCAATTTTATAACCTTTCTTGACCCAGTTGTTAAGTGAATTGCTGCTGTGGTTAAGTTAGTCACACGGTTGTTAAGTGAATCTGGCTTCCCATTGTCAAGGTCACCAAAGGTGATCACATGACCCCAAGACCCCGTCATAAGTACATGTCAGTTGCCAAGCATCCAAATTTTGATCACCTGACCACGGGGATCTTGCAACCGTCATAAGTCACTTTTTTAAGTTCTGTTGTAACTTCGAATGGTCACTAAACAAATTGTTGTAAGTCAAGGACTACCTGTAAAGCCACAACTGGATGCCATGGGGTATTGGGTCAAACTCTGGCAAATAACAGGTCTGTCCATTCTAAGAAGTGATCCATCCTTCTCTTCAGAGCCCAAAAAATAAAACCCAATGGTTAGAATTACAGCAAGACCCTAGAGTTTCGCTCCAATAATTCATTCATTATTCAATTCAAATATTTATAGCGTGCCCTAGATCGATAACATCTCGGGGAAAGGCGCAATCGATAGAGAATAAAAGCAGAACGGGATAAAAAGCAACCTCAATCAAAACAAAAGCCAAACACCAAAATTTCTCGGTTCGAGAACCATCCAGATGGGCTGGACTTCAACTCTCAGATATTTACATTTTTTATATTTTATTTTTATTGAAACCAGAATGGAATGGAATGGAATGGAATGGAATGGAATGGAATGGAATGGAATGGAATGGAATGGAATAGAATAGAATAGAATAGAATAGAATAGAATAGAATAGAATAGAATAGAATAGAATAGAATAGAATAGAATAGAATAGAATAGAATAGAATACAGAAGAATAGAAGAATAGAAGAATAGAAGAATAGAAGAATAGAAGAATAGGAATAAGAACAGAATAGTTGGAAGGGACCTTGGAGGTCTTCTAGCCCAACCCCTGCTCAGGCAGGAAACCTTACACACCATTTCAGACAAATGGTTGTCCAACACCTTCTTAAAAACTTCCAGTGTTGGAGCATCCACAACTTCTGGAGGAAAGTCGTTCCACTGGTTAATTGTTCTGTCAGGAAATTTCTCCTTAGCTCTAGAAAATTTTTTCTTAATTCTAAGGGGTGTCATGAGGCAAGTGCTCCCCTCCTGTGGGTCTGACACTGCCACACACATACAAAAGGGGAAGAGTTTATGGTGCCATCATTGTCCTCTTTGATAGGATTTTGAAAATTAGAAAAGAAGGATGTATTAGATTATTATTTTTTCCAAACTTGACAACGTTAAGATGTATGGACTTCAACTCCCAGAATTCCCCAGCCAGCATGGCTGGCTGGGGAATTCTGAGAGTTGAAGTCCACATGTCATAACATTGCCAGGTTTGAAAACACTGTTTTAGATCAAGGGTCTTTAAGACCAAAATGTGCTTAGATACATTATCTGGTTTTCAATTTCTAGTAACATTAAGCCAATGCTGGCCATATTCTGTTCTAGGCATTCCAAAATGTTTTCATTGCTGTCATCTGGTCTTAAGAAATGGGATCCTTCCAACTCCCCCTTCCCCATCCTATCAGAACTAATCCCTCCGTCGCCCCCACCATTCTGGTAGAACTGATGAAGCTTCTTGGATGAGAAGGGAAACCTCTTCTTCCTCTTTCTCCAGGAAAAAAAAACAGTCCAGTTGCCTTTTGACAAAGCGCCTTTGGGTTTACCTCATGAATGTTTTAAGGAAAGTTTGAACGTGACTCTTTCAAAGCCACGCGTCTCCCTTCCAGATTTGGTTAATGCCTTTTTCTTGTTCTCGTCGTTGTTGTTTCAAAGGAACACGCCTTTGAGAGCAGTCAGAAATATAAAGAAGGCAAATACATCATCGAATTAGCTCACATGATCAAAGATAACGGCTGGGATTGAACCGCCGACGGAAAGAATGACGACTGATCCACGCGAGGGTTCACTCCTCTGACTGAACATTTATCTCCGAGAATGAGCAAGCGATTGGCACTCGCTGGGTTCCACGCATTCGGGGGCTTCGTTGTCGTCCTGAGGCACGATTCCTCGCACACCCCTCTCTGCCATCCTGAATCGGCGACCGACCGCTCCTCTGTCTCTCTGCTTTTCGTATCGGTTTGTGAGTCCAAGCTCGAGTTAGCGTCTTCTAGTCTTCCTTTTTCACTGTTCTGGCATTGTGTTGCGTTGTGTTACTTTCTTTCTTTCTTTCTTTTTTTTAACGACGACAAAAATCAAGGAATGAACCCAATGCCAAACCGTTACACAACTTATGTCTCAGTAGAAACTGATGGTTACCTTTAGAGGGGGGAGCTAAAGTCAAGGTTTATGACTCCTGAGGGTGGGGTGAAATCAGTGCTTTGGGGTGTGGGATTCCAAATGAGTGAATGAGTAGGGTTTCACTCGACCCCTTTGTCCTTTTAAATCCTGACGAACCATGGCTTGAAACTCGCGGACTGTAAAAATAATATATATACCTCATGCCTGTCTTTTTCTCTGCGTCTCAAAAAGTGTAGGCCTCCTCATTTTAGACTCGCTAATTCTAGTATTCTCCAACCAACTACCTGTCTCTGCTTGGACCTGAGGTAGTTTCTCTTGATCTTGTCTTTATGCTGAGCTCGTTGAAAAGAAAGAGGAAAATTCGATTTGAAAAGGGATGTCTTAACATCTTTGGTTTCTAGAGAATTAGCCGACCCCAAAACGCTGTAGAGATTAGCCTGATTATCTGGGGGTTTGGGTTTTTTGGGGGGGGGATTGTAATCTAGGATCAATTAAACAATTAAGGTTCCTCAAGGATGCATGGATTGTGTCAAAAGAGGCCCGAGAGAAAAGGGGATGCAAGCAGAAGGTAGAGATGGAGGCAGAAGTTACTCTATGTCAGGGGTCCCCAAACTTGGCAACTTTAAGACTTGTGGACTTCAACTCCCAGAATTCTCCAGCCAGCTATGCTGGCTGGAGAATTCTGGGAGTTGAAATCCACAAGTCTTAAAGTTGCCAAGTTTGAAGACGTCTGCTCTATGCCTATTTACGGATCTCCTAGTTGGAGACCCAAAGCTTAATCCTCTTTTGTCGTTTTTCAGAACGTCTCCTCACACAGGAGTAGATTTTGGCCATAACGTTGTGCGAAGGAAATATTTCAGAGCCTGAGAGTGTTCAAATTTGGGTCAACCAGGAGAACCTGTGGACCATCGGCTGGTGGTTCCATCCATCCATTCCTTCACTTCTGTTTTGGGAAGATTGAGAACCAAGGGGAGCCTCTTTTCCTTCCCTTTTTCTCCTCGGTGGCCTTCCAGAGATTTTATAGCTCTGATGCTTTAGGGTCTCCGGACTTCCTTGAGGATCTTCTTTGAAAATGAGAATAATAAGTTGGGTGGTGTCACCAACAGTGAATCCAAAAGACCTGGTTGCTTCCGCTAAAGAGTGTGAACCACCAGAACTTGACCAAAAAGTCTGTTTGCACTGAAAGAAAGC
The DNA here is from genome assembly GCA_023053685.1 of Diadophis punctatus similis. Taxonomy (NCBI): domain Eukaryota; kingdom Metazoa; phylum Chordata; class Lepidosauria; order Squamata; family Dipsadidae; genus Diadophis; species Diadophis punctatus. Next base: position 5,435,256 of record JALIGW010000001.1, read on the forward strand.
ATTGGGTTCTCTCTGTGTTGAGAAAAATAAATAGAATAAATAACGTTATAATAGGTAGCAGGGCAACCATTTCCTGTCGCTAGCATCTGCATCTTCTCTTCCCCCACTTCTTGCTGATCTGAAGATCTGATCTGTCTTCCTTTGTTGGATCTGATCTTTGAGGTTCGGAAGCTTGTCTGAAAGCGATCCCATTTGACGAGGATTGCAAAGCTGGGGAAAATCCCCCTGACGTGTATCACTGATCACTGGGTGGCTTTAAAAGGCATCCTTGCCCCACTGACCTAGCTAAGGATTTAATTGCCTCTCCAGCTTTGCAGGAGATAAATCTGAATGAGACACTGGGATGGAGTAAGTCTGGAAATTGACTTATCGAGGGGAGAGCTTTCCTGGAAGCCCCCCTCCTTTTGGGTTCAAGGAGAGCCTTGAGGTCAAATGGGAGGGTGAAGGAGGACCTTGGAAAAATTCTAGGGTTGTGTTTCTGTCCTCCCCCCCCCTCCCCTCCCTCCAATTCTCTCCCGTTGCGTTTTATAGGATCGGTCAATAATGGTGTGAAATTTTTCCACCCTTTGACCCGACACGTAATACAGGGCTAGTTCGAATGGCATTGACAAAGTTTAACCTCTTTTGGTTATTATTTTTTTTCCATCCTGTTTTTCTTTCATTCAATTTCATTTGGGTAGGGGGTGAAAATTGTTCCGGTGGGATCCTCTGTGCAGGAGTTTCCAACCTTGGCAATTTTAAGACTTGTGGACTTCAACTCCCAGAATTCCTCAGCCAGCAAAGCTGGCTGAGGAATTCTGGGAGTTGAAGTCCACAAGTCTTAAAATTGCCAAGGTTGGAGACCCCTGCAAGACTGTAGGACACAAAGCAGCCCATAATAGAGAGAAACATTCCGTAATTGGCAAGAGATAAAATAAGTTCTTAGCAAATTAATTTTTTTTAATGTTCTGGTGTCTTTTTGGAGCTTTTCTTTTTTTTGTGGGGGGAGGGAGATAATTTTCAAGTCGTCAGTAAAATTGGGAGAGCAGGAAAATGAATTGGACTGTACCACCGACAGAGACAGGAAGGGGGGGAAAGCTCTTTGTTTTGTCACTTTAAATGTTTCAGGAACTTAGCTATGTGCTGGTGTTTAGACCGACCTGTGTTCTCACAATATTAATACTATGTCCCCACCCCAAAGGAAGACTTGCTTTGAACTTCTGGATGGGAGGTTTAGGAAGAAGGGGTAGATTTATTTAACCATGAACCCCTGTGTCAGTGTTTCTCAAACCTGGCACCCTTTAAGACCTATGGACTTCAACTCCCAGAATTCCCCAGCCAGCATGGAGAATTCTGGGAGTTGAAGCCCACACATCTTTAAGTAGCCAAGGTTGGAAAAACACTGATTTAAAGCATGGAACTTCAAGGAGGTTTCTAGTCCACAATACTGTCAGAGAAGGAATAATGGAAGCAACAATCGAGAATATGGTACAGTAGATGAAGCCTTGGTCTAAAATTAAGCAGTTATGGGTTCAAAACAGATATAAGGCTCATTGTGTGACTTTGAACAATTTGCCAGCTCTTAGCCACTCCTATTTTCCAGGAGGACCAGAGGAGTGAAAAGACCACCGTGTGCAATCCTGATCTCCCTACAAAATAATAATTTAAAAAAACAAATGCAAGTTTAGGTCCCAAGAGGCATCTTTGATTAAAAATTGAGAAATAGAATAAAGACGGTCTAATGTGTCACAACTTCACTAGGAATTAGACAGGAACAAGGCTGAATTGTTTCCAAGGACATATCAGCTGGCTACAGCTGGGGCCTAACTACAGATAACCCTAAGCTAACATTAAATATCACCACAGGTTTTTGCATTTTACAGCCTCGGGCTACAAAACCGCTTTAATTTTAGTAAAAGCCAGAATCTCCAGGGCTCGTGATCGATTGTTCAAGAAAAGTATTGCAGAAAAATATCCCCAAATTGCAGAATTGAGATGCTCGTCCCTTTTGGTGGTTGTGATTTGGAGCAGAGGAAAACCAACCCTCTCAAGTACAGTTGCGTTTTGGGGTGGACACCAGTACCCCAGCCTAGCTCTTAACCTCAATTCTTGATCTTCCTGATCTGGATAGTGCAGTGTTTCTCAAACTTGGGCAACTTTAAGACTTGTGGACTTCAACTCCCAGAATTCCCCAGCCAGCATGCTGGCTGGGGAATTCTGGGAGTTGAAGGCCACCCGTCTTCAAGTTTCCCAAGTTTGAGAAACACTCAAAATTGCTGAGATTGTGAAATCCTGGGATAGAGGATAATCTTTAAAAACTGTAGTATCCTTCAGCTTCTGAGATGGTGAGGTGGACTTGTATCTCTGACTGTGATTTTGACGCACTGCGTCCGGTTGTGTTTTGAAAGACTGATTTGAGGCAAGTTGAGGTTGCTTATTTATTTGAGGGAAAGCTGAGATGTCTTCACCGGGATCATGTTAGTACCAGCCTCCAAAAATGGCATGCAACCATCTAAAGTACCTCCATCGGTCTTGCCTGAAGGTCTCCAAGATATCTCCATGGGTGCAGACCCAGCATATTAACCATCGGTCATACATGTCAGACCCAGAGGTGGGATCCTGCCGGTGCGGTTAATAGCTGTTGTTTGGCGCAGAGCCGAAGACGCTGCTGCCGTTCGCGGAGCGGGAGCTTTCCCCGGGCGCTTTCCCCGCCCGCATGGATGCCGCCAATTGCGTTCTTTTGCCCTCTGCGCATGCGGAACGCTTTGCGCATGAGCAGAGGGCAAAAGAACGCAATTGGCGGCATCCATGCGGGCGGGGAAAGCGCCCGGGGAAAGCTCCCACTCCGCGAACGGCAGCAGCGTCTTCGGCTCTGCGCCGAACAACAGCTATTAACCGCACCGGCAATCAGAGGCAGGAACCCACCTCTGGTCAGACCAGGATATGAATTTGTAATCCGGATTTCTTAAGATGAGCCGTTCAGACATTTGGGAAGTTGGATGCTTCCAGACTTGAGTTCTAGATCACCCTTCAGGTTAAGGGTGGGGTTCCACTTACCTTCGCCACCGGTTCGCATCACGACGTTTCACGATCAGCTGTGCTTCGGGCGAAGAAATAAAGGTGAGTATGAACCCGGGAATGGGCGGGAGGGCTCTTTTTCAAGCCGCGGAAGAGGAGAAGCCATCCAAACATGGAAAAATTCACCAAAAATTCCCCCAAAAAGATGGTGGCGCCCACGGATCAGCACCGACCAAAACGGATCCGTGATGCCATAGTCGCATCGCCAGCGGGTCGCTAGCGGTTCGGGCGATCTGGTCCAAACCGGGAGGAACCCACCCCTGCTTCAGGTAGAGAAGAGGGAGAATGTTCTGCCGCCTTCTCAGTCCTGGCCCAAACGCCAGCTGGGTGGAAACTTGAGTCCTACATTCTCCACTGGTAACGGGATGGTGTCCTTTGCTATTCCTGAGGTGGCAACAGGGATGGTTTTCACTTTCCTTTCCTACCGGTTCGCAAATGTGACCTACGCACATGCGCACAGACTCCCGCGCATGCGCTTTACTCGCGCGCAAGCCTTCCACACATGCACTTGGCCTCAAAAACATGCACAAATAGGATAGCATAGAGCCGGGGCGGGCGGGCGGAGCCATCCGCGATTTCCGCTACCGGTTCGGCCAAACCGGTCCGAACCAACTGTATACCACCTCTGGTTGGCAAGTTAAGAGGATGAAGACAATTTGGGTGATGTACACTGACGTGTCTTCTGATCAAACTTGCTGCTTCTGATTGATGTCCCCTTTTTGCAATAGATCCAAGTGATAAAAATTTGGATCAATAGATTCCAAAACCCTTGTGCCACTGTTCGTAGCGGTGAGTGCATTGAAAATGTAGACTCGCCTCAATCATTTCTTTTCTTTTCTCTTTAAATACCATGTTTTTCAAACCTTTGGAACCTTTAAGGCAGTGTTTCCCAACCTTGGCAACTTGAAGATATCTGGACTTCAATTCCCAGAATTCCGCAGCCAGCATTCGCTGGCTGGGGAATTCTGGGAGTTGAAGTCCAGATATCTTCAAGTTGCCAAGGTTGGGAAACACTGCTTTAAGGGGAGTGGACTTCAACTCCCAGAATTCCCCATGCTGGCTGCGGAATTCTGGGGGATGGAGTCCACTCTTCTTAAAATGGCCAAGTTTGAAAAAAACCCCAGCTTTCAATAGATGCGTTGGGACTCCGGGAAGCTTTAATTAATTCTCTTCTTAGCCCATCCTGTCTTTTTTCTCAGGGCTTCCAGCTCACAGTATAAAAACACTCTTTTTTTTTTAAATTTACAGGCTATTGCAAGCGACTGTTATTTATTTGATTGTGAGGAGTTGTTCTTGTGTTTATTTGCAATTTATTGCAGTGAAAGAACATGCTGCAATGTTGTTATTTTTACTGCAATATTTTTACGGCAAGCAGGTTGGAGAAAAAGGGAGTTCCTTGGCAGTTTTCTGCCCTGGACAAGGAGAAATCCTACAGGTCTGCCCAGTATCTTGATCCAAGCCAAAGAATCTGTTTTCCTTTCATTTTTGTCGCCATCGTGTGCAAAAATCCACTAAGCTGTGAATGGGTCTTGTCATCCGGACCCCGCTGTGATTTGTGTGGTGTTTTATTACCAGGGAGCTGTTTACAAAAATCTTGTCAGCCTCATACAGTTTTTTTCCCCTCCAAGCTTGGCCCCTTTAAGAGGTGTGTGAACTTCAACTCCCAGAATTCCCCAGCCAGCAGGGAGAATTCTGGGAGTTGAAGTCCACACCTCTTAAGGCGACCACGCTTGAGAAATAACTGGAGTAGAACTGGTGTTTTCCCGAACGGGTTTTCCACGCGCAGGCATTGTAGCAAGGCAACCCAAATTGTCGCACTGACTGCATTGGCGTAAACCAGGTTTCTGTAGTTCTAGCTTTTTCTGTTTGTTTTGGATCAGAAACCGGTCTGAATAGGCGTTACTTAGCAATCCTGGTTCTTCGATCTGGGGATGGAGAGTAGATTCTGCCTTCTCTTCGGCCCCCTTTGACCGTGTTCCTTTGATGGCCTCCAAAATAGCATTTCTAGACCTAAAGTGATTAAAACTTTGTCCCAGTAAAATTTCGGCTGGGTCAAACTGTTGCGTAAAATACAGAAACAGCATCAGGAAATACAAATTTGGAGTGTCCTTTCTACAGGACCATTCCCCAGTCCCTAAATCCTGGTTAAAAAATTTTCCAACCCCAGTAAATCGTCTTTGTTTCATCTCACTACCAAAACACATGCTTTATTTTTATTTTATTCCTTTCCAAAGTGTCTGACTTTTGCTAAAATATGAAATGGACCAACAACAGCAGCTTACTGAATTGCGCTGTGCGTCAGTGTTGCGCTTAGTGACAGAGAGAACACACTCCCCTCTCCCTCCCTGTAGACTTCACACTTTGTGGTACACACACACACACACACACAAACGCACACACCCTTTCGAAATGCAATCATGCCAAGCGTTGTTCGGGGTGTGTGTTTCGGGCCCGAGATAATTGTGTGCTAAATATACATTTTGTAGCATCATTTCATGGGCGGAAAATGAATCACCGTTTTTCTGCTTCCACCTGAGCCTGGTTTTTTTGGCTTAAAGCAATCTGTTTTGCTGTTTTGGGAAGCGGAATATAACCTTGTGTAAACGTTCAGGAATTGTACTTTAAAAAAATAAATATTTTTTTAAAAGAAATAGAGAGCCGGAAAGACGTTAGGGGAGAAAAAGGAATGGTTTTTAACTTAAAAAATAAATAAACGCTGCATAATAATATTTGTGCAGGCAAATATTGTTGTTATTATTATTGCAAAAGGTATCATGGATATCCTTTATCCTTTCCCTAAATGAAGAGACTATATTTCTAATACCAGCCCATCATGTTGGACATCTTTGTGTTTACAGAACTGTGTATACTTTATACTTTTAATATTTAAAACAAAAATCTCGGTTTTATTTTATTGGTGTTTGATTTGTTTGACAAATTCTTCAGGTCTTATTTTGCTTTAGTAATAAATGTTTACTTGTCTATTATTGGTTTTTTTTAATTGCCTAATTTGTTTAAAACCGTGTCACGCATTGGCATATTGTACATACTACTTCAGTATTAAGAAGGAAGGGAGCATTGTTTTGTCCGATTTACAACATATATGTTGGTGCTCATTTGAAAGAAAAATAAAAAGTTTTCAAATATTTAAAAAAAAAAGATGTTTGTGATGATTTTCAGGTGGGAGGGAGGGAAGAACAATTTCGATGTGACCACTCTGCAAATATTATTTATTATTTATTATTCACACTTGTATGCTGCCCACTCCACAGAGACTCTGGGCAGCTCACAACAATAAGAAATCTACATGCAAACAATAAATATAGAAAAAACATTAAAAACAATAATTATTAAAAACATTAAAAATGTTAAAAACAACAAATATACAGGTAGTCCTCGTTTAGTGACCATTCGAAGTTGCAACAGCACTGAAAAAAGTGACTTATGACCGTTTTTCACATTTACAACTGTTGCAGCATCCCCATAGTCACGTGATCAATATTTGGCCGCTTGACAACCGACTCATATTTATGACGGTTGCAGTGTCCCAGGGTCATGTGATCCCCTTTTACAACCTTCTGTCGAGCAAAGTCAAATGGGGAAGCTGGATTCGCTTAACAACCATGTTACTAACTGAACCTCTGCAGTGGTTCATTTAGTAACAGTGGCGAGAAAGGTCATAAAATGGGGCAACATTCACATAACAACTGTCTCAGCAAGAGAAATTTTGGGCTCGATTGTGGTCATAAATCAAGGACTATAATCCATTTTTAAGTAAACGGTTATTCCCCAAAGAGTCTACAAAGGGACAAAAAAGTCAAGATTGCAGCCAAAATTATCCAACTGAAGCCCCTTATTACTATTTGGAATAAAAGGGGGCAGCGTTTGATTGCACGGTTGAAGCTGCCATCTTGACTTTTTTGACCCTGTGGGTATCCTTCCCCGAAGAGTACAGGTAGTTCTCAATTTACGACCAGTTGCTTGGCAACCAAAGTTACGACAGACTTCCCCAGAGGGACTGACAGCCCAGGTTTGAAGCGCTGATGTTGGGCTCCGCCCCTTGTGGTCATGTGACTGTATTTTGGGCCTGCCCTTAACAACCGGCCTGCGTTTATGGCCGTTCACTGTGCCCTGTGGTCACATGACCGCAATTTATGACATTTTTCCTGGAAACTGGCATTTACTTCCAGTCTCTTGACAAAAATCACCCCATAGCAAACAAGGGGTTCACTTAATGACCTTAGCATTCACTTTATGACAGCCATAATCGCTTAGCAACCACAGAAAAAAAGGTCTTAAAAATGGCTCCGGTCACAGGATGACCTGCTTTATGACTGTCACGAGCCATGACCATAATTGACACACAGGTCGCAAGTCAAGGACTACAGGTCATCTTTAACTAATGTCCACAATGGGAGCCCCATTGTGATTGTTAGTCAAGTTCGGTTGCTAAACAAGGCACTTATTAAGTGAATTTGCCCCAGTTTATGACCTTTGTGCCAGTTAAGCAAACCGCTGTGGTTGTTAAGTGAGTCATGTGGTCATTAAGTGAATCTGGCTACCCCCATTGAATTTGCTTGTTGGAAGCCGGCTGGGAAAGTTACAAATGCTGATCACATGACCCCAAGACAGTGCAACCGTCATAAGTACATGCCAGTTGCCAAGCGCCCCCAATTCTGATCAGGTGACCATGCGGATGTTGCAACGGTCGTAAGTGTGAAAAATGGCCATAAAGCATTTTTTTCAATGCTTTGAACGATCACTCGTAACTTTGAACGATCACTCGTTGTGAATTCACTGATTGTGAATTGAGGACTATCTCTACCTGCACATATTTCCTCTCTGCCACCTACCGTGTAGCCAAAGGTAGCACCAGCTGGGGATGATGGGCACAGTGATCCTATAGTTCCAGAAGACGCAGATGTTATTTCCGTTATGACGGCTTTTTCAACTCAGAAATCTTTGCAAATGATGGGTTTTTTTCTTTTTTTCTTTTTTCTATTTTTTAAAAAAATAGTCTTTATTAAATTTTTACAATAAGAAAAAAGACACAAACAAAACAAACACACAAACAAAACACACAAAACACAAACAAGTACACATATTTACAAACAACAACAAGAAATAATCCAATGCTTTAACAGCATTATTAAAGTGTTTGTTTCGTATCAAAATCTATATAAAAATTTTAAGTACATTCCAAACACACAAACAAAACCCAAAATTAAAAAATTGGCAGATGAATTGAGATATATTTATAAATGCTTTCTTTACAAGCTGTAATTGAATTAACCAATTTACGGATGATATTCACCGATAATTACGATATGGTTTTTTTTCTTTTACATGGCACATGTCTCTTGTATGCTAAAGGAATAAACCGAAAATTGTATTCAGAAGTTAGATGACTACCTGTAGGTCTGACCTGAGCTAAGATTCCATCTTGGAAATAACTCTACTATCCCCAAAGCCATATAAACTCGCCTTCCTCATCCTGAGGCTAAATCGTCTTTTTTTTTTTAGGCCATCAGACTGTCTTTGTGCTTTCTCATCTGCTCAGTTGCTTCTTTGTTCCCATGGCAACGAGAGGCAGGACCCCTCTTTGGGTACCACACTATTTCCATGGCGACAGAAGATACGATCCTGGAATGGCTTTGTGCAACATTGTGCTAGAAGAAAAAGAAGAAGAGCAGAGGACAGGATATGTTTTTTCCCAAATATTTTGGGGTTCCTCTTCCGTAGCTTCTAGCCAGCAGGAACACGATAGATTTGAGAAGTCCATCATGGTGGCAAAAGCAGAAAATGAGAGGAGAGGACAACCTACAGCCAGGTGGAAGGACTCCGTTATAGTAGTGATGGAAGCACCATTAGACATTCTGAAGGACCAGACTGGGGACTGATCCTTCTGGAGAAAATGGATCCAAGTCAGGGGTGTCAAACTCAATTTAATTGAGGGCTGCATCAGGGCTGTGGTTGACCTCAGGGGGGGATGGGCATGGCTGACTGGATGGGTGTGGCCAACTTGGTGGGCGTGGCCAGCTTGACGCCACTCTCCAAACTGCTGGCATTTTTCCTCTTCCCATTAGGTAGACCAGGCCAAAGCTATGCTGGCCCGATGTTTCTTCTTCACACTGGGTAGACCGGGCCAAAACAACGCAGGCCGACCCCTTACATTTTCCAGGGCAGCCCCGTGGGGAATGTTCCCTGTAACATCAGAAAACGGCACGCGGAAGTTAGAAACTGCCGCGCGGCATTCTCTCTTCATGTGCGCGGCCGCGCAGGCGCGCAGCCTCTGCCATTAGAAAATGCCGCGCGGAAGTTAGAAAATGCCGCGCGGAAGTTAGAAAATGCCGCGCGGAAGTTAGAAAATGCCGCGCGGAAGTTAGAAAATGCCGCGCGGAAGTTAGAAAATGCCGCGCGGAAGTTAGAAAATGCCGCGCGGTGTTCTCTCATTATGTGCACAGCTGCACGGCCACACAACTTAGAGGGAACAGTGCCCGGGGGCCGGATCTGACCACATCATGGGCCGGATCCCGCCCGCAGACCTTGTGTTTGACACCCCTGATCTAAGTGGTCCCCATACAGAGGTGGGATTCAGCAGGTTCTGATCAGTTCTGGAGAACCGGTAGCGGAAATTTTGAGTAGTTCGGAAAACGGTAAATACCACCTCTGACTGGCCCCGCCCCCATCTATTCTTTGCCTCCCGAGTCCCAGCTGATTGGCAGGAAATGGGGTGGGATGGGAATGGAGATTTTACAGTATCTTTCCCCTGCCACGCCCAGCAAGCCAAGCCCACAGAACCAGTAGTAAAAAAAATTGAATCCCACCACCCAAGAGTTGACACCAACCACCATCACATAACCTGTCAAGAAAATATAACTCTGCTGGCTAGGCATTATGGATCTTGAAGTTGGCAGATTGGGACATGGGTACCGTAGCAATTGAAGCAGCTATCCATGGACAGTATTTCAAAGTGGTGCCAACAATTTGCTAAGTTCTGTTTTGGCTGATGTGTGACCTTACAGCCAGTTGTGGCTTGTTCAACCAACAGCAATTTGTAAACACAGAGAATCAGTTTGGTCTAGTGATGAAGGCACCAGGCTAGAAAACATGAGACGGTGAGTTCTAATCCAGCTGAGTGATTTTGGGCCAATCACCAGGAGATGGTGAGTTCTAGTCGCGCATTAGGGTTAAGAGCCTAGGTGGCGCAGCGGTTAGAGTGCAGTACTGCAGGCCACTTTAGCTGACGGTGATCTGCAGGTCAGTGGTTCAAATCTCACCGGCTCAAGGTTGACTCAGCCTTCCATCCTTCCGAGGTAGGTAAAATGAGGACCCAGATTGTTGGGGGCAATATAAATATACATTGCTTACTGGTGTAAACCGCTTAGAGAGTGCTTGCACTGTGAGGCGGTATATAAATGCCATAAATAAATAAATAAATAAATAAATAAATAAATAAATAAATAAATAAATAAATAATTACATACATACATACATACATACATACATACATACATACATACATATATACATACATACATACATAAATAAATAAGGCATGTAAACCAGCTTGGTGGGTTTGGACCAAACATCAGGACTCTGAGTTCTAATCCTGCCTTAGCTATGAAAGCCAGCTGGTTGACTTTAGGCCAATTACTAGGAGACTGGGAGTTCTAGTGCCTCCTTAGTCATGAAAACCAGCTGGGTGGCTTTGGGCCAATCTCCAGGAAATGGTGAGTTCTAGTCCCGCCTTAGGCATGAAAGCCGGCTGGGTGACTTTGGGCTAGTCAGTCTCAGCCCAATCCACCTCACAGGATTGTTGTGCGGAAAATTCGAAGGAGGAAGGCGTCTTAGATACGTTTGCTGCCTTGAGTTATTTTTAAAACTAATAAAGGTGGGTGGGATATAAATAATAAGTGATGCATAACCGGAAGCCTTCAACCTTCTGAATAATTGGAAACATAAAATGAAGCAGGCAATTTGGACTTTTACTGAAATCTTCGAATACAAGCTTGATTTCCTTCTGGCTACACACAGATTGTACTGCACAGCTAAGCACCATCTAGGATTCCTGAATTTTAGACTCTGTAACAAGATCTAAGAGGGGCTTAATTCTTGGAAACGACAACCAATATCTGGAGAAGTTAAAAGTGTGTCAGCTCCTGGTGCAAAGCCTGTTGGAAACCAATGCTGGGTGAATGGGATGTAATCCTTCCTGGATTTGAAGTAGGGCAGTGTGACCACAACAGATGCAGGAAGCTGACTCTCTAGGTAACCGAATAACAGAGTAACAAAGTTGGAAGGGACCTTGGAGGTCTTCTAGTCCAACCCTCTGATCAAGCAGAATACCCTATACCAGTGATGGCGAACCTTTTTTGGTTCGCGTGCCAAAAGGGGGTGTGTGCGCGCGCTAGCGCACGCACACGTGCCCACACCATTCCCTCTCCCCCCACACATGCGCACAATCCCCCCACGCTGCCCCCTGCGCATGTGCACCCCCACCCCACCCCCGCGCAAAGGCCTTACCGAAGCCTGGGACGGTGAAAAACGGCAAAACGGGCAAACCGGAAGTTCGGGAAAACGCACTTCCGGTTTGCCCATTGGGCTGTTTTTCGCATTCCGGGGCTTCAGGAAGCTTCCCTAAACCCTCCCGGAGTGCGAAAAACAGCCCAACGGCAAACCGGAAGTGCGTTTTTCCAAACTTCCGGTTTGCCCATGGAGCTGACAGAGCAACACCTCGCGTGCCCTCCGATATGGCTCCGCGTGCCACCTGTGGCACGCGTGCCATAGGTTCGCCATCACTGCCCTATACAATTTGAGACAAGTGGCTGTCCAGTCTCTTCTTAAAAACGTCCAGTGTTGGAACATTCACAACTTCTGGAGGCAAGCTGTTCCACTGGTTAATTGTTCTAACTGTCAGGAAATTTCTCCTTAGTTCTAAGTTGCTTCTCTCCTTGTTTAGTTTCCATCTATTGCTTCTTGTCCTGCCTTCAGGTGCTGTGGTTTGGCGCTTAGGAATCTTACTGATTTTAGAAAGAAAACCTTGGCGCATGGGGTTGTATTTCATTTTTTATTTTTATTTACTTGTATCCTGCCTTTATTATTGTTATGAATAACACAAGGCGGCAAACAGATCCAACACACCTTCATCCTCCTATTTTCTCCACCATAACAACAACCCTGTGAGGTGGTGTAGGGCTGAGAAAAAGTGACTTGCCCAGTCATCCAGCCAGTTTTGGTGCCTAAGGCGGGACTAGAACTCACTGTCTCCTGGTGATTGGCCTAAAGTCATCCAGCGGGCTTTCATGCCTAAGGCGGGACTAGAACTCACAGTCTCCTGGTGATTGGCCCAGAGTCACCCAGCTGGCTTTCATGCCTAAGGCGGGACTAGAACTCACTGTCTCCTGGTGATTGGCCCAGAGTCACCCAACTGGCTTTCATGCTTAAGGCGGGACTAGAACTCACAGTCTCCTGAATATTGGACCAAAGTCACCCAGCCAGATTTCATGCGTAAGGCAGGACTAGAACTCATAATCTCCTGGTGATTGGCCCAGAGTCACCCAGCTGGTTTTCATGCCTAAGGCAGGACTTGAATTCACAGTTTCCCACTTAGGAAAATGTCACTACAATATTGAACAAGTCTCACTTTTTTGCTTAAGAAACAGACTTGTCACTTGTGGCATTGGATGAGCCCTGGTTTCTAACCATCAGTTAGATAAACCACAATCAACTGGATTTGCGCTAAACCATAACATTTGGTTGGGCAAGCCACAATAGCCAGTTGTGGGCCGGATGATCCATCCCAAAATAAATAAAAAATCAAGATGGTAATTATGATTGAGCAAACAAATTCAGGCCCTTAAATGCAACAGGTATAAAAAAGGAAGGGGATTTAATTGCAGACTTTTGTTTTTAAACTCCCCATAAATGCTCCTAAGTAGTTATTTCTTTCTCTCTCTCTCTCTCTCTCTCTCTCTCTCTCTCTCTCTCTCTCTCTCTCTCTCTCTCTCTCTCTCTCTCTCTCTCTCTCTTTCTCTTTCTCTCCCTCCCTCCCTCCCTCTCCCTCTCCCTCCCTCTCTCTCTCTCTCTCTCTCTCACACACACACACACACACACACACACAAATCCTTGGTTTAATTCAAACTACAGGTAGGCCTCAATTACAGCCATAATTGAGCCTGGAATTACCATCGTAAATCATGCTGGTCATTAAACAGGCTACCATGTGTAACTGTGTACAATTTTACAATCCTTTTTGTACTTAAGTGAAACTAGGAGGAGGAGGAAGGGTTGCCTCCTTGAGTTATTTGTAAAATTATAAAGGCAGGAGATTGTAGGGTTTCCAGCCAAAAATACCCCATCATCAATCTTGGTCACTTGACTACAGCATGCTACAAATGGCTGTAAATTGCCGGCCAGTTGCCCAGTGTCCAAAATGAGTTCACACGACTGCAGGAAATGGCCGACTGCAGGAAATGGCCGCTGGAACGTTGAATCCGTGTGGTAAGTAGCCCAGGGGACGTCCATTGAAAGTTAAAACGGTTGCTAAGCACCAGTCGTAAATCACGGAACACGGGGCCCTATCTAACAAAATGAAATTCAATGTAGAGAAAAGTAAAGTCCTACACTTAGGCAAGAAAAATCAAAAGCACACATACAGATTAGGCGAAACCTGGCTTAATAGCAGTAACTGTGAGAGGGACTGTGGAGTCCTAGTGGACAATCAATCAAACATTATTGATTAGTAGAGGGGACATTTAGATTTATTAGAGTTGGAAGGGACCTTGTAGGTCATCTAGTCCAACCCCCTGCTCAAGCAGGAGTTCCTACACCATTTGAGACAGATGGCAGTCCAGTCTCCTCTTGAAGGTCGCAAGGGTTGGGGCTCTCACAACCTCCGCTGGCAAGCTGTTCCACTGGTTGATTGCTCTCGCCGTCAGAAAGTTTCTCCTCACTTCCAGGTTGAATCTCTCCTTGGTCAGCTTCCATCCATTATTCCTTGTTTGCTTCAGTCGAATGCATGGTGTGGATTAACACCTTTAAATGATGGTTTCGGGTGCTCTTTTCGGCAGTCCCCGGTAGCTACCTTTCCCTGGTGTTTGCGGACTCTCATATTTCTCGTTGGGAGAGGGAGCTGATGAAGAAACTCCACTTGCTAGGTTTTACGGGGGATGCTCTGGGAGATTATGGTCTCATGAGCCAGCAGTGTGTGGCAGCAGCCAAAGAAGCCAATGCAATCCTAAACTGCATTAAGAGAGGGATTGAATCAAGATCATGTGAAGTACTAATGCCACTGTATAAAGTAGAGGTCTTCAAACTTGGCAACTTTAAGACTTGTGGACTTCAACTCCCAGAATTCTCAAGCCAGCTATGCTGGCTGGAGAATTCTGGGAGTTGAAGTCCACAAGTCTTAAAGTTGTCAAGTTTGGGGACCCCTGGTATGAAGCCTTAGTAAGACCACACTTGGAATACTGCATCCAGTTTTGGTCACCATGATATAAAAAAGATGTTGAGACTCTGGAAAAAGTGCAAAGAAGAACAACAAAGATGATTAGGGGACTGGAGGATAAAACATATAAAGAACATTTGCAGGACTTGGGTATGTCTAGTCTTATGAAAAGAAGGACTAGGGGAGACATGATAGCAGTCTTCCAATATCTCAGGGGCTGCCACAAAGAAGAGAGGGTCAACCTATTCTTCAAAGCATCCAAAGGCAGGACAAGAAGCAATAGATGGAAACTAATCAAGAAGGGAAGCAACCTGGAATTAAGGAGAATTCCTAACGGTTAGAGCAATCAACCAATGGATTGCCTTCAGAAGTTGTGAGTGATCCATCACTGGAGGCTTTCAAAAAGAGACTGGACAACCATTTGTGTGAAATAGCATAGGATCTCCTGTGTGAGCAGGGGGTTGGACTAGAAGACCCACAATGTCCCTTCTAACTCTATTTTTAGATATTCTATGCCAGTGATGGCGAACCTTTTTTTGCTCGGGTGCCAAAAGGGTGCCCACGTGCCCATAATGCAATGCCCTCCCCCCGTGCATGCCCACACAACCCCCCCATGCTGCCCCCCCACCCCCCGCGCATGGGCGCAGACCTCACTGAAGCCTCTGGACTTCCGGTAGGCCTGTTGTGCTATTTTTCGCCCTCCCCAGGCTTCAGGAAAGCCTCCAGAGCCTGTGGATGGCGAAAAACGGGCCCAACGGGCCTACCGGAAGTTCGGAAACAAACGTCCGGTAGGCCATTGTGCCGTTTTTCACCCTCCACAGGCTTCAGGAAAGCCTCTTGAAGCCTGGGGAGGGCAAAAAACAGCCCAACGGGCCTACCGGAAGTTCGGGAACACACTTCCGGTAGGCCCATTGGGTCCATTTTTCGCCATCCCCAGGCTCCGGAGGCTTTCCTGAAGCCTGGGGAGGACGAAAATGGCCTCCCCCCATCCTCCGGAAGGCCGAAAATCAGCTGGCCAGCATGCACATGTGCACTGGAGCTGACAGGGCAACACCTCGCGTGCCCTCAGATATGGCTTTGCGTGCCACCTGTGCCGCACGCCATCACAGTTCTATGTTCTATTTGCAAAAAGACCAGCAGATCTTCAATGGCAGCTGCCATCTTGACTTTTTTGACCTCTCCCTACAGACTCCCATGTGCTTTCAATTTATTTGGAGATCTTTAGGCCACACTGGTTCTGTTTAGCGGCCACAGTCTCCTTTAACTGACCTTGTAGTTACTTTCTGCTTGGCTTCTACTCCTAGCATACACCTAACTTGGGGCGGGAGGGGATACTCCGGCTTGCTATTTATACTCAAAAGCCAAACATCTTGTCCAAAAATAGCCCCAGAAACATTAGCACAGGCTCTCGAGAGCTTGGTGGTTGGTTATAAAGTAGTCCATTATCAGCTGAAGGAAAAGTGCAAATCCAACCACAAAGAAATTTAAATATAGCATTGCTGAGTGGAAACGAAACCGGACGGAGTAGAAAGTAGATATTGTATTGTAAACTGATGCTTTAGGTCCACTTAGAATGTGGTTACTTAGACTCAATAGCGAGTTACTGGCACATAATCAGATAAAAGAAGGGTGGGGGATTGGCACCTTAGATATCGGAACCACAAAGGTCTTTTTCGCCTCTTATCCCTTTCTCTCCAAACGCCACCAAACAAGAGTGATATTTTTGCTTCCTGCTGGCTGATGGGCCACACTTCTTCACATAGCATTATCAATTATATTTTGGTTTAATTAAAGTGGAATATGAAATTAAGTTTTAAGTCTTTTGAAGGATCCATGGGTTACAGAGCTGTTTACCGCTGGCCCACTATTCAAAGTTGAGAGTAGTAATAAAGGAGAATAGCTCAGGGTTGACATGAGGGGTCCTTGGTGCTCTCTGAGCTTGCTTGTTTTCTTGCAGACATTTCATTACCCTAACTAGGTAACGTCATCAAGGACCCCTAAAGTTGAGAGTGATTTTCAGCCCAAAATAAAATTCTAAATGAAGTTTAAGAGGGGGGAGGGAAAGAGAGAGAGAATCCAGAATCAGACTAACTTTAGGAAGTTATTGTAAGTCTTTGTGTAATTAAATAGGATAATTTGAACCTGGTCATTTGGAATTTTGGATTGTTTGTTCATCCCTCCACCATCAATATTTTTTTATTTTTCTTTCATTCCTTCATTCCTTCCTTTTTTCTCTTTTCTTTCTTTCTTACTTTCCTTTCCTTTCTTTTTTCTTTTCTTTTCTATCCCTTTCTTTTTCTTCATCCCTTCTCTCTCTCTCTCTCTCTTTCTTTCTTTCTTCTTTCTTCTTTCCTTTCCTTTCCAACTTTCCTTCTTTTGTATTTCTTTCTTTTTTCTTTCTTTCCTTCTTTCTCTTTTTGTTTCCTTCCTTCCTTTTTCCTCCTTTTCTCTTTCTTTTCCTTCTTTCTTTTCTCTGTCTCTTCTTCCTTCCTTCCTTCCTTCCTTCTTCCTCCCTCCCTCCCTCCCTCCCTCCCTCCCTTCCCCTCTTTCTTCTGTCTTATTAAGTAAATAAAGCACGTTTTAGACAAGTAAGTGTAAGAATTGCCTACTTAAAATCACACTGGGGGAAAATGTTTCCATTTCTTGAAGCTGCCAAAGTCGTTTTTTCCCCGTCAACCCTTCTGCGCCATAAGACTTGAGCGACAAGCAAAAAAATAAAAATCTGCTGATTTCTGATGTTAAAGAAACTCTGAACCCAAACTCATTTTAACTGGTGGTGCTTAGCCAGGATGTTCTTGTTTTAATCATTCTAACCCACAGGAGGTTTAATAGGTTTTCCATTGTTGGGAGAAATATCCATCTGGCTCAGTTCCAAGCCAGGAGGAAGACACTGGAAACATGGAGGCTGATTGGAAAGATGGTTTAATGATGAAGCAGAACCACATGGATGGTCCTGGGCATCTGACCACATGGAGTTGAGAGTGGGTTTTTTTTATACCTTTTCTTGGTCTTTGAACTTGAGCTTCCTGTTCCTGTGCAAGAATATGTATTCTATTGGCTGTTGTCAGATTCCTATGGGGTCATATTTGTCTGAGCTCCCAGGTTTGGTTGAAGTTTGCTGGGTAATGCAATGTCTCCAGGTGATTTCGCAATGCGGTGAGCTCTGCTGCTAGATAATCCTATTATCTCCTGAAGGGCCATGTCTTCATCCCATCACCCTGGAGCTGAAGGTCTTTTGTCTTGTAGATAGGCTGACCCAGTCCTGCTGGGGCTATTAAGAAAGACTTAGGGGCTGCTTTCCAAGAGCATGTTTCTCCTTTAGGGAAAATATAATATTCTGCCTTCTTTAATATTTCCCAAAATATTTCATTCATCTAGGAGAGGGGTGGGTGCTAACTTTGCACACCATCTTTTTCATAGGAAAGCTTAGAAAGGACGGTGGGGTTTACCCACTCTCGGGGATCGGGGCCTGAGCTCTACCACTTAGCCATCCGCTTCTCCAGCAGGCTTCTGTATCCTTAGTCTCTGCAGTCATTTCCCAACTCTTGACGATGTTCTCACCAGCACGCGGCAACCTCTGTTTAGCCCTCATTTCAAGTCTCCCACAATGGTGCCAAAGATCGCTGAGTTGGAGGCATTCCTGGCACCTAACACACGGGCACGCATCCAGAAATTAGATATTGCACGGACGAGGACAGCCAACGTCGCTTAAATTTAGAGCCGACCCTGCAAAGAAAGGGCGGAAGAGCTTCTCCAACCTGGCGCCCACGGCAAGTCCTGGAATTTCCAGGCATTCTGCCCTCGGCTAAAAGCGTAAAGCCGTAGGACTTGAATCAAAGTTCAAAGTATGGTCCAGGAAAGGGGATTGGATGAACGATTAGAAAGAATTTCCTGTGGGCTTCAGCTGTTCGGTAGTGGAATGAATGGTCCTGAATAAAAATGGACTGTCCTTTATTAGACGTGTGTAAGCAGTGACTGGATGCTCTGATCAGTTCGGCTAGGACATTGTAATGATGTTAGGATAGATTCATGGTTCTCAAATTTGGCAACTTTATTTATTTATTTATTTATTTAAATGGATTTCTATGCCGCCCAACTCTCGGGGGACTCTGGGTGGCTCACAACATGTCAAAATCCATTCCACAATATAAAAAAGTACAATAATTAAAAACTACAAAAATTAAAAAGAGTGTCTAACATTCATAATCAAGGGGGGAGACCCATATCTGGTCTAGTTGGTCTCACTTTCACCCCACCTGCCGGAAGAGCCAAGTT
Organism: Diadophis punctatus similis; assembly: GCA_023053685.1. Lineage (NCBI taxonomy): Eukaryota > Metazoa > Chordata > Lepidosauria > Squamata > Dipsadidae > Diadophis > Diadophis punctatus. The sequence goes on from JALIGW010000001.1 coordinate 5,454,037, forward strand.
TTTATTGCTTTACGGAAGGCCAGCAGGATGGGGATGGCCCTGATCTCTGGAGGGAGTTGGTTCCAAAGGGAGGGAGCTCTCACAGAGAAGGCTCTCCCCCTCGGCTCCGCCAACCGGCATTGCTTGGTCGATGGGACCTGGAGGAGGCCAACTCTGTGGGCCCTAACCGGTCGTAGGGAGGTATGCGGCAGGATGCAGTCCCGGAGGTAACCTGGCCCTGAGCCATGTAGGGCTTTAAAGGTTAAAACCAACACCTTAAATTGGATCCGGAGACTAATGGGCAGCCAATGCAGCTGGCGGAGGATCGGTGTTACATGGGTGTATCTAGGTACACCCACCACAGCTCGCGCTTTAAGATGGATGGACTTCCACTCCCAGAATTTCCCAGCCAGAATGCTTTTAGATGGGTGAACTTCAACTCCCATTATTCCCCAGCCAGCCTGCTTTAAGATGGGTGGACTTCCACTACCAAAATTCCCAAGCCAACATGGTGGACTTCCACTCCCAGAATTCCCCAGCCACCATGCTTTAAGAGGGGGTGGACTTCCACTCCCAGAATTCCCAAGCCAGCATGATTTAAGATGGATGGACTTCAACTCCCAGAATTCCCCAGCCAACATGGTTGACTTCCACTCCCAGAATTCCCCAGCCAGCATGCTTTAAGATGGGTGGACTTCCACTCCCAGAATTCCCCAGCTAGCCTGCTTTAAGATGGGTGGACTTCCACTCCCATTATTCCCCAGCCAGCCTGCTTTAAGATGGGTGGACTGCCACTACCAAAATTCCCAAGCCAACATGGTGGACTTCCACTCCCAGAATTCCCAAGCCAGCATGATTTAAGATGGATGGACTTCAACTCCCAGAATTCCCCAGCCAACATGGTTGACTTCCACTCCCAGAATTCCCCAGCCAGCCTGATTTAAGATGGGTGGACTGCCACTACCAAAATTCCCAAGCCAACATGGTGGACTTCCACTCCCAGAATTCCCACAGCCACCATACTTTAAGAGGGGGTGGACTTCCACTCCCAGAATTCCCCAGCCACCATGCTTTAAGATGGGTGGACTTCCACTCCCAGAATTCCCCAGCCAGCCTGCTTTAAGATGGGTGGACTGCCAGTACCAAAATTCCCAAGCCAACATGGTGGACTTCCACTCCCAGAATTCCCCAGCCACCATGCTTTAAGAGGGGGTGGACTTCCACTCCCAGAATTCCCAAGCCAGCATGATTTAAGATGGATGGACTTCAACTCCCAGAATTCCCCAGCCAACATGGTTGACTTCCACTCTCAGAATTCCCCAGCCAGCATGCTTTAAGATGGGTGGACTTCCACTCCCAGAATTCCCCAGCGAGCATGTTTTAAGATGGATGGACTTCAACACCCAGAATTCCCCAGCCAGCATGCTTTAAGATGGGTGGATTTCCGCTCCCAGAATTCCCCAGCCAGCATGCTTTAAGATGGGTGGACTTCCACTCCCAGAATTCCTCATCCAGCCTGCTTTAAGATGGGTGGATTTCCACTCCCAGAATTCCCCAGCTAGCCTGCTTTAAGATGGGTGGACTTCCACTCCCATTATTCTCCAGCCAGCATGCTTTAAGATGGGTGGACTTCCACTCCCAGAATTCCCCAGCTAGCCTGCTTTAAGATGGGTGGACTTCCACTCCCAGAATTCCCCAGCTAGCCTGCTTTAAGATGGGTGGACTTCCACTCCCATTATTCTCCAGCCAGCATGCTTTAAGATGGGTGGACTTCCACTCCCAGAATTCCCCAGCTAGTCTGCTTTAAGATGGGTGGACTTCCACTCCCAGAATTCCCCAGCCAGCATGCTTTAAGATGGGTGGACTTCCACTCCCAGAATTCCCCAGCTAGCCTGCTTTAAGATGGGTGGACTTCCACTCCCAGAATTCCCCAGCTGGCTGGGGAATTCTGGGAATGGAAGTCCACCTATCTTCAAGTTGCTGAGATTGAGAAACGCTGTGATGACCTTAAAAGTCCTTGCCAGCCTAGGATGGAAAGATTTTGACTTCTGTGTGCTGGGCAATTCATTCAGGACGTTGTGGTTAACCCCGGCTCACCGAAAGCAACCAACTCACTTTGAAGATAGCACATAATTTTATTAACATGCAGGCAGTACATTCTGGGCTCCCAGCAAACCACATGGGTAGTTATTCCTACCTCTAGGCATGTTTTGTAGAAGAATAAAAAGAGGATTTACGGTGCAGTGTAAACTCTATTTTTGCAACACCATCACCCGGAAAGTCAATCAGCCAAATAAACTCCATCTGTTTATTTCCTGTCTCTCCTCTCCCAAATCCTTCCAGGATCCTTGTTTAAGTGATGGCACCTTCCTCTGTTTCTCTGGCATCCTGGTTTGGATTGACCAGATATTTTTCCTACTGAGAGGGAGTGTTGTTTGTGAAAGATCTGAAGCATGTGCAGATCTGTACATTGGAGAAACAAAACAGCCACTTCACAAACGCATGGCACAACATAGGAGAACAACAAACCCATCAGGACTTAAAAGACCCAGGCCACTCTTTTCAAGATAGCAAAGTCGCCATTTTGGACAGAGAACCGCTGGTTTGAAAGAGGGGTCAAAGAGCCATATATGTCAAAATTGAACAGCCCTCTCTCAACAGAGGGGGAAGGATACTACATCATCTATATCCAGTCTACAACACAGTCCTTTCAGCAGTTTCAAGAAGGCTCCACACCCCATGACCCTGAGGAGACAGATAAACCTCCAAGTGGCCTCAACGACTCTCTAAAAGGATGCAAGTGACCAGCTGTCTGCAAGGAGTATAAACCCTTCCATTCCCTACCATCCAGTCAGAGCTGAAGAAGCTTCTTGGATGAGAAGTGAAACATCTTCAAAAGAAAAAACAAGAAAGTCCAGTTGCCTCTTGAAAAAAGCACCTTTGGGACATCTATCTATCTATCTATCTATCTATCTATCTATCTATCTATCTATCTATCTATCTATCTATCTATCTTCTATCTATCTATCTATCTATCTATCTATCTATCTATCTATCTATCTATCTATCTATCTATCTCTATCTATCTATCTATCTATCTATCTATCTATCTATCTATCTATCTATCATCTATCTATCATCTATCTATCTATCTATCTATCATCTATCTATCTATCTATCTATCTATCTATCTATCTATCTATCTATCTATCTAACTATCATCTATCTATCTATCTATCTATCTATCATCTATCTATCTATCTATCTATCTATCTATCTATCTATCTATCATCTATCAATGTATCATCTATCTATCTATCTATCTATCTATCTATCTATCTATCTATCTATCTATCTATCATCTCTCTCTCTCTCTCTCTCTCTCTCTCTCTCTCTCTCTCTCTCTCTCTCTCTCTCTCTCTCTCTCTCTCTCTCTCTCTCCCTCCCTCCCTTCCTCCCTCCCTCTCTCCTTCCCTCCCTCCCCTCACCATCTATCAACAACAACCTAATCAAGGAACCATCAAGTTCATTCCCACCAACACTGACAGGGCAACCCACCCGTATATTAACAGAGCAAACCCCACTCCCCTCTTGCACTGATAGTATAATCTAGCTAGGTAATGAAACGTCTGGAAGAAAACCATCAAACTCAGGGAGCACCAAGGACCCTGCCTTTCGACCCTGAACTACAAACAGTCTCTTCCATTCTGCCTTGCTTAATAGCTGAGCTACGGTGATTAATTTAAAAGTTGGCAGCTATGAAATATCTATTTATGATACTGTGTTTCCCCGAAAATAAGACCCAACCGGAAAATAAGCCCAAGCATGATTTTTCAGGATGCTCGTAAATAAGCCCTACCCCCCAAAATAAGCCCTAGTTAAGATTGTCAGTCAGACGGACGTATTTAGTTTAGGAGAAACACGGTAGTAGTATGATACCAATTGGGCAGATTTACCAACTGCGTTTCTCTCTCTCTCTCTCTCTCTCTCTCTCTCTCATCTTAATGTCGGGGCAGATGCCAACAGCTTTTCCCGAAGTGTTGATGCACAAACCCCAGCCGTGCCTTATTGTGCAGCTGTTCAAAACTGCGTGTTCTCTTGATGCTCTTTTAAATGAGCCGGAAGCATTATCCCTGATAATGTCCTTTGGGGTGGGTGGGGGGGAAACACTCTGGAATGCTATTGTGGTTAAGCTGCAAACATTTGCTGAGGCCAGAGGATACCCCAAAAGGGTGAACTTTGCTGAACTATCTCATTTTCCTTTGCAGAAACTGTGTTTTTCTCCTTCTCACCAGGCTAAGGCAGAGGCTGACATACAAAAAAAAAAGAAAACAACCCAAAACGTATTGCAATGATTTAACCTTTCCAAATACAGAAAGCACAATCCCGCTTTCCAGTTAACGTCTTGAACCTTTTTCAAAAATAATACGGTTTCAGGGGAAAACTGGCGTGGAGGAAGGAAAAATTTCCTCATTACAGCTATTTTTGTTTGAGCTTTTCAAGGAATTTTTTTTTAAGTATTTATAGCCCAGGAGCAGACATTTTGAATGCCTGCAGTTTGGCCATGAGAGAGATTCAGTTTTCTTTGGGGAATGTTTACTCTTTGGATCTTATCTGGTGCTGATCTTATCTGCTGATCGTATCTGGTGCTCCAGGGACGGGGAGTTGTAGTCTTGCCTTAGGCATGAAAGCTGGGTGACTTTGGCCTAATCACCAGGTGACTGTGAGTTCTAGTCTCGCCTTAGGCGTGAAAGCCAGCTGGGTGACTTTGGCCTAATCACCAGGTGACTGTGAGTTCTAGTCTCGCCTTAGGCGTGAAAGCCAGCTGGGTGACTTTGGCCTAATCACCAGGTGACTGTGAGTTCTAGTGAAAGCCAGCTGGGTGACTTTGGCTTGATCACCAGGTGACTGTGAGTTCTAATCTAAAGTGACCAGATTTTTTTTTTCTTAAGCGGGACACCAACGGGGGGGCGGGGCCGCCTGGACGCCGCAATTTGAGTTTTGCCCTCTGCGCATGCGCAGAACGCTGCGCAGAGGGCAAAAGATGGCTAATGGCGGCGTCCAGGTGGGGTGGGATCCTACCTCTGATTGCCGGTGCGGTTAATTGCTGACTTCGCGGCAGAGCCGAAGATTCTGTTCGAGCCTGCTCCCGTTCGCGGAGCGGGAGCCTTTCCCGGGCGCTTTCCCCGCCCGCATGGATGCCGCCAGCGGATGCCGCCTGCAGGCCGATTTTTTGAAAGAATGCCCTAGTCGGGCATTGTTTTAAAAAATCGGGACTTTTTAAGAGGGCGGGCGGGACGCGGGACAAATGATTAAAAAGCGGCAAAATCGGGACGTCTGGTCACCTTATTCTAATCCTGCCTTAGGTATAAAAGCCGTCTGAGTAACTTTGGGCCAATTACCAGGAGACGGTGACTTATAGTCCTGCCTTAGACATGAAAGTTAACTAGGTGTCTTTGGGACAGTCTCAGCCAACACACCTTACAGGGTTGCTTTGGGGAACATAGGAGGGAAGGGAAATTAAGTATGTTCACTGTTCTCAGTTGTTTGCAAAAAATAATAAAGATGGAAGTATAGAAAATAAATTAAAATAAATAATAAAATTAAAATAATAAAATAAAATAAATAATAAAATTAAAACAATATAATATAATAATATATAATAATGAAATAAAATTATAATGAAATAATAAATAATAAAATTAAAATAATAAAACGAAATAAATAATGAAATAAAATATAAAATAAAATAAAATAATAATAAACTAAACTAATAAACTAAACTAAAATAAATAAATAAAAAATAAAAAATAAAAACAATAAAAAATAAACTAATAAAATAAACTAATAAAATAAAATAGTAAAATAATAAAATAAAACAATAATAAACTAAACTAAACATAAAATAAACTAATAAACTAAACTAAACTAATAAACTAAACTAATAAAATAAAAAAAATAAAATAAAATAATAAAATAAAATAATAAAATAATAAACTAATAAACTAAACTAAACTAAACTAAACTAAACTAAACTAATAAAATAATAAAATAAAATAAAATAAAATAAAATAAAAAATAAAATAAAATAAAAAATAAAATAAAATAAAATAATAAAATAAAATAATAAAATAAAATAATAAAATAAAATAAACTAATAAAATAAAATAAAATAAAATAAAATAAAATAATAAAATAAAATAAAATAAAATAAATAAAATAAAATAATAAATAAAATAAAATAAAATAATAAAATAATTTTATTATTATTAAACTTATAAAATAAAATAATAAAATTATTATATTATTATTAAAATTATTATAATTATTTAACCTTAGACTGTCTACAATTGACCCCATTACTAAGAGGTCTGTAAGGGGCGTGCATAAGCGCACCATCGTGCCTACCGTCCTACTGTCCTTCTGTCCTATTGTCTAATTTTTACCTATACATACTTTGCTTTTGTTTATGTTTATATCATACCTGTTATCTTGTACACGTGTTGACAAAATAAATAAATAATAATAATAATAATAATAATAATAATAATAATAATAATAATAATAATAATAATAATAATAATAATAATAATAATAATAATAATAATAATAATAATAATAATAATAATAAGATAAAATAATAAAATAAAATAAAATAAATAATAAAATAAAATAATAATAAATAAAATAATAAAACAAAATAAAATAAATAATAAAATAAAATAAAATAAAATAAATAATAAAAAATAAAATAAAATAAAATAAATCTCTTCCAGACCTTGAACAAGGCCAGCGTCCAATTGCCACCAAACCCAAGCAATTTTGTCCGATGCATATCCCTACAGAAACTTACATGACCCTTTTATCCAAGGAGGTCCGTGTCTTCCAAAACCGATGACCCTTAGAAGTGGCTCAGACAGACACCTCCCTGATTCACTGGAGTTTAAGAAGGGGGTTGAAGACCAGCACAGTCTAATTTGCAAGACTGTGTTCTTACAGCCAAACTCAATAAAAAGAATTTTAGCCTTCGGTAGAGTTGATTTCCCGATCTGGTCTGCCTCGCAGGGCTGATGTCCCACTCATAAGCCACCGGTAAAACATCTCTGTGTCACAGCAAAGACATCACCGTTCATGCAAATCTCTACTTCCCCTCGTCTTCTCTGCACAAAGCAGTGTGTTATGACAGTATTTCTCTTCCTACGGTGTCCAGGCGCAGTGCTCCCCAAGCCCATAATTAAAATGAAACATCTCCTGCATGGAGATAATTGTTTTGTTGTCGGAGTCCTCCCTTGCATGATTATTTCCTTCATTTGACAGCTTCCCCCTGACAAGACATCCTGTGATTTATTAATTCAATTTGGCAGGGAAAAACTTAGATGGGGGAGAGAAAGTAAGAACGGGTTTTGGAAATAGTGCAGAGAAGAGCAGCTAAGATGATTAAAGGGCGTGCATAAGCGCACAATTGTGCCTACCGTTCCTGTCCTAATGTACCCATATATTCATACCTTTTTTACTCTTATTCATGCTTGTAGTATCACATATATATTCAATCATGTTTTACTGTTTATACTTTGCTTATAATCATATATGCTTGACAAATAAACAAATACAAATACAAAAGTCCTGGAGACTAAAACACATGCAGAATGGTTGCAGGAATTGGGTAGAGCCAGTCTAGAGAAAAGAAGGACTAGGGCTGACATCAGGGGTGGGTTCCACTTACCTTCGCCACCGGTTCACATTGTGATGTTTCACGCGGACGCGTGCGCATCCCCTTGTGCGATTTCACTTCTGCGCATGCTCAGAAGCAGGAATTAGCCCAAAACACAGCTGAGAAGCTCATCAGCTGTGCTTCGGGCGAAGAAATAAAGGTCGGTATTCACCCGCGGGCTGGCGGGAGGGCTCTTTTTCAAGCCGCGTAAGGGGGAAAATCCACAAAAAAGATGGCGGCGCGCACAGAACAGCACCGACAGTGACGTCACCAGTGGGCCGCTACCAGTTCGGGTGATCCAGTCCGAACCGGGAGGAACCCACCCCTGGATGACATAAGATGATAAGATAGGATAAGATGAGATGAGATGATGAGATGAGATATAAGAGAAGATGATAAGAGAAGACAAGATAAGACATTTTTATAGTATTAATATTGGGTATTATGGGTATTTTGGAGATCAGACAACGGGAGGCAGAGGCAGAGAAGATATTTAGATTAAACAGGAGTGATGTAGAGGGATACAAGGTCCCAAGGGAGGAGCAAGGGAGACTGATCAAAAAGTCAGTAAGAGTTGAAATACTAAAAAGAGCAAGAGATGATGGATAGATACAGAATAAGATTTGTTTTATTAAAGATTAGAGCTAGGAACTAAAAACTGGGGAAATGTTATTATATATATTGTCATATGATGAAAGTTGTTATAGTTACCATGTACAAGTAAATGTTACAAGTTAAGATCATTGTGTATATTCAAAAAGTTAAAAATAAGATGATGGATTGAAGCCTTATTAAGATAGACAAGCAAATACTACTACGTATTATTATGTGATCACTATCAATGTTATGAATATTATTATTGTTATTATTACTATTATTTCTTAAAATTAACTGTACCCAGACAATACAGTGTTCATGTAGACACTGATGTTTTATAAAAACAACAACAACAACAACAACAACCATGTCCCTAACTTAACAACTGTAGTGATTCACTTAACAACTTTGGCAAGAAGGGTCATAAAATGGGGCAAAACTCACTTAACAAATGTCTCACTTAGCAACAGAAATGTTGGTGTGCTTATGCACGCCCCCTTACAGACCTCTTAGGAATGGGGTGAGGTCAATGGTAGACAGTCTAAGGTTAAAGTTATGGGGGTTTGGGGATGAATCCACAGAGTCAGCTAGTGCATTCCAGGCATTGACCACTCTGTTGTTGAAGTCGTATTTTCTGCAATCAAGTTTGGAGCGGTTTACATTAAGTTTGTATCTATTGTGTGCTCGTGTGTTGTTGCGGTTGAAGTTGAAGTAGTCGTTGACAGGTAGGGTGTTGTAACAGATAATTTTATGTACTACACTTAGGTCAGACCGAAGGCGGCATAGTTCTAAGTTGTCTAAGCCCAAAATTTCAAGTCTGGTGGTATAAGGTATAATAATATAAATAATATAAATAATATAAATAATATAAATAATATAAATAATATAAATAATATAAATAATATAAATAATATAAATAATATAAATAATATAAATAATATAAATAATATAATCTGGCCTGAAAAGTGTGCTAGGCCTTAGTTTATTTACGATTAGTTGACAAAAGCACACTTAGCTGACACCATTTGACAAGCAATAAACTCTTGTTTATATGCCACAATTGCTATGTTTGCAAAAGGGGTGTCCAACTCATATAGTCACAGCAGCGTCACGTGACGTATCGGGACTCCCCCTCCCCTTCGCTAAACTGGGCATGGGCGTGGCCAACGCATGATACATCCGTCCCGCGGTCCCGGAGTTTAACAGCCCTGATCTAGAGCCAATATATTTTATGATGTATGGACTTCATCTCCCAGAATTCCCCAGCCAGCTTGCTTTGAAATATATGGAATTCAACTCCCAGAATTCCCTAGCCATCCGAGAAAGAAAGAGAGAGAGAGAGAGAGAGAGAGAGAGAGAGAGAGAGAGAGAGAGAGAGAGAGAGAGAGAGAGAGAGAGAGAGAGAGAGAGAGAGAGAGAGAAGCCTGTTTTATATGCTCCTTAACCTCCAATGCTTGTATATTCTGTAAAAAGTGCCCTCTTTTGATCCAAATTTTGTCCACCTCCTTCGAAACCCCTCACCCTTTTATTTCCTTTAAAAACAGCTAAAATAATGCACCCATTAAACCGTCTGAACGTTGCTCTCCGGCTGAGTAAATATTAATTTAGGAAGGAGGAAACATGGTCCAGGCTTCATTCCTTCACAAACACCCAAGATGTAAACATAACATAAATTTCCTTACTGGGAAGCCATCTTTACTTTCCTCTGGATCCTGAAAGCAGCCTATATAACAGGATCCGGTTTCAAGAGGGCAGAGCCCCACTTCAATTAAGCAAAGTAGAAAAAAGACATGGACTCTGGCCGAGTGGGCTCTTGCTGAGAGGCCAAGACAAGCCGAGATATTTGGACTCATTCAGGCCCCAAACACCAGAGTCAATTTTAGAAGCCAAAGCCCAGAATGCCTTGCAAGAAAGGAAAGAAAGAAAGAACGGAAGGAAGGAAGGAAAGAAAGAAAGAAAGAAAGAAAGAAAGAAAGAAAGAAAGAAAGAAAGAAAGAAAGAAAAAAAGAAAGAAAGAAAGGGAAAGGAAAGGGAAGAAAGAAAGAAAGAAAGAAAGAAAGAAAGAAGAAAGAAAGAAAGAAAGAAAGAAAGAAAGAAAGAAAGAAAGAAAGAAAGAAAGAAAGAAAGAAAGAAAGAAAGAAGGGAGGGGGGAGGGAGGGGGGAGGGAGGAAGGAAGGAAGGAAGGGAAATGGGAAGGGAAAAATGGAAGGGAAGGGAAGTTGAAGGAAGAAAGGAAAGAGAAAAGAGGAAAGGGAAGGGAAGGGAGGGAAAGGAAGAGGAAAGGAAAGGAAAGGAAGAGGGAAAGGAAGGAAAGGGAAGGAAGAGGAAAGGAATGGGAGAGGAAAGGAACAGGGAAGGAAAGGAATGGAAGAGGGAAGGGAAGAAAGGGAAGGGAAGGAAAGGAATGGAAGAGGGAAGGGAAGAAAGGGAAGGGAAGGAAAGGAAAGGAATGGAAGAGGGAAGGGAAGAAAGGGAAGGGAAGGAAAGGAATGGAAGAGGGAAGGGAAGAAAGGGAAGGGAAGGAAAGGAATGGAAGAGGGAAGGGAAGAAAGGGAAGGGAAGGAAAGGAATGGAAGAGGGAAGGGAAGAAAGGGAAGGGAAGGAAAGGAATGGAAGAGGGAAGGGAAGAAAGGGAAGGGAAGGGAAGGAAGAGGAAGGAAAGAGGGAAGGAAAGGAACAGAAGAGGAAAGGAACAGGGAAGGGAAGGAACGGAAGAGGGAAGGGAAGGGAAGGAAGAGGAAAGAAAGAGGGAAGGAAAGGAACGGAAGAGGGAAGGGAAGAAAAGGAAGAGGGAAAGGAAGGGAAGAAGAAAGGAACAGGGAAGGAAAGGAACGGAAAGGAATGGAAGAAGGAAGGGAAGGGAAGGGAGAGGAAAGAAAGAGGGAAGGAAAGGAATGGAAGAGGAAAGGGAAGAAAGGAAAGGAAAGGAAAGGAAAGGAAAGGGAGAGGAAAGAAAGAGGGAAGGAAAGGAATGGAATCTCAGAAAAATTGTGCAATCATATTGGTATACATGACCAGGGGTGGCTGACGTCGCCCATCATGACCTCACCACGCCAATCGCATAATTAAAGCTAATTGCACAATGATGCCGTGCAGTATGTGACATCATCAGGGCTTTGACCAGCTGCAATCCTTCTGCCAATGAAATCAAATCAGGCCATGGCAGTTACTCCAACAAGGCTTCTCCCCGGCCTCTTCTGATTTCTTCTCTTCCTCCAGATGTTGCCTTTCTCCAGCAGCTCTTGAAGGCAAATGTGGTTCTCATCATCTTTGCAATTAGTTGTCGGCTCTTTGATGAGGCCCCGGCAAACCCTGTCATTGTGGTGTGCAAACCACAATTTAAGAGAGGGATTTGTTTTGCTGAACAAATGTTTGGGCCTCTGAAGGGGCGAACAGGGTGGGCTACTTGGAGGAAGGGGAGGGAAGAAGAACACAGCGGGGTGGGGGGCTTTAATCATTCAATTCAATTCAGAATAGAGCTGGAAGGGGCCTTGGACCAGGGGTGGGCTTCAAAACTTTTAGCAAGGGGTTCTCTGCCCGGTTGCTGGGTGGCCGTGGCTATGGTGGTCATGGCCTAGTCAGCCTCCTGCACCGCAGGGGGGGGGGCATTTTTGCCCTCCCCAGGCTCCAGAGGCTTTCCTCGAGCCTCTGGGAGGGTGAAAACGGCCTCCCCAGGCTCCAGGGGCCCTCTGGAGGCCGGAAACGGGCCCGTTTCTGGCCTTCCTGAACTTCCGGTAGGCCCATTTTTCGCCTTCCCCGAGTCTCCACATGCGCCCTGCACTTATCTGTATCCAAAACTGGCCGCGTGGGGCAGGGGTGGGTTCTAAATTACTTCACTGCCGGTTCGCTTCCTCCCGCGCCTCTTGGGTGCACCTCGTGGGCGCGTGCGCAAAGCGTGCATACACATGCGCAGTGCCAAAAAAAAATCCCCCCCAAAAAAAGCCAAAAACAAGATGGCGACGCATGCGCAGTGCCGGAAATTCAGCTTCTGTGCATGCTCAGAAGAAAAAAAAACCGGAAAATAATCCCCCCTCCCAAAAAAAAATTTCAAAATTTTTTTAAAAAAAAAAAAATTAAAAAAGATGGCGGCATCTACGGATCGGCACGGACTGAACTGGTTCCGTAACATCATTGTGACATCACCAGTGGGTTGCTACCAGTTTGGGCGAACTGGTCCGAACCGGGAGAAACCCACCTCTGGGGCAAACCTCACTTAACTGTCTTGCTTAGCATCGGACGTTTTGGGCTCAGCTGTGGTCATAAGCAGGGGTGAATTGCTCCCGGTTCGCTCGTGCCTGTTGGTCGTTGGAGAGCCAATCGTGAAGGCAGTGCGTGGCTCCACCTACCCACCCGGATGCCGCCATTTGGGTTCTTTTACCCTCTGCGCATGTGCAAAGCGTTCTGTGTACGCGCAGAGGGTAAAAGAACCCAAATGGCGGCGTCCAGGCGGGTAGGCGGAGACACGCACTGCCTTCGCAATCGGCTCTCCGACGACCAACAGGCACGAGCGAACCGGGAGCATTTCACCCCGGTCATAAGTCGAGGTCTCTCTGCAGTCGTGTTTTCTGTCCCATGCCTTCAACTGAAGAGAGTACAAGCAAAAATAATTATGGTAAAAGAAAACACCAATGCTTTCAAATGCTTTTAACAGGACTCTTTTTTAAAAAAAAGCAGGAACAAACAGCCAGGTTAATATTTCATTAGATGGATTGATTTTATAAATCTTGCCAGGTTGTTTTTCCTTGTTGGCACAGCGGGAAACACAACTGGGCAACTTTAAGATGTGAGGACTTCAACTCCCAGAATCCCCCAGCCAGGAAGAGCCATTTACTGGCTGGGAAACTCTGTTTGAGAAATGCAGGTCGTCCTCAACTTACGACCAAAATTGAGGCCAAAATTTATGTTGTTAAGTGAGAAATTTGTGAAGTGAATTTTGCCCCATTTTATGACTTTTGGGGGGGGGGGACATTTGTTAAGTGAATCACTGCAGTTGTTAAGTGAGTGACACGGTCGTTAAGTGAATCTGGTTTCCTCTTTGATTTTGCTTGTCAGAAGGTCGCAAAAGGGGACCACGTGACTGCGGGACACTGTAAAGGTCGTAAATGTGAGTCATTTGTCAAGTATCCAATCATGTGACCATGGGGATGCTACAATGGTCGTAAGTGTGAAAAATGGTCATAAGTGACTTTTTTTCAGTGCAGTGTAACTTCCAACGATCGCTAAATGAGCTGTTGTAAGTCGATAACTTCCTGTACTGCTAAATGCAGATCAGATGTACTTTTGTACAGGTAGTCCCAGACTTATTTATGACTGCAATTTATTTATTTATTTATTTATTTATTTATTTATTTATTTATTAGTGACATTTATATACCGCCTCACAGTGCAAGCACACTCTAAGCGGTTTACACCAGTAAGGAATGTATATTTATATTGCCCCCAACAATCTGGGTCTTCATTTTACCTACCTCGGAAGGATGGAAGGCTGAGTCAACCTTGAGCCGGTGAGATTTGAACCGCTGACCTGCGGATCACAGTCAGCTGAAGTGGCCTGCAGTATCCCACTCTAACCGCTGCGCCACCTCGGCTCTTTGAGGCCAGATTGGGGCCAAAATTTACATCGCTAAGCAAGACAGTTGTTAAGTGAGTTTTGCCTCGTTTCCTGACCTTTCTTGCCACCGTTGTTAAGTGAATCACTGCAGTTGTTAAGTGAAGAACACCTCTGCTTCAAGAGATTGTTCTGTGCTCTTTGGAAAAGCCGGTCTGGAACAGATTTGAATTTTCTTCTCATTTATCAATTGATTCATTTGTATTCTGCCTTTATTAATTTTAGAAATAACTCAAGGTGGCCAATATATCCGACACACTTTCTTCCTCCTATTTTCCCCACAACAACAACCCTGTGAGGTAGGTTGGGCTAAGAGAGAGAGAGACTGGCCCAAAGTAACCCAGCTGGTGTTAAGTTTGGTGAGGGAAGAGACTGGAGGCACGCTTCAGACAACAAGCTCTTTATTCAACTATGTACAGATTCCAGCAGAGAGCGAGTCTGACAGCTAGCCCTTTTATAAGGAGCTGTCAGATAGCTCGACCAATCAGCGGGTCCCATTCTCCTGCTCAAGTGGAGGACCTGGTTGTAACCAGGCACTCTCAATATGTAACAGCTGGCTTTCATGCTTAAGGCAGAACTAGAACTCACTGTCTCCTGGTGAATGGCCCAGAGTCTCCCAGCCTTTTTTTCTTGCCTAAGGCGGGACTAGAACTCACCGTCTCCTGGAGATTGGCTGAGAGTCACCCAGCCTTCTTACTTGCTTACGATGGGACTAGAACTCACCGTCTCCTGGTGATTGGCCCAGTGTCACCCAGCCTTCTTTCTTGCCTAAGGCGGGACTAGAACTCACCGTCTCCTGGAGATTGGCTCAGAGTCACCCAGCCTTCTTACTTGCTTACGATGGGACTAGAACTCACTGTCTCCTGGTGATTGGCCCAGTGGCCCAGCGCCTCCCAGCCTTCTTTCTTGCCTAAGGCGGGACTAGAACTCACCGTCTCCTTGGGATTTGCTCAGAGTCACCCAGCCTTCTTACTTGCTTACGATGGGACTAGAACTCACCGTCTCCTGGTGATTGGCCCAGTGGCCCAGCGTCCCCCAGCCTTCTTTCTTGCCTAAGGCGGGACTAGAACTCACTGTCTCCTGGTGATTGGCCCAGAGTCACGCACCATACTTTCATGCCTAAGGCAGGACTGGAACTCACCGTCTCTGGTCTCACATTTTCTGTTGGGTTCCTTAACCAAGTCTGCTTGTTTTTAAACTTTGAATTAAGTCTGTCAGTCAAAAACGAATTTGGCTGCGTGATGGAACCGTTGCTTAGCTGTTCCCCACTACATTTTCAAAGCTTTGCTCTCCCTAGGCATGCCGACCGATTCAGAAAGTTAAAAATATAGATTAAGAATAGCTGCCAGTGAGAAATTGCCGTTTCCCCAAGGCTCCCAGCTTGACGGTTTGATTAAATGCTAATCTATGTGATAATTAAGAAAAGCCCTTCCACGGTTTTTGAAAAATAATTTGGAAACTTTAATGGAATTGCACACATAGCAGGAAAGGTTTGTAGCATCTGGCAAGAAAGGGGGGGGGGAAATCTAATGGTAGCTCCTAATTTACCAACACAACTAGAAGCGGAACTTATGTTGTTAAGCGAGACAGTCATTAAGTGAGTCACACCCACTGTTATGACTTTTTTTTCTACGGTCATTACATGAATCCGGCTTTCCCCATAGACTTTTGGTTATTGGAAGTTGGCTGGGAAGGTCACAAATGGAAGATCATATGACCTCTGGACATTGCAACCGTCATAAATACGTGCCAATTGTCAAGTGTCCAAATTTTGATCACATGATTGCAATGGTCATTAAGTGTGAAGCCAGGTCACTAAGTCCCTTTTTTCAGTGCTGTTGCAACTGTAAACAGTTGTTAAATGAATGGTCGTATGTCAAGGACTGCCTGTATCAACCAGAGCAGTAGTGGGTTCTACTTACCTTTGTTACCGGTTCGGGAATGGGAACATGCAGAGCGTTTTTTGATGACGTCCGGGCAGGTGGGTGGAGCCTCCTGCCACCACCGCTACCGGTTCGCCATACCAGGTCGAACCGTTAGCAACCCACCACTGAACCAGAGTTACAAAAGAGCTTTTGCTGGTATAAAAACCTAGAGGCATCCTAGAGGTCATCTAGCTGAACCCGCTACTTGAGAAGTACCACAATTTTTTTAAGTCAGTGGCTTGCAAAATGTCTTTTGTTTGGAAGGCTATGGGAAGAAAGTCATTTATGAAGCTCGAAGTGACAATAAAGTTATTCTAAGTCTAAGTCTAAGCTTTTAATTTGTTATGAACATTATTTTCATTTATTTAGATCAAGGGTGTCCAACCTTGACAACTTTAACACTTATGGACTTCAATTCCCAGACTTCCTCACCCAGCAAGTACAGACTTATGATGTACAGACTTCAATTTCTAAAATTCCCCAACCAATATATTTTATGATGTATGGACTTCAACTCCCACAATTCTTCAGCCAGCATGATTTGAAATATATGGATTTCATCTCCCAGAATTCCCCAGCCAACATGTTTTGAGATATATGGACGTCAACTCCCAGAATTCTCCTGGCAGCATGCTTTAAGAGGGTGGACTTCAACTCCCAGAATTCCCCAGCCAACATGCTTTGAAATATATGGACTTCAACTCCCAAATTCTGGGAGTTGTCCACGCATGTAAAACTGGCTAGGTTTCAGGAAGACGATTCTCCATGACACCCCTTCACATCTTCTCCAAATTTATCCAATGCCCCCAAACTGTTCCTCGCTGATTTTTCTTTCCGGCCCCCTTGTGATTTTCCCCGATGTCCTGGACATGCTCCAATCTGCCAGTTTCCTCCCTAAAAGGCGAGGCCAAGAAAAGGGTGGGATATTTTTGTCTGCCCTGAAACCCAGGCAGGTACGGTAGGAGCGTGTGCCTTTCGATGTGAAAACGGAATAGCAGATTTGGAAGGAACCTTGGAGGTCTTCTAGTCCAACCCCCTGCTTAGGTAGGAAACCCTACACCAGGGGTCTCCAACCTTGGCAACTGTTAAGACTTGTGGACTTCAACTCCCGCTGGCTGAGGAATTCTGGGAATTGAAGTCCACAGGTCTTAACCTTGCCAAGGTTGGAGACCCCTGCCCTACATCACATGTTTGCAAAAGGCTTTGATTTCAACGTCCCTTCCTTACTCGGTTGCAAGGCCTCCTCTGCTAAAAAGCTTTTCGAAGGCTGTTTAATTATTGAATTAACCAGTGGAGAGGAAAGTCAAGGGGCATTAACTGGACAGCTATAATTAGCTGCACCTCGACAGGGGTGCAAGCCAGCGCACTCACCTCTGCCCCCACCTCTTGCCCCTCCAGGTACAAAAGCCGATGTTAAAAGAAAAATCTATTTGAAGGATGTTATTTCTCAACTGTGCATCTCTCCATAAATTAGTTTATACAAGGAGAGGCTATGTCGCTGGTGATTCATTTCTGTAAAGGGCAAGGAAGCAAAACGTTTAATCCCAAGATTGCTCGATCCTTCCTACATGGGGAGGCCCAGATCAGAAACAACACGGGTTTAAATTTAAATGACATTTCACAGCTGTTTCATGACAGCCGTTCAGACAACCCAGCCGATCAACGCCTACCTAGCTAGCCCCCGGGGATAAGTTTAGCTATGTTGACGTTGGCTTTTTGGGTGGGCTAGTGTGGTCTGTGGGTTGCAGCAGGGTTTATTTATGGTGTAGTGTTGCACGGATGGAAACTGATCGAGGAGAGATTCAACCTGGAAATGAGGAGGAATTTTCTGACAGTGAGGACAAACAACCAGTGGAACAGAAGTTGCCTTTAGAAGTTGTGGGAGTTTCATCACTGGAGGCTTTCAAGAAGAGACTGGACTGCCCTCTGTCAGAAATGGTGTAGGGTCTCCTGCTTGGGTGGGGGGTTGGACTAGATGACCTACAAGGTCTATTCTATTCTATTCTATTCCAATTTCTATTCCAATTTCTATTCTATTCTATTCTATTCTATTCTATTCTATTCTATTCTATTCTATTCTATTCTATTCCATTCCATTCCATTCCATTCCATTCCATTCCATTCTATTCTATTCTATTCTATTCCATTCCATTCCATTCCATTCCAATTTCTATTCCAATTTCTATTCTATTCTATTCTATTCTATTCCATTCCATTCCATTCCATTCCATTCCATTCCATTCCAATTTCTATTCTATTCCATTCCATTCCATTCCATTCCATTCCACTCCACTCCACTCCACTCCACTTTATTTATTTATTTATTTATTTAGTTGTTATTTATTTATTTATTTATTTAATTATTTAGTTATTTAGTTATTTAGTTATTTAGTTATTTAGTTATTTAGTTATTTAGTTATTTATTAGTGAGATTTATATACCGCCTCACAGTGCAAGCACTCTCTAAGCGGTTTACACCAGTAAGCAATGTATATTTATATTGCCCCCAACAATCTGGGTCCATTCCTTTCCATTCTCAATACAGATTCTGTTCTGTTCTGTTCTATTCTATTCTATTCTATTCTATTCTATTCTATTCTATTCTATTCTATTCTATTCTATTCTATTCTATTCCATTCCATTCCATTCCATTCCATTCCATTCCATTCCATTCCATTCCAATTTCTATTCCAATTTCTATTCCAATTTCTATTCTATTCTATTCTATTCCATTCCATTCCATTCCATTCTCAATAAAGATTCTGTTCTGTTCTATTCTATTCTATTCTATTCTATTCTATTCTATTCTATTCTATTCCATTCCATTCCATTCCATTCCATTCCATTCCATTCCAATTTCTATTCCAATTTCTATTCTATTCTATTCTATTCTATTCTATTCTATTCCCATTTCTATTCTATTCCATTCCATTCCACTCCACTCCACTCCACTCCACTCCACTCCACTCCACTCCACTCCACTCCACTCCACTCCACTCCACTCCACTCCACTTTATTTATTTATTTATTTATTTATTTATTTATTTATTTAGTTGTTATTTATTTATTTATTTATTTATTTATTTATTTATTTATTTAGTTAATTAGTTAGTTAGTTAGTTAGTTAGTTAGTTAGTTAGTTAGTTAGTTAGTTAGTTAGTTAGTTAGTTATTAGTGAGATTTATATACCGCCTCACAGTGCAAGCACTCTCTAAGCGGTTTACACCAGTAAGCAATGTATATTTATATTGCCCCCAACAATCTGGGTCCATTCCATTCCATTCCATTCCAATTTCTATTCCAATTTCTATTCCAATTTCTATTTATTCTATTCCAATTTCTATTCTATTCTATTCTAATTGTTCTTTTTTACTCATACAAGAAAAACAAAATTCAGGGATATTTTTTTCGGCTTATTTTTGGGGCAAAGTATTTCCAATATTTTGAAGTTTTAAAACATAGATCAGCTGGTCGAGGTAATCAAAACAGAAGAGATGATCGCGAGCTTACTCAATCGATCACCCCACTAATCTCCCAAACTCCCTTCAGTGGAGTGTGCAGATCCAGAAAATGGATGAATTCAGTAGCTGATTAAGTCCTGATCAATACAATGCAAGTAATAATTCCATGGAAATTTATTTAGGATATCATTTCTCCTCCTTTGTTAAAAACCCATTATGGATGGTTCCAAGCCTTTACATATAGTCCTTGAGTTACAACCATCCATTCAGTGACCATTCGAAGTTACAACGGCACTGAAAAAAGTGACTTAGGACCGTTTTTCACGCTTACGACCGTTGCAGCATTCCCAGGGTCACATGATCACAATTGAGACACTTGGGAACTGACTCACATTTATGACTGCTGCAGTGTCCTGGGGTCACGTGATCCCCTTTTGCTAACTTCTGACGAGCAAAGTTAATGGGGAAGCCAGATTCACTTAACAACCGTGTTTCTAATTTAACGACTGCAGTGATTCACTTAACAACTCTTGGCAAGAAAGGTGGTAAAACAGGGCAAAATTCACTTAACAAATGTTTCACTTGACAACAAAAATATCGGTCTCAATTGTGGTCATAAGTCGAGGACTACCTGTATCCCCATGGGATCAAGCTGTCGTTGAGTGAATCTGGTTTCCGCCATTGACTTTGCTTGTCAAAA
Source organism: Diadophis punctatus similis (assembly GCA_023053685.1). Taxonomy (NCBI): domain Eukaryota; kingdom Metazoa; phylum Chordata; class Lepidosauria; order Squamata; family Dipsadidae; genus Diadophis; species Diadophis punctatus. The sequence continues at coordinate 5,474,018 of JALIGW010000001.1, forward strand.
GCTGGCTGGGAAAATTGTAAATGGTGATCACATGACCCCAGGATGCTACAACTGTCATAAGTACATGCCAGTTGCCAAGCAACCGAATTTTGATCATGTGACCATGGGGATGCTGCAATGGTCATAAGTGTGAAAACTGGTTATAAGACACTTTTTTCAGTGCTGTTGTAACTTCAGTCACTTGGTTGTAAGTCGAGGACTACCTGCAATATCAAATCCACCAATAGGGCAAACTTAAAACATCACCAAAAATGTCTATTTTTCCAAACTCTCAAACTATAAATGCAGCCAGCCTGCCATCTTCAGGTGTTTTCCAGAACAACTTGGAAGTCAGAATAACAAAATAACCGAGTTGGAAGGGAACTTGGAGGTCTTCTAGTCCAACTATCAAGGTCCGACCAGCTTGCCATACCTGGGGAGGAGGGGGCGGAGGTGGGCTTCAAATAATTTAACAACTGGTTCGCCCAGAATCGAAAATGTGTACGCGCGCCTTGCTCACATGCGTGCTGCGTCAAAAAACACGGCAATTCGCTCGCATGCTACGTCCACACATGCGTGCATCAAAAAAAACAGCAATATAGGACGGGATTGCGCCCGGGTGGAGGCCCACCCACAGGTCGCCATTACCGGTTCGCCCAAACCAGTCCGAACCGGCTGAATCCCACCTCTGGGAGTGGGGGAAGGCAGAAACTCCCGTGGCGGCAGGAACAGCCACGCAGCGCAGCAATGACCCAGGCAGTGACGAGGTGCCCGGCTGGGGCGGCGTCAGTCGCAGCGGTCGCGGCAGCAAGAGGGCGATGGCGGCATTCTCTCCCGCACAGCTGACTGGCGGCTTTCCGGAACCCAACTGGCTGGCGCCAGATGCAACAGCGTGCGGGGCGAAGCGGTCGGAAGGCCGGACGGAGGCTGGCAGCCTATGCACCAGATGATGGACTGCTAATGCAGAATAGAATGCCGACACGGGATGCTGGTTGCGTGGGTGGGACTGAGGGGCGTGGCCCTGCCTATATAGAGCGCTGGGAGGCGGTAGCTCCCAGTGCTGACTTTGCAACTTTGCAACAAACTGCTACATACTCATTTGTGCCAGGCCTCAGGATTGAGTAAACCTGTATCAAACGGTTCCAGAGCGTGTTTGTTTCTGCGTTCGTAAGGCCTGGGGATTTGGACAAGTGAGACCAATCCCCTGCTCAAGGAGGGGACCCTATACCATTTCAGACAAGTGTTTGTTCAATCCCTTCTTGAAAATCTCCAGTGATGGAAGCAGCAGGTGAAGCTAGGCAAAATCACATCAGATACCTGTACAATTAGCACAGGGGCCCCCCAAGGCTGTGTACTCTCACCACTTCTCTTCTCTCTATATACCAATGACTGCATCTCAAACGATTCATCTGTTAAACTACTGAAGTTTGCAGATGATACAACAGTGATTGGCCTCATTCGAGACAACGATGAAACCGCATACAGACGGGAGGTTGAACAACTAGTCTCATGGTGCGACCGGAACAATCTGGAACTGAACACATTCAAAACCGTAGAAATGGTGGTAGACTTTAGGAGAAACCCTCCCATCCTACCACCTCTTACAATACTAGACAACACAGTATCAACAGCAGAGACCTTCAAATTTCTAGGTTCCATCATATCTCAAGACCTAAAATGGTCATCTAACATCAAAAACATCATCAAAAAAGCACAACAAAGAATGTTCTTTCTGCGCCAACTCAGGAAGCTCAAACTGCCCAAGGAGCTGCTGATACAGTTCTACAGAGGAATCATTGAGTCTGTCATCTGCACCTCTATAACTGTCTGGTTTGGTTCTGCAACCCAACAAGACAGACACAGACTTCAGAGGATAATCAGAACTGCAGAAAAAACAATTGCTGCCAACCTGCCTTCCATTGAGGACCTGTATACTGCACGAGTCAAAAAGAGGGCCGTGAAAATATTTACTGACCCCTCGCATCCTGGACATAAATTGTTTCAACTCCTACCCTCAAAACGTCGCTATAGAGCACTGCACACCAAGACAACTAGACACAAGAACAGTTTTTTCCCGAACGCCATCACTCTGCTAAACAAATAATTCCCTCACCACTGTAAAACTATTCACTAGGCTGCATTACTATTACTATTAGTTTTTCTCATCGTTCCTATCACCCATCTCCTCCCACTTATGACTGTATGACTGTAACTTGTTGCTTGTATCCTTACGATTATTTTCATATTGATTGTTTCCTGATTGCTTACTTGAACCCTATGACAACCATTCTTGACAAATGTATCTTTTCTTTTATGTACACTGAGAGCATACGCACCAAAGACAAATTCCTTGTGTGTCCAATCACACTTGGCCAATAAAGAATTCTATTCTATTCTATATCTTCAGGAGGCAAATAGTTCCACTGATTTATTGTTCCAATTATCATGAAATTTCTCCTTGATTAGTTTCTACCCATTGCTTCTTGTCCTGCCTTCAAATGCTATGAAGAATAGGTTGATCCCCCCTCTTCTTTGTGATAGCCCCTGAGATATTGGAACACTGCCAGTGGTGGGTTCCTACCGGTGCGGTTGACTCTGCCGCACTGGTAGCGGCTGCCAGATTACGCAATTTGTGCGCGACGGCTCCGATGCTGTCTTCACTGGTCTGTCGCGCATCGGCATCTTTTTTTTCCAGAATTTTTCGGTGATTTTTTGCTTCCGCGCATGCGCTGAAGCAAAATCTCACAAGGGGACGTGTGCGCGAGAGAGATTTTGGTGATTTTTTGCTTCCGTGCATGCACAGAAGCAAAATCTCAAAAGGGGACGTGCGCGCGAGAGAGATTTTGGCGATTTTTTTGCTTCCGCGCATGCACAGAAGCAAAATCTCACAAGGGGACGTGTGCGCACGAGAGATTTTGGCGATTTTTTGCTTCCACGCATGCGAGGGGGCGTGTGTGTGTAGCGAGCGCGCACGTGCACAAAATGTGGCGATGCGCGTGCAGTGCACCGGTAGCGAGGTAAGAGAGCAACCCGCCCCTGAACACTGCTATCATGTCACCCCTAGTCCTTTTCTTCATTAAACTAGACATACCCAGTTCCTGCAACCGTTCTTCCTATGTTTTAGCCTCCAGTCCCCTAATTATCTTTATTGCTGTTCTCTGCTTAACGAATTGTTAATGAATCGCACCTGATTTTACAGACTTTGCTCTTCTCTGCACACTTTCCAGAGTCTCAACATATTTCCTTCATTGTAGTGACTAAAACGGGATGCCATTTCCAAGTGTGGTCTTACCAAGGCGAGCTTCAGAGATGCAGAAAAATTGAAAAACAGAAGCGCCTCTTCTAGGATGACCAGACGTCAAAGAGTATCCGTGACTGTGCAATTAAAACCTGGCCTCTTTTTAAAGGTGTGCCACGACTAAAGTGACCAGATTTTTTTTAAAGCAGGACGGGGGGGGCCCGCCTGGGCGCCGCCATTTGAGTTTTGCCCTCTGCGCATGCGTCCAGGTGGGGGGGGATGTCGGCGTCCAGGTGGGGGGGGAGGCGGGAGGCCTTTCCTCGCCTCCCGCCTCCCCTTTGGGAGCTGCCCTGGGGCCGGGCTGGCAAGCGACGAATGGGAGGCGGGAGACGGGGAAAGGAGGCAGCGGGCAGCTTACCTGTCGCGAGCTCCAGGCATCCAAGCGCCGCGGTCTCCCGGTCGCCCGCCCGGCCCCAGGACAACGGCGGCAGCGAGGCGACGGGGGGAAGGAAGGGGAGGGGGATGAGGAAGGGCTGTTTGCGCCGCCGGAGGGGCCGCTCGTGAGCTCAAACCGGCAACGGCTCCTCGTTCCTCACCCCTCCACCCGCATCCCAACAGCAGCGGCGCCTCCGAGGGCGGGGCTAGGGATGGGGCGGGGGAAGGAGAGGAGGAGCAGCCCCCCTTCCCCCTCTCCCCAGCAGGCAGCCGCCTTGCTGAAATTCCGCTTTGCCCGACTTGCTTCCGGTACCTCTCTTTTGTGCTTCCCGGCTAAGGTGACCAGACGTCCTGCTGTTTTGGCATTCTTTCCAAAAAAGCAGGACTTTTTGGAAAGAATGCGGGACGCGGGACACACGCTTGAAAAGCGTGTCTGTCCCGCCAAAAGCGGGACGTCTGGTCACCTTAGCCACGACAGATATAAAAAGAACAGGAAGAGTTTCAGTCACATGATTATGGCTGACATATTTACCTTTTGATGATCCCTGCAGGCATCCTTATACAGGTAGTCCTCGACTTACAACCTTTCATTTATTGACTGCTGCTGTCACTAGTTTTTGGCTACCGGATAAACATCTTCTTTCCTGCAGCCCGTCTCCGTTTTATTTCCAGCGTCTTTCTCCCAGTTTCGAACTGGGCCAGATTTTTATTCCAACGCAGTCATCAGCTTTTAAAAACCGGAGAACTACAATCTCCTGTATATTTTTTAATATTGAGATTTTATTCAATTGAATCAGCAGCGGGGATCTTGTAAGGCAATAAGGCATACTGTGGTTTGCTCGCTTTGGATTTATGGTGCAATCGCAGTGGTGAAATCCAAATTTTTAACTACCGGTTCTGTGGGTGTGGCTTGGTGGGCGTGACGTGGCTTGGTGGGCGTGGCAGGGGAAGGATACTGCAAAATCCCCATTCCCTCCCCACTCCAGGGGAAGGATACTGCAAAATCCCCATTCCCACCCCACTCTCGGGCCAGCCAGAGGTGGTATTTGCCGGTTCTCCGAACTACTCAAAATTTCCGCTACCGGTTCTCCAGAACCTGTCAGAACCTGCTGGATTTCACCCCTGTAATGTGAACTTAGTGGCTCAATTCACACAGCTTTGAGATGGGTGGACTTCAACTCCTAGAATGCCCCAGTCAGTATGATTTAAAATGGGCGGACACCAACTCCCAGCATACTGGCTGGGGAAGACCACGCTTATAGTTGCCATGATTGAGAAATGATTGTGTGAATCACTTAACAACTGCAGTGATTCACTGAACAACCGAGGAACAAAGCATGGTGGCTGGGGAATTCTGGGAGTCGACACATCTTCAAATTACCAAGGTTAAGAAACATTGCCCTAGCGATGGGAAAGGATATCCTTGTGTGCCCTCTAGTGGTCAATCAGTAATTTTGCAGCTCTTTTATGGCAGCCCTAGGTCTATGGCTGTTAGATATCCAGACTGCATGGTTACAACCAGGTCCTACATTCAAAATGGAGACTGCTGATTGGTTAAGCCATCTGACAGCTCCCTATAAAAGGGCTAGCTGTCAGACTGGCTCTCTGCTGGATCTTGTACATAGTTACAATAAAGAACTGTTGTCTTAAGCCTGTCTCAAGCCTCTTCAGTCCCAGAACTCAACAACTGGCGACGAAGGTGGGATACTGAAGAAGGCTGAAAGAAGGCACTGAAGATCCAGCCCGGTGGCAGAAAGGAACGGCGGCCATCTTGCACGGCAAAATTCAAACCGCAGAAGCCCAAAATGTCAGCGTTCCACCCGCCGACACCTGCCGATGGTAGATGGCGCTACGGCAGAGGCGCAAACCATCGTGACGCACAGGGGGGCATTCAAATGTCACCAATTGCAATTCGGCGTTAGTGTCGCCCCAGGGATTTTTCAAGGCATTATGGAACGCCTATTAATCAAAATCCCTGGGGTTGTGCCCTATTTTGACGATGTACTCATCTCTGCTAGTAATGAGCAACAATTAAAAGACAGGCTGTGAGAAGTCCTCAGCAGATTCAGAGCTGCCGGACTCAAAGTAAAAAGCAGCAAGTGTCAAACAGGGATCCCAGAGGTAGAGTTCCTGGGGTATCGAATCAACGGGGTGGGCATTCACCCTACCACCAGCAAGGTTAGGGCTATTAAGGAGGCCCCTACCCCCACAAACAAAACCAAGCTGCAGGCATTCCTGGGGTTGCTGAACTTCTTTCTCAAGAATAAAGCGACTGTGGTTGAGCCCCTGCACTGGCTGCTGGCTAAGAAGGCTACCTGGGTCTGGGGGCATGCTGAAGCGGCTGCCTTCGCGGCCGTCAAGGAACTCCTGTCAGAAGACAGTTTCCTCATTCAATTTAATGAGACCCTGCCGGTTGTCCTCGTGGGCGACACTTCTCCTTTTGGGGTCGGAGCTGTTCTCAGCCACCGGCTGCCCAACAGGAGAGAGGCTCCAGTTGCCTATTTTTCACGGACGCTTTCCAGCACGGAGCGAAACTACAGCCAGCTCGACCGGGAGGCACTGGCTGCGGTGGCCGGGGTGAAACATGCTCACGTGATCAAAATTCAGATACTTGGCAACTGCTTCATACTTAAGACCGTTGCAGTGTCCCCGGGTCATGTGATCCACCTTTTGCAGCCTTCTGAGCAGCAAAGTCAATGGGGAAGCCAGATTCACTTAACAACCGTGTTACTAACTTAACAATTGCAGTGATTCACTTAACGATGGCAAGGAAGATCGTAAAACGGGGCAAACTCGCTTAACAACCATCTCAATTAGCAACAGAAATGTTGGGTTCAGTTGTGGTCGTAAGCTGAGGACTACCTGTATTTGGTTATGATTGAGTTGCCAGTATTTGCCAACGTGCTTAATCTGTTTCAGCCTTGGTGTCTATATGGGCCGAAAGGCTTAAGGCAGTGCTTCTCAATTATTTTCTGTTACGCCCCCCCCCTAGGAAGAAGTAAACATTTCGTGCCCCCCCAACACTCCGCCAGGACGATTGTTTGCAATATTCGGCACGTTTTTGCTGAAACAACTCAAGCGGCTTATCAGCGTGATTGGGGTGTAATGTGTTTAAGTGATGCCTTAATTTATTTGGCTTCATGCTGTCCGCTGCCAACATTTTTAGACACAGTAAACATACCGGTCTTTCCTCGTCTCCCACCATAGTCACAGTGAAGCCAAGCGCTACATACGCTTTGTCATATTTCCTCGTCTTAGCTTTCAGGAGACTTACGTTTGTCTCATTATCTCCGTCTCTCTCCTCCTTTCTTTTCATCCCTGTGAAATATTTTTCCATGGTGTCTCTTAAGGGTTTGTTATCTGCACTTCATATCTCCTGCTCTGTGCTGTGTGCTATTGTTTGGTGCAAAAAAACCCTACTCCCTGCGGCAAAAAATAGCATATTTCCTGGGGTCATGCGCCCCCCCTGGCATCGCTCCACGCCCCCCCCAGGGGCCCCCGCCCCACTATTTGAGAAGCAGTGGCTTAAGGGAAAGTTTGTTTTGTGGGTTGCAGGTTCACAACAGTGGTGGTCAGGGTTTGTGAATGGAGTAGATCCCAAAGGTGCTTTTTTCAGGAGGCAACTGAACTTTCTTGTTTTTTTCTTTGAAGACGTTTCGCTTCTCATCCAAGAAGCTTCCTCAGTTCTGGTGAAGCTGAAGAGGCTTCTTGGATGAGAAGCGAAACGTCTTCAAAAGAGAAAAACCGGAAAGTCCAGTTTCCTCCTGAAAAAAGCACCTTTGGGACAACCATGACCTGGATGACTTGAGAATCTCTACAGAGTGGAGTGGATGACACGGAGAGGAGAGGGGTGTGGCACATGGGCTTTTTTGTCTCACAGTTGCTAAGGAAGGGATGACAAGGAGCGAGAGGTTCGGCGCCAGAGACAGAAGGAAGATCTGGTTCCATCCTGACCACAGACGGAGGACCAACTGATGCTGCTAGGACTTTATAAGGCTTGGTGGGCTGCCATTGGCTGCCGTATCAACTGACAGAACGTTCAGGTGGGCAGGCCACGCCCACAGTAAACTCCCACCTCCGCTTTCCTTCTGCCCAACACACAGGAGACAATCCAGATGCTCAGATCCAGATGCTCATCTCCGTTGCAAGTGACCACAAGCCCACTGACCTTCTGCCAGCTGAGCGAGGCCACCGTTGGAGGAGCTCTGGCCAGGATGGTGCCTATCGAAGTGAGGCTCGTCTACTACGTGGGCGGGTTCAGCGAAGACGTCTTTAAAACAGCAAGTCTCCCAAAATCCATGTTACTAACGCTTTCACGTTCCGAAGTTACAGGCAGTCCTTGACTTACCGCCATTCGTTTAGTGACCGTTCGAAGTTACAACAGCGTTGAAAAAGGAGACTGAAAAAAAAAGACCCATTTTTTACACCTAGGACCGTCGCAGCATCCCCGTGGTCATGTGATCAAAATTCAGACGTTTCATACGTATGACGGTTTTCATGGGGTCCCTTTCGGTGACCTTCTGACAGGCAAAATCAATGGGGAATTCCGGATTCCCTTAACAACCGTGTTACTACTAACTTTAACAATTGCAGGGATTCGCTTAACAACTGTGGCAAGGAAAGTTGTCAAACAGGGCAAAATTCGCTTAACAACTGTCTCGCTTAGAAGTGTTGGGCTCAATTGTGGTCGTAAGTCGAGGACTACCTGTATTTGATCATAGGCTTTCTTGGCTCCGTTTGTCAAGAGTTCTTTGTAACTGATGAAGCCAGGGCTGTGGAAACTGTTACTACAAAACAAGAGAACTAAATTGAACCTCCATTTTTATGAGCAGTATATCACTAAATAAGATATGTCCTTTCCATTTTCATTCCGTTCCAATTTTTTTTTAATTATTACATTTTTTTCAGTATTCAGTGCTTATATTTGTTGTTTTCTTTTGATGTTCACAAACAACGGAATGTGTTCTTATGTATAAGCCAGCGGTGGGTTGCTCCCGGTTCGGACTGGTTCTGTGAACCGGTAGCACTGGCGGTGGGAGGCTCCACCCACCCACCCAGGATGCTCCGCCCACCTGCCCGGGACGCTTCTGTGCATGCGCAGAAGTGTTGCGCGCACGCACAAGCACGCACACAAACAGATAGCAAAGGGTTTTAGAACCCACTACTGGTATAAGCTGTATGAACTGGTAAAACTCCTCCCTTAGTTGATTAAATTGTTTTAACTATGCCTTTTAATTTTAAATTATGATAATTGTTTTTATTGTACGCTTCTTATTTTGTTGTACGCCGCCCTGAGTCCCACGGGATTGGGCGGCCTATAAGAACGTCTATTAAATTAAATTAAATTAAATTAAATATGATAACTCTGATGGACTTTCTAATCAGCCGGTGAAAATATTTATTCCACACAGAATTGTCTAATGTTTTGTTTTAACAGCCATATCTGTTTGTTGTCTTTATTAACCTTTATTCATAAAATAGTTATGGCATGATGTTTACCTAGATTTAGATTTATTATTAGAGTTGGAAGGGACCTTGTAGGTCATCTAGTCCAACCCCCTGCTCAAGCAGGAGTTCCTACACCGTTTGAGACAGATGGCAGTCCAGTCTCCCCTTGAAGGTCGCAAGTGTTGGGGCTCTCACCTGTTTAATTGTTACCTCAACTGGAGATGAATAACAGAATAACAGATTTGGAAGGGGCCTTTGTGAGGTCTCCTAGTCCAACCCCATACTCAAGCAGAAGACTATCTGGATCAAATAGTTGTCCAGTCTCTTATTAAAAATCTTCAGCACCCATAATTTCTGGAGGCAAGTCGTTCCACTGATGAATTGTTCTAACTGTCAGGAAAAAATGTTCTAACTGTCAGGACAAGAACTTGGACAATAGAATAAGCCTTTTTATCTCCAAAGCTTATGAATATGTACAATTTTGTACAGAATTTTCCCCATTTCTACATCTTTGCAGTGTAATGTAAGCTATCCTACTGGGGTTTTTTAAAATGAATGTTTTACCTAAATCTTACGTATTTTCATGTAAAACACTTTTGTTTAATGTACACACTCCCAGGCTTACTTTTTAAAAAATAAAAAAATAAAATTTGAAAACTACATTGCAACACTCAAAGAAGTGCACATTTCAACTGTGCTTCAGTTCACATGTTGATTCAAATGCAAAAATATGATCATATGGAAATGAAAAGTGAACTAATTTCTCTCTGTCGTCTCCCAGTGGATTATTGAAGGCTGGTGACAAGTTAGGAGGATCTTAAAAGATATTTGTCATTGCCAGTAGTGGGTTCTAAAACCCTTTGCTACCAGTTCGCGCGCCTGCGCAGAAGCATCCCGGGTGGGTGGGTGGAGTCTCCTGCAGAACCAGGCCGAACCGGGAGCAACCCACCGCTGATCATTGTGGGTTGTTTTTAAGTGGCCTCTGGACCACCAAACCTTTCAATGGCCCCATCAGAATCCATTTAAATCAGTGTTTCTCAACCTCACTTTACGATGCGTGGACTTCAACTCCCAGAATTCCCTACCCAACATGCTTCAAGGTGTGTGAACTTCAACTCCCAGAATTCCAGAGCCATCATGCTTTAAAGATGGGTGGACTTCAACTCTCAGAATTCTCAAGCTAGCTTGCTTTATGATGGGTGGGCTTCAACTCCCAGAATTCCCTGGCCAGCATATTTTAAGGTGTGGACTTCAGCTCCCAGAATTCCACAGCCACCATGTTTTTAAGATGGATGGACTTCAACTCCCAGAATTCCACAGCAAGCATGCTTTAAAATGGGCGGACTACAACTCCCAGAATTCCACAGCCATCATGCTTTATGATGGGCAGACCAACTCCCAGAATTCCACAGCCAGCATTAAGCCTAATCGTACTGACTAGGGAATTCTGGGAGTTGAAGTCCAGACCTCTTAAAATTGCCCTGGTTCAGAAACAGTGGTCTATAATAATGAGGAAGTCTCCTTTAAGTCAAGCGTGACTCCTGGAACTTATTCATGTAATACTGTTAGCAGAAACTATTTATCATTTCTTTTTTTTCCCAACTTCTCTGCATTCCAGTGCAAGGAATACTTGAGACCTTTTAAAAAAACCCTCCAGAGGCTGAATTTGCCGAAAGATTACCCGAAGGAAAGGAAGCTAATCTGCACCAGAAAAAATCTCAACATCCTTGGGGATCATATCAATATGTTTCTTCTGTATTACTGCAAATCCTGGGAACTGAAACACTGGAAAAAGTAAGGAAATTACTTTTTCTTTGTAGAAATTGTTAGCTGTAAAATCAACAGTAAGTTTTCTAGTCTGGTGTGCCCTTTGCTAAAATAGGATCTGAGCCAGAAAGGTAGATTACCGTATTTTTCGGAGTATAAGACGCACCTTAGTTTTTGGGGAGGAAAATAGGGGGAAAAAATCTGCCTACCAGGTATTCATCTGGCTAGCATCCTTAAACTGCTCAGCTTCAGCACATTATTTTATCCCCTGGTTAGGACTGGAAAAAACATTATTCGGAGCGAGTAGCAATGAAAAAAAAGCCTGCAAAGACTTAGAGCTGGAAAAAACCTCCTTCAGAGAGAGTAGCAATTAAAAAGCCTGCAAGCCAGTAAGAGCTGTGAAGATCGTTAGCGCCTCGTTAGGGCTGGAAAAAAAAAGCTTAGAAAAAGCTACATTTAGAGTATAAGACACACCCAAATTTTCAGCTTCTTTTAGGGAGGAAAAAGGTGCGTCTTATACTCCGAAAAATACCGGTAATATCTTTTCATCAAGGTGGGAAGACTTTTAAAAAAGTTAAACATATTCTTCATTGCGGGTTGAAGTGGCCTCAAGACCACCAAACCTTTAAGTGGCCCCGTCAACCTTAGCCATTATAAGGTATGTGGACTTCAGCTCCCAGAATTCCCTACCCAACATACTTTACGGTGTGTGGAATTCGACTCCCAGAATTCCCCACCCAACATATTTTAATGTGTGTGGACTTCAACTCCCAGAATTCCCCACCCAACATACTTTACGTTGTGTGGACTTCAACTCCCAGAATTCCCCACCCAACATACTTTAAGGTGTGTGGACTTCAATTCCCAGAAATCCCTACATAACATAGTTTAAGGTGTGTGGACTTCAACTCCCAGAATTCCCCACCCAACATACTTTAATGTGTGTGGACTTCAACTCCCAGAATTCCCGACCCAACATACTTTACGGTGTGTGGACTTCAACTCCCAGAATTCCCCACCCAACATACTTTAAGGTGTGTGGACTTCAACTCCCAGAATTCCCCACCCAACATACTTTAAGGTGTGTGGACTTCAACTCCCAGAATTCCCTACATAACATAGTTTAAGGTGTGTGGACTTCAATTCCCAGAATTCCCTACATAACATAGTTTAAGGTGTGTGGACTTCAACTCCCAGAATTCCCTACATAACATAGTTTAAGGTGTGTGAAATTCAACTCCCAGAATTCCCCACCCAACATACTTTAAGGTGTGTGGACTTCAACTCCCAGAATTCCCTACATAACATAGTTTAAGGTGTGTGGACTTCAACTCCCAGAATTTCAGAGAAATCCCTTTATATAACACTGTTTCTCAACTTTGACACTTGAAGATGCCTGGACTTCAACTCCCAGAATTCCCCAGCCAGCCATGGTCTCGACTTTGTAAAAATTAGAACAATCTCATCCGGTGGGCCTGGTAGAATCTGGCTTCCGGTTCATTAGATAAACTCGGGGTTCAACACGTGTCAATGCTGTGAGGCAGAGATCTTTGGCAGTAGCTGATGCCAGGCAAAGATAGCCCTCAACTTATGACCGGAATTGGGCCCAGAATTTTCATGGTTAAGCAAGGTTAAGTGAATCGCTCCCAATTTTATGAACTTTTTCGCCATGGTTGTTAAGAGAACCACTGCAGTGGTTAAGTGGATCACAAAAGTCATTAAGTGAATCCAGCACGCCCCGTTGACATTGCTTGTCGGAAGCCTGCCACCATCCATGGAGCCCACAATTTATGTCACTAAGCAAGGCAGTTAAGTGAGTTTTTGCCCCATTTTGCAATTTTTTTTGCCATAGTTAAGCGAATCTCTGCTGTTGCTAAGTGGATCATGCGGTCGTTAAGCGAATCGGGCTCCCCCAATTGACTTTGGTTGTTGGACGCAAAGCTGGGAAGATCAGAAATGGTGATCACATGACCCAAGATACTGCGACCGTCGTAAATATATGCAGGTTGCCAAGGGCTCAATTTTGATCACATGACTCATAGGTTGCTATAGAACAGAATAACAGAGTTGGAAGGGACCTTGGAGGTCTTCTAGTCCAACCCCCTGCTCAGGTAGGAAACCCGATACCATTTCAGACAAATGGTTGCCCCAGCTCTTCTTCAAAAACTTCCAGTGTTGGAAGCATTCACAACTTCTGGAGGCAAGCTATGAGGGTTGTAAGTGCAAGGCCCGGTCCATTTTTTTTTCTGTTGTAAGTTTGGACGGTCATTAAATGGACGGTCGTAAGTCAAGGACTACCTGCAAAATGCTCTCCCTCTCCGTTTCAGAATGCTCTGGAGGTTTGTCTCCCTTTTCTCAACCCTGGATGAGAAGCAGCTGTATAAAATGTACAGATACAGCAAGACAGACCAATTCACCAAATTCCTGGTAAGGATTATATTCTTATATTCTTATATTTTATATTATATCCCCCGGATCAAAAGAGGTTAGCAAGGTTACCCTAGGGGATGCATCCGGCTTGTTCTATTTTCATCTCTTCCTTGGTTCACCAGTGGGGTCTCCAGCAGATTCCCCAAAAGTCAGATGGGAGGGGACAAAGCCAATGCAACCGAAAGCACGTCTGTTTCAATGTGCCCAGTGGTGGGTTGCTACCGGTTCAGACGAACCCTCCACTCACCTGCCCGGACGTCATCATAGACCAGTGATGGCGAACCTATGACACGTTTGCCACAAGTGGCACGTGGAGCCATATTGGTGGGCCCGCGAGCTCAGGTCTGGTGCGCATGCGCGCGCCGGCCAGTTGATTTTCGGGCCTTCTGAACCCACTGGGAGTCGGGAAACAGGCTGTTTCCAGCCTCCGGAGGGGGTGGGGAAGGCCCGTTTTTTGCTCTCCCCATGCTCCAGAGCCTTTCTAGGAGCCTGGGGAGGGCGAAAACGGCCTTTCCCAACCCTCAGAGGCCAGAAAGCCTGAGGAGAGCAAAAAAACGGGACTTCTGGTCCAACCGGAAGTTGACAAATGGGCTGTTTCCGGCCTCCGGAGGACCTCTGGGGGGGGAGGCCGTTTTCACCCTCCCCAGGCTCCTAGAAAGGCTCTGAAGCCTAGGGAGAGCGCAAAACAGGCATGCCATCGCGTGCCGGGAGTGGGGGGGTCACACACGCATGCACGGGCCTCCCCGCATGGAATTATGGGTGTGGGCACGTGCGCGCGTGACCCCCCATGCTCCCCCTTCTTTTGGCACACGAACCAAAAAAGGTTTGCCATCACTGTCATAGACGATCTGTGCATGTAGAGCCGCAGAGCTCTTTTTGAATATTTTAACATCTAAAAAAAACTCTTTTTTTAAATAACATCGCAAAGGCTACTGGCCAGGACTGCAACAACCTAGGAAACCTAGGAAACAAGGACATTGGACAATACCGGGTATGTAAAGCAGACAGATGGGTACTGCTTCAGTGGGGATTTGAATTTGATTTCTCGGCCGGCAAAGTCTCGGGCTGGACTCGCCCAGCTGAGTGCTCTCAGCTGGGCTCTTTTTCAACAAGCGTTGCCGCTGGTGTTTGTTATTCTTTTCGCTGCGGCTTGTTATTCTGCCCTTCTAGCCAAATGCCCTTTTAGACGAACGCCCAGCAATCCCCCGGGACTGCCAACACTGAATTGCTGTGGGCCAGGCCTTTTTTACGTCTTTGGCCTGAAACTTGAAGTGGGATGCAGGAAGGAAGGAGGTCGCCATTTTAGAGGCGACTGGAATGCCGTGGGAACATCGGCCGAGCACCATGCCTTCTACAGCCTGGAAACGGGATTTGAACAATACTGCTATGCAGGCCAGCACCACTGAATCACCTGTGTTTATTATTGGGGCCGCACTGACGACCGGGCCCACCATCTGGACTGCTACAGTGGCCAGTTCCCCCTCCTCAGGCCCCCCTTATCTATGGGGGACCTCCCCCTATGACAGATTGACATCGGACTCTGGAGGGAGAGAGCTCGTGATTTATAGATACCATCTGGATAAGGAGACACACCATCAGCCCCTGGACTATTGGCTTCCCATGACTGGACACTGGAACTCTTGGATTGACTTAATTTTTAATGAGATTATCTTTACATGCTCCTTATTAATTTTATTGATTTTAACATTTGTGATAATTAACCTTGCAATTTTTACCCCAGAAGCATTGTGACTGTGGTTATGGTGTGGGCTATGAATGGTTATGATTGTGTGATAGAGTTTTATGGATTATAGTGGAATGAGTAAGCCGGGGGTTTGGTCTTTGTCCCCCTCTGCTGAGTGTGGAAACAGAAGTGGAGGGGGACTTAGGTTCATTCCCAGGTGTAGTATGAATGGTATGCATGGTCTGTCAGGAGAGGGGGGGACCAGTAGGGGAGGGGAGTGGATCTCTGATGGGATGGGGGACGGGAGGATTACGGTCATAACAGGGAGAGGTAGGTATGGCGGGAGCAGAGGGGTAGGCCGCTCTCGGGGAACGAGAACTCGCTGTCTTCAAGCGATTTCTTGTTCTGGCCCCTCTGGTTTGGTTCCATCTTGCTCAACCCGAGGTCCTGGTAACCAGGGATGTCAGGGCCCTGGGCTCAAGCTGCTGCTGTTGAACGCCAGGTCAATTACCAACAAGGCCCCCCTTGTACGGGATTTGATCCTGGAAGAGGGGGCGGACCTGGCATGTATTACTGAGACCTGGCTAGGCCAGGAGGGGGGGGTTCCCCTCTCCGAGATGTGCCCGGACGGGTTCTCAGTTCAGCATCAGCCGCGACCCCAGGGAAGGGGTGGAGGAGTGGCGATTATAGCTCGCCAGAACCTTAATCCTCGAAGGAGCCCTGCCCCGGAGATTGTTGGGTGTGAGACGCTCCTTCTGAAGTTGGACTTAGGGGTCCAGGTGGGCCTTTTGCTAGCGTACCTGCCTCCTAGCTACGTTGCAAAGGCCCTGCCTGTTCTGCTCGAGGCGGTAGCAGGGCTGGCGATTGAGTTCCCCAGGTTGATGGTGCTGGGGGACTTTAATTTGCCATCGCCCGGTGAAACCTCGGAGGCAGTCCAGGAGTTCATGGCTTCCATGACAACCATGGACCTGACCCAAGTAGTTCAGGGTCCGACTCATGAGGGAGGTCACATGCTTGACCTTGTGTTTCTTTCGGGGCAGTGGAGAGATGATCTGAGGCTGAGGGGTTTAGTCACAGTACCCTTGTCGTGGTCAGATCATTTCCTTCTGAGGTTGGATTTCATGGCACCACTCCTCCACCGCAATGAGGCGGGGCCGATTAAGTGGTTCCGCCCCAGGCGCCTAATGGAATCTGAAGGATTTCAGAGGGAACTTGGGGAAATACCTGACTCCCTGGTACACGATTCATCTGAGGCTCTAGTGGCTGCCTGGAATCGGGCGGCAACGGGGGCTTTAGATCGGATTGCGCCTTTGCGGCCTCTCCGTGGTAGCGGATCCCGGAGGGCTCCTTGGTTTACTGAGGAGCTCCGGGAGATGAAGCGCCTAAAGAGACGCCTAGAGCGACGATGGAGAGCCAGTAAAGCTGAGTCTGACCGGACACTTTTAAGAACTTGCATTAAGTCTTACTTAGTGGCGATAAGGGCGGCAAAATGCTCGCATTTTTCCGCTCTTATTGCGTCCGCCGACTCCCGCCCAGCCGCCCTGTTTAGGGTGACTCGCTCCCTCCTAGCCAAGGGGGGAGTTGAAGATCCCTTGCAGGGCAGAGCTGAGGAATTTTCTCAGTTTCTGGCGGATAAAGTCGTTCAGATTCGGACAGACCTGGACTCCATTTGGACAGGGCAAGCCGAGATGACAGGGGCGAGTCTTAGTCCTGTTATATGGGACGAGTTTGAGCCTGTCACTCCTGAGGATGTGGACAAGGCCATAGGAGCGATGAGCGCCTCCACCTGTTTATTGGATCCGTGCCCCTCCTGGCTGGTCTCTGCCAGCAGGGAGGTGTCACGTGGCTGGCTCCAGGCGGTTGTGATCGCTTCTTTGAGAGAGGGATCCATCCCACAGCCTTTAAAAGCTGCGGTGGTGAGGCCCCTCCTCAAGAAGCCTTCCCTGGACCCAGCGGATTTAAAAAACTTCCGTCCAGTCTCCAACTTACCCTTTTTGGGTAAAGTTGTTGAGAAGGTGGTGTCGCTCCAACTCCTGCGGCTATTGGAGGATACTGATTATCTGGATCCCTTTCAATCGGGTTTCAGGCGCGGCTACAGTACGGAGACTGCTTTGGTCGCGCTGATGGATGATCTCTGGTGAGCCCGGGATGGGGGTTATTCCTCCATCCTGGTGTTACTTGACCTCTCAGCGGCTTTCGATACCATTGACCATGGTATCCTTCTGCGTCGTCTTGGGGAGATGGGAGTGGGAGGCACTGTTTTACGGTGGTTCTCCTCCTACCTCTCTGACAGGACGCAGTCGGTGTTGACAGGAGGACAGAGGTCGGCCCCTAGGCCCCTGGTTTGCGGGGTGCCACAGGGCTCGGTCCTCTCGCCCATCCTGTTTAACATTTACATGAAACCGCTGGGTGAGATCATCCGACGACATGGGGTGAGGTATCAGCAGTATGCTGATGATACCCAGTTGTACATCTCCACCCCGTGTCAATTCAGTGAAGCAGTTGATGTAATGTGCCGCTGCCTGGACGATGTGAGGGTCTGGATGGGAGTGAACAGACTCAGGCTCAACCCAGACAAGATTGCAATATCCATGGCAATATCCATTGCTCTGGATATTGCCTCCCAAGGACTATGTCGACTGTCCCTCCTTGGTTCTTGGGGGAGAAAAATTGAATCCCTCAGAACAGGTTCGCAATTTGGGTGTCCTCCTAGACCCACAGCTAAAATTGGATCAACATCTTTCAGCTGTGGCTAGGGGGACCTTCGCACAGATCCGTCTTGTGCACCAATTGCGACCTTACTTGGAGAGGGAGGCCTTGCTCACAGTCACTCATGCCCTTGTCACCTCACGGCTAGACTACTGTAACGCGCTCTACATGGGGCTACCCTCGAAGAGCATCCGGAGACTCCAGTTGGTACAGAATGCAGCTGCGCGAGCTGTAGTTGGTGTACCAAGATACACCCCTCCTTCGCCAGCTGCATTGGCTACCAATTAGTCTCCGGTTGCAATTTAAGGTGTTGGTCGTTACCTTTAAAGCCCTACATGGCTCAGGGCCAGGTTACCTGCGGGACCGCATCCTACCACATACCTCCCTAAGACCGGTTAGGTCCCACAGAGAGGGCCTCCTCCGGGTCCCGTCGGCCAAACAATGCCGACTGGCGGGGCCTAGGGGGAGGGCCTTCTCTGTGGGAGCCCCGTCCCTCTGGAACCAACTTCCACCTGAGATCCGGACCATCCCCACCCTGCTGGCCTTCCGTAAAGCCTTAAAAACATGGCTCTTCCGGCAGATGGGGTGAATAGGATAATCAGATTCCCCCTGTATGTTGTGTTTATAATGTTTTTCTTTTTAATTATATTTTAATTTAAATTATGATTATTGTTTTTAAATGTACGCTTCTTATTCATGCTGTACGCCGCCCTGAGTCCCACGGGATTGGGCGGCCTATAAGAGCGTCTAAATAAATAAAATAAATAAATAAATGTGCAGAAGTGGTGCACGAGCATGCGAGCAAAGCAAGCATGTGCATGCGCACATCTCCGAACCGGTAGCAAAGGTAAGTGAAACCCCATTACTAGATGTGCAACACACCTGGGGGAAAAGAGGACAGGGCTGCAGTCATGTGCATGTGGCAGTTTTACTTTTTTGACCTTGCCAGCAAGCCTGGGAAAATCTCATCTTTTTCTCACATGACACAGGAAGTTCGATTTGGAACCATCCTTGATTCTTTGAAGAAGCACATTTAAGCTGTGCCAAATTTAGTAAAATGCTTATTTAGTACATTAATCTCCGGAGCTGAATGGGCTACACTTTATTGTATATCAAAGGGACTCTCCAAAACTGTGGGTTTTTCCCCCCAAAGTGTAATTTCTGAGCTGAAGGAAGGAGAAACAGGTAGTCCTCGACTTGCGACCACAATTGAGCTCAAAATTTCCATTGCTAAGCAAGACAAATTGTTAAGTGAATTTTGCCCCATTTTTACGACCTCTCTTGCAACAGTTGTTAAATGAATCGCTGCATTTGTTCAATGACTCATCCGGTTGTTAAGTATATCTGGCTTCCCCCTACTGAGTTTTGCCCTGTTTTACGACCTTT
Source organism: Diadophis punctatus similis (assembly GCA_023053685.1). Lineage (NCBI taxonomy): Eukaryota > Metazoa > Chordata > Lepidosauria > Squamata > Dipsadidae > Diadophis > Diadophis punctatus. Next base: position 5,493,094 of record JALIGW010000001.1, read on the forward strand.
TGGGCAACAGTTGTTAAATGAACCACAGTTGTTAAATGAATCATCCGGTTGTTAAGTGAATCCGGCTTCCCCGCCTGACTTTGCCTCTCAGAAGCTGCCTGGAAAGGTTTCAAGTGAGGATCACGTAACCCTTAAGACACTTCAACCATCATAAACACAGGCTTGTGGCCAAGTGCCTGAACCATTCTGCAACCGTTGTAAGTGTGAGGACCAGTCATAGGTCACTTTTTTTCAGGGCCGTTGTAACTTTGAACTGTCGCGACATGAAAGGTTCTAAGTCAAGAACTACCTGTACTATACCAAATTTGAAAAAAAAAAAATACTGTTGTCATTTATTTCACAAATCATGGTTAAATAAACTATGGCTTAATTTGAAGGGGAAACTCAATGCAACTCTGAAATCTCCCTAAGTCACTTTTTTCCAGTGCTGTTGTAACTTCGAACCGTCACTAAATGAACGGTTGTAAGTCAAGGACTACCTGTATGTGAACCAGCTTTTAGAATAGTTGAAATTTGCAATTCTTCCAGCGCTGCAGTCTGGTTTTCCAATTTTTTAAAAAAGTACCATATTTTTCGGAGTATAAGACGCACCGGAGTATAAGACACACCTAGATTTTAGAGGAGGAAAACAAGGAAAAAAGTATTCTGAACCAAATGGTGTAGTAATATATTATTTAATAAAATACCAGTGTAGCAGAATACATTTTACAACCCTGTATACTTTTTACAAACTTCAAACTTGACAGCTTTAAGACTAGTGGACTTCAACTCCCAGAATTCCTCCTCCAGTCATGCTAGCTCAGGAATGGGAGTTGAAGTCCACAAGTCTTAAACTTGCCAAGTTTGAAGACCCTTGCACCCCTAACCCTTCCAGGAGTCTTCAAACTTGACAGCTTTAAGACTAGTGGACTTCAACTCCCAGAATTCCTCCTCCAGTCATGCTAGATGGGGTAATTGGAAGGCAAAAATACCCCCGTTTTTGTGGAAAATGGCCCGTTTTCCGCCTGTTTTTCTCGCAAAAACAGGGCATGCAGAGGGTTTGGGAAGTCTGCAGAGCACTCCTAGGGGGTGGGGGAAGGCAAAAACGCCCCCGTTTTTCGCAAAAATGGAATGCGGGGGTGGGGCTTTGGGAGACCAAAAATGGCTGTATTCGGTGTATAAGACGCACCGACATTTCCACCCTCTTTTGGGGGGCAAAAAGGTGCATCTTATACTCCAAAAAATACAGTAAGTACATGAAACAAAAGTATTTTACATGAAAATACATAAGATTTAGGCCAAAAAAATAAAAATAAAAATAGAAAGCACTCCCCAAGTTTCTTCAATGAGGTTCCCTTAGCTATGTTCTCTCGAAAACTGCTCCCCACTACCCATCAGCCACTGCCCTCTGCCTCTTTTCTTGTGGTTGAATTGCAGAAAGTCTACTGCCGTTTGGAGTATGCAGACATGGCCAGCCTGCCCAGTAATAAAAAATGGGCAAAGCTGCGCGATAGGTGGAGGCTGGCCAGTTGTGGTGTGAAGTTTCAAGAAGGATATTTGCGCTCACTGTCGGAAAGTTGTGATTTTCCAGAAGGAAACATGCCTACCGAAAGGTAAACAGGATAAGAGAACCGATTTGTCCAGTGGTTAAGGCGACTGGCTAGCTAGAAAGTGGGGAGATCATGAGTTCAAATCCTGCATTAAGCATGAAAGCCGACTGGACGACTTTGGGCCAATCACAGGGAGACGGTGAGTTCTAGTCCCGCCTTAGGCATGAAAGTCGACTGGACGACTTTGGGCCAATCGCCAGGAGATGGTGAGTTCTAGTCCCGCCTTAGGCATGAAAGCTGATTGGGTGACTTTGGGCCAATCACCAGAAGCGCGGTGAATTCTAGTCCCACCTTAGGCATGAAAGCTGGCTGGGTGATTTTGAGCCAATTACCAGGAGATGGTGAGTTCTAGTCCTGCCTTAGGCATGAAAGCTGACTGGGTGACTTTGGGCCAATCGCCTGGAGGTGGTGAATTCTAGTCCCACTTTAGGCATGAAAGGCATATGGGTGACTTTGGGCCAATCACCAGGAGACAGTGAGTTCTAGTCCACCTTAGGCATGAAAGCTGACTGGGTGACTTTGGGCCAATCGCCTGGAGGTGGTGAATTCTAGTCCCACCTTAGGCATGAAAGCTGGCTGGGTGATTTTGAGCCAATTACCAGGAGATTGTGAGTTCTAGTCCTGCCTTAGGCATGAAAGCTGACTGGGTGACTTTGGGCCAATCGCCTGGAGGTGGTGAATTCTAGTCCCACTTTAGGCATGAAAGGCATACGGGTGACTTTGAGCCAATCACCAGGAGACAGTGAGTTCTAGTCCCGCCTTAGGCATGAAAGCCAGATATCAAAGTCAGGTAAAGTGTTAATGCTACTCTATAATGCCTTGGTAAGACCACACTTGGAATATTGCATCCAGTTTTGGTTGGCATCATATAAAAAAGATTCTAGAAAGAATGCAGAGAAGAGCAACAAAGATGATTAGGGGACTGGAGGCTAAAACATAGGAAGAACGGTTGCTGGAACTGGGTATGTCTAGTTTAATAAAAAGAAGGATCAGGGGAGACATGATAGCAGTGTTCCAATATCTCAGGGGTTGCCACAAAGAAGAGGGAGTCAAACTATTCTTCAAAGCACCTGAGGGTAGAACAAGAAGCAATGGGTGGAGACTAATCAAGGAGAGAAGCAACCTAGAACTAAGGAGAAATTTCCTGATAGTGAGAACAATTAACCCGTGGAACAGCTTGCCTCCAGAAGTTGTGAATGCTCCAACACTAGACGTTTTTAAGATGTTGGATAACCATTTGTCTGAAGTGGTGTAGGGTTTCCTGCCTAAGCAGGCGGTTGGACTAGAAGACCTCCAAGGTCCCTTCCAAATCTTGATATTGTTATTCTGGCTCATGAAGTAAGATAGACCTAGCTCCTTCAAACGTTCATCATACGATTTAGCCTCCAGCCCCTTCATCATCTTTGTTGCTCTTCTTTGCACTCTTTCTAGAGTCTCAGCATCTTTTCTATACCACGATGACCAGAATTAGATGCACTATTCCAATATCCTAGTGAGGTATACAGCGCTCTCTTTCAAAATTCACAAAAGTGTTCATGTTGTCCCATCAGGTGCTCAACGACCCAAGACAAGGAAGTTATGGAGCAACGCTGTGCCACCTGTGATGTATTTGATGCGCTTTCTGTTACTACGAATGAAGAAACAGCCAGTTCTTCATCATCAAATCTCTATTAAAGACAGCAGCTTTTTAATAAAAAGTTTATTAAATAAGAAATCACATCGTTGGATGACCTTAATTTGACTCTCTTGAATTTCTGAAAGCGCTCAGACTTAAGGCTTTTGCAGACATTTAGCAAAATATCCAAAATCTCACTCCCTATGCAATGTTTGTGGCAATTGGCATTAAATTTAGCATCTGTATGGCAAAACCTTTTTCCACTTGTTGAGTGGAAGAGGTTGCAAAGCTCTGGGATGGGAGGAGTCAAGTTTGGCCCATCCCACTTGCTCCAGCAGAAGGGGCTTTCTAAAACACAGGCATTGAGGTAGATGTGCTTGTCTATATAGGCAGTCCTCAACTTACGACCACATTCGAGCCCCAAATGTCTGTGGTTAGGCGAGACATTTTAGTGAGTTTTGCCATTTTACGACCCACCGTTGTAAAAGTGAATCATTGCAGTTGATAAGTGAGTAACCCGGTAGAAGAGCCGAGGTGGCGCAGCGGTTAGAGTGGGGTACTGCAGGCCACTTTAGCTGACTGATCCGCAGGTCAGCGGTTCAAATCTCACTGGCTCAAGGTTGACTCAGCCTTCCATCCTTCCGAGGTGGGTAAAATGAGGACCCAGATTGTTGGGGGCAATATAAATATACATTGCTTACTGGTGTAAACCGCTTAGAGAGTGCTTGCACTGTGAGGCGGTATATAAATGTCACTAATAAATAAGTGAATCTGGCTTCCTCATTGACTTTGCTCGTCAGAAGGTCAGATACAGATTAACAGAGTTGAAAGGGACCTTGTAGGTCATCTGAGTCCTTCGGGAGTTGGGCGGCATATAAGAATAACAAAATAAATAAATAAATAAATCTAGTCCACCACCCCCCCCCCGCCCAAGCAGGAGACCCTACACCATTTTAGGCAGATGGCAGTACAGTCTCTTCTTGAAAGCCTCCAGGGATGAAGCTCCCACAACTTCTGAAGGCAACTTCTGTTCCATTGGTTGATTGTCCTCACTGTCAGAAAATTCCTCATTTCCAGGTTGAATCTCTCCTTGATCAGTTTCCATCCATTATTCCTTGTCTGGCCTTCAGGTGCCTTGGAAAATAGCCTGACCCCCTCCCCTCTGTGGCAGCCCCTCAGATATTGAAAGACTGCTATCATGTCTCCCCTGGTCCTTCTCTTCTCTTCACTAGACCAGCCAAGCCCAGTTCCTGCAACTGTTCATCGTATGTTTTAGCCTCCAGTCCCATCATCATCCTGGTTGCTCTTCTCTGCACTCTTTCCAAAGTCTCAACGTCTTTTTTATAGTGTGGTGTCCAAAACTGGATGCAGGATTCTAGGTGTGGCCTTACTAAGGTCGCAAAAGGGGATCGTGTGACCTTGGGACACAGCAACGGTCATCAGTATGAACCGATTGCCAAGCGTCTGAATTTGGATCACGTGATGGTGGGGATGCTGCCAAGGTCGTAACTGCGAAAAACGGTCGTAAGGCACGTTTTCCAGTGCCGTTGTAACTTTGAACGGTCACTAAATGAACTGTTGTAAGTTGAGGACTGCCTCTGTGCATATGAAGGGGAGATGCACTGTCACAACTGAAGCGCCACCCGTTCTGAACACGCATATACAAAAGGGCTGGGCCTTTGTTTGTGAAGCCGCACCATCTTGGAAAATTTGACCCTCTTTTCATGAAAAGAAGCTTCCTATAAAATCATTAAAACTGTTTCCCACTCCTCGTTTTTTTTAATCTTCCTTTCTGTCGTTCGAAAAAAAAAAATAGAAAGTCTTGTGAAAGATGAGTGGCTTAGTTGAAGGAAGTTTCAAGACTGTGGCAGGTGCCTCTCCATGACCACATTGATACGAGCACTAGAGTTAAGCAGGTTCATCCAAGCCATTAATTCAAAATCAAAGAGAGATCTGTGACCTGTTATGTTTTTTCTAGATCCCAAAATGCTCCAAGGTCATCTAAGAATAGTTCAAAGCTGACATCCCTAAAACAAAAATGTTCAAATTCGTTTGGTCTTTTCCCCAGAGGACTTTGTTTTCTTGCAGACATTTCATGACCCAACTAGGTAACATCATCAGTGCTGTAACATAACGAGAGCAAACCCACTCCCTTTTACCACTGATGGTGCCCAGTTGGGTAACAAAACATCTGCAAGAAAACCACCAAATTCAGACAGCACCAAGAACCCGAGAGTTTTTCCTCCTCCTCCTCCATAAACCCCACCTCCTCCTTGCACTGATGATGTTACCTAGTTGGGCCATGAAACGTCTGCAAGAAAACCACCGAGCTCCGAGAGCACCAAGGACCCTTAAGTTCAACCGTGAGCTATATAGATATTATTTTCTATCGATGTCTTTCTAAATCAGCCAAATATTACACACGCACACACACACATGTGCAGGAACACTATATTTATTAAGTCAATAGTTCATTTTAGCAATACAATTACAGAATATCACAATGTTGGTTACAAACATACTCAGGATGGTTGGATGTGTACAAAGAATAAAATTCAAGCACGGCGGTCCGGCGTGATATCAGATACAAAAGAGGAACATGGGATGGCCAAGGATGATCAAAAACGCCTTCATATAAGTAACAGTGGCACAGAAAAGATGGGATTTAAGAGACACTGGGTGGTGTGACTCAGCTTTCGGCTGGTTTGTTTCCAACCACATTGCTGATAAGACAGTTTCTGCTTAATATATGTACATATTTTAATCCCCTTGTTAAGATCCATGGAGTATTAAAAAATAAACGAGTACTGAAACTGGTAATATTAAATAAAAAATAAAAGTTCATCCAACCCCACCACCCCCACCCCCAAGAAATAATGCTAAAGTTTTTCTCCCTCTGTTTTAAAATCTTATTTTCATGGCAACATAGCTCATATCAAGGAATATGCATACAAAGGAAGCTGTGGGATGGTTACACACATGGTACCTGGTGAGGGTTAGTGATCCAACACTGGAAAACCTGGATGTCAAAACACCAAGTTTCTAGATATCTCTATATATTTATATAGCATATATATTTTTTCCATCTTATTATTATTTTTTAATGTCTTCAAACCAAAGAAATCTGCACTTAAAAACAACGCACTAAGGCCGCTTCATGCGATTAAGATACCTACAAATTGCCGTGATAGTACTGTGTTTGCTAACGAGAATCCGGAAATGGGGTTTCACGGGGAAAAGGGAGGTGGGCTTGGCTGCCTTAAAAAAACATTCCTGAGTTTGGGGAGGGGAAACAAAATGCACTGATCCCCTTCGCTGCCCAAAAGGAACCCTACTGCAAAAGCCCATTTTCCCCACGTGACCTTCGCCCCTTCTCTACAACAAGATTTTTTCCTCCCCAAGGCCAAGAGGCAAACCCTGCCACAGGATCAAACTTGTGTCAAAATCCAAAACCAACAAAAGTTGAAAAAGAAAAAGAAATAGCCGTTAACAAGCAAAACAGACATTTCTATTCAGGCTGGAACGTTGAAGCCAAGGAACATGACCAAAATTTATCTCATCTGGGTTCCTCTCCTCCGTTGCCCAGTAATGGGGCAGCTTTGACCACAAGGCAAAAGATTATTCAGCATCTAACCGGGCCCTGTTTTGTTTTTTAAAGTGGGAGTGATGGGAACGGTGGTCCAATCCACGCGGAAGGCACCAAGTTTGGAGTGGCTTCAGTGTCCAAAAAGAAGGCACGAAGGCTGTGCACACTTTAAAAAAAAAAACCAACACAATTCAGAGGAATTGCTGCAGACAAGGTGAATGAACAGCACCTCTCTGCAGTTCATTCAAGCAGCTCTTCTATTATTATTATTATTTTTCCAGGCTGGGGGGAAAAAAAAGAGCTGTAAGAAAGATACCACTTTCTGAGTTTGGTAATCGGAAGGGATCGAACGATTCCTTAAAGCGGCTGGCTCTATTTTCAGGGGTTCTTGTTAGCGGCCCGCATGAAATCACGACTCCTTTTACTGGTTAAGCACAGGTCTTGGGGTTACCTGAGGTCTGCAGCAATTCCCCTGAGCCCGCTTTGAAGTCTACGTCGCTCTAGGAGGCACGTGAAAGACGTACCAACTGCTAAGTGCCGTCTTTTCCCCCCACCCCGTGGTACGAGATCGATTTCTGCCATGCACGGAGAGCGAAACGTAGTCATTGGTGGTGCTAAAAAGGCATGGTCCTAAGGAGAGGGAGCTCGTTGCTCTCCCAACACCTGGTCCTCTTTTTACAGCCAGTAATTTTATCTACCCTAAAAAAAAAGAACCAGTTGGGATGGGATTAAGGGAGAAGGACATAGATGTGAGGACAGTTACAAAGACATGAAACGTCCATGGGGGAAGGCAATCACACGGGAGTTTAGACACGGTGCAGAGAAAATAGTAATGGTGGTTTCAGGATGCATTTCAATACGTCTGGTCAATTATAGAAGACGACGTTTGGGAATTTTACAAGCTCTCTCAGTTTTGGTGAGAGACTCCAAACCAGAGGTCTTCAAACTTGGCAACTTTAAGACTTGTGGACTTCAACTCCCAGAATTCTCCAGCCAGCATAGCTGGCTGGAGAATTCTGGGAGTTGAAGTCCACAAGTCTTAAAGTTGCCAAGTTTGGGGACCCCTGCTCCGAACTGACTGAAGGAGTCTTCCACTTTGGCTAGATTGTGTCCTTTGTGTACAGAAGCGGACAAGTTCAAACTATTGTCCTGGCTCAAGTTCCCTACTGTGTACAAGCCACAAAGGGATTTGCAATCTTTGGGAGCAGCAGAGATTTTAAAAACAGTCGCCTCAAACCGCAAGCAACTCGGTTCCAGTTCCATAAATGCACCTGGGGGGGGGGGGAATGGATCGTCAACCACCTGTTGGGTGAACTCTGCCCTGTAGATACCCAACAAAAGTAAACACAACCTTTTAGGCTCACAGAATCAACATCTTAAATCCAGAAACTACTTAACCTAGAGATTCCAACTGAGGTGATCATTCCTATTCTGGTTGCCTGGCTAAAACATCCGTCCACCAACTTCTGTTTGCACCCAAGTCCTCAAAATTCACAAAGGATTACCAACAAGTGTATATAATAGGTCTTTGCTTAACTAGGACACCATGAAGAAAGTAGAGTGGATGAACTGGATTATCCTTTTCTCTTGCTTCATCACCTCCAGCCAAACTTCAACTTAAGGCCAAAATGAAAGAGAAATTAAACAAATGCATTGCCTCTGAACAAAACCTACAAGAGCCATTGAATTCTTTCAAGAGCCATTTAATTCTTTAAAGCAGCTGCGAGCTGCTCTGTGGGGAAAATTCTGCAATAATTATAATTTTATCGAAGGACCTATAATAGCAACATGTCATACCTGTGTCAGATTTTAAGCCTCTGCTCCGCCTTCCCCTGTTTCTCTAATGCCCGTGCTCACCAATCACAATCCTGATCAAATGGGGCAAAGAATTGGAAGTCCAACGTGAGTTTTCAGAACACCAAAATCCCAAAGGAAGGAGCAAACATTTCCTGGGGAAGAAACATTTTGCTTGCACGGGTGCATCTTCACATATTTATTACAATTTTGACTAAACCCTAATCAAAGCGCTTCACACGACTGTGCAAACTTATTTCACAACGCAAGTTCTCAGGAGTAAGGAGAAAGAGGAGGTGGAGGAATGACACACACACACACACACCGCCTTAGGACTTGCAAAAAAAACAACAAAAACACCAACTTCCAACTGGAGTTTCTCTGTGTGCAACAGTTTAATTGGCCTAGACTTCAATACTCCCGTACCCTCTCAGCCTTTAATTAACACCAACACACCTGAAGTTCGGTGTAGTTCAGCACAACCACACAGAATTTGCCCCTTCACTCTATTTTTCAATGGGTACCATGGCACGCTGGCAGTGTTCAAAAATGACTCTGAAATAAGACCTACTCTCTGACTTCTATACTTTACAAGAATTCTTCTTCTTCTTCTGCTCCCAGTTGCTCTAGATCAGGGAGTTTCCAACCTTGGCAAAAGACATGTGGACTTCAACTCCCAGAACTCCCCAACTAACCATGAGGAATTCTGGGAGTTGAAGTCCACAAGTCTTAAAGTTGCCAAGTTTGGAGATCCCCTGATCTAGATAACAGCTTACCGGGATTTCTGGGTAGGTGAAGGCAAAGGGATGGGGGAAAAATAATTTTAGCTAAATTACTTTAAATACCGGGACGTTAGGGTTGGAGGAACAGATTAGATAAATAATTCCTTGCAAATACTGAATACCAAACTTCACAACTGGCTCCTTGTGGTGCCACTGTGCGTGATTCACTGAGGAATGCAATTTGGATCTTCTACTTTAGTGATAAAACACATTCTCATGCTCCAAAATCCACCACTGATGTAAACAAAACAAGTGATATGGACTAGAAAATAAAACATTTATATCGTTGGCAACAACAGCACTGGCACGGGAAGGATAACCCTACCTCAAAAAACATCAACTAAGAAAATTGCTTAAAGCTCACCAATATTTCCAGTCCTGTCTTTCCAGCAGCCAAAGATTTAAAAAAATTATCTTGTGAGTTTTGTTCAAGTTTCTCCATCCGATTTTGAGTTCAAACTATCCATCCATCCATCCAGTCCCACCCACCCCGAGTTTTAATTGCAGTTTCAGGAAAAAAGAAAGCAACTGCAGCCATTTTTTCCACATTTTATATTCCACGCTTTATATTACCACATCATCCCTCACCTCCAGTGACCCGCAATAACAGGCGGGGATGATGGGATTTGTAATCCAATAGATCTGGAGAAGGCTGGGGTGGGAAAGACTGGTCTAAGGTTCAGGGAGGCACCCTGGAATTACAAGAAAGGCTTTCAAGAGAACAGCAGAGGAATTGAGAGCAGTCTACACTCAAAAGAATTTGAGGAAAGAAAAAAAATCAAGGATTTTGCACGACTTTATTCGGCTGTGAGATTTTAGCGTGTCATGATTTTCAAAATCAAGGGACCTAAGAGCCAGCCAGCATCTCAGAGCTCAGTTCAGATGTCATGCCATCAACACGGGTCTGGCTAATTCTGCAATGAAAAATTTGGGAGGATGGATCTGCAAGAGACAAACCAACTCTAAAGGGGGGGAAAAAAAGAACTTCATCTAAAGATGGAGACAATATTTCCTGTGTTTTCACTACAAATTTGGGGTGGGGGGGAGAGTGTTCCAGGCATATTTCTTTGGGATACTGTCCTCCTCTCTTCTTCCTACTGTTAGCCGGAACGGCTAGGACGATACAACATGCCAGCACAAAAAAACAACATGGATTGATTTAATTTTCCCTTCCGGGATTTCGATCAATTAAATGCGACTGAGAATACAACCGACATGATTTAGGAAACAGGCAGCCTTTGCGTGAGAGGAGATAGGGAAGGAGAGAGAGAAGCAATGGTTTTAAAACCTACGACGGGGAATAAAGCAAAGTGAAATGTTTGCACTGCCATCTCTAATGGAGAATCCTGCTTAAAGGTTGTCTTGGGAATTGTTATAAAGTTAACAATGGGAACTGAAAGGGCCAGGGGAAGCCCAAAGATCCAGAAACCAAACAAAGAAGCAAAGAACTCTCCAGACAAACTAGCCAACTCCTTTGTCCCTAAAACAGTGAACCTCTTAGAAACATATCTTATTATAAGACTGGGGGGGGGGGGAACAGCCTTAAAATATTAAGAGCACCCATACAGCTGTCTGCAAACAGGACTGAAGATCTACAAATTCTTACTAGAGACACCAGCCCAGGTGGAGGTATGGTTTTCACCTGTCCTCGCTGCCCCAAATCTTTTGGTCAGAGTCCCAAGGCAAGCGGAATTTCTGCCTGCCGATTTTCACCTCCCAACCACCTTTTCAAGGGACTGATCCCGAACTCAAGACGCCATGCCCCCAAATCAAATGCCAACCTCCATGGAACCAACTGTCAACTCTCTAAGTATGTTTTTGCCCCGGTATGTCCCCGCATAAAATTTGCTTCCAAATTTTTCACGAAAGAAAGAAAGAAAGAAAGAAAGAAAGAAAGAAAGAAAGAAAGAAAGAAAGAAAGAAAGAAAGAAAGAAGGAAGGAAGGAAGGAAGGAAGGAAGGAAGGAAGGAAGGAAGGAAGGAAGGAAGGAAGGAAGGAAGGAAGGAAGAAAGAAAGAAAAGGGAAGGAAGGAAGGAATTCTTAAAAGGCACTAGTTCAAAACAAAAAGGACTGTCCTGCAATATTCTACTTTAAAAGCCAATGGTATTGCTATATTCAGGATAAAGAGGAATATATAAAGCCACTCATTGTTATTTTTTGTGGAGTCCATGACTTTAAGAACAGACATGCAGATCTTTCATTTCCCTCCCCCAAAAATTAAAACGGTAAATAAAATTCATTCCAAATCCTAGAGGTGCTTTCTGCTAGCCAGCGCTCTTTCCCTGGCAGCTTATAAAACCCCTGAAAATAGGGGTGGCTACCCACCAATACTTTAATATACAGAGACAATGTCAGCGTCTCCATATTTAAAACTGAGGTAAGAGCAAGTGTTTTGTTTCTGCTTTCCAAACTGGTCACAGACTCCCCAGGTCTTTCAAAATTTCAATTATTACCTCAACATTTAAAAGACAGTTCATTTAAAAGAAAAAGGCAAGCCCACCCTCAAATTAAGACAAACTAGTGAGACAGGCATTAACGCTTAAAAAAAAAAAGAGGAAACGACAAGCATTTAAGAATGAAGTTAAGGAAATCACGTTGTGGTCGTTTGTTCAACAAAAGTGAGGCTTAAAAACAGAAAGGGAAGCAAAAGAGACGGTGACTGCCTTGCTGTGCCTTTTTTTCTTCCTTGGATATTATTTCAGTGACCTCTGCAAAGTATAAAAGGGATGGTCATCTCCAAAGATATAAAATAAAATAAAGCCGGATACTTTAGAAGGGAAAAAAAAAACCACTCAGCACAAGCAAGTTGCAGCCTTTAGAGACAGCCTAGTTTGAAAAGGCAGAAGGGAAGGATGGAGAAGCATTTTTAAAAAGTTTTGTTTATGCAAAATAACATTTAGTGTGTATCCATAATAGTTTAAAAGGCATTATCATTGCAATGGCTGAAAACGGTGGAAGCTGCTAATATATTCTCTGTTCTGTCCTGCCACGTCTCGGATATTGTTGAAAATGCACCCTTCATTAAATTGATCTACTGGGTCAAAGGGAACAGTTTGGGGGGAGGGGGAGGGCATGAGAAACAGTACACTGTTCCACGACTTCTTTTTCAAAGGGCAGGCTGGTCCCCTTTAAATTATCCTGGTCCTGTCACACACAAAAAAAGGAAAACGGAAGAAACCAAATAAACACCTTGCCTATATTACGAGAAGAAAGCAAGTTGAGGCCAAGGGGTTTTATTTTGGAGACTTCTCACCATGGTAGTGCGAACCTACTGGTCCAGTTCACACGTCCTTCTCAAAGGCCCAAAGAGCTGTTCACAAACACGTGTTCTTTCTCCAAAGAAATCTCTGTTGCTTTAAAACAGGGGTCCCCGAACTTGGCAACTTTCAGACTTGTGGACTTCAACTCCCAGAATTCTCCAGCCAGCTATGCTGGCTGGAGAATTCTGGGAGTTGAAGTCCACAAGTCTGAAAGTTGCCAAGTTTGAAGACCTCTGGCTTTAAAAGATGAGAATCTTTCCCAGCTTCTTTCTGTACATGTGCAGGTTTTTGCTTTTCAATCTTTTATTTTTTAAATCATCCATACTGTGGAGAGATCTGGGTGCAGAGGACAAAAAGGGGTTTAGGAGCAAGCTTGGTCAGGCAAGGAAATTCTTAAGCCATCTATTTCTGGCATTGTGGGTCAACAGCAGATTGCCATTGCTGCGTCAGCCCGGGAAAAGATATTCCCCCACCCACCCACAAAAGCTAGCTGTCTGTCTGGACACAAGTCCTGATCACGCTTTCCCCCTTTTGCATCCAGATTCTGCAGGCCCTAATACTGAATAAAACTCTTCTGTTTATTGTAGAAGGAAAATAATCCTCTTTTTCTCAATTAAGAATGCAACTCTTTAAAAACTGTTCAATGGTTTTATTTCTCTCTAGTCTGTAAAGTGGCTTTTTTTTTAGAACAAAAAAAATTAGAGAAGATTATTAGAGATCTTCCCCCCCCTCGCTTGTGTGTACGTGTTTGTGAACCACACACACACACACACGCACGCACCTTGAACCCAAACAAAATATGCTGTGCTCATGCTTGTTGCATATTAAGCACATGTCCGGCTCATGGTCACTCCATCAAAAGTTGACATCATCCCCCAAATGGGGGATATTTATGGACTGGACCAGTATTTCAATGCAATTTTTTTTAACAGCTCCGGGAAAGGAGGGGAAAAAGAAAAATATATCTGAAATTTTCGAATTTCACAGTATGACTTTTCCCGTGTAAATCTGGGGGGAAAACGAAGAAGGAAACAAGAATTGGTAAAATTGACCAAGTTCCTTAGCAAATGGGTCCTTCGACGGTCTGAGACATCAGGAAAGACTGGACCACTTGTTCAGTTGATTGAGAACTGGTGCTTACATCCTCCAGGGCATCTGTGACCGAAAACTGCCGATCCCGCAATCGGTTCCAGTTGGCTAAGATGTTGTGGTATTCAAATACTTTCTCGTAATTGCCAATGGAGTTGTACAGTTTAATGAGGCCCCTGTAGTCATATTCTAGTCCGCTGTAACCTTCCCCAAAAAGCTTTTTGCCTAAAACAACAAAATCGGAAAACCGAGAACAATATTAAAGGCTGCCCTATGAAAGTGTGGATTTCTGAGTTTTAAAATTATGGATAGAATTATAGATAGGATATAGGATAGAACAGATTTTAAAAAAAAAACTAGAATAATTTTTTGGGAGTTTGAATAAATGGTTCCAGAAACGGACCTCTTCAGATTCTTTCAAGAAAGTTTGGACTTATAAACAGAATAATCCATTGGGGGGGGGGGGGGAGATCCTGGAAGAACTCCAAAGTTTCTTTTTCTGGGAAGAAGTCAACATCTCTAATGACTACAAAAAAGCTTAACTGTTTGCTCCAAACCCTCCATTATTCTTCCTGCTTTCTTTCTTCAAAGGGAAATTTACATGAATTAATTAATTACCTTAATTACACCCAATGATTAACCAGTTAATAATTTAGGTCTAAATTATAAATCTGGGATCTTACTTTTAAATGCTTTAAAACACAATGACCAGGAGAAGCTAAGTGGTCAGGTGGATCTCCCAACAGGCTTGCTTCAACTGGCTATAAAAATCAATCCATGTATGTATGTATGTATGTATGCATGTATGTATGATCTATCTATCTGTCTGTCTCTGTCTGTCCATCCATCCATCATCTGTCCATCTATCTATCATCTCCCTCTTCCCATCTCTCTCTCTCTGAATCCTTCCAGGATCCTTGTTTAAGTGATGGCACCTTCCTCTGTTTCTCTGGCATCCTGGTTTGGATTGACCAGATATTTTTCCTACTGAGAGGGAGTGTTGTTTGTGAAAGATCTGAAGCATGTGTTACATCTGAAGCATGTGCAGATCTGTACATTGGAGAAACAAAACAGCCACTTCACAAACGCATGGCACAACATAGGAGAACAACAAATGCATCAGGACTTAAAAGACCCAGGCCACTCTTTTCAAGACAGCAAAGTTGCCATTTTGGACAGAGAGGACCGCTGATTTGAAAGACGGGTCAAAGAGGCCATCTGTGTCCAAATTGAGCAGCCCTCTCTCAACAAAGGGGAAGGGATATAACATCATCTATCTCCAGTCTACAACACAGTCCTTTCAGCAGTTCCAAGAAGCCTCCACACCCATTTGCACCACTCAGGTAACCCTGAGGAGACAGATAAACCTCCAAGTGGCCTCAACGACACTCTAAAAGGATGCAAGTGACCAGCTGTCTGCAAGGAGTATAAACCCTTCCATTCCCCACCATCCAGTCAGAGCTGAAGAAGCTTCTTGGATGAAAAAACAAGGAAGTCCAGTTGCCTCCTGAAAAAAGCACCTTTGGGACATTTATCTATCTATCTATCTATCTATCTATCTATCTATCTATCTATCTATCTATCTATCTATCTATCTATCATCTATCCATCCATCATCTGTCTGTCTGTCTATATCTATCTCCCTCTCTCTGTCTCCATCGTCCGTCTGTCCGTCCATGACAGTGTCTGTCTGTCTGTCTGTCTGTCTGTCTGTCTGTCTGTCTATCTATCATCTATCCATCCATCATCTGTCTGTCTGTCTATATCTATCTCCCTCTCTCTGTCTCCATCGTCCGTCTGTCCGTCCATGACAGTGTCTGTCTGTCTGTCTGTCTGTCTGTCTGTCTGTCTGTCTGTCTGTCTGTCTGTCTGTCTATCTATCTATCCATTTTCTATAAACGAGGGTCAAGGGGCTCCCAGCGCCCCAATCGCCACCCCTCCCCTGAACAGTTAAAGAATTGACCCACCAATTGCGATGGATCTCAAATAAAGCTTCTCAGCGTTTTCGTACTGATTCATGTCATAGTTGTAGAGCGAGGCGAGGTGTCCCACCGAAAGAGCGACTTCGTAATCTTCTTGACCGAGCAGCTGCTCCTTGATCTGAATTGCTTTGATGTGCATCTCTTCTGCTTCCTGCAAAATGGTAAGGTACTGACTTAGGAGTCGCTATGGCTATTTTTTCCATCAAACCCAAGTAAGTATCTCCGCCTGCTTGAGAATACAAGCTAATGTTCTTAAAAATCTAAAACAAAAAGCCAAGCTTAAAACTTTTCAGACAAGAGGGCGCATGGGGAAACGGCTGAACACAGAATTTTGAGATGGAGTGAGATAACTTGGAAGAGGTGGTGGAGTGGCTGAATTTGAACCTGCTGCAGTCTGGCTGTGAACATCTGTGAAACTTTATTCTATTCTCGGGAATGCTGAAAAAGTACTTGTCTAAATTAAGCACTGAGGTGGAGAGAAGGAAGTAGTTATACTAGATATTCCCATGACCGCTACTATTTCTTCCAATCAAGACTTTTTTTAACAGCTGGATCCATAATGCCGTCTTAGTAATCCACCTGCCTTCCTTTTACATATAGGTAGTCGACGACTTACAACCGTTCGTTTAGTGACCGAAGCCACAATGGCACTGAAAAAAGTGACTGATGACCATTTTTCACTTACAACTGCATGTCTTATTGAACAACAGAAATTTTGGACTCAATCCTTGTCATAATTCGAGAACTTCCTGTAATAGAGCACGTTGTTAGCTGACTTATTCTAGTATCATATTAACAGGTCTGACTTATTTTGGAGCCATAAAAACATATGTAATTTTTTTTTAAAATAGGAAGAATAAAAATGAAGTAAAAATTATTTATTTTCATGCTGCTTAATTAAAAAAAAACAGGCGATGAAAGCAGAAAACTTGAGCATCAAGCCAATGATCTTCTTCATAACCTGTCGTTGTAGCGTGAAGAGTAAAGTTTAGTAACTTTGGCGATTCAAATACAACAAAATTATTACTACAAAGTAATACATTTCAAAGAAAATACAAGTAGTCCTCAACTTACGACCAGTCACTTAGCAACTATTCGAAGTTATGATTGACCCTCCAAAAGCTGCTTATGACCTGGTTTTGAAGTTAACACATCACTTCCCCCTCTGCCACCCCACTGCGTATTACTGCAACTCGGGCATTTGGCAACCGGCCCGTATCTATGGCTGTTTTGCAGCATCTAGGGCAGTGTTTCCCAACCTTGGCAACTTGAAGATATCTGGACTTCAACTCCCAGAATTCCCCAGCCAGCATTCGCTGGCTGGGGAATTCTGGGAGTTGAAGTCCAGACATCTTCAAGTTGCCAAGGTTGGGAAACACTGATCTAGGGTGACTGCAATTTATAATGTTTTTGCCCCAAACCAGTCGTAAGTCGAAGACTATTAGTATCCTGCTGTGACAAAATGCCCATTTTAGCGACATTCCTGCCCACCGCCCTGAGAAAGCTGGATTTACCTTAAATTTCCTCATTGACTGGTAAAGCCGGCCAAGGTTGCCGTAGTGTTTTGCTGTCTGAACGTTGAACTCCCCGAACGCTTTCTTGGCCAGCTGGAGAGAGGAGAGGTGCAGGTCGTGAGCTTCTTGGAGCAGCCTTTGCTCAGTTTCCTTATTGTGGCAGTCGATTGCAATCTCCTCCAAGATAAGCGCTTTAAAAGGCGGGAGGGAGGAGAATAAAAAAAGTGGATTAGCCATAGCACTTAGACTTATATACCGCTTCACAGCCCTCTCTAAGCGGTTTACAGTGTCAGCACATTGCCCCCCCAACAAACTGGGTCATCATTTTACCGACCTCGGAAGGACGGAAGGCTGAGTCAACCTTGAGCCACTCAGAATTAAACTGCTGGCAGTGGGCAGAGTTTGCCTACAATAGCAATAGCACTTAAGACTTATATACCACTTCACAGTGTTTTACAGCCCTCTCTAAGCAGTATACAGAGTCAGCACATTGCCCCCCAACAAACTGGGTCCTCATTTTACAGACCTCGGAAGGACAGAAGGCTGAGTCAACCTTGAGCCGGTCAGAACCGAACTGCTGGCAGTGGGCAGAGTTTGCCTGCAATAGCACCTAAGACTTATATACCACTTCACAGTGCTTCACAGCCCTCTCTAAGTGGTTTATAGAGTTCAGCATATTGCCCCCAACAAACTGGGTCCTCATTTTACCGACCTCGGAAGGACGGAAGGCTGCGTCAACCTTGAGCCGGTCAGAATCAAACTGCTGGCGGTCGGCAGAATTAGCCTGCAATACTGCATTCTAACCACTGTGCCACCACAAATTAATAAAAGATATTAAAAGCTATCTGGTCTAAAAGGCATCTTCCGGAATCAAGACGAAGAAGTTCTTTCAGCTCTTTTATCCTGCCTCAATTATCGGTCAACAAGACAAGGAACCTCAGGTTGAGTCTACCAAGCCCTTTCCACACCAATTGTAAGAAATGCTGCTACAGGTAGCCCTCGACCTTTGACCACAACTGGGACCAGAATTTCCGTTGTTAAGCAAGGCAGTTTTTAAGTGAATCGCACCCTATTTTAAACCTTTATTGCCATGGTTGTTAAGCGAATTGTTGCATTGTTAAGTGAACCGTGCAGTTGTTAAATGAATCTGGCTCCTCCCTCATTGAATTTGCTTGCTGGAAGTCGGCTGGGATGCTCACAAATGGTGATTACAGGACCCCAGGACCCTGCAACCATGGTTAAATACATGTTGGTTGCCAAATGTCCGAATTTTTATCATGTGACCACGGGGATGCTGTGAAGGAGGTTAAGTGTGAGGACCGGGTTGTTAAGTCACACTTCGATTCGGTTACTAAACGAATGGTTGTATGTTGAGGATTGCCTTACAGAGAACACATTTCTATTTCCAGCTGTTTTTCAATCAACCATTTCCAATCCGGTGGGCACTAGAAGTTCAGGCTAGGAATTCTGGGAGTTGTAGTCCCAAGACATCGGAGAAGCATTGGATTCAAGGAATCTCTTTGCCAGATAAATGTGGAAGAGATGCAACCTTAATAAATCCCCAGGGAGTCCCCAGGGAGTCGGGCGGCATATAAGAGCACTAAATAAAAAATAAATAAAAAATAAATAAATGGATGGAACCCAAGTAAATGGTCTCAAAATGATGTGGAATCCTCCAGATTGCTTCCTGGCAGTTAGAAAGTCTTCTAACTAACCACAATAAGATTCCCCCTCTGACTATTTTGTGCAGACAACTGTAATATTACAGGTCCTCGACTTACGGCCACAATGGAGCCCTACGTTTCTGTTGCAAAGCAAGATAGTTGTTCAAAGAGTTTTGCCTCAGTTTCACGGCCTTTCTTCTCACAGTTGTTAAATGAATCGCTGCAGTTGTAAACTTAGTAACATGGTTGTTAAGTGAATCTGGCTTCCCCATTGACTTTGCTTGTCAGAAGGTCACAAAAGGGGGTCACGTGACCCCGGGACGCTGCGAACCATCATAAATATGAGCCAATTGCCAAGGAACCTAATTTTGATGACATGACCATGGGGATGCTGCAACGGTCATAAGCGTGAAAAACACTGATGAGTCACTTTTTTCCGTCACGCTGTAACTTCAAACCGTCACTAAACAAATGGTTGTAAGTTGAGGACTACGTGTAATGTATAATCTAAGAAGCACTGATAGAGAGGAGAGTTGTAGTGGCTGTTCCTTTGATGGCTGATGGTCTTAGCTATTTGCTACTTACTAAATTACTATGCTGCCCATGTCTCCTGTAAGGCGACTCTGGGTGGCTATCAGATACATCATACATTTTCTCTAGAAGGTCTGAAGGAAATCTTTTCTATTGCTTAAATCTAATTAATTATTATAATAATAGAAATTCTGAAATTATCTGGGGAAATTCAGTCCTGGAAGAGCTGTGCCCTTATGGCTAAATGATTAGCATTCTGGGGGAAAAGGATGACGTTTTAAGGGTGCCAACCTATTCCTTCAGATTTCTAAAGAAACGTTAAAAATACGTTATAAGGAAATGAATGCGGTACAAGGCTGGGTGGTTCCTATTCCTGGCAGCCAGGATTTGGAGGTTATCTACTAGCCATCTCTCTGCCCCATCACTTCCAAATGATGTTTTAAGCCAGCTCTCTCTTTTTCCAGCTGTTTTTCTTAACAACCACTCA
This sequence comes from Diadophis punctatus similis, assembly GCA_023053685.1. Lineage (NCBI taxonomy): Eukaryota > Metazoa > Chordata > Lepidosauria > Squamata > Dipsadidae > Diadophis > Diadophis punctatus. The sequence goes on from JALIGW010000001.1 coordinate 5,512,987, forward strand.
GCTATGTTAACATGCCTTCAAACAATCAGCCCTTTCTGCAGGCACTCCTGGAGTCCAGTTATGGTCTTCCCAAGACACATTTATTTATTTGTATCCCACCTTTATTACTTTGTAAGTAACTCAAGGTGGCAAACATACACACAGCTTCATCCTTCTATTTTCCCACAACAACCCTGTGAGGTGGGTTGGGCTGAGAGTGACTGGCCCGAAGTTAACTCAGCTGGCTTTCATGCTTAAGACGGGACTAGAACTCACTCTTTGTCTCCTGGTGATTGGCCTAGTCACCCAGTCGGCTTTCATGCCTAAGGCGGGATTAGAACGCAATGTCTCCTGGTGATTGGCCCAAAGTCACCCAGCCAATTTTCTTGCCTAAAGCGGGACTACAACTCCCAATCTCCTGGTGATTGATCCAAAGTCACCCAGCTGACTTTCATGTCTAAGGCAGGACTAGAACTCACTATCTCCTGGTGATCACCTTGGTTTCCATGTCTAAGGTGAGATTAGAATTCACGGTCTCTTGGTTTCAAGCCTGGTGCCTTAACCACTACTAGACCAAACTAGCTCTCGTTGTCAAGGAACTCACAAAGGCTCATCTCACTTATCACTGTTTCCTCAGAGCGCTGAATTCTCTAAAGCCATCAGTAGCCATTTCTGTTTTCTTCCCATGGCAGCTAAACCCAGCCGGCAGATAATACCTTTAACTCTTTTGGAGGAGGCAAGGAGGAGGTGGTCTTCTGGGAGAATGTGGGTGATGATGCCAATCGCACGTTCTGCATGGAATCTAAAAGATCAAAGACAAGCAAGAGGAAAACTTGAGCTCTTGGTCCTTATCCTGGAGCTGAGGAATTTTCTCGGTTTCTGGCGGATAAAGTCATTCAGATTCGGACAGACCTGGACTCCGATTGGGCAGTACAGGCCGAGACGACTGGGGCAGGTCTTAGTCCGGTTATATGGGATAGGTTTGAACCGGTGACTCCTGAGGATGTGGACAAGGCCATAGGAGCTATGAGCTCCGCCACTTGTTTATTGGACCCGTGCCCTTCCTGGCTGGTTTCGGCCACCAGGGAGGTTTCATGCGGCTGGCTCCAGGCGTTGGTCAACGCTTCTTTGAGAGAGGGGTCCGTCCTGCAGCCCTTAAAAGTTGCGGTGGTGAGACCCCTCCTCAAGAAGCCTTCCCTGGACCCGGCGGATTTAAAGAACTTCCGTCCAGTCTCCAACCTTCCCTTCGCGGGGAAGGTTGTTGAGAAAGTGGTGGCACTCCAGCTCCTACGACTGTTGGATGACACTGATTTTCTGGATCCCTTTCAATCAGGTTTTAGGCGCGGCTACAGTACGGAAAAGGCTTTGGTCACCCTGATGGATGATCTCTGGCGAGCCCGGGATGGGGGTTATTCCTCTATCCTGGTGCTACTTGACCTCTCAGCGGCCTTCGATACCATTGACCATGGTATCCTTCTGTGTCGTCTTGGAGAGGTGGGAGTGGGCGGCACTGTTTTGCAGTGGTTCTCCTCCTTCCTCTCTGACAGGACGCAGTCAGTGTTGACAGGGGGGCAGAGGTCGAGCCCTAGGCCCCTACTATGTGGGGTGTCGCAGGGCTCGGTCCTCTTGCCCATCCTGTTTAACATCTACATGAAGCCACTGGGTGAGATCATCCGACGACACAGGGTGAGGTATCAGCAATATGCTGATGATACCCAGTTGTACATCTCCACCCCGTCTCAATTCAGGGAAGCTGTGGACGTAATGGGCCAATGCCTGGACGATGTTAGGGTCTGGATGGGGATGAACCGGCTAAAACTTAACCCTGACAAGACTGAGTGGCTGTGGATATTGCCTCCTAAGGACTCGACCAATTGTCCCTCCTTGGTTCTTGGGGAGGAGAAATTAGCTCCCTCAGAACGGGTCCGCAATTTGGGTGTCCTCCTAGACCCACAGCTAAAATTGGAGCAACATCTTTCAGCTGTGGCTAGGGGGACCTTTGCACAGGTGGAACCAGCTTCCCCCAGAGATCAGGACTATCCCCACCCTGCTGGCCTTCGGGAAAGCAATAAAAACTTGGCTCTTCCGGCAGGCGGGGTGAAAGTGAGACCAACTAGATTAGATATGGGTCTCCCCCCTTGATTGTGAATGTGAGATACTCTTTTTAACTTTTGTATTTTTTAATTACTGTATTTTATATTTTGTAATGGATTCTAATATGTTGTGAGCCGCCAAGAGTCCCCTGGGAGTTGGGCGGCATAGAAATCCATTTAAATAAAATAAAATAAAAAATAAAAAATAAAAAATAAAAAATAAATAAATAAATAAATAAACTTATCTCTCACATAGCAAAAGAAGTAGCCTGCAGTACCGCGGTTAAGTGAATTTTGCCCCATGTTACAACCTGTCTTGCCTCAATTGTTAAGTGAATTATCGCATTTGTTAAGTTTGCAACACAATTGTTAAGTGAATGTGGCTTCCCCATTGAAGGTCGCAAAAAGGGATCACATGATCTTGGGACACTGCGAGGGTCATAAACATGAACCAGCTACCAAGCATCCAAATTTTGATCACGTGACCATGGGGATGCTGGAAAGGTTGTGACTGTGAAAAATGGTCATCAGTCACTTTTTTCAGTGCCGTTATAACTTTGAACAGTCACTAAATGAAGCATTGTAAGTCGAGGATTACCAGTACATGCCAGTTGCCAAGCGTCCATATTTCGATCCCGTAACTGTGGGGATAGCTGTAAGGGTGAGTGCCAGCTATAAGTAGCTTCTGTCAGTGCCGTTGTAACTTTGAATGGTCGCTAAAAGAATAGTTGTAAGTTGAGGACCACCTGTACAGCAGAATGTCTCAAAATCTAAAAAACCCAAATGGCTACCAAGTATTTTTATAACTTCTTATTTAGGAAGGGAAAAAAATGTAGGATAAAGAGAAATTACCTGTCATGCTGGCAAAAGGGTGAAATGAGTTCTGAAATTTACCATCAGAGCAAAACGTAACATCATTTTCTAACATCAGAATGGACTTTGAAATAAAGAACAAAATCATTTGGGTCCTAAATGAACACAGTACTCACAGTGCGTTATCAAATTTTCCCGAACTGTATTGGTGAACATAAGAAGAGTATGCTAGATCTTCATGAGCTGTAGCTACATGGATGTTTTTGCCGCCAAACACCGACTGTCTGATGTCCAAGGCTGTCTGAAATGATTTGTGCAAAAAAAATATCTAAGCCAGTAACTCAATTTGCAGTCAAAACTATTTTTTTAACATATCTAACATCAGATTAGTTGCAAACAGAATCTTCTGCCCGTTATCCTAGGGTTGGTTGCATTCTTGTACAGCATGTTTTAACATCGTAGGGACTTGTCCCAAATGTGCTTTTTTCAAGAGGCAACTGGACTTTTTTTTTTGCTTTTCTTTGAAGAAGTTTCGCTTCTCATCCAAGAAGCTTCTTCAGCTTCAACAGAACTGAGGAAGCTTCTTGGATGAGAAGCAAAATGTCTTCAAAGGGAAAAAAAAACAAGAAAGTCCAGTTGCCCCCTGAAGAAGCAGCTATGGGACAACTATGACCTGGATGACTGAGAATCTCCACAGACATAGTAGGGATGCCATCGCCTTAACTAAGCATGTAAGACTGAAAAAAGGAAACTTGTTTCAAGTTTGGGATAAGACAGCCTTACTTGGAACATTCCAATGGAACTGGCTAGGGTCAAGTATCACATCAGAGGTAACAGTGGAGAGGTGAAGCTATAATCCCCCTTACTCTTTTCTTATCCATCCTATGGTCCCAAAGATAGGTAGACTAATACTACCAACTGTATGGTTTGTTTTAAAATGCGGGGGGCCTTGGTGCTCTCTGAGCTTGGTGGTTTTCTTGCAGACGTTTCATTACCCAATTAGGTAACATCATCAGTCATCATTTTATATACAGTGCTTGCTCTGTCAATGTTGATGAGAGTGTTTTGGGTGGCTCTTGACTGGGCTCTTGTTTACTGCCCCTTGTTTGTCTGTACTAGTAGTTCCTTGATTGATGTATTATTTACTTCTTGATTGCTGATCTAGTGTTAACCTTGGTACTACAGTTATCTCTAGCCTATCTGGGTGTTGCTTGCTGGCAAAGTGGTGTTTTGGTCTTTTTGTTGTTGTTTCCTTTTTGGATTTTTCATTCTCTCTTTTGAATGGTATGTAGCTGTTGTTTGTGATTTGTCTGAGTGGTCATCAACAGCCACAAAGACATAAACAATATCTACATACCACTCGAGAGACAATCAAAGAACCAAAAAGTGCACAAAAAACCAACAACCCCTCCTTTATATAAAGGGGAAGGTATATAAAAATCAGAGCAAACCACACACTCTTTTAGCACTTCTAAGGCTAAGATAGCCTTAGGGGGTTGCGTCAGGGGTTGCCACAAAGAAGAGGGGGCCAACCCATTCTCCAAAGCACCTGAGGGCAGGAGAAGAAGCAATGGATGGAAACTCATCAAGGAGAGTAGCAACCTAGAACTAAGGAGAAATTTCCTGACAGTTAATCAATTAATCATTGGAACAACTTGCCTCCAGAAGTTGTGAATGCTCCAACACTGTTTTTAAGAAGAGATTGGACAACCATTTGTCTGAAGTGGTGTAGGGTTTCCTGCCTGAGCAGGGGTTTGGACTACAAGACCTCCAAGGTCCCATCCAACTCTGTTATCCTATCCTATCCTATCCTATCCCATCCCATCTCTAAGATGAACAAGCAGCGTTTAAAGGCAAATTAACTGAAGGCTGATCTTTTGGCTATTGAGTTGAGACCATTACCTTTAGTCCTCGACTTACAACCATTTATTTAGTGACTGTTCAAAGTTACAACAGCGCTGAAAAAAGTAATTTATTCTGCACTTATGATCATTGTAACATCCCCAAGGTCAGGTGATCAAAATTCGTATGCTTATCAACTGGCATGTATTTATGACAGTTGCACTGTCCTGGCATCATGGGATCACCATTTGCAACCATCCCAGCTGGCTTCCAACAAGCAAAGTAATGGTGGAAGGCAGATTTGCTTAATGACTGCATGATTCACTTAACAACTGCAGTGATTTGTTTAACAACCGTCCCAAGAAAGATAAAATAGGGCAAAACTCACTTAACTGCCTTGCTTAGCAACAGAAATTTGGGGTTCTATTGTGGTTGTATGCCGAGGACTACCTATATATAGTTTTTACCAGGGATGAAATGCAGCCGGCTTCCCTACCGGCTCAGAAGTGCGTGCGGCGTCATCACATTGCGGTTTTGACCGTCTGTGCATGCACAGAAGGCTTTGCGCATGCGCAGTGTTAAAACCGGGATGTGACTGACATCCGGGCAGGTGGGCGGAGCTTCCCGCCACCTCACCAAACCTCACACCGCCGCCACCGGCCCGCGCGAGCCGGCAGCATTTCACCCCTTGTTTTTACTCTATTTTATATTTTTTTTCTTTACTCTTTTCTGTCTTGTATTGCCAGCTTGTGTTCTACTTGAGGTCCAAAATTGGGCATGAAGATACTAAAATATTTTCTGTTTTGACTTTACTTTGGCATGCCTATTATCTGACCTTATGGAGAAGAAAAGCATTGCATACCACAGTAACGTACACTTACTGACTTGCAATAAATTACAAAACCAAAACCGTACCTGATAAATTGCAACTGACTGGCATATGTTATCTACATTGAGTAAATAAAATCCATAGTCAAGTAGTGTGTCCGAATATTTAGGATGTTTGGCTCCAAAATGTTCCCTGAAAGATTAAAAAAAACAAACACAGGTAGTAAGACCATCACAAAATCTTCCCAAAAGGACTGAGCATGTTGTAGCATTTGAAGAGACCTCTTACGTACCGTGCTAGGTACACTGCGTGTTTTATCAACTGCTCAGCTTTCTTAAATTCACGTTTCACAACGCAAGCCTAAAACAGAATTAAGAAATTAAGGCTCCATGGATATTCAAAGGCCTGCCCTGTCTTCCATCCCCCCACACCTCGAAGGAGGTCCCAAAACACAACCTGCGATCTCAACTACGGAGTGTGTAGGCAGAGGGCCAATGTTTAGCTACAGGTAGTCCTTGAGTTACAACGGTTCATTTAGTGACTGCTCAAAGTGACAGGGGCACTGGAAAAAAATGACTTATGACCGTTTTTCACACTTAGGAGCATCCCCACGGTCATGTGATCAAAATTCAGAGGCTTTGGCAACTGGCATGTATTTATGACGGTTGCAGTGTTCCGGGGTCATGTGATCCCCTTTTGCGACCTACTGACAAGCAAAGTCAATGGGGAAGCCAGATTCACCTAACAACTATGTTACTAACTTTAACAACTGCAGTGATTCACTTAACAACTATGGTAAGAAAGGTCGTAAAATGAGGCAAAACTCACTTAACAAATGTCTCGTTTAGCAAACATAAATTTTGGGCGCAATTGTGATCGTAAGTCTAGGAGTACCTGTATTCTTCCCTCTGCCTTTAGAAACAGTTTTATGAGTTTTGCAAATATTTATTTTTCTCTCAAGCAATCGGGTTCTCGTAGGTTCTACCCTCAAGGAAAAATGCGTCTGATTTCCTGTCCTCCTCAGCAGCACATAAGCAATTGTTCAACTTACCTTTGAGGCTTGTCGTAAAACATCCACAATTACTTTTACAGGCAAACCAACCGAGATCTCCTTCATTGCTTCTATACACCATTTGTAAGCCTATGAGGCACACGACAAGAGTTTGGAAAAGCATTTGTTACTAAGGCTGCAGAGATTTCAAAGAAACACACACTGGTCACATCCAACAATTTTACAACCGTCTTCCACTAACTGGCACCTCTGGGGAAGCCGAACTTCAATCCCCATAATCCCCAATCAACACAACCAAGGCTGCCTTATTGTCAAACACAAAACCCAAGAGTGCCGGGGAGCTACCAGATCTGGACCCAGTGATGGAAGTCTCAGATTCATCCCAATCAAGAGGGAATCATTCTGAATGCAGAAGATGCTTTCAGGACTGCACTAATTTTATTTACTGATTTGATTCGTTTTTCACACATCTCGCCTCAAGGTGATTCTTTTTGATGATTTTTAATGGATTTGTGCTTCTTCAGACAACACGGAATAATTTGTTTTGGGGGGGGGAGGACAACTTAAACTTGGGGGTGTTACTGAAAAGAAGTGGAAGCTGCAGACAGAAGATTGTGAATACTAGTCCTGCCTTAGACATGAAAGCCAGCTGGGTGACATTGAGCGAATCACCAGGAGACGGTGAGTTCTACTCCCATGTCAGGCAGGAAAACCTCCTGGGTGACTTTGGGCCAGTCACTCTCTCTCTCAGCCAAAGGCCCCTCACAGGGTTGTTTTGTGGGGAAATAGAAGGAGGATGCATATTTGAGAGACTTGTAAAATAATAAAGCAGGGATAGAAATCTAAACAAACAAATACTAATAAAGAAGAATATTGTAGCTCAGGGTTGACATGAGACGCCCTTGCTGCTCTCTGAGCTTGGTTGCTTTCTTGCAGATGTTTCATTACCCGAACTAGGTAACATCACCAATGCTAGTGATGTTACCTTGTTACCTGATGTACCAGCACTGATGACATTACCTAGTTTGGGTAATGAAACGTCTGCAGGAAAATAAGCAAGCTCAGAGAGCACCAAGGACCCCTCAAATAAATAAATAAATAAATACATTCAACCTTGTCCCACACTTCTTTCATACATGTCCATTTGGACATTCAGACTTTTGAGCCTTGAGGAACTACTGTTTTAACCAGAGTCAAGTGTTGCACGACCGACCACTGAATCAAGCCACACCAGAGGTTTGGTGTTGAAATCAAGGGAACAGCCTGCCTGAGGCCAAGGAGTATTGGCTAAGGCCGTGATGGCAAACCTGTGGCACGCAGAGCCCTCTCTGTGGGGACGCGCGCCGTCGCCAGCTGCTCTTTTGGTTTCTGGCACGCATATCAGCTGGTCTTTGCGGGTGCTTGAGCAACGGAAAATGGCCTGAAAACTGGCCAAAAAACAGGCATGCATGCCCCAGTCAGCTGGTCTTCGGGTTTCTGGTGCTCCGGCGCACGCACATTCCAGTTTTGGCACTCGATGCCGAAAAGGTTCGCCATCACTGGGCTGTGGAAAGGAGACCTCAACAGCCAGCAAGTATCTGTTCCCAACTGGTAAGTGAAGCGCCGGTTCCTGCCAACCAGGCCTTACTATGGCCAAGACAAACTTTGTGTTCTTGCGGATCTCAACATTTACACCTGGGAAGAAGGCTAACTTTACCCAAGCACTGTTGGCATCACAGGAGAATCTTGCTGCAAAATCATCGGAGCATTTTCTACCTGCCTGTGCGCTGTTGCTCAGTCAATTCAAAGCCAACTCTCGCCTGGAGAGAAAGCACCTGCCTGTTTTTCAGACTCACCTCATCATAATGACTCTTTGCAAAGAGCAGAGCACACAGCTCTCCGTAGAGCGCAGCTTTGTTGGCTTGCTGGCCGTGCTCAGCTAGTTTTTCCATATAAGATTGTGCTAATTTGAAGGTTTCTTCTCCCAAGTGATATTTACAGTTGCCGTTCCGGACATGCAATAACCTAGGGAAGAGATCCAGGAAATTGTCTTATGACCCACAACTTATTGAATGCTTCTCATACAAGACTGCAGAGAATCCTCAACATGCAACAGTTCATTTAGTGACCATTCAAAGTTACAACGGCACTGAAAAATGTGACTTACACCATTTTTCAAACTTTTTTCAGTTCATTGTAACTTTGAACGGTCACTAAATGAACTGTTGTAAGTCGAGGCCTACCTGTATTGTTCCTTGTGTTTAATTTTTTTTAACAATTTGCAAACTGCCCAGAGTACATAGGGATGGCATATAAATGACATACAAATAATAACAATAACAATAAGGCACAAGCTTTTTCTATCATTAAACTTCTCCACCTACATTTTTTTTGCCTAGACAAAATTTTCCATTTGAACCCGTGATGACAAACCTATGGCACGTGTGCCATAGGTGGCACGGGGAGCCATATCAGAGGGTACGCGAGGCGTTGCCCTATGTCAGCTCCAGCACGCATGCGCGCCCTGGCCAGCTGATTTTTGGCCTTGGGGAAGGCCGTTTTCGCCCTCCGGAGGCTTCATGGGGCTTCCCTGAAGTCTCCAGAGTGTGAAAAAGTCCCAATGGGCAAACCGGAAGTTCCGAAAAACAGACTTCCAGTTTGCCCGTTGGGCCGTTTTTTGCCGTCCCCAGGCTTCAGTGAGGCCTGTGCGCATGCGTGGGGGGGGGGCAGTGCGGGTGTTGTGGGCATGCGTGGGAGGAGGGCACGTGTATGTGCGCACACCCTTTTGGCACACAAGCCAAAAAAGGTTCGCCATCATTGATTTAAACCATGGTAAAAATACAATTGAGATGAAGCAGGCACTGGCTCTAAGGAGTTAAATGAAAACCCAAAGGCAGGTGAGTCAGTTTGTCAATTCATCCTTAATAAGTAATTGGTATTAACATACTAAATGGTACTTATTTATGAAGGAAGAACAGTGTTGGATCCTTCAAGTTACTCATAAAAATATAAAGAACAGGATCTTCCTCCTTTAATCCGTCTGTTGTGCAAACAGTGAAACATAAAAGTAGTAGCACTGACTAAAATACAAGTAGTCCTCAACTTCTGACCACAATTGAGCCAAAAAATTCATGTTCATAAGCAACGTATTTGTTAAGTGAGTTTTGTCCCATTTTATAACTTTTCTTGCCACAACGGTTAAGTCAATCACTGCAGTTAAGTTAGTAACACAGTGAAGTGAATCTGGTCTCCCCATTGACTTTTCTTATCAGAAGGTCACAAAAGGTGATCCCAAGACACCGGGACACTGCGACCGTCATAAATATGAGTCCATTGCAAGCATCTGAATTTTGATTATATGACAATGGGGATGCTACAACAGTCTTAAGAGTGAAAAATGGCCATAAGTCACTTTTTCAGTGGCATTGTAACTCTGAATGGTCACTAAATGAACTGTTGTTAAGTCGAGATCAGCAAACAGAATGACAGAGTTTAAAGGGACCTTGGAGGTCTTCTAGTCCAACCCCCTGCTCAGGCAGGAGACCGTATACCACTTCAGACAAATGGTTGTCCAATCTTTTCTTAAAAACAGTGTTGGAGCATTCACAACTTCTGGAGGCAAGTTGTTCCACTGATTAATTGTTCTAAATGTCAGGAAATTTCTCCTTAATTCTAGGCTGGTTCACTCCTTGATCAGTTTCCACCCATTGCTTCTTGTCATGCCTTCAGGTGCTTTGGAGAATAGCTGGACTCCCTCTTCTTTGTGGCAGCCCCTCAGATATTGGAAGACTGCTATCATGTCACCCCTAGTCCTTCTTTTTATTAAACTAGACATACCCAGTTCCTGCAACCGTTCTTTCTATGTTTTAGCCTCCAATTCCCTCATCTTTGTTGCTCTTCTCTACACTTTCTAGACTCTCAACATCTTTTTAAAATTGTGGCGACCAAAACTGGATGTAGTATTTCCAATGGTCTTACCAAGGCATTATAAAGTGGTACTATATACAACCGATTTGTAAAGGAAAAGGTTAGATGTGCTTATGCTCTTCAGACAGCCCATCAGGCTTTCTCTACATGGAGGTATGTCTACAGGCAAAATAAAAAAAATAAAGACGATAGCAATGACCTTTATCACTAGCATAGTGCATATGACTAATATTTCCTCCTCCAATTTTAAAATCATGCTTATCGTCTTTCACATACTTAATGCATGTAGGCTGAATAAATAAATGAAGACAATATGCAGCCTTGTCTCACTCCTTTGCCAACCTGAAGCCAATGGATTTCATCATATTCTGTCTGCAGTGCAGCTTCCTGATCTGCATGTAGGTTTCTCATAAGGAGATGTTCTGTGATTGCCATTTTCCTAACCACACACCACAGCTTGACACGATCAACACAACCCACAATCCATTTCTCTATTTTTTTTGAAGCACATACTGCCTTCTTTTTGGTACTTTTCAACTTTCCCAATTATCTAGCCTGCATCATGTTCCTTGAATTTTCCTAAAATCAGCTTGAACATCTGGCACCTCCTTGTTCAGGTAGGGCCCTGACCTGCATTGGCTAATCCTAAACATTATTTTGCAAGCATGTGAAATTAAGAGCACTGTATAATAGTATGCACATTCTGTTAAGTCCCTTTGGGAGGGGGGTGTCTATTAGAATGTAAATTAGTCCACTCCAATATGTTGGCCAGTGCTGTTCTCTCCATTTGCTGATATAGTTTCATTAATGTCTGGCTGGAAAGACCAGGTCCATACGAAAGTTCAATTGAACTGATTTACTGCTAAAAGCCTATGTACAAGAATCTTCTCAACTAACAGTCAGCACCTGGTTAAAGTTAGATAAGGGTTAATGGCACTCAAGGACGGCTGGGCTTAGCTTGTGGCTACAAAGGAATTCTAAGGCTGATCCCTCTTTTAACTCCGACCCCTGATACTGCCAGTCCTTCTCCTACAGTTAGAACTTGTACTGATTCTTCTTCTGTTGCTTGCCATATTTCTATGGATACAGTATTCAATTGGTTCCTGTAATCTTCCAACTTGGGAATGAGCAGAGCACTGTTCTAATTTTTATCATCTAGTTCTAGAGCAGTGATGGCGAACCTTTTTTTCCTTGGGTGCCGAAATAGTGTGTGCGCGCGCTATCGCACGCACGTGCATGCCCACACTCATAATTCAAAGCCCCCCACTCGTCCCACCCCCCTGTGCATGCATGCATGACCCCCCCCTTACTCCCCCATTTCCCAACTTCCAGTGGGCCCGGTAGGCCCATTTTTCGCCCTTCCCAGGCTCCAGAGGCTTTCTTGGAGCTTGGGGAGGGCGAAAACGCTCCCCCTGCCACCCCGGAGGCTCTCCAGAGGCCGAAATCGCCCTCCCAGAACCTCTGCGTGAGCCAAAAATCAGCTGGCAGGCATGCACATGTGCGCTGGAGCTGAGCTAGGGCAACAGCTTGCGTGCCGGCAGATATGGCTCCGCGTGCCACCTGTGGCACCCGTCCCATAGGTTCGCCATCACTGTTCTAGAGGGTCTTGTAAATAGGGAATATTTTCTAAGGTATCTTGGATGTTGGCATCTCTTCTGAACTTCATTATATAGGTAGTTTTTTTCAGTGACCTCAGTTGGGATCAGCAACTGTTGCTAAGCAAAGTGTCACTAAGTGGGAAATCACATGACCACGACTACACTGACAAGACTAATCAGGTTCATACTTTCCACTTTTGTTTGCCTGCTAAGCACTCCACTGCCCCTTGGAATTAACAAGGGAATAATTTTAATTAATTTGCATTTACATTCATTGGAGGAAGGGATTACAAGAGAGTAAATAGACACACAATGGGAAATACACATAGAAAGCAATGTGCTGGCACCAGCAGCTGCAAGTGCACTACACAAACATTCTGACATATTCCCCAACTGCTTACTCTCTTGTAATCCCATCTTCTCCAATCTCTCTGCTCTGCAAGTGTTGGGAATGGGTCAGATGCAGGAGACTGTTTAAAGAAATCACTTTTTTCTTCCTCCATCTCAGTGTTTGGAGGAGAGGGAAAAAGATCATATATTGTAACATCTGGATAATTCCTTCATAGAAGTGAATTTATGTTTGCAATTACAGTCATTGGAGAGGAAGGGATTACAAGAGAATAAGTAGGCACACAATGTGGAATAGACATAGAAAGCAATGTGTCTGCACCAGCAGCTGCAAGTATACTACACAAGCAGCTTGGTGTATTACCCAACTGCTTACTCTCTTGTAACCCCTTCTTGTGGGGAACGGGTCAGACAAAGGAAAGACTGTTTACAGAAATCTTTTTTTTCCTTCCTCCATCCTGTTACTCCTATTTGGGGAGGACAGAAAGAGCAACCATGTGTTGTAGCATCTGGATAATTTATTTATTTATTTGTTTGTTTGTTTATATTTCTATGCCGCCCCACTCCCGAAGGACTCTGGGCGGCTTACAGCAGACATAAACAAATCAGTATAAAAATATCAGAAGCACAAATTTATAAAAAATACATTTAAAATTTAAAAACATTTCAACCATTCATCATCATCATCATCATCATCTTATTATTGTTGTTGTTATTATTATTATTGACATTTATATACCACCTCACAGTGCAAGCACTCTCTAAGCGGTTTACACCAGTAAGCAATGTATATTTATATTGCCCCCAACAATCTGGGTCCTCATTTTACCTACCTCGGAAGGATGGAAGGCTGAGTCAACCTTGAGCCGGTGAGATTTGAACCGCTGACCTGCGGATCACAATCAGCTAAAGTGGCAGTGGCCTGCAGTACCCCACTCTAACCGCTGCGCCACCTCATAACATTCAAGGGGCAACTTCTTTCATTCATTCCATAAGGTCACTATCCCAAGGCCTGTCGGAAAAGCCAGGTCTTTATGGCTTTCCGGAAGGCCAACAAGGTGGGGATGGTACGGATCTCCGGGGGTAGCTGGTTTCAAAGAGCCGGGGCCGCCACAGAGAAGACTCTCCTCTGCGGACCCGCCAGCCGACATTGTTTACCTGACGGGACCCGAAGAAGACCAACTCTGTGGGATCTAACCGGTCGTTGGGAGGTATGTGGTAGTAGGCGGTCTCGAAGATAGCCTGGTCCTGAGCCATGTAGGGCTTTAAAGGCAATAACCAATAATCCCTTCGTATAAGCAGAGGTGCATTTTGCTGCTTGAACTTTCAGCCTTCAAGACAGAGCAGTGCTTACCTGACACAACATTCGACGGCACGAAACCAGTGGAGCATCTCATCATGAAGGGTGCATAACTGAAGGCAGGAAAGGAAGACCTTTTCAGCATCACTGTACCAGCCAGCATCAGACAGGAACCCCCCTAGAAAGATCAAGACATTACTGCCTATTTCCAAAACACAACAGATCTTATTTTAAAAGACACTGACGTCCAATCTTGACTCCAATGCTAATAAGATAAGCGTTGGGTCACGTTTATCCTGTTTGTAACTACAGGAGGTCTAAGTAAGAAATTCAAGCTGTCTGCTAATATTTAAGCATGCTGATTAAGAAAAGAGGTCAGTTACTGGGGTGATTTTTCAATAGTCATAAAGAACACATCCATTGATATATAAACGATGATGGTAGATTTTGCTTTGTTTTAAGCCCCACTAACAAAAAATGGTGGGGCACCCAAAGCTGCACGTTTGCTACTTCCAGATGGTCTTCAAGGACAGCTCCATGTAGAGTACATTGCAGTAATCCAAAACGGGAGCTGACTAAGGCACGGGTGACCATGAGCAAGGCCTAAAGTGGTAACGGATGTAATGGCATTTCACATTTAAGAAGAATGAGCTATAAATTAGGGAGTGTCCTACTACATTTTAAATATATCTTTCCTCCATACTTTTTCAGAGTGAAGACTACAATTCTCTTTCTTCTTAACAATTCAGCAGGACTAATTGATTTGAGAAATGCCTTGTCATTACAACGTGTGTGTTGCATGGATTATAGCAATAGCAATAGCACTTAGATTTATATACCGCTTCATAGTGCTTTACAGCCCTCTCTAAGCAGTTTACAGAGTTCAGCCTATTGCTCCCAACAATCTGGGTCCTCATTTTACCAACCTCAGAAGGATGGAAGGCTGAGTCAACCTTGAGCCGGTGAGATTTGAACAGCTGAACTGCTGAAGTAGCAGTTCAGGTTGCAGTGCTGCTTTTAACCACTGCGCCACCTCGGCTCAGGATTCTCCTAGAAAAAAGTTGGTTTCAGACCAAAACAGTCCTGGCTTGTTTGGAATTTAGCAACAGCTTCGAGTTGGTCTCTCACACAAATTGGTCATGCTTCTAGAGCAGTGTTTCTCAACCTTGGCAGTTTAAAGATGTGTGGACTTCAACTCCCAGAATTCCCCAGCCAGCAACGCTCTTTCTGGGGAATTCTGGGAGTTGAAGTCCACACATCTTCAAACTGCCAAGGTTGAGAAACACTGCTCTAGAGGCTAAACTGCCCATTCCTGTTTTTGAAGCAGAGACAGATAGACAGAGCAATTTCAAAAAAAGAGACCTTCCCTCCATCTTCTATGTACGTCACTACTGCTGAAGCCACAGAAGGGGTAAAAAAGGGATGGAAACATTGGATAAATGACTGCAACAATGATTTTGAACCCAGGTAGTCCTCGACTTACAACCATTCACTTAGTGGCCACTTGAAGTTACAATGGCACTGAAAAAAGTGACTTATGACCATTTTTCACACTTGTGGTTGTCGCAGTATCTCCATGGTCACGTGATCAAAATTCGGACGCTTGGCAACGGGTTCATATTTATCATGGTTGCTGTGTCCAGGGGTCATGTGGTGATCACATGACAAGCAAAGTCAATGGGGAAACTAGATTCATTTAGCAACTGTGTTAGTAACTTAACTGCTATTATTCACATAACAACTGTGGCAAGAAAGGTCGTAAAATGGGGCAAAACTCAACAACAGTCTTGCTTAACAATAGAAATGTGGGGTTCAACTGTGGTCGTAAGTCGAGGACTACCTGTACACCACATAGATTTTTGTTTCAAAAGAGAAAAGTGAAAGCCTTGCAACCTTGCTCCTATAGAAAAGTGTTATTCCTTGAATGATTATGATTAGCGGGAAAGCTGAATCAAGTATGACGCAAGTCTACACTTGAGTACGAATTTGAACCGGAATCTGTCTAACCTCCATCTAACTTTCTGACTTCTCCCTACAACATCTCCAACTATTCATCTACCTAATGAGACAAACTAAACTCTCCATGTTCAGTTTGCTAGAGATGGTTTGTTTTTAAAACGACAAAGTGCTAAATTTTCACATAACCCTTAAAGCAACAGCAATAGCACTTAGCCTTAGATACCGCTTCATAGTGCTTTACAGCCCTCTCTAAGGTGTTTACATAATCAGCATATTGCCCCCAACAATTTGTGTCCCCATTTTACCAACCTTGGAAGGATGGAAGGATGAGTTAATCTAGAGCCGGTTAGGATCGAACACCTAGCAGTTGACAGAGTTAGCCTGCAATACTGCATTCTAACCACTGCGTCACCATGGCTCTTTTACCTGTAACGAAGTGAAGTGGCTAATATTTTATCTGCAGAGAGTTACCTAAGACGAACCCAATCTGGATCGCTTTTTCTTTTACGGCAGCATCTGATTCTGCGATGTAGGAACACCTCCGGCTGAATGAGTAGGCCAAGACTGAAGCAACTTTTACGCCGTGATCCATCAATGCCTGGAAGCAGTGATGAAGGAGATGCCTAGAAGAGAAAAAGAAGCACCAGTGGAGATAAGAGCATTTTCCTGCCTTCTATCAATACTAGAAGGTTGAAGTCTTTTTTATGTCTATTAAAAATGTAGGTAGTCCTTGGCTTGCGACTGGTCATTAAGCGACCTTTCAAAGTTAGGATGGATCCCCCCGAAGGTACGTACAACTCAGCTCCAAAGTTCCGACAACCAGAGGTCATATGACCAAATTTCAGGTGTTCGACAACTGCCCTGTATTTATGGCTGTTTGCAGCATCCCGCAGTCAGATAACCACAATTTATATTTTTACTGAAAACTGGCATTTACTTTTTTTGGCAAAACTGCACCATGAGCAGTAATGGGTTAAATAGAGGTAGTCCTCAACTTATGACCACAATTGAGCCCAAAATTTGTTGTTAAGTGAGACATTTGTTAAGTGAGTTTTGCCCTATTTTACGACCTTTCTGCAGTTGATAAATTAGTAGCCCTGCTGTTAAGTGAATCTGGCTTCCCCACTGAAGTTGCTTGTCAGAAGGCTGCAAAAGTTGATCACATGACCCTGGGAAGCAGCAATGGTCATAAATATGAACCAGTTGTTAAGCATCTGAATTTTGCTCACGTGATCATGCAACGATTGTAATTATGAAAAACAGTCGTAAGTCACATTTTTCAGTGCCATTGTAACTTTGAACGGTCACTAGGCAAACTGTTGCAAGTCAAGGACTACCTGTAATTGTTGCAAAAAGGGCATAAAATTGGATCCGGTCATGTGGTTGCCTGCTGTACAACCTTCACGATGTATGACCCTAATGGGCAGGCTCCATTACGGTCGTAAGTCAAGGAGTACTTGTACTCTGCCTGCCATATCTAGCCAGCTACAGCCTCTTGCAAATTTTGGAGGTCAACTGGAACTTTTAAAAAACAGCACATTCAGGACGATGATTATCAAGAGAGACATATTCTTGAAAAACATGCTTAGGGTGACACTGCATCTTCGTATTTAGTCAACAGATACTGAGATCAGCAGTAGGGCCTTATGGAAGTCTCTGCATTGAACAGTCCAACAATTTGTTTAATCCCTTTCAAACAGATTCCCACCCACTCCTTGCACTGGTATAATACCAGTTTTTCCTCTCCGCAGCTGCAGAGGAAGTCAGAACAGCAGGTGAAATTTTAATACACCCACCCAACTCATTCCAACAGCCCCTGCGTTTTATATTACGGAAGAAACTTGTGCCACGTCCTCAGCAAAGGGGGAAACACAAACACACAAAATACAATTTACACAGAAACTAGAACTCCAATCCAAATCTGCAAAACAAGGAAGACTCCATCACTCAGCATTACAGCCAGAGATGATATACACACCCAGTGGAAAATGTTAACCCAAGAAGCTTAATTGAATTTTAAGAAAATTTTAAATATACGGTCTCTAGTTATTGTTTTCATGTTTTATATGGTATTTTTGTTGAAGCCCTCTAGAGTTGCCTCGGAGAGATGGGAGGCATAGTAGTCAAACAAAGCAAGCAAGCACATGCATGCAGCTTCCCCAGCATGAGTAGTCCCTATGATTACATTCTGGAATTTTGAGGAGGAAAAACTAAGCGTCAGGCGCAAAAAACAAGGAGTCAGAAGAGAGTTCAAAAGTGCTGCAAGTTTATTCCACGCAACCTATACACAAGAACCTGACCTATTATGGTCAATGCAAATTGCCGCCGGATAAGAGCCAATGGACTTCAAGGGGAAGGTGTAGGGACTCCAGACTCATGGTCCGTTTGACCCTGCCCTCAGGTTCAGTCTGTTCATCTTCTACCCTAACGGAACACATCCAAGAAACATTTGAACTGTGCTGAGGAAGTTTTGACTGGCAAAAGCTGTTTGATATATAATTCGGGGAGAGCAACATTTGTAAAATGTACCTTTTATCTAAAGCTCGAAGCACCTTTGCAAAAACTTCTAGTTCGCAGAATTCGCTACCCAGCTGGCATAGTCGGCCTTGTTGGTAAAGCTGCATAAAAGGGGGGAAAAAGAGATTTTTTATTAATATAACAACAGGTGCTAATTTTATACACAGGTTGGGTTAGAGAGTTTGCTCAATTTCAAGACGCCTCTGAAGAGCTGGATCCTGAGCAGCTTTTCAAGCCAAAGACATCTCACAACTTCCTGAATTTAGCAAATTTGAATTGGGGTGTGCCATCCATTCATTACAAGGTGATTATTTTTTTACACACATGACCCTTGTAGAATCTCCATGGTCACGTGATCAAAATCTGGACACTTCGCAACTGGCATGTATTTATGATGATTACAGTGTCCCAGGGTCATTTGATAACCTTTTGCGACCTTCTGAAAAGCAAGGTCAATGGGGAAGCCAGATTCACTTAACAACCCTGTTATTAACTTAACAACTGCAGTAATTCACTTAACAATTGTGGCAAAGAAAATTGTGAACCTGTCTCCCTTAGCAATGGAATTTCTGCACTCAATTGTGGTCGCAAGTTGAGAGCTACCTACATATAAAGGCAGTTTATTTCTGAATACCAGATACTACAAGCAAACAAAATGATGTTATTTTATTTATTTATTATATCTTAGTCCACTTTATTTTCCCTGCATTCCCCTCCCCACTTTTGAAATCTTCTCCAATTTAGATAATAGAGTTTTTATTTCATAGAATTTTTGAGACAGTGTGGCTACTGCTGAAAATTCTGGGACTTGAAGACCATACATTTGGAGGATAGTAAATTTAGGGAAAGCAGCCCCAAACAGATAGCTAATGGGACCATGAAGAAAGAGGAGACAGGAAGACAATTCTTAAAATAGCTAGTTAAGGCTACTACTTTCATCCCAGGATGTTTTTTTCTCATCGGGAAAGGAGAGATCACCATTCCCCCCCCCCTTAAAAATATCTTTTGGATTGTGCTTTAATTAGTTTTTCAAACACTCAAAGGATTTGGCACCTTTGTTTTCCCTGCCCTAGCAAATAATATATTGCTCTCCCAGCAATCTGCACAAATGTGTGTGTGTGGGGGGGGAATGTTTACAGCGCTGCATGCTTTCCCCAAGACAAACAATGTGTTCTAGTTTGAGGGAACTAGATCTAATGTTCTATTAAAAAGAACATTTCCTTGGTGTGTTTTTTAAAGAACTTTTACACTGAGAAAAAAAAAGCAAGCAAATAAATTCAGTAGCATTGAGAAGTTGCCACAAAGAAGAAGGGGTCAACCTATCGCGCAAAGCGCCTGAAGGCAGGACAAGAAGTAATGGATAAAAACTGATCAAGGAGAGAAACAACTTAGAAATAAGGAGAAATTTCCTGACAGTGAGAACAATTAATCAGTGGAATAAATTGCCTCCAGAAGTTATGGGTGCTCCAGCACTGGAAGTTTTTAAGAAAAGAATGGACAACCATTTGTCTGGAATGGTATAGGGCCGTGATGGCGAACCTATGGCATGTGTGGCAGAGGTAGCACGGAGAGCCCTCTCTGCTGGCACGCACGCCATCGCAGTTCAGATCTCCGTGGCGTTTCTTTCGTGAGCTTCTGTCTCCCTGCAAACGACGAAACAGAAACTCACGAAAGAAAAAGATCTGGCCGTGCTGCCGGTGTTGGGATGCCCTGCCACCCGCCGGCCAGATGGTCTTCAGGTCTCTGCTGCGCGTGCATGCCTGCACATGTGCCCGTTCACGCATGTCCACGCGCACACCTTTCAGTTTGGGCATGCGCGCACGTGCAGTTTGGGCACTCAGTGTCTAAAAAGTTCGCCATCACTGGTATAGGGTCTCCTGCTTGAGCAGGGGGTTGGATTAGAAGACCTCCAACGTCCCTTCCAACTTTGTTCTTCTGTTAGTAAACTGTCCTCTGTAGCGGAGTTCGCAGACTGAAGTAAATGAAAATGGCTATTTAGCTTACAGTCCAAATAGGTACATTTTCAGCTTTAAACTTTTAACCCACCTATTTTCCCTCAAATCCCAAAATATCCTAAAAACAGCACTAGAGGGTAGGGAGAGCAAGCAGAAATTTCAGTTTTGCCATTCTGGTGGCATCATTGCGGCCTACAAATATAAAATAAACAAATGAAAAAAGGCTGTCTGCATAATTCATAGCTCAGTGTCCTATGTTAATCATGCTACACTAACTTGTTTAACAAATCACAGATTAATGTAGGTGTCAAGCTCAAAACGCACTCATGCTGTTGCAACCATTTTCGCTTCTCAGCTTCTAAACAACCAGGGGGGAGGGACGGGTGAGAAAATATGCAGACTCCAGACTTCAAGAAGGAGAGGCTGAGACTCAAGGATGCATCTGCAGGTGTCCGCCAAACCCAGAGACATTTTCTCATAACAATACAATACCACTTAATTGAACAATGTGACCTGCACTAATGGGGGGGAGGGGAATTTACATATTGAATTATGTGGGTTTGCACGGAAGTAGGTAGAATTGGTTTTGCCTTCAATGGTGCCGAAATGATGTTCCGGTATTCAATAAAGTTTTACACTGAGACATTGGTAGGTCTTGAGTGTGCTTGCTTTGGTTGGGATTGTCAGTCGGGACACTGACATTAGGCATTAACAAGTTCAATAAATATGTCATTAGTATTAATCATTTTAATACTAATAGTTTGATTAATCAGGTTTTAAAGTCATAGTATTCTGCTTTGCTATGTATAATGTACATTACAAATATTACACACCTCTGGCAATTTGATGACTTTCCCTGTGTCTTAATTGCTCTTTAAAATAGCAGGAAACATTAATTATTTAGCAATTATATAACGGAAGTATTTATCAAGTAACCTCATTTGTTATTAAAACCCTTCCAGAACAGGCCACCTTTGTTTCAGAGGGCACATTTAATTGGCCAGGTGCTAAATTTTATATGTAGGGCAATTCCCACCAAGACTGTGGGAACTAAAAAAAAGATTATCAACTTGATTACGCTTGAAATAAATAGCAAGTTCATGAATTAGGTAAAACATAAAGAACTATTTAAAGCTGCATTTTTAATATCAAATTCCCCCGAACCAACACAGCCTTTACATTCTGAATCTCTTAAAAAAGAAACCTATAGTGAAAATTCATACTTAGATTTCCTTTAAAAGATATGGTGACATAGTGGCAATAATCATAACATCATAAATTTGGAAGGAACTTTGGAGATCTTCTAGTCCAGTGATGGCAAACCTATGGCACGTGTGCCACAGGTGGCACGCGGAGCCATATCTGCCGGCACATGAGCTGTTGCCTAGCTCAGCTCCAGTGCGTATGTGCGTGCTGGCCAGCTGATTTTCGGCTCACCCAGAGGCTCTGGGAGGGCGTTTTTGGCTTCCAGAGGGCCTCGGGGGGGGAGGGGGAGGGGGGAGGGCGTTTTTGCCCTCCCCAGGCTCCAGGGAAGCCTCTGGAGCCTGGGGAGGGTGAAAAATGAGCCTACTGGGCCCACCAGAAGTTGAGAAACGGGCCATTTCTGCCCTCCGGGGGGGTGGGAGAGGCTGTTTTTGCCTTCCCCAGGCAGTGAATTATGGGTGTGGGCACTCGCGCATGTGCGATAGCACGCGTGTGTGCACTTTCAGCACCCGAGGGGAAAAAGGTTCGCCATCACTGTTCTAGTCCAACCCCCTGCTCAATGCAGGAGTCATCACATCATCTCAGACAAATGTTGTCCTATCTTTTCTTGAAAAGCTCCAGTGATGGAGCACCCACACCTCTGGGAGGCAAGCTGTTCCACTGATTAATAGTTCTCACTGTCAGGAAATTCCTCCTCATTTCCACGATCCATGCTATCAAAATTATCCCTGAGCCAAAAAAGCACCACAAGACACCTGATATTTTACAGGGAGCGTCTTTCTCAATATGACATTTGAGAGGGCCCATTCTTGAGTTGCCCCAGACATACTTTTCCTTATGGATTTAAAGAGGGATAAGGATTATGCAAAGAAAAATAGCAATAGCAACAGCACTTATTTATTTATTTGTTTGTTTGTTTGTGAGATTTATATACCACCTCACAGTGCAAGCACTCTCTAAGCGGTTTACACCAGTAAGCAATGTATATATATATATATTGCCCCCAACAATCTGGGCCCTCATTTTACCTACCTCGGAAGGATGGAAGGCTGAGTCAACCTTGAGCCGGTGAGATTTGAACCGCTGACCTGTGGGTCACAGTCAGCTAAAGTGGCCTGCAGTACTGCCTCTAACCGCTGTGCCACCTTGGCTCTACTTATGCAGGTAATCCTTGATTTACAACAATTGATTTAGTGACTGTTCAAAGTTACAATGGCACTGAAAAAAATGACTTATGACCATTTTTCTCACATGACCATTGCAGCATCCCCATAGTCACATGATCAAAATTCAGATGTGTGGAAAACGGCTCGTATTTATGACGCTTGCAGTGTCCCGGGGTCATTTGATCACCTTTTATGACCTTCTGACAAGCAAAGTCAATGGGGAAGCCAAATTCACTTAACAACCATGTTACTAACCGATGTTTCTGCAGTGATTCACTTAACAACTGTGAAGGAAAGTCATAAAATGGGGCAAAGCACACTTAACAAAATGTCTCGCTTAGCAAGAGAAATTTTGGGCTCCGTAGTGCTTTACAGCATTCTCTGGGCAGTTTACATTGTCAGCATATTGCCGCCTCCAACAATTTGGGTCCTCATTTTACTGACCTCAGAATGATGGAAGGCTGAGTCAACCTTGATTTTTTTTTCTCTCTCTCCAGTCATTTCTGCCCATCTTATCAGATCTGGTAGGATAGGCATGCTTCAGGTCCTTTCCATAGGTGTCACCTTATGGAATCTGGGAGGGATGCTTTCTCTGTCGTAGTGCCGTAGTGCGAAGGGCTTTGCCACTAAAGTTTGGATAGGGTCAACTCTGTTGGCCTTTCAGAAAGCCTTAAAAACCTGGTGCTTCTCTCAGGGTTTAGGGCCAAGATATAAATCAAAGGTCTTCAAACTTGGCTGGAGAATTCTGGGAGTTGAAGTCCACAAGTCTTAAAGTTGCCAAGTTTGAGGACCCCTGATGTAAATGGAGCCTGGTTTGTTGTTTGCCGGGTACTAACAGAACCGATTTATCTGTTGTCTCTTATTGTCTGTTCTATTGTTTTCACTGATGTTTCTTCTTTTCTGCTTTGTTAGCTGTCCAAAGTTTTGACTAATAAATCCGTATCTATTTATTTCTTTAAAATGAATAGCCAACATTTCATCTTTTAGTCAAGAAATCTATGAGGGGTCACAGCAAATGTTTCAATTTGACAAGAGTCTTTTTTACAAGGAATTTTTTTAAAAAACAACAACAACAATCTGATTGCTATATAATCTATTAACCAAACTTTTCAAATGACATAGGCCAGTTTGATGACTACCAATTGATGCACTACTTCTTGGAAATCAAGCTACAAGGAATGGGTGGAACTGTATTACTTACAGTAAGTACCTCTGGTCAGAATTTCAACCTGAAACACCAGGATTCAAGAGCATTCATGAACCATACACCTACCATTTTGCTTAAATTCCATTTCAATTTATCATCACTCATGCAGTTAGTGAGTGCCTGTTGGCAGGCATCTAGGAAGGTTAATGACCTGACTTCAGAATGATGACACAAATTGTTTTGAGTGGCACCAACATCTTAATAATACACAGCACCAAACCTTCTGGTGACCTCACTCAGTAATTTCATAAAGGCGTTTCAAAGCACTGGTGACAAGAGGGAGTCCGGAGGTATTTCTGTTGAACCCACTTCCAAATCTCTCACACGGTTCAGGGTATCATCACCAGCCCAAAGAGATCAGGAAGGGGGAAAAAATGAGACAAACCCAGAGGTCTGTTATTGTGTCTGTTAAAAGCCAGTATGTTAGTGAAAGTTACCTACAGGATAACCAGGGTTATCTTAACACTAATTTATTCTAAACCAGGGGTGTCAAACTGGATTTCTTCGAGGGTCGGATCAGTAGTTCTCCTCTGTGGGCCGGCCAGGGGGATGGGAAGAGAGACAAGATGGATGCCTCCTGCAGCACCTTTCCGGCCAAAATGGGGCATGGGGGGGCACCACCACCCCGCGCCACGTTTTGGCTGCCAGAGGCATCGCAGGCTGGTCCTTTGCTATTTCCAGGCAAGCCCCACGGGCCAGATTTAAGCACATCGCAGGCCAGCCTTGAGTTTGACACCCCTGTTCTAAACCCATTTTGAAATGGGTCTTAATAATCTATTTTCTTCCAGAATAGTTGAAGTTAATTAGCCACCACCCTCCGTGTAACAGTTCCTGTTGCAACTGACTCAAAGCCCATCACAAGATTTACCTGAGATAGATTTGGTTGATACCCACCCTGACATTACTTTGAAAGGCTGGAAAAATTGAACTTTTCTGCAGGGACTTTGAGAATTATTGAAATGGTGGTGGGTACATATATTTGTTAATTAGATTGTGTTTCCTGTAATTTGTCTTTTCCTTCCTGTCTTATGTTCTGAAAATGGAATAACCATACATGCCTCTAAATCTATATAAAGTAAATCCTCCAGATAGTATGCTTTTATTTATTTGTGCTTATTTATTAAATTTATGTGCCTCCCACATAAATTTGGGTGGCTTACAAACATTAAACCAGTACATTAAAATAATAAACATTAAATAAAAACAATTAATTTTCACTTTTCACTTCACAAAGACCAAAATTTTCCTGATTTAACTATGACTTTTTAAATACCCCCACTGAAGTCCCTTTGAAGAATGCAAAAAGCGTAATTTGGAGAAAGAACTAAACATGCAGTAAAAGACGCAAACTGCCTGTGGCTGCATTCAGACATGATAATATGGCTTGGTTTTGAGTTGGTGTCATACCTTCATCAACCCACAGTGATTTGCCAATAATGGTTTATGATGAGTACAGTATCTGAAATGCAGTATCTGTGCTCAAAGATTGAAGGTTGTCTGAAGTAGCGTAGGGTTTCCTGCCTAAGCAGGGGGTTGGACTAGAAGACCTCCAAGGTCCCTTCCAACTATTGTTGTTGTTGTTGTTGTTATAACAACAGAATAACAGAGTTGGAAGGGACCTTATAAGTCATCTAGTCCAACCCCCTCCCCAAAAGCAGGAGACACTACACCATTTCTAACAGATTGCAGTCCAGTCTCTTCTTGAAAGCTTCCAGTGATGAAGCTCCCACAACTTCTGAAGGCGGTAGTTACCGGTCTCTGTTCTAATGACAGATCAGTCCTGTAGCATGATGGCTAAGGGTAGCATTTTTTCTGTGATGGTTCCCAAATAATGGAATTTTTACGTGGGAAATATGACAGGCGCCCATGCTGTCATATCTCTGCACTGAGTCAGCACCCATAGATTCTATCACAGTGGCTAGATTAACTGCATTAATACCATTATGCCAAACCAAGAGCAAACAAGGCTGAAGGCTTAGCATGGAATCCAATCTTATAGAACCACAGTATTTCAAGGGTGAAAAGTGTAAGTTGGCTAAATTAAAGTTCTAAGTTCTGAAAAGATAATCAACTAGTTAGTGTTGATTTATAAAAGTTAAGAACCAGCTGACTGCACTTCTTCGAATCAGCGTGGCTTAAGTAATTTCTGAAATTCTTCTTCCCAAATACCTGTCATGTTTTTTTAGAGAGGCCTTACATCTAAAAGATTTGGCTATGTGTCTCCTGAGTTATCCAAGCAAAGATCAGTCGTACCAGGAATAACTGATGTCATCAAAATAAAACAGGTACACAGATCGACATTTGGAATTTTACCAGAAACAGAAGCTGGTCAAGCGGTGCTTTGGACCACACCTAGCTAGAGCCATCTTACCACCAGATAACTGAATGGGGGTTTCAGGGCCTAACAGAGCTCCCACAACATACTAGAAAGCTATGTATTATATCTTTTGAAGTCTCTTATATCTTGTATTCCATCTCTTCCTCTCTGGAAATAATTTTTTGTACACAGCATGTCATTTCTTTCTAGGTTAAAATCCAAGTTGTGACTTGAAGGCTTCTGCCTGTTAGATCTTGCCCTTCAAAACATCAGCCTATATGTAACCTCTCTCAGAATGGTGTTGGATTAGTGCTACAATCTAACCAAGATTAAGAATATTATTGGGTGTAAAACTCTGCATGCCAGGATCCAAAACTGCCACAGGAAAGGAGGAACTTAGGCCAAAGATGAAAGGAAGCAAAGTTATGAAGAAGCTACTTGGATAAGCAGTCAAAATGTTTCAAACCAAAGAAGAAAAGAAACCCAATTGCCATGACTCAACTTCTAGACATCGCAAACCAAAGGATTAACAACAATCATGTTTTGAAGGCAGGACCTAGGCCAGATTCAAACATGGTACTAAACCATATTTTCGCTTGCTTCCTGGCTTAGCATGTTGGATGAACCAAGCCATGACTTCAATAACCAATGATTTAAAAAATACTGGCTAAATTATGCTTAGCTGTAAGTCAGAAAAGAGGAATTAGTTCTGGAGATTAAAGGGAAACAAATGATGTTAGTGGGATTAACATTTCAGAGAGAAAATATCAATCAAATTGGGTTGCGGCTAAAAAGGACTGTTTTGAAAGCTGCATGTGAATTTAATTTTTATGTATGTAAAAATGTCAGTCACTGTAAATATATGCCAGTCGCTCTTTCTCAGCCTAACTCACCTCACAAAGTTGTTGTGAGGAAAAAAGGAGCAGGAAGGGTATTTGGTATGTCTGCTGCCTTGAGTTATTTATAAAAATAATAACGGTGGGATAAAATGATCTTTAAAAAATTAAATACACACATCTTATGCACATGCAACTCCCAGATACTGTAGAATTTTATTTTCAATTCTTCAAATAAAAAAAAAAACCTAAACGACAGGCATTAGCCCTTCCATATAAGCAACAGGCCACCTTACATTTTATTTTACCTATGCCATGCTATTTTGCCATCATAGTTGAGAAGGTAGGATAATCACATTGGGTTTGTGACAGATTTGGACCAGAGCAACATTTTGATGAAAGTCATCATTGCTCAAAAACTGGATGATGAAGCATAAAGTAAATAAATATTCCAAATTAAAAAAAAACAAGCACACAATATTTATTTTACACAGCACAGCAATTCTGTTAATACCATTACTCTTTAATACCATTAAAGTCTGTCCCAAGGAGGAAACCCACTGGCTCCACCACAGGATTAAGCATTTTAAATAACACTTCCATGTTGTTCTTTTGAGAAGAAGACACGGCCTCAGAGGTTATTTTGTCTTTTTCTCATTTTTCCTAATATAGCGCAAATAATGCCTCTGCAGCACTACCACCCTGTCAGATTTTCCAAACATTATTTCACAACTTCCTAGTCACATTTTGTAAATGATTTTTTTTCCTTCTGCTTCGTGGAAAAACAAAGATAACACAATTCCATTTAGCTGGCTCTAGAATAAGTTCAATGAATCTAAGGATACAAATGCTGGGTCAGACAAAGGCTTGATTCACATAATGCGTTATTAAGATTTTATACGAGTTGTTTGGCTTTGGCCTTGCATATTGTATTGCCAATCATTGTTTTGTAAACCATGGTTTATATCTTATTGCACAAGTAGCAGCATCCATGGGTATTTCCCACTACACTGAAATTTAATTTTGAAATGAAATAAATACCATGTAAAGGAACCAGCAAGTGAGCTTCCTGCCGAATAACAATTTGAAGTTATCTCTCACAATCCTGGACCAATATCTTAACTGCTGTTATCCTAGCTGATGAGCTAAAAGGTTAGTTAATTGAGCCATGGTTGATTTAATTTAATCGGTTGGATTTTCAGAAAAACATTTTGGTCCAATGTGTTGTGTGACCCAACTAAAGTACAAGTAGTCCTCGACTTACAACCACAATTGAGCCCAAAATTTCCATTGCTAAGCAAGAGTTATTAAGTGAATTTTGCCCCATTTTCTGACCTTTCTTTCTTGTTAAGTGAATCATCGTAATTGTTAAGCTACTAACACAGTTGTTAAGTGACTCTAACTTCTCCATTGACTTTGTTTGTCAGAAGGTCGCAAAAGATAATCGCAAGACCCCAGGACAGTCCAACTGTCATAAATGTGAGCCAGTTGCCAAGTGTCTGAATTTTAATCACGTGACCATGGGGATGCAGCAACCGTTGTGTGAAAAACAGTCATAAAGTCACTTTTTACAATGCCACTGTAACTTTGAACGGTCCCTAAATGAATGGTTGTAAGTCAAGGACTGCCTGTAGTTAAAAACCAAAAGCCAGCTTGATGTAGTGGCAAAAGCACCAGGCTACAAACTGGGTGACTTCGAGTTCTAGTCCCACCTTAGACCCTAACCCTCTCTTAGCCCTCAGAAGACGACAAGAATAAAACACTCCTGAAAATCCTGCCAAGAAAACTGCAGGGACTAGTCCAA
Source organism: Diadophis punctatus similis (assembly GCA_023053685.1). Classification (NCBI taxonomy): domain Eukaryota; kingdom Metazoa; phylum Chordata; class Lepidosauria; order Squamata; family Dipsadidae; genus Diadophis; species Diadophis punctatus. Next base: position 5,541,671 of record JALIGW010000001.1, read on the forward strand.
GCAGTTGCCAGGAGTCTACACCGACTCAACGCCTCACCAGAAAGCATTCATGTTACATAGCATAAGCTTCTGTGAACTGGTAAAGAATTATCCAACATAAACCATCCAGATGATTTGAATGTAAGCCCCATCCTTCTGGACTGGAGGCCACGTTGGCTGAGCTTGGAGGAACTGAGTGCCTTCTGCCATTTTGAGTGACTCATTAGACTCATGAATGTCATTCATTGACACTTATAATCAAATTACATTTCCAACTAGTCCAAAAGATGAAGCAAATTGTTAGCATTAATCTGCATTGTCTATGCTATATAGACTATTCCTCTGTCTCAGAATAAATATCATTTATGCTTCTCTGCTGGCTATTAAAAAAAAATTTATCCCACATGTAAACATCCCAGAAGCAGAATTATTTAATGCAAGATTGAATTTGGGTTGGTCACCGGGACCAGAGATTTATTCTTCCAAGCTTTCGGACTTGTGCTAGAGGCCAGCCTCAGGAAACTTCTCTCTACTGAAATATGTGCTTTGGGCTGTTCTGAGTTCTGTTTATGTGGTCCCTTCCTATTGGCTTACTATAAGAAGGCACCACATAAACATGACTCACAGAACAGCCCAAAGCACACACTCTTCTAGTTCCCTGAAGAGAAGTAAAGAGTTCCCTGAAGATGGGCTCTAGCATCAGTCCAAAAGAGTGACGGATCCAAACTGGATCCTGCAACATTATCCTGGGACACATATATTGCCTTCATTCGTGAGAATTATTTAAACTGAATGTTGAAAAAAAAACCACTGAGAGACAACCATCTAATACCTGATGCGTGGAATAGAAGGATCGCCCAGTAAATTCTTTGCCAGGGGTTCAGATTTTTGTGTGGCCCCCTCCCCTGATCACCATACAAAAAGAGGACTATGGCATGTTACAAGGCACAAAACAAACTGCTTACTCAGCAATTCGCAACTCCCATGAAAACATACTAAAGCTGGAGGGCTTGTTTTCCCCTTACTGATAAGCTAAGTATTATGCTGTGATAAGTAGCAAGAATGCACAACATTTTTTTAAGGCAGAGGAGACATTTGGCACTACCATCATCTTTTAACACAGGCAAACAAAAAAGTGGGAAGGGCTAGGGCAACAATTTAAAGCAGACATGTTTATTTTTTTTAATGACAACTATCCAAGAATGTTTTCCTCACACGATGTTCAAAATTTAATTCAGGGACAATGTAAGGGTGGGGGACCAGGTGGGAATCAGATTCATCACCTGTATAGCTCTGTTAGCATACAGGGAATTTACATTTTTCTTCAACTTAGACAGATTTATCTAAAGTTCATCCTTCCATTTCTAAATAATGAAACTGAGTTCCCATCATGTGATCACTTTAATTCCTAGGACAGATATTTCAGATGAGAAACAATCCCTATTATAGAAAACATATTAAGGTAGTCCTTGACTTACAACAATTCAATTAGTGACTGAAAAAAGCGATTTATTATGGTTTTTCACACTCACGACTGCTGCAGCATTCCTAGTCACGTGATCAAAATTCAGACATTTTGCAATTCACTCATATTTATGACGGACGCAGTGTCCTGGCGTCATGTGATCACCTTTTGCAACCTTCTAAGGAGGAATGTAAATGGGGAAGCCAGATTCATTTAACAACCATGTTATTATTTTAACAGTGATGATCCACTTTACAACTATGGCAAGAAAGGTCGTAAAATGGGACAAAATTCATTTAACAAATGTCTTACTTAGCAACAGAAATTTTGGGTTCAATTGTGATTGTAACTCGAGGACAACCTGTAATGTGTTTTACAATATTTTCAGGTGGAGGGAAGAGAAGAATGAATCAGAAACCCTACCTTCTCTCAACCAGAAGTTCTAGCTAAATTATCATCATCATCATCATCATCATCATCAAAACATTCTACTGTCCAAATGGTATACCCTGCACTTGGAACTAACTCATGGAACCTCTTAAAGATTTACTCCTAAGTGAAAAGGATGGGAGATTTCTTTCTTGGAAGAAAAATTAAGACAGATACAACATGCAAACATAGACTCCAGTGTAGGAAAATAACTGATAGGTGGGAGATTACCTATTCTTATTTTTTTTTAATAGAAAAGCCACACATTGTCTCTACACTGCCTCAAAATGGACAGAAGATGAACAGGGTTTCCACCACCACCAAGAAAATAAATATGAATGATGTTTCAAAGGAAAATGCTATGTAAATAGGTGAAGTGATTTGCTACATAACTAATATGAAAAACAAAGCCACTGCATAACAAAGTTCTAGTCTAGATAAACATCAAGGATTATTGCCTAACTTGTTTGGAGCCTTCCTGTGGATCCCTCTCTGAAAATATTCACAGATAGCAAAAAGCAGGGACTGCAGTAAACAATCAAATGTTTATTTTTATGGGGCAGGGGGAAAAAAACCCAAAGCATATCTTCTCTATTAAAGGGCTGTTTCCAATTAATGCCACCAATTTCAGCACCCTGATGAGGTCCAATCTGTGAACATACTTCAAACACCAAAGTTAAAAAAGCACCAGTCCTTCTTTACAGGTAGTTCTCGACTTACGACCATAATTGTGTCCAAAATTTCCATTGTAAATAAGCAAGGCAGCTGCGAAGTGACTTTTGCCCCATTTTACATCTGTTTGCAGCAGTTAAAGGAATCAGTGTAGTTGTTAAGTGAATCATTAAACGAATCTGGCTTCCTCCATTGACTTTGCTTGTCAGAAGCCGGCTGGGAAAGTAACAAATGGTAATCACATGACCCCAAACAATGCAACTGTCATAAATACATGACAGTTGCCAAGCATCCGAATTTTGATCACGTGACCGTAAGAGTGCTGCAATGGTCATAAGTGTGAAAACTGGTCATAGGTTACTTTTTTCAGTGCCAATGTAACTTCAAACGGTCACTAAACAAATAGTTGAGGACTATCTGTATTGTAACAGATTAAATTTACCAGAACAATTCAAGAACACATTACAAACCATAGTGCATTCTAAAAAAAAATACAGATGATAAAAACAACACAAATTCCACAGCAATGACATTACAGTATTTCATGTCTGGGATGGGCAGGAAGGTTGTAAATTAGCCCTTTAGGATGCTACAAGGCATATCCACAGCTCCTAAATTGGCCTTCCTGGACCAGTGCCCTCCAGATGTGTTGAGCAATGACTCTTAAAAATGGCAGTCAGTTGGGCAGAAATCACAAAATCTGAGAAATCAGGGCATTTGGAGGGTGTCAAATAGACACAAATCTCAAATTTTTCAATAAAGCATCAATAATAAAATGACAGAAGTTTTCTGGAGGAAGTTTTTAAAAATCATAAGGTCACCTACTGAGGAAGGGTATCAAAGTTGGCCAACTTTAGAAGTGAGGATAAACTTTTAAGGAGCCAATAAAGTAGGATACACATAGTCCTCAACTTATGTCCATAACTGAGCCCAAAATTTCCATTGCAAAGTGAGACGTTTGTTAAGTGAGTTTTGCCCCATTTCACAACCTTTCTTGCAACAGTAACTGTAGTTGTTAAATTAGTAACATGGTTGTTAAGTGAATCTGGCTTCCCCATTGGGAAGGTGATCACATGACCCTGGCACACTACAACTGTCATAAGCATCTGAAGTTTGATCACGTGACCATAGGGATGCTTCAACCATCGTGTGAAAATTGGTGATGAATAACTTTTTTTCAGTACTGTTGTAACTTTGAACGGTCTCTAAACAAACTGTTGTAAATCGAGGACAACCTGTATTTGTAGCTCAGGGTTGAAATGAATCTCCTCACTTTTGAGGAGGTTTGGAGTGGAGTGGAGCAAAGAAGTCCAGAGAGATGTAATAATAAAATAGTTGGGTGAGATACATGCAGAAGAGAGAGAGATCCCTGGGAAGCAAAATGAAAAGCAAAGGGGAGTAATCATGCAGCAATGGGCTGGGACCAAGCCAATTATTCTGATGGGTGCAAATCATTTTTCAGAACAGAGAACAAGAGGTATTTGCAAGGGGGGGCAATCCCACTGCAAAGAAATCCAGAAAGAAAACAAAATTCCACCAAAGACTGAAAGGTCCCAAGGAGACTTAAAAAACAACAACATGTGGATGGGAGCAGCTCCCAGGTGCAATTCCTAAAATGACAAGCAAAGGCATAGATTACAGCAGTGTCATTTTCCAGGAAAGGGGAAACAAGAGAATTCAAGGAAAAAGGATTCTTGGTGGAAAATCACATGAATTGACAGAACTGGGTGCAGGATAAACAAGGCCCATATTTGGGGGAGGAGGGGGGAGGTATTTTTCAAATTTCTATATGCAATATATTTAAAAAAGCTGCCCAGGCAACCACCAGGCAGATGGAGGGGTCCAATTCTTTACAGGGCGGTGCAAACAAACGAGGTGGGAGAACCAAAGAGATGGGAGAGGGTGCAATTCTCCCCAGAAGGGGTGCAAAGCTTTGGAGGGGGCTAACCAATTCTTAGGAGGGGGCTGCAAACAAACAGGGTGGGGGGAAAGCAAGGAGATGGGTGCAATTCTCCCCACAAGGGGTGCAAAACCAGGGAGGGGGCTAACAAATTCTTAGGAGGGGGGTGCAAACAAACAGGGTGAGGGGAAAGCAAGGAGATGGGAGAGGGGTGCAAAACCAGGGAGGGGGCTAACCAATTCTTGGGGGTGGGTAAACAAATGGGGTGGGGGAAACCAAGAAAATGGGAGGGGGGTGCAATTCTCCCCAAAAAGGGTGCAAAACTGGGGAGGGGGCTAACCAATTCTTGGGGGGTGTAAACAAACGGGGTGGGGGAAACCAAAGAGATGGGAGGGGTGCAATGGGGGGGAGAGCACTAACCAATTCTTCAGAGGGGGGTTGCAAACAAACGGGGTGGGGGAAACCAAAGAGATGGGAGGGGTGCAATTCTTTCCAGAAGGGGTGCAAAGCCGGGGGTGGGGATTAAGTCAGCAGACTGGGGGGGGGGTGCTTGCAAGTCCGATGATGGATGATGGTTTGGGGGAAATTTGGGGTTGCAAAAGAGGCAGGGCGGCCTTGCAGAGGCCGTGGGGAGAAGACGCCCTCTCCTCCCTGCTTTCTCCCCCCCTTGTCTAAAAGGGGGGTGCAATTCCAGCGTGTGTGTCCTCTCCACCCCCCTCCAGACATCCGAGTCTCATCCCAGCCGGAGAGGCGGCGAGGGAAGGGAATGGGAGGGCCGGGCCTCCTTCCTCCTCCTCCTCCTCACCTTGTAATAGACGTCGAATTGGATGTTCTCCGGCAAGGAGCGGATGTCCCTCCGGCGGGCCCGGCCGTAGCTGTCGACCACGGCCGAGATGGCGGTGTTGTAGAGCGTCTCGGGCACCCACTCCAGCTCCACCGCCGCCATCTTGCCTGGCTCGGGCGGCCGCCCTGACCAGGAGGCGGGCAGGCCTCGACCGCCGACACCGCTCGGGCCTAGTCGCTCCGCCCCGCCGCCGCCGCCGCCGCGGCTCTCCTTCTTCTTCTTGCCTGCTTTCCCCTCACCCGGCCGGGATGAGGCGAGGCGGGAGCCGCTGGGGGCGCCCTCACGGAGGAGGAGGAGGAGGGAAAAAAGGAGGAGGAGGAGGAACGAGGCGGCCGCCGCGGCCTGGCAGGGACCCGCCGCCCTCGTGAGGGGCGAGTCCGCGCCGCGCTTCTTTTCCCCCTCAGCGCGACGTCCCGCCTGAGGAAAAGCCGCGGGGGGCCGGCCTCGCCCGGCGCGCGCAGGCCGCGGCGGCGGGGGGAGGGAGGAGGGAGGGTAGGTGGGCGGGGTTCATGGAGGGCCCTCTAATGGGAGGGGCGACCACCCCCAACCCCACGGCTCGACGCGCGCGCGCGCGCGCGGCCTCGGAGGGGCTGGCCCCGCCCCCGGCAGGGGAAGGAGGCGCGCGCGACCCCGTCAAGTTGGCGGAGGGAGGTGGGGAGGAAAGGGGAGGGGGAGTGAGAGAGGCTGCCGTTGGAACAGCCGGCGGGGACATACACACACCACACACACACAAACGCCAGCCATCCCTCAGGGCTTTGGGGCTGTCGGTTATCCTTTGAGGGCAGGCTAAAAGGGGTGAGGGTGTTGGTAAGGTTGGGGTTCGGGGGGGGGGGCGGAAATAGAATAGAATAGAAGTGGGAGCTTCATCACTGGAGGCTTTCAATAAGAGACTGGACTGACCTCTGTCAGAAATGGTGTAGGGTCTCCTGCTTGGGGGGGGGGTTGGACTAGATGACCTACAAGGTCCCTTCCAACTCTTTTAATCTGTCTGAGAATTAATAGAATAGAATAGAATAGAATAGAATAGAATAGAATAGAATAGAATAGAATAGAATAGAATAGAATAGAATAGAATAGAATAGAGTTGCCTTCAGAAGTTGTGGGAGCTTCATCACTGGAGGCTTTCAAGAAGAGACTGGACTGACCTCTGTCAGAAATGGTGGAGGGTATCCTGCTTTGTGGGGGGTTGGACTAGATGACCTACAAGGTCCCTTCCAACTCTGTTAATCTGTCTGAGAATTAATAGAATAGAATAGAATAGGAATAGAATAGAATAGAATAATGAAGAATAGAATAGAATAGAATAGAATAGAATAGAATAGAATAGAATAGAATAGAATAGAATAGAATAGAGTTGCCTTCAGAAGTTGTGGGAGCTTCATCACTGGAGGCTTTCAATAAGAGACTGGACTGACCTCTGTCAGAAATGGTGGAGGGTCTCCTGCTTGGGGGGTGGGAGTTGGACTAGATGACCTACAAGGTCCCTTCCAACTCTTTTAATCTGTCTGTTAAAGAGAAGAGAAGAGGAGAAACAGAATAGAATAATAACTTTATTGTCACTTTGAATGTATACTAATTGGCCTACATTAAAATGAAATTTCATTGCACACAGCTCTCAAAGGGTCACCTCCAATATACACTGCATAAACACAACGGAATAAATAAATACAGAATTATGCATATACCCACATATATTATTATATGACACAGAAACAACATAGTCTAGTTCGGATGTATACTGCTACATGGCGAGAAAAACGAATCTTACCAGTTTAATGGATGGATGACACATGTTTCAGGCTCGTCTGAAAGCCGAACTGGACCTAAAGGGGTGCGGGTTGCAAAGAGAGGGGGGTGGTCTTAGCATCTTTGTTGGGGGGGCATCTCAGGTCAAAATGGGCAGCATTTCTAACTGCCCATTGTGTTTGTTGGATTTAAATGCAGATTTAAAGGGGATTGTTTTAATAAGGCAATGAAAGAGGTCCTTGGTGCTCTGACCTGGGTTGTTTTCTTGCAGAGGTTTATTCATTCATTCATTCATTCATTCATTCATTCATTTATTTATTTATTTATTTATTTATTTGTGAGATTTATATACCGCCTCAAAGTGCAAGCACTCTCTAAGCGGTTTAAACCAGTAAGCAATGTATCTATATTTATATTGCCCCCAACAATCTGGGTCCTCATTTTACCTACCTCGGAAGGATGGAAGGCTGAGTCAACCTTGAGCCGGTGAGATTTGAACCGCTGACCTGTGGATCACAGTCAGCTAAAGTGGCCTGCAGTACTGCACTCTAACTGCTACGCCACCTCGGCTCTTGCATTCCAGAGATGGGTTCCTACCGGTTCTAACCGGTTCTGTAGAACCATTAGTAAACCATTGGTACTGTCACAAAGCCGGTTCTGTCGGTGCTGGTCCGTGGGCGCTGCCATCTTTGATTTTGCTTCTGCGCATGTGCACTACTGTTGCGATGCGAACCGGTGGGGAAGGTAAGTAGAACCCACCCCGTTACATTCCCCAAACTAGGCTCTCTAGCACTATCAGTTTGGCCAGGCCAGAGTGCCTAGTTTGGAGAATGTAACATCTGCAAGAAAACAACCCAGCTCAGTGAGCACCAAAGGACCCCAACCTCATTTGCCTTATTAAAACCATCAACTTTAAATCTGCATTTAAACTAGGAGCACCTAGTTTGAAGCCTTCTCCAAACTAGGTGCTCCAGCAAACTGATGAAGTTACCTAGTTGGGTCATGAAAGGTCTGCAAGAAAACAACCAAGCTCAGAGAGCACCAAGGACCCCCGTCATTGGCCTTAGTGAAACAATCTGCATTTAAACTAAGAGCACCTAGCTTAGAGCGTTCTCCAAACTAGCTGCTCTAGAAAACTGATGGTTTTACCTAGTTGGGTCATGAAACATCTGCAAGAAAACAACCCAACTCAGAGAGCACCAAGGATCTCACAATGCAACTCTGAGCTACAAATATTGCTTGCATGCCAACCTGCCGCTTGTGCAAGTTGAGCTGCATGTGCGTCTGCCAGCCCGCCATTCTCGCCTCCCGGTTCCCCTCCCCCCTCCAGCCCGGTTCCCCCCTCTCTCCCCCCCCCAGCCAAGTTCCCAAGCCAAAAAGGTTGCAGACCACTGCACTAGACCAAACTGGCTCTAACCTCCCATAAGGCAGCAGTTCTGAGCGGGCGATACATAAATTTTGCATCTGGATTAAAAGCTCCAGGTGTCTATGGAGATTCTCAGTCATCCAGGTCATGTTTGTCCCAAAGGTGCTTTTTGCGAGAGGTAACTGGACTTTCTGGTTTTTCTTTGAAGACGTTTCGCTTCTCATCCAAGAGGCTTCTTCAGCTCTGACTCCAGAATCCGCTCCAGGTCATTCGGACACTGCATCATGTACAATTTTGATCCTGCATCAGAGGTGGGTTCCTGCCGGAGCTGTCTGGTGCATAGCTCCGGTAGGGAGCGGCCAATTGTGCAATTTGCGCGCGACTGCTCCAGAGCCCTCTCCGCCGGTCCGTCGCGCGTGTCACCATCTTTTTCTGAGAATTTTTGGGCGATGTTGCTTTTGCGCATGCGCGGAAGCAAAATCGCGCCAAAATCTCGCGAGTGGACACGCACGCGAGAGAGATTTTGGCGCAATTTTGCTTCCACGCATGCGCAGAAGCAAAATCTCGTGAGGGGGCGCGCATATGTAGCGAGCCCGTGTGCGCCAAAAACGTGGAGATGCGCGCGCAGCGCACTGGTATAGGTAAGAGAGCAACCCAACCCTGTCCTGCATCCTTGGTGAGCAAGGTTTTGTGTTAATGTGTCATGTCCTTATAAACATCGCTACAGCGTTTAAAAGGTATGTCTCTAAGGATTTTAGCCTCAGGTGCCCATTCTGTAAATCATTTCCTGTGACTAAAATGCCATTGGGCATAACACGGCCGAGTGAATACCAGGAAGAGAACTGGTGTAATTATGGGGTTTATACGGTTATAATATTTGATAATACAGGAGTTTGGTTTATGAGTTACAAATAGATTTAAAAATGGTAAAAGCTTAATGATTTCCACTATTTTTAAAATATTTTTGGGCACTGTATACATGTGGGCAGGAATAGTTAGCAAATCTGGCAAAAAAATAATAATCACAAGAGTTGACCATTTCTGAGAAAATACTGTTTTCAGTTGTCTGAATCATTTAATTATATTGTCTGACTCGGCTCAAGGCAGGTCACAGTCAATAAAAAAATAAAGCAGGCAATGAAAACAAAAAAACACACGTCGTCTTTGACTTGCAACAGTCCATTTAGCGACTGAAGTTACAACGTCACTGTTAATAGTGACCTTGGGACAGAGCCACGGTCATAAGTATGAATCAATTGCCAAGCATCTGAATTTTGATCACGTGATCATGGGGGTGCTGCAAAGGTTGTAAGTGAAAAACGGCCGTAAGCCACATTTTTGTAACTTCGAACAGTCACTAAACGAACTGTTGTAAGTTGAGGACTACCTATATTTATGATAGTTACAGCATCCCCGGATCACGTGATCACCATTTGTGACCTTCCCAGCAAGCAAAATTAATGGGGGGATACGGGACTCGCTTAACAATCCCATGATTCAGTTAACTGCAATGATTCACTTAACAACCAAATGCCAAAAGAGGTCATATAAGTAGTCCTCGACTTACAACCATTCGTTTATTGACCGTTTGACGTTAGAACACGACTGGAAAAAAAGGAGAATCACGAGGTCATGTGATCCAAATTCAAATGTTTGGCAATAATAAATAGGAAAGCAGTGGGGAGGGGAAGGGGCAAGAGAAGTGAGGAAAGATAAGGGAAAAAAAGAAACATTGACTTCTGACTCTCTGTTGCAGTAAAATAAGGCATTAACATAAAATCTGTTAAGATATTCATGAACTGGGAGAGCCAGTGGCAACAAGGTTAGCCAATGACTAGGCATAGCAACTAAGTCAGCCAATGGGAGCTTGAACACTTCTGAGTCTGTGCAGAGAATCGAAACTGAATATTTAAGCTTAAGGCTGGGCATGGCTCAGTCCACTCTGGTCTCTGTCCATTCGGTGCTTGTCTGCTGTTGAAATGAAATTAAATCTCCTGCTTGTGTTTACCTGTAACTGATTGAAGAAGAATTCTACTTGTGGTATTGTAAATATATATATAGTCTCCCTTTATTTTCAATTATCAGCAAAAAATGTTACACACACACACACACACACACATGTTTATAAAGAAGTTATTGAATCCAGCTGAATCAGTCATCTGTGTGTGCTTCTGGTTTTGATTTTGCAACAAACTTTAATAAAATAAAATTTAAAAAAAACGTTTTGCTTTTTCATAATAATACGAACAAGCCATTTCTGTAAAGATCTATCAGTCTAATCAGTAAAACCCAAAGTCAGAGTTTCATTCTTCTCGACATCGAGTTCAGAAGTGGTCTCCCTGTGGATACAAAAGTACTCATATTCTTTTCTTTAATCAAAGTGGTCAGTTTTGCCATTTCGGCCAACTCCATCAACTTCTGCAACCATTTGTCCAAAGTGGTCCTTCCATTTTTTTGTGCATACAATAGTCTTGCTGCTGTCAACATATATAATAACGAAGTTCCAAATTTTTTGTCTAGTTCTTTTCCCATTAAACCCAAAAGGAAAAGTTCTGGTTTCATATTTTATCTCCGTTTTCAAAAAAAATTGTATTAAAATATGAATCATACTCTAAATCAGTGATGGAGAACCTATGGCACGTGTGCCACAGGTGGCACGCGGAGCCATATCTGCCGGCACGCGAGCCGTTGCCCTAGCTCAGCTCCAGCGCACATGTGCGCCCCAGCCAGCTGATTTTCGGCTTGCATGGAGGCACTGGGGGGGCATTTTTGGCTTCCAGAGGGCTTCTGGGGGGATGGGGGAGAGCGTTTTTGCCCTCCCCAGGCTCCAGAGCCTACCGGGCCCACCAGAAGTTGGGAAACAGGCCGTTTTTGCCCTCCCCAAGCATTGAATTATGGGTGTGGGCACTCGCGCATGCGCGATAGCGCGCGCACACACGCTTTTGGCACCCGAGGAAAAAAAGGTTCACCATCACTGCTCTAAATTTTGTTTGCTTTATCACATGTCCACCATAGATGATAAAAAGTCACTTCTTTACCCAAATGGCATGTCTTTATGACAGTTGTACTGTCCCGGGCTCATGTAATCATCATTTGTAACCTTCCCAACTGATCAGCAAAGTCAATTGCGGAAGCCAGATTCACTTAATGACCGTGTGATTCACTTAACAACTGTGGTTTTTGTTTAGCAAGGGTGGCATAAAAAATCATAAAAATGGGGCGAAACTCACTTAACCAATCGCAATGTAAATGCTGAGCTCAATTGTGGCCATCAGTCAAGGACTGCCTGTAAAATTGGGTGCGATTCACTTAACAACCACCTTGCTTAGCAATGGAAGTTCTGGTCCCAATTGTGGTCGTAAGTCGAGGACTACCTGTAGCGTACCAGCTTTTGTGGATTACATTCTACATATTCATGAAATTATTGCTTTGGGAAAGGATGTGCCCACGCTGGAGTCAGGCGGGTATAAATTGCAGGAGATACAGACAGTGATAGCTTTCCAACAATAGCGGCAATTTACATAATTGTTGGGTGTGATGCAGATGTTCTTATAGTGGAGAATTGATTAGCCAAGATAAAATGCTGGAGGTAAAAACGGTGTTAATTAGTTCCGCTGTGATGAAATGCGTTATAGCAGGGGTGTCAAATTCAATTTAATTGAGGGCCGCATCAGGGTTGTGCTTGACCTCTGGGGGCTGAGTGAGCATAGCCAGGGTGGCTGTGGCCAGCTCGATGTCGGGGGCACCTGTGATGGCCCGGGCGGGGCTGGGGCAGAGGTGGGTTCCTCCTGGTTCGGACCGGTTTGCCCGAACCGGTAGCGACCTGCTGGTGATGTCACGATGACGTCACAGAACCGGTTCGGTCGGTGCTGGTCCGTGGGCGCAGCCATCTTTTTTTTAGAATTTTTTCATAAATGTTTCTTTTTTAATAATTTTTTTCTTTTTTTGGAATTTTTTCCCAGGTTTTTTTCTTCTGCACATGCGCAGAAGCTGAGGTTCTGGCACTGTGCATGCGGTCGCCATCTTGTTTTCAGCTTTTTTGGGGGAAATTTTTTTTGGATTTTTTGCCACTTCGCATGCGCGCGCGTGTGAGGCGCGCCCACACATCGCGGGAGGAAGCGAACTGGCAGCGAGGTAAGTTAGAACCCACCCCTGGGCTGGGGATCCATTGTCTCCAGTGGAGGAAGGAAAGACCAGGGAGAACTCTGTTTTTGGGCTCCGTTTTCGATTGTGATGGCCTCCTGCAGCCCTCAGCCAGCGAAAACGGAGCTCCTGAGCTCCGTTTTCGCTGGCAGAGCACTTTCTGGTTTTTCTTTGAAGACGTTTTGCTTCTCATCCAAAAAGCTTCTTTCAGCTTCAACAGAGGTCTCCTGCTTGAGCAGGGGGTTGGACTAGATGACCCATAAGGTCCCTTCCAACTCTGTTATTCTGTCTTCAAAGAAAAACCAGAAAGTCCAGTTGCCTCTTGAAAAAGCACCTTTGGGACAACCATGACCTGGATGATGGAGAATTTCCATAAACATATATTTTGGGCTTGTTGTTGCTTAGCTGCCCAGAGTTATCTTTTTTGAGATGGCTGGTAAAATTACAATAAATTAAGAGCATGCCCATCCCATCTGTTCCACCTAGAACTAGTGATGGAAATTTCAAGATATAGGTAGTCCTTGATTTACAACCATTCATTCAGTGATCGTTCAAAGTTACATCAGCACTAAAAAAAGTGACTTCTGACCGTTTTTCACAGTTACGACCTTTACAATATCCCTATGATCATGTGATCAAAATTCAGGTGCTTGGCAACTGACTCATATTTATGACGGTTGCAGTGTCCTGGGATTATACGATCCTCTTCTGAGACCTTTTGAGACAAGGAAAGTCAATTCAAATTCAAACCTTCATTGTCACTGCAATAAAGTTTATTGTCAATGGGGAAGCCAGATTCACTTAACAACCGGGTTACTAACGTAAACAACTGCAGTGATTCACTCAACAACTGTGGCAGAGGCTTACAACTACGAACCACAGCATATAGTCCTCAATTTACAACCATTTGTTTCGTCACCGTTTGAAGTTACAATGGCACTGAAAAAGTGACCTACGACTGTTTTTCATGCTTATGACCGTTGCAGCATCCCCATGGTCACATGATCAAAATTTGCATGCTTGGCAACTAGCATGTATTTACCACGGTTGCAGTGTCCCTGGGGGGGGGGGGTCATGTGATCACTTTTTCCAAATGTCTGACTAGCAAAATCAATGATGGAAGCCATTGTTAACAACCGTGTTACTAACTTCACAATCTCAGTGGTTCATTTAACAATTGCGGCACAAAAGGTTGTAAAATGGGGCAAAATTCGCTTAACAATGGCCTTGTTTAGCAATGAACATTTTTGGGCTCAGTTGTGGTTGTAACTCGAGGACTTCCTACACGAACCATACCTGACCTTGTGTAATGAAATGCAATGATTCGCTTAACGATTGTGACAAAGAAAGATTGCAAAATTGGGCATGACTGACTTAACAACCACTTTAGTTAAAAAGTCACTTAGTTGGCTTTCATGGCTAAAGTGGGACTAGAATTCACCATCTTTTGTTTCTAGTCTGGTGCCTTGAACACTAGACCAAACTGGCTCTTTGGAAACCTCTCTCTCAGAAGTCCACACCCATTTAAAATGCATATTTTAAAAGTACGCCATCTACTTTGTGTTTGTAACTGCCTCTCAAAACATCTCGTATATCAGCTTCCTTTCCCTTTTTAAAAAGTTACTCAGCATATTTCCCTAAGTCCCATGCCTGGCTTCAAGGAAGCCTGTAATTATAGCTGTATAATTGAAATAATTACAGCCGTCCTTGTTTTCTTATTTCTTCGGTTGCCTCTGTGGCACCACAGGTATATTGGATGCTCTTCCAGGGAAAGGCATATAATGTACGAAAAACGCCGTACAGAAAAATACAGATAATCAGAATGCTACCAATAGAACCCCAATCTTTTATTACCGGTAATAGTTAGGAGCGGCGGTGGAATGGTATAAAGATGTGGTCTACATAACAAATGCATAGAAACTCTATTAGAAATGTAGCCATCCAATGGTCATTTTTTGTGTAATGTAGTAAAACTATTCCAAAGGTGCTTTTTCAGGAGACAACTGGACTTCCTTGTTTTTTTTCTTTGAAGACGTTTCGCTTCTTATCCAAGAAGCTTCTTCAGCTCTGACTGGATGGTGGAGAATGGAAGGATTTATACTCCTTGCAGACAGCTGGTCATTTGCATCCTTTTTGAGGGTAGTTGAGGCCACTTGGAGGTTTATCTGTGTCCTTGGGGCCACCTGAGGGCACAGATAAAACACTCAAAAAGGATGCAAATGACCAGCTGTCTGCAAGGAATATAAATCCTTCCATTTTCCACCATCCATTCAGAGCTGAAGAAGCTTCTTGGATGAGAAGCGAAACGTCTTCAAAGAAAAAACAAGAAAGTCCAGTTGCCTCCTGAAAAAGCACCTTTGGGACCACCATGACCTGGATGACTGAGAATCTCTACAGACTTGTAGTAAAACTGTTTTAAAATGTCTGAGCAGCCATTTGTCTGTAATGCTACAGTGCAGTGCTTCTCAATCGGTATGGCTGGCTGGGGAATGGATTCTGGGACTTGAAGTCCAGGCATCTTCAAGTGGCCAAAGTTGAGAAACACAGCTTATAGTGTCTCTAGAATGCCTTGAGCAGAGGGTTGGACTAGAAGACCTCCGAGGTCCCTTCCAGCCCTATGCTCTATGATTCCAGGCAGAGGAAGGTCAAAATAAGAAAGCCCGCCCTCCTTCCGCCACACTTCCCAGCATTCCAAGAGAAAGAAGCCGGCACTGACTCAATGCAATTGAAAGGAGGCGGGACGGCGGGAACCAACCAATCCGTACGCGCTTATTTAAAAACGCGAACTACAGAACTCTGGGCGCGTCTAATTTGCGTCATCAGCACGCTCCAGGAAGAAGAGGGAAAACAAAGAAACTTTCATGTGCCCGTATAGTTTCCAGCGGCCACCGGTTCACACGTTGCTGGGGTTTAGCCCTCCAAAATGTCAGCTCAAGTGACTAAAAGGGGAAAAAACGATGCAGAATGCCGAGTTTTTAAACAAGAGCTGGACGGCGAAGTATTTATTTGTGGAAGACCAAGGAAAGCCGGGATACACATCGCTGTGTTTTAAGGATTACAATTTGAATCGGCACTACGTGATTTAAACACCCAGAGAAACACAAGAACTTGACCAAGGCCGTGCATGTGTGGTTTTTTATTCTTTTAATTGTTATTTAATTGTTGTTTTTATACTGTTTATAGCTGTTCTTAAATATGTTGTACGTACGCTGCCCTGAGTCCTAGGGAGTAGGGCGGCATATAAGAATTGCCAAATAAATAAATAAATGTCAAGACTTGCGCGTGAATTGGATTAAAGTGAGGGAGAGGTGCGCATAGTCAGCCTCACTCTCTTCCCAGATTCCATCTTGCTCCAAATAGCAGGACAAGAGTTGAGACAGTTGGAGATGGGCTGGGCACAGTGGTTGAACAGGGCGTCAAGCCAAACTATAGGTAGTCCTTGACTTACAACAGTTCCTTTAGTGACCGTTCAAAGTTACAAAGGCGCTGAAAAGAGTGACTCATGGCCATTTTTCACACTTGCGACCTTGGTACGGTACCATCCCCCACGATCATGTGAACAAAATTCAGACGTTTGGCAACTCAACTGATTCATACTTAGGACCATTGCTATGTCCCGAGGTCGTGTGATCACCTGTTGCAACTGTTTGACAAGCGAAGTCAATAGGGAAGCCAGATTCAGTTAACCGTGTTACTTATCAACTGCGGTGTTTCACTTAACAATTGTGGCAAAAAAAGGTCATAAAATGGGTCACTTAACAAATGTCTCAATTCACAGCATAAATTTTGGGCTCAATTGTGGTCGTTAAGTCAAGGACTACCTGTACTAATCTGCAATAGTGTTGTGGGTCTCCTGGCTACTGAAACAACGCCATACGCTAATAATGGATTTTTCTCACCGAGCAAGTCACGTGATCAAAATTCAGGCACTTGGCAACCGATTCATATTTATGACGGTTGCAGTGCCCCGGGGTCATGTGATTCTCCTTTGGTGACCTTCTGACAAAGTCAACGGGGAAGCCAGTTTCACTTAACAACCGTGTGACTCACTTAACTGCAGTGATTCACTCAGGAACTGTGGCAAGAAAGATCGTAAAATGTGGCAAAAATCACTTAACAAATGTCTCTCTTAACAACATAAATTTGGGGCTCCATTGTGGTCGTAAGTCGAGGGCCACCTGTAGTTAGCACAATATGCTTGGAAAGCACACTTATATCCATAGATACTTTTTGAAGACATTTTTATTCAGGGAAACATTTCATATTCCAAAGTGGGATACTTTTTTAATGACTTTTCAGTGCGGGGGAGGGGGGAACGTTTGGATTAACGTTGCATGGCTTTATAGATTTACAGAGTTGGAAGGGACCTTGCAGGTTATCTAGTCCAACCCCCAAGATCCTTTTGCTCATTTTGAATGTTTGAAGCCGCCTTTTGCATAATTTGGATTGAAAGGTGTTGTAGGAAGTTAGCACCCACCCCTCTCCTAGAAAAAATGAAATATCCTAGGAAATATTAAAAAGGCAGAATATTATATAGAATATCCCCTCACAATCAGGAGGTTTTGAGTTCGATCCTAGGTAGAGGCAGATGTAGGGTCTCCTGTTTGGGCAGGGGGTTGGACTAGATGACCTGTAAGGTCCCTTCCAACTCTGTAAATCTATAAAGAACCTCTTCAGAAAGAGGATACATAGCTGTTGAGATCCCCGGAAACATGCTTTCAGACTCACTCTTAGTAGCCCCCACCTTTGTCAATGGGCCATCAAGGAATGGCCCAGCACACTCATCCCCCCACCTTTGTTAATAGCCTGGACCAGTCTTCTACATAATCCGATTAACTTCTGCCCTTTGACACCCCCCCCTTTTCCTGTTCCCACCGGGGAGCAAATAAACATGCCCGCCATTCCTTCCAGTTCTTCTCTTCATGAGCCGAGGTGGCGCAGTGGTTAAAGTGCAGCACTGCAGGTTACTTCAGCTGACTGCTAGTTCAGCAGTTCAAATCTCACCAGCTCAAGGTTGACTCAGCCTTCCATCCTTCCGAGGTGGGTAAAATGAGGACCCAGATTGTTGGGGGCAATATGCTGAACTCTGTAAACCGCTTAGAGAGGGCTGTAAATGCACTATGAAGCGGTATATAAGTCTAAGTGCTATTGCTATTCTCTTTACTTCCCCAACGATCAGACCTTTTTCTTTCTTTTTTTAAAGTGGGGGTACGATCAGAACTTCCCCGCGAGCCCCCGCCCCCAACTCGTCCCAATGCAACCTAACCCAACCAGCCCGAGACAAGGAAATGCTTTTGTTTGTCTTAGGACAGTGTTTCCCAATCTTGGCAACTTGAAGATGTCTGGACTTCAACTCCCAGAATTCCCCAGCCAGCATTCGCTGGCTGGGGAATTCTGGGAGTTGAAGTCCAGACATCTTCAAGTTGCCAAGGTTGGGAAACACAGGAGGAGGAAAAAGAAAAGAGAGAAAAATAAAAAAAGGGATTGCAAGCTTGGTGGGGGTGGGTGGGCGGAGCGTGTGGGCGGGGCCAAGCGGGAGGCGCGCTTGATAGGCGAGCGGCGGGGGCCGGGGAAAGGGTGGGTGGTCCCTCCTCCTCCTCCTTTTGGAACGTTGGGCTCCCCAGCGTTCCATCGGCGATTGTTCCGCGCCGCTTTCCCTTTTCGCTTCCTCTCCAACGTTCCAGGCGGAGGAGGAGGAAGGAGGAGAAGGAAGAAGGAGAGGAAGAGGAGGAAAAGGAGGAGGAAAAGGAGGAGGAAAGAGAGGAAGAGGAGGAGGAAAAGGAGGAGAGGAAGAACAGGAGGAGGAGGAAAGAGAGGAAGAGGAGGAGGAAAAGGAGGAGAGGAAGAACAGGAGAAGGAGGAAAGAGAGGAGGAGAGGAAGAACAGGTGAAGGAGGAGGAGGAGGAGAAAAAAGGCATGTCGGAACAGAGCCTCTGCCGCGTCTTCCTTCCCGGCGCGTGTAAACAATAAGAAAAAAAGCCCCAAAACCAGGCAGCGAGGAAAGGGGGAAAACGCAGAGAAGGGGAGCAAGTGCCGTCGGGCGAAAGGGGCAAAGCGAGGCCCGGAGCCCTCCCGCTCCTCCTCCTCCTCCTCCTCCTCCTCCGTCGCCTCCGCGGCTGCTGCTGCCGCCGCCGCCCGCTTGCCCCGCGCATGGAGGGCCCGTGCTCGCTGGGGGTGAGCCTCTTCTCCGACCAGGGAGGCAGGAAATACATGGAGGACGTGACCCAGATCGTGCTGGAGCCCGAGCCGGAGGAGGAGGAGGAGGAGGAGAAGGAGGGCAGCGCCGCCGGGAGAGGAGCGGCCGCGGGCCGGGCCGGGGCGCAGAGCGAGCCTCCGCCTCCGCCGGCCTCGGTGGCCTTCTTCGCCGTGTGCGACGGGCACGGCGGGCGGGAAGCGGCTCACTTCGCCCGGGAGAACCTCTGGCCCTTCATCAAGAAGCAGAAGGGCTTCCGATCCGCCGAGCCGGCCGCCGTCTGCGCCGCCCTCCGCAAGGGCTTCCTCGCCTGCCACCGCGCCATGTGGAAGAAGCTGCGTAAGTGGCCGCGAGGGGAAGAAGGAAGGCCGGCTGCCCCGCCTCGCCCCGTCCAGACCCGGCTCTCGCCCTCTCTCGCGCCCTCGGGCTTTGCTGGAGGGAGAACGGCAACCGGGAGCCCTCCCTCCTTTCCTCCTTCTCTCTATCCATCTTCCTTTCTCCTCCCTTCTTACCTTTCCTTTCTTCCTCCCTCCCTCCCTCTCTTTTCCTTCCTTCCTTCCCTCCCTCCCTCCCTTCCTCCTCCTCTCTATCCACCTTCCTTTCTCCTTCCTTCCTCCGTCCCTCCTTCTCCCTCCATCTCTTCCTTCTTATCTTTCCTTTCTTCCTCCCTCCCTCTCTTTTCTCTTTTCCTTCCTTCCTTCCTTCCTTCTCCTTATCTCCCCTCCCTCCCTTTTTCTTCCATTCTCCCACCCTCCCTTTTTCTTTCCTTCCTCCGTCCCTCCCTCTCCCTCCATCCCTCCCTTTCTCTCTCTCCCTCCCTCCCTTCCTTCTTATCTTTCCTTTCTTCCTCCCTCCCTCTCTTTTCTCTTTTCCTTCCTTCATTCCTTCCTTCTCCTTATCCCCTCCCTCCCTCCCTCTCTTTTCTCTTTTCCTTCCTTCATTCCTTCCTTCTTATCCCCTCCCTCCCTCCCTCCCTCCCTTTTTCTTCCATCCTCCCACCCTCTCTTTTTCCTTCCTTCCTTCCTTCCTTCCTTCCTTCCTTCCTTCCTTCCTTCCTTCCTTCTTTCCTTCCTTCCTTCCTTCCTTCCTTCCTTCCTTCCCTCCTCCCTCCCTCCATCTCTCCCTCTTCCTTCCTCCCTTCCTCCTCCTCTCTAGCCACCTTCCTTTCTCCTTCCTTCCTCCGTTCCTCCCTTTCTCTCCCTCCCTTCTTACCTTTTCTTTCTTCCTCCCTCCCTCCCTCTCTTTTCCCTTTTCCTTCATTCCTTCCTTCTCCTTATCCCCTCTCTCCCTCCCTTTTTCTTCCTTCCTCCCACCCTCCCTTTTCCTTCCTTCCTTCCTCCCTCCCTCCCTCCCCTAACTTCCCTTCCCCAGCGGTCCTTGCCTCTCTTGCCTCTGGCATAAGCCTCTTCCATGCCATGCCTTCCAAACATTATTTTTATTTTATTCCATCCTGAGAATCCTCCTTCCGAGTCGAGGCAGAGTTTGGGGAGGGAGGGGGGGGTTTCTTCCACACACCTATGGCTCGCCCACGTTACATGTGAATGGGTTTTATGCTGGCTTTCTGTGGGGAGACATATCACATGCGCGAAGTTCAGGGGGTGGCAGAAGGAGTTTTAAGGCCCTTTGGTGGGCTTCAAAGGGGATGGGTGGGTTTTGCCCTAAGACTGGTGGGTGCATGTGAAAACAAAACAAAGAACCCAGGATGGTAGCTTGAAGGATGGGTGGGCTGCCTGGTTTTGTAGCTCTCCCATTTCTGTTGGGGCAGCAAACCAACCAAACAAACAAAATGCATATTGTAGGGTAAAAAACCCAAACAGAAAACAATCAACCTTGTACCTTAAAGCAGGGGTCTCCAACCTTGGCAACTTTAAGACTTGTGGACTTCAACTCCCAGAATTCCTCAGTCGCTGAGGAACTCTGGGAGTTGAAGTCCACAAGTCTTAAAAGTTGCCAAGGTTGGAGACCCCTGCCTTAGAGTCAGGGAGAGCTGCGTTTTACACAGTTGGTTGTAGAGTTTGACCCAGGATTTTTTAGATTTTAGATTTATTATTAAGAGTTGGAAGGGACCTTGTAGGTCATCTAGTCCAACCCCCTGCTCAAGCAGGAGTTCCTACACCATTTGAGACAGATGGCAGTCCAGTCTCCCCTTGAAGGTCGCAAGTGTTGGGGCTCTCGCAACCTCCGCTGGCAAGCTGTTCCACTGGTTGATCGCTCTCACCGTCAGAAAGTTTCTCCTCACTTCCAGGTTGAATCTCTCCTTGGTCAGCTTCCATCCGTTATTCCTTGTTTGGCTTTCTGGTGTGAGCCAGGGTTCCCTTACTTTCTACCCTCAAGATGGGTTGGGCACCCAAATGCTACTAAACCTTGGGGCCCAATGCCAATACAAATTCTGGGGTTTCCTACCCATGTTGTGGGTCCGATCCATGTGAACCTTACTAACGGAAAGAGGGAGGTTTCTACAGGTAGTCCTCGAGTTACAACCGCAGTGTCCTTGCTAAGCAAAGTGATTGTTAAGTGAGTCGCGCCCGATTGTACGAGCTTTTTTTGGGCCCTGATGATGAAACCAGTCGCTACGGTTGTTAAGTGAATCGGCAGGTTGTTAAGCAAATCTGGCTTCTCCCATTGACTTTGCCTCTCCGAAGCCAACTGGGAAGTTTCCAAAGGGCGATCACATGACTTCACAAACACATGCCAGTTGCCAAGTGCCCAAATTTTGTTTGTGTTGTATGACTGTGTGGATACTATGATGGTTGTAAGCGAGAAGTCTGGTCTTGAGTCACTGTTTTCATTGTCATCATAACTTCAAACAGTCGCTGAAAGAATGGCTCTTAAGTCGAGGAATATCTATATTGCTTGATTCATTATTGGCTGTTTAGGTTTTGATCAAATGTCTTGCATTAACGCAAAATCTTGTATTTGTCCCACATCTGAGAGCATTCTACGCATGCCATGTTCTCTGCACACGGCTGGGTATCATTCATATTCCATGAAAAGCCAGAATGTCAGTGGGAGAGAGGTTGGTTTGGGGTTTGTGTGTTGTGAGAATATTATACAGTATTTCCACCTCCCCCCCAATATATTAGTGTCATGTGCAAATCCAGCTTTTATAGTTGTTTCCCAATATATTGGAGTGAGATGTGCGAATCCAACTTTTATATTTTTCTAATATATTAGTGTCGTGTGAATCCAACTTTTATATTTTTTCGATAAATTAGTGTCGTGTGAATCCAGATTTTATAAGTGTTTCCCACTATATTTAGAGTGAAATGTGTGAATCCCGCTTTTATATTTTTTTCTAATATATCAGTGTCATGTGTGAATCCAGCTTATATAATTTTTTCCAATACATTAGTGTCATATGTGAAACCAACTTTTATATTTTTCTCTAATATATTAGTGTCATGTGCGAATCCAACTTTTATATTTTTTTGATAAGTTAGTGTCGTGTGAATCCAACTTTTATATTTTTTTGATAAATTAGTGTCGTGCGTATCCAGCTTTTATAAGTGTTTCCCACTATATTAAGAGTAAAATGTATGAATCCAGCTTTTATATATATTTTCGATATATTAGTGTTGTGTGAATCCAGATTTTATAAGTGTTTCCCAATATATTAAGAGTGAAATGTGTCAATCCAGCTTTTATATATATTTTCGATATATTAGTGTCGTGTGAATCCAGCTTTTTATAAGTGTTTCCCAATATATTAAGAGTGAAATTTATTTATTTATTTATTTATTTATTGGTAGCATTTGTATGCCGCCCACTCCACAGAGACTCTGTGTGAATCCAGCTTTTATATTTTTTTCTAATATATCAGTGTCGTGTATGAATCCAGCTTTTATAATTTTTCCCCACGATATTGTGTCGTGTGTGAAGCCAGCTACCCTGTTCTTCAAAGAACAAGGTTGACTCCCTTATTTAATGTCAAAAAACTCCTCCACCTAAATTATGCACGCTCAGGTGAAGATTGAGACCAGTTGAAATGGACGAGTCACTCTCTATATTTTTCTAACCTGTAAGTCCTGTTGAACTCACTAGAGTGAATTTCTGAATCCAGACCAGGAAGCATAGAGCTCCCAAAATACAGGTAGTCCTCAACTTACGACCACAATTGAGCCCAAAATTTATGTTGCTAAATGAAACATTTCTTAAGTGAATTTTGCCCCGTTTTACGATTTTTCTTGCCAGACTTGTTAAGTGAATCGTTGCAGTTAAGTCGGTAACACGGTTGTTAAGTGAATCTGGCTTCCCCATTTGCTTTGCTTGTCAGAAGGTCGCAAACCGGGATTACATGACCCTGGGATACGGCAGCTGTCATAAATATGAATCAATTTCCAAGCGTCTGAATTTTGATCACGTGACCATGGGGATGCGGCAACGGTCGTAAGTGTAAAAAATGATCGTAAGTCACTTTCTTCAGTGTTGTTGTAACTTTGAATGGTCACTGAATGAACTGTTGTAAGTCGGGGACTACTGTATTCTTGGAATAAACTTGGAATGTGGGAAGGAGGTCTTACATTCTCACTGGGTGGGCATTGCTGGATCTTGCAGTTTGCTGAAAATGGTTGCGTGGAAGATCATGTGAAGTGTTAATACCACTTGATAATGCCTTGGTAAGGCCACACTAAATGAATGGCTGCAAGTCGAGGACTTACCCATATTGACTGTGAATGCAGAGGTTGAGGGACAGTTGTTGAGTTTAACTTTTAGTTTTGTATTTTATTTGGGGCTTTGGCCCAATGGCCAAAGCGGCCCCATTTTGCTGTGTTAACGTTGTTTTTTAAAAAGGGAGAATAGCCACAGAGCTCCGTTTTTTTAATCTGTCGCCTCAGAATTGCGTCCCATTGATTTCCAAGGGCCTCGTTGTTTATGTACGGTTGTCCCAAGCTGAGCTCATACATGTAATTTTATCTTTCCTTTTGGCCCCTCGGGCTTCCTGGTTATGCTTTGTAGAGAAGTGTGTCCTGCAAAATTGGCTGCAGATGCCCTCAGCGGAAAACAAACCAGGAATGAATTAGTAACGGATGGAGGGCTGGAGGGTGGATGGAGAGAGGCCCAGATGCGAATAACAAAATGTAAGCTTTTGATAGCGAAAGAAAGGGGGATGGCGGGATTTCAGCTTTCTCAACTTTCATTCCTCAACTGGGGTGCTTTATTACATCCTTCTATATCGCCTTCCTTCCTTTCCTCCCTTACCTTCATTCCTCCCTTACCTTCATTCCTCCCTTTCCTCCTTCTTACCTTTCCTTCTATCCTCCCCTTCCTTTCCTTCCTTCCTTCCTTTCCTTCCTTCCTTCCTTCTTTCCTCCCTCCCTCCCTCCCTCCCTCCCTCCCCCTTCCTTCCTAACTCCCTCCCCCTTTCCTCCTCTCCTTCCTTCCTTCCTTCCTTCCTCCCTCCCTTCCTCCCTCCCTCCCTCCCTCCCTCCCTCCCTCCCTCCCTCCTCTCCTCTCCTTCCTAACTCCCTCCCCCTTCCTCTCCTTCCTTCCTTCCTTCTCCCCTCCCCTCCCCTCTCTCCTTCCTTCCTATCTACCTACCTACCAGTGATGAGTTCTAAATCCCATCGCTACCAGTTTGCGCA
Source organism: Diadophis punctatus similis (assembly GCA_023053685.1). Taxonomy (NCBI): domain Eukaryota; kingdom Metazoa; phylum Chordata; class Lepidosauria; order Squamata; family Dipsadidae; genus Diadophis; species Diadophis punctatus. The sequence goes on from JALIGW010000001.1 coordinate 5,565,990, forward strand.
CACGAGCGCGTGTGCGTACGACGCTTCTGCACATGCTCAGAAATTTCTGCGCATGCGCAGAAGCGTCTGGGGCAGGTGGGCAGAGCCACCTGCCACTGCTACCGGTTGGTAGAACTGTACCGTACCAGTAGCAACCCACCACTACCTACCTACCTACCTACCTACCTACCTCTTTCTTTCTTTCTTTCTTTCTTTCTTTTCTTTCTTTCTTTCTTTCTTTCTTTCTTTCTTTCTTTCTTTCTTTCTTTCTTTCTTTCTTTCTTTCTTTCTTTCTTTCCTTCCTCTTCCTTCCTTCCTTCCTTCCTTCCTTCCTTCCTTCCTTCCTTCCTTCCTTCCTTCCTTCCTTCCTTCTTTCTTTCTTTCTTTCTTTCGTCCTCCTCCCTTCCCCCCTCCTTCCCCCTCCCTCCTTTCCTCCCTCCTTCCCTCCCTGCCTTCTGTTTTATCAGAACAAGTAAATTTTCCACAATGCCCTGGAACACCCTACTTTTTAGAATTGCTCTTGGGAGTTGTGGGAGTTTAAGTACAGGTAGTTCTTGACTTACAACAGTTCATTTAGTGACCGTTCGAAGTTACAATGGCACTGAAAAAAGTGACATGACCATTTTCACACTTACGACCATTTTTCACACTTATGACCATTGCAGCATAGCAATAGCAATAGCGATTAGACCAGTGATGGCGAACCTATGGCACGGGTGCCACAGGTGGCACGCGGAGCCATATCTGCTGGCACGCGAGCCGTTGCCCTAGCTCAGCTCCAGCACGCATGTGCGTGCCCGCCAGCTGATTTTTGGCTTGCGCAGAGGCTCTGGGAGGGTGATTTTGGCCTCCAGAGGGCCTCCGGGGTGGCTGGGGGGAGCGTTTTTGCACTCCCCAAGCTCCAAGAAAGCCTCTGGAGCCTGGGGAGGGCGAAAAATGGGCCTACTGGGCGGGAAATGGGGGAGTGGGGGGGTCGTGCACACATGCGCATGGGGGTGGTGCAAGTGGGGGGCTTTGAATTATGTGTGTGGGCACGCACATGCATGCGATAGCGCGCGCACGCACTATTTCGGCACCCGAGGAAAAAAAGGTTCGCCATCACTGGATTAGACATATACCGCTTCATAGTGCTTTACAGCCCTCTCTAAGCGGTTTACAGAGTTCAGCATATTGCCCCCAACAATCTGGGTCCTCATTTTACCCACCTCGGAAGGATGGAAGGCTGAGTCAACCTTGAGCCGGTGAGATTTGAACCGCTGACCTGCGGATCACAGTCAGCTATAGTGGCATGCAGTACTGCCTCTAACCGCTGCACCACCTCGGCTCATGCTTGGAGCATCCCCATGGTCACGTGATCAAAATTAGGTGCCCCTCCTCTCTCCCATCTCACAGGGTTGTTGTGTAGAAGAAGGGGTATTAGATATGTTCACCACCATGAGTTATATATAAACACAATAAACGCAGGATATAAACAGACGTAAAGCAAACACACCAATAAATAAATGCAGTTTCACATGTTAAAGTATCCCCTGAGAGGAGGTATTTGATTCCATGCTAGGCTATGCTCCTTTATATGGAAGCCATGCTTTCCCCCCACAAGGGGTTTCTGGAACTTCTGCAAAGAGATTCTCAATCATGGTTATCCATGGTTTTCAAAAGGCGACTTATTAGTTTTCTCCCCCCCCCCTGAAAACATTTCACTTCTCACCCAAGAAGCTTCTTCAGTTCTGACTGAATAGTGGTGGGTGATGGAAGGATTTATGTTCTTTGTAGTCATCTGGTTGTTAGCACTCTGAAGGTCAGTCATTATTACTGCAATGCGCTCTACATGGGGCTACCCTTGAAGAGTATCCGGAGACTGCAATTGGTGCAAAATGCAGCTGCGTGAGCTGTGGTGGGTGTGCCGAGATACACCCACGTAACACCTATCCTCCGCCAGCTGCATTGGCTGCCCATTAGTCTCCGGATCCAATTTAAGGTGTTGGTCGTTACCTTTAAAGCCCTACATGGCTCAGGGCCAGGTTACCTTCGGGACCGCATCCTGCCGCATACCTCCCTATGACCGGTTAGGGTCCACAGAGTTGGTCTCCTCCAGGTCCCATCGACCAAGCAATGCCGGTTGGCGGGGCCGAGGGGGAGAGCCTTCTCTGTGGGAGCCCCCTCCCTTTGGAACCAGCTCCCTCCAGAGATCAGGACCATCCCCACCCTGCTGGCCTTCCGTAAAGCAATAAAAACTTGGCTCTTCCGGCAGGCGGGGTGAAAGTGAGTCCAATCAGATTATATTTGGGTCTCCCCCCTGGTTATGAATGTTGGATGTTTTTTTTTAAACTTTTATAATTTTTAACTGTTATGTGATTTTATATTTCAATAATGGATTTGACATGTTGTTAGCCGCCCAGAGTCCCCTGGGAGTTGGGCGGCATACAAATCTATTTAAATAAAATAAATAAATAAACATCCATACAACAGGCCAAGCAATACTATCCAACAGCTCACTGATGGTGACCCTTTAATTCATTATTAAGTGCAATTATAGCTCTGGGATAAAAACTGTTCAGAAAGCGTGTGGTCCGAGTTTTGATTGTTCTGTATCTTCTGCCAGAAGGCAACAGTTCAAAGAGATTGTAAGCAGGATGAGAAGAGTCTCTGAGAATATTGTGCAACTTCCTAGAACAGGGAGATGCGAAGATATCGTCCAGGGCTGGTAGCTGGAGCCCAATGATATTCTGGACAGTTGTAATGATTGTCTGTAGTGCTTTTTTGTCTGCTGCAGAGCTGCTCCCATGGCATGCTAGAATACCATATGTCAGGACACTCTCAATGGTGGTGCGATAGTAGGACAACAGTAGATGCTGAGATAGATTTGTATATAAAAGCGAAAAACACTCATGCAGAATCACGAAATCTCAGAACCGTAAAGCCCACAAACTTGAAGTTTGGCACGTATGTTCCTCTTGGCTTCTAGGTGCTCGCTAAGAAAGGATTTTCCGAAACGACCATCAGAGCAATAGTATTTCCTATATTATTATCAACACGCTCTGATGCTGATTAATTAGACGTTCTACTCCCCCTCCCAACCTGAAAATAACTCTGGAGAGAACGGGATGGCATAGGAGAGGCTTCTGTGGGGCAATCCTGAGGGAGAGAAGGGGCTAGAAAGCCTGAGGGAGAGAAGGGGCTAGAAAGCCTGAGGGAGAGAAGGGGCTAGAAATCCTGAGGGAGAGAAGGGGCTAGAAATCCTGAGGGAGAGAAGGGGCTAGAAATCCTGAGGGAGAGAAGGGGCTAGAAAGCCTGAGGGAGAGAAGGGGCTAGAAAGCCTGAGGGAGAGAAGGGGCTAGAAAGCCTGAGGGAGAGAAGGGGCTAGAAAGCCTGAGGGAGAGAAGGGGCTAGAAAGCCTGAGGGAGAGAAGGGGCTAGAAAGCCTGAGGGAGAGAAGGGGCTAGAAAGCCTGAGGGAGAGAAGGGGCTAGAAAGCCTGAGGGAGAGAAGGGGCTAGAAATCCTGAGGGAGAGAAGGGGCTAGAAATCCTGAGGGAGAGAAGGGGCTAGAAATCCTGAGGGAGAGAAGGGGCTAGAAATCCTGAGGGAGAGAAGGGGCTAGAAAGCCTGAGGGAGAGAAGGGGCTAGAAAGCCTGAGGGAGAGAAGGGGCTAGAAAGCCTGAGGGAGAGAAGGGGCTAGAAATCCTGAGGGAGAGAAGGGGCTAGAAAGCCTGAGGGAGAGAAGGGGCTAGAAAGCCTGAGGGAGAGAAGGGGCTAGAAAGCCTGAGGGAGAGAAGGGGCTAGAAAGCCTGAGGGAGAGAAGGGGCTAGAAAGCCTGAGGGAGAGAAGGGGCTAGAAAGCCTGAGGGAGAGAAGGGGCTAGAAAGCCTGAGGGAGAGAAGGGGCTAGAAAGCCTGAGGGAGAGAAGGGGCTAGAAAGCCTGAGGGAGAGAAGGGGCTAGAAAGCCTGAGGGAGAGAAGGGGCTAGAAAGCCTGAGGGAGAGAAGGGGCTAGAAAGCCTGAGGGAGAGAAGGGGCTAGAAAGCCTGAGGGAGAGAAGGGGCTAGAAAGCCTGAGGGAGAGAAGGGGCTAGAAAGCCTGAGGGAGAGAAGGGGCTAGAAAGCCTGAGGGAGAGAAGGGGCTAGAAAGCCTGAGGGAGAGAAGGGGCTAGAAAGCCTGAGGGAGAGAAGGGGATAGGACAAGGGAGGCTTCTGTGGGGCAAGTCTGAGGGAAAGAAGGGGATAGGATAGGGGAGACTTTTGTGGGGCAGGCCTGAGGGAATTCTTGGATGAGAAGCGAAAAAATTTCAAGGAAAAAAACAAGAAAGCCAACCTAGTTTCCTCCAAGCACTTGGAGGAAAACAAGAAGCAACGGATGGAAAATAATCAAGGAGAGAAGCAACCTAGAACTAAGGAGAAAGTTCCTGACAGTTAGAACAATTAATCAGTGGAACAGCTTGCCACCAGAAGTTGTGAGTGCTCCATCACTGGAGGCTTTTAAGAGGAGTTTGAATAACCATTTTTCTGAAAGGGTAGAGTTTCCTGCCTGAGCAGGGATGGACTAGAAGACCTCTAAGGTCCTTTCCAACTTGGTAATTCTGTTAAAATAGCTTTTCAGAAATTTCCTCTATCAAGTTTAGGAGGAGAGAAGCAGGAAGAAGGAATGTCTTTAACGCTTTCAGGCAAAGCATTGGACAGCCACTTGTCCGGATTGATATAGAGCAGGGGTGTCAAACTCAAGGCCCGCGGGCCAGATCCGGCCCACAATGTGCTCGGATCTGGACCATGGGGGCTGTCCTGGAAAATGTAAGGAGCCGGCCTGCATTGCTTCAACACGGTCTACCCAATAGCAATAAGACTTATATACCGCTTCACAGTGCTTTACATCCCTCTCTAAGCAGATTACAGAGTCAGCCTCTTGGCCCCAACAATCTGGGTCCTCGTTTTACCCATCTCGGAAGGATGGAAGGCTGAATCAACCTTGAGCCTGGTGAGATTCGAACTGCCAAATTACAGGCAGCCAGCAGTTAGCAGAAGCAGCCTGCAGTACTGCAACTCTAACCACTCCGCCACCGTGGCTCAATGTGGCTTCGGCCCTGTCTACCCAGTGCGAAGAGGAAATATCGGGCCAGCAGTTTGGGAAGTGGCATCAAGCTGGCCACACCCACCCAGTTGGCGATGCCCAGTGAGTGGTGTCAAGCTGGCCACACCCACCCAGTAGGCCACACCCACCCAGTAGGCCACACCCACCCAGTCGGCCACGCCTGCCCGGCCCCCCTCGGTCAACCACAGCCCTGATGCAGCCCTCAATGAAATTGAGTTTGACACCTTGATATAGTCTCCTGCCTGAGCAGGGGGTTGGACTAGAAAACCTCTGAGGTCCCTTCCAACTCTGTTATTCTGCCTTTTGAAAAGCCCCTTTGGGCCACCCAATGGTTCGGTTTGTTGAAGTTGCTCAAATAAACCAGATGCTCTCCATTAGGTTTAGGGAAGTGGCTGAGCGCATGGGAAGGAAACAAAGAGAGGAAATGCTTAAATCTTTTAATCGTTTCAGCAGAATGGATGCTACTCGGGATGGCGTGCGGTCTGTCTGCCGTGCCTCCCTTAAATTACTTCCTTTCGCTTCCTCCCCTTCCTGTTAAATCATACCTTTCCCCTTATAACGCAATCCAGTGCTTTGGGAAATCTTTGGACTACAAAACTCAGGATTCCCAACGTGTGAACTATGGGAAAGAGAGCCTTAAGCCAGCGGCCCCCCAACCTTTCGGGCACCAGGGACCAATTCCGTGGAGAGAGATTTTTCCACAGACCGGATCGAGCGTGGTTTTTCGCATGCTGCCTGCATCCCGTGGATGGGGCATCGCCTTGTTGGAAGAAATTTCTTGAGTTTGTTTCCCAGCTGGGAAGCAGTCACCCATGCTGAGAAGAAATAGACACGGAAGTCAGCTGCCAGAAAAGGGATCCTTTAATTCAGGAAGGCAAGAAAAGTAGTGACACAGCTCAAGCGTTCCTGGCTTGCAAGCAAACTTGGAAGTGTGACTTTGAGCCTTTTATGCTTAATTCCCCTTTGAAGCTCCTGCAGCTTGATGGGTTTTGATGTGTTTCTGATTGTCTTGGGTTTTGTTTTGCTGGGTTACTCAGGTTGGATTGAGTACAAGGAGAGTTTGGTACTCAAGTACAAGGAGAGTTGGTACTCAAGTTGGATTGAGTACAAGGAGTACAATGAGAGCAAAGAGAGCAAAGACACATTTTACAATTCATACTTTTATGCTTTCTACACATCACATGCCACGCCTAATAATTCAACCCCAATCCCCTTTATTCGGCTAAGTCATTTTCTATGTTTTTCTATATTCTAAAGGGTCAGCATGACAATTCTCTCCATAGTCATAACTATCTTATCTTGTCCTCCTGTAGTTTTGCCCCTGGGCAACGTTCTTATCTTACTACATTATAGCCTGGCCTTGGGTGTGTTCCAGGAGGAATTATCTCAAGCCATTCTCATGTGTTTTACTAAATACTGTACATCCTGGGTTAGTTAGAGAAGAGTATTATAGCTTATGTTTTATGTGTGTATGTATGTATATATATATGTGTGTGTGTGTGTGTGTGTGTGTGTGTGTGTGTGTGTGTGTAACATTTTTTGCTGATAAATGAAATAAAGGGAGACTTTATATATACTGTATTTTTCGGAGTATAAGACGCACCGGAGTATAAGACGCACCTTAGTTTTTTGGGAGGAAAATAGGGGAAAACAATCTGCCTACCAGGTATTCATCTGGCTAGCGTCCTTAGTCTGGTCAGCTTCAGCACATTATTTTATCCCCTGGTTAGGACTTAAAAAAACCTTCTTCTGAGAGAGTAACAATGAAAGAACCTGCAAGCCAGTAAGAGCTGGGAAGATCGTTAGCACCTGGTTAGGGCTGGAAAAAAGCTACATTCGAAGTATAAGACGCACCCAAATTTTCAGCCACTTTTTGGGAAGAAAAAGGTGCGTCTTATACTCCGAAAAATGCGGTATATGTTTTATATATATATCTATATTAGAATAAAAGAATATATATATATATATATATATACTTTTCCTTCAATCTTGGTCCCAGGTCTTTTGTTTTTCCTGTCCTTGGGGTTTAACCCTGTCAGGGGCAGGAAAAAGGGAGTTTTGGTTTACCTTGGAGAGTTTATTTTTAGCCAGATTCCCCTTATCTTCATGGCTCTACTTAAGTGTTTCTGTGGTCAGCTTTTGTTACTTTTGTAACAGCCCTTTGCAGGCTGCTCTGAGTTTTCCTTTATTAAGCTGGTGCTTAATTTTCTTTCTTTCTTCTCCCCCCCCCCCATATAAATTTTATTTGTTTTTGGTCTTTCAACATCTCATGTCATGAGCATTTGATTTATGAGTTTCATACATCCATAGAATATTCTTAACAATGTTTTTTGTTTTTAAAATAATTACCATCCATTATCATTTCATTTTCAATACATCTCTCTCATTTCTTTTCCTCTTAATATCTGTCTTTAGTCTTTCCCCCCTCTTATTTTATCCCTATTTTAATTCCAACAAAGAAAGATGTGGTCATTTTCCAACTTATATATTTCTAATATTAGTATATTTTACTTCACTTATTTCCTAAACATTAATCAAAAATCAACTTATAATTTCTTTATCCTCTTTTCCACATCATTACTTTTCCCTTATAAAATATATTTCAAAATTACATATTTCAATCTTTAGATTTTCTTCTATTTTTCAATCTTCATCTTTTCTTATGTTATTTTATAACTTCATTTTTACATATTATTCATACATATATTTTATCCTAATTACAATGAACAATTTATTCATACTTATGTAATACTAGTAAATTGATTAAACATACACATTAATACTAATTTTTATCTCTTATATCCCAACACATATAACTTCATTTCTACATGTTTCTTCTATCATCAAACTTATATTCAAAAAGATTACTTTTCTTTTTTTCATATAAAACATATTTAATACATATTTTCAATCTTCATCTTTTCTATTATCAAACTTATTCAAAACTATATTGCATGTTTCAATATTCATACATATATTTTATCCTTATTACAATGTACAGTTTTTTCATATTTATGTAGTACTAAATTAATTAAATATACACACCTAAAGCTTGAAAATTTATGTATAATGTGTAACTCCTTAGCATCAGAGCACGTTAATATAAGGCAACTGGCAGTTGGAACAGTGTTCTTTTCAGGTGGGGAGGGGGAGTAGAATGTCTAAACTCCCAGGCCGCAGGCCTGATGAGTCACGCACTGGCCACGCCCATGCCCGGTTTAGCGAAGGGGTAGCATCAGAGCGTGTTAATATAATATAATACTGTATAAGAAATATTAATGATCTGATGGTCATTTTGAAAAATCCTTTCTTACCGAGCACCTAGAAGCCAAGAGGAACATACGTACCAAGTTTCAAGTTTGTAGGCTTTACAGTTCTGGAAATTTTGTGATGATGCGTGAGTGGTATTTGGCATATATATATATATATATATATATATATATATATATATATATATATATATATATATATATATATATATATATATATATATATATATATATATATATATATATATATATATATAATTATATAATTATATAACTTATAATTATTTCTCCCCCCTTTGCAGCAGAATGGCCGAAGACCATGACGGGTCTTCCAAGTACTTCAGGCACGACAGCCAGCGTGGTAATAATTCGTGGTTCAAAGATGTACGTGGCTCATGTCGGCGACTCGGGTGTGGTTCTTGGAGTCCAGGATGATCCGAAGGATGAATATGTCCGAGCCGTGGAGGTGACGCAGGATCACAAACCTGAGCTTCCAAAGGAGAGGCAGCGGATTGAAGGCCTTGGGGGAAGGTAACAGATCTCACTGGCTTGTTCAAAATGTGGTTTTTTCTATTTATAAGGTAGTCCTTGACTTACGACCACAATGGAGCCCAAATTTTCTGTTGCTAAGGAAGACAGTTATTGGGGGCAATAGGATGACTCTGAAAACCGGGGGTGTCAAACTGGTGGCCAGTGGACTGGATGTGTCACGTGCAGGCCACCCCAGCTCCGTGAATGGGAAAACTGTCGCAAAACGTCATGTGACAGCAATGTGACGCCGCGAGTTTAACACCCATGCTGTAAACCACTTAGAGAGGGCTGTAAAGCACTATAAAGCGGTATATACAGTAAGTCTACCTGTTATTGTTATTGCTGTTATGTTCCTTAGTTAACCAGGCCACATAAGGCTTTATAGATACCAACCAGCACCTTTAATCACGCATTGTAGAAGTCGTGTTTAGTACACAACGCCTTGACATTTTCGTCTCTTTTAAACTTTCCACCCTTCATTTAATTCCTCCCCCTCCCCTCTGTTCTCTCCAATTGTTTTAGTGTGATCAATAAATCCGGTGTGAATCGGGTGGTTTGGAAACGGCCTCGTCTGAGTCACAACGGTCCCGTCCGACGAAGCACCGTTATCGACCAGATTCCCTTCCTGGCAGTGGCCAGAGCCCTTGGTAAGTAGCCTCTGGCGACAGAAACGAAATGACGTGACGATTGGCAGAAAGATTTAGGGATTCATAGGCAGGTAGTCTTCGACTTTCAGCAGTTCGTTCAGCGACTGTTCTAAGTTACAACGGCGCTGGGAAAAGTGACTTATGACCATTTTTTTCACACTTACGAGCTTTGCAGCATTCCCGTGGTCTCGTGATCCAAATTCGGACGCTTGGCAGCTGACTCATATTTATCACCGTTTACACCAGTGGTGGCCAACCTTAAGCATACCATCCGCCAAATTTTTTCGCAGACGAGTTCCGATCCGCCATTTATTATTTATTTATTAATTTTGGTCATTTTTGCATGCTGCCCCACTGCCGCAGGACTCAGGGCGGCCATAAAACTTTCTTTCTTTCTTTCTTTCTTTCTTTCTTTCTTTCTTTCTTTCTTTCTTTCTTTCTTTTTTTCTCTCGCTCTTTCTTTCTTCCTCCTTCCTTCCTTCTTTCTTTCTTTGTCTTTTCTCCTTCCTTCTTTCTTTCTTTGTCTTCCTTCCTTCCTAACTTTTCTTTCTTTTTCTTTCTGTCTTCCTTCCTTCTTTCTTTCTTTGTCTTCCTTCCTTCCTAACCTTTCTTTCTTTCTTTCTTTCTTCCTCCTTCCTTCCTTCTTTCTTTGTCTTTTCTCCTTCTTTCCTTCCTTCCTTCCTTCTTTGTCTTCCTTCCTTCCTAACTTCTTTCTTTCTTTCTTTCTTTCTTTCTTTCTTTCTTTCTTTCTTTCTTTCTTTCTTTCTTTCTTTCTTTTTCTTTCTTTCTTTCTTTCTGTCTTCCTTCCTTCCTTTTTTCTTTCTTTCTTTCTTTCCTTTCTTTGTCTTCCTTCCTTCCTAACTTTCCTTCCTTCCTTCCTTCCTTCCTTCCTTCCTTCCTTCCTTCCTTCCTTCCTTCCTTCCTTCCTTCCTTCCTTCCTTCCTTCCTTCCTTCCTTCCTTCCTTCCTTTCTCCTTGCAAAGCAATCCCCACCGTGGCTCCTTTCTCCCTCGCCCAGCCCTCTTCCAAGATGCCAAGTCCTGATGCCGCCACTTCTGGCATCCTTGTGCCTCTTTCAGAAGGGAGGGAAAGAGGGTGCTTCCCCCCTCCCCCTGAAAATAAGAAACCCCCCCCCCCCCCGCAAGAGTAACAATCACAACAACCAGGGCTGGCAAAGTACCTCACCAGCACCAGCAGCCGGCGGGAACAAAAACAAGCGTGGGGCGATGAGAAGGCTCGCCCCGGGCAGAGGTTCCACGCAGCTTCTGCATTCCAAGAAGCAGCAGCAGCAGCGGAGGCAGCCACAGCAGCCCCCCTCCTCGGAGCCCTGCTGTCCTCCCTTTCCCCAATGGAGCTGTGGAGTCCCGCACCTCAGGGCGTGTGGGCAACGGGCAATTGCTTAGCTTTGGGGTGAAGCCTCGGATTGCTGCCGCCGCCGCCTCCTTCTTCTCCTCTCCCCCCCCCATGCTTCCTTTGCTCTGAAGTAACGGCACACGAGCAGCGGGGCCGGCGCTTGTGACTGACTACTTCCTCCTCTGCCCTGCTAGCTCAAGAATTCTGGGAGTTGAAGTCCACGAGTCATAGAAGAGCCGACTTTGCTCATTTCGTCACTGCCGGAGTTTGACTTCGAACTGCGCACGCTCTCCAGAATTATGCAGGAAGAAAGGGATCGGACAATAAGAAGGTCAGAATCACTTTCGCTCACTGAAACCTTCTTATTGTCCGATCCCCTTCTTCCTGCATAATTGTTATCCACTGACCAAATTTATCTGTACATTTTTCATCACAGTTGTAAAACAGCGTCACCTTTTCTGTCCGTTGGATGATTGCAATGCGCCACTTGCAATCATCCAATGCGCCACATTTGGCGCATGCGCCACGGTTTGGCCACCCCTGGTTTACACTGTCCTGGGATCATGGGATGCAACCTTGCAGGATGGATTTGATTTAAATCAAGTCAATTTAAAGGCTTGATTTAAATCAGCTCGATGATGTGGTCCGCCAGCGGCCTGTGGAGCTGGCAGCAGAGTCGGACAGCAAGGAGGCTGGGGAGGAACATGGGCCAGACCTGGAGTCTGGGGAAGGCTCTGTGTCGGAGGCAGAGATCCAGCCCGGGCCATCTGGGAGGTCTGTGCTGACTCCGGAGCCTCCAGAGGCTGACATGAATGAGGCAGAGGAACAGGGGGAGCCTGCAAATGCGCCCATGCGCAGAGCTGCCAGAAGGCAAGAAGAGTTACGGAAGAAAAGGGCGACTCATCAGTAAGGCTTGGAGGTGATTGTCCCCTCCCATAGGATATAAAAGGGACTTATTACGGCTGTGAATGAACATAATTCACAGCCGTTGAAATAAAAAGAGGTTTTTTTGGGACTCCGTTTGTGCTTTATGCTTTATCAGGAAGCCTAGGTCAGAACACTCGATTTAAATCATCATCCTCTTCACAAGGCACACCTGGGGACTGAGATTTAAGGAGACGCTGTGGGAAGGGGCATTTGTCAGGAACAAAGGCTGAATTGGTAGAATTTGGTGTGCCGGTACAGACATTTGTTGGAGTTTGCAGGACGGCTTGCTTCTTCCTGACTTCGTGGACTCATTGTTTGTTCCTTGTTTCGTGGACTCCTTTCTTTGTTCCTTTGTTTTGCGGGATTGGGTGCAGCCAGAGGCTGCCGTGTGTGTGTGTGTGCGCGCGCACACGCGCTTGCGCTTTGCTCTGGGACTTGTCAAGAACGTGGGAGCGTTTGAGGGGACATTTGGAGCATTAAAGGGGAGTTTGAACTCTCAGCTGGCTGTGTGACCTTCGTGCCTTGTCCCGGGGTCATCCTACGAGGATTACCTGTAAAAGGTTACCTGGTTTTGCATCCATGATTCTTCTCTGCCTTTCTCTCCTTCCCCCTTTAATATTGACCCAAATGCATTCAAGATCATTTTCATTATTGCTGTGCTCTATTTCTGTAGAGGTGTAGTTATTTCTTATATATAGTGCAACTCCACCTCCTCTTTTATTTGGTCTATTTCTTTTAAATAATTTAAATCCCTCTAGCTGTATATTCCATTTGTCGGTTTCATCCCACCAAGTTTCCGTGATGGCAACAATATCATATCTTCATTCGTTTACTTGAATTTCTAATTCTCCCTGTTTATTCCTCATACTCTGTGCATTGGTGTATAGACATTTGAGTCCATTTTGATTGACCCTGTGTTTACTGTCTACATAACCTGTGTTGTACCTGACTGCCCCTACTTTCTTGCCGCCTGTTTGATTAGTGCACATGGTATGGCACTCACTATTAAATGCTTGATTTTGCATGACAGCAGGGCTGATAATCTTGCCCGCACACACATCTATGTTGCATGCACTGATAACGCCGCCCTGAGTCCTACGGGAGTTGGGTGGCATATAAAAACGTCTAACTAACTAACTAACTAACTAACTAACTAACTAACTAACTAACTAACTAACTAACTAACTAACTAACTAACTAACTAACTAACTAACTAAGTAACTAACTAAGTAACTAAGTAACTAAGTAAGTAACTAAGTAACTAAATAACTAACTAAATAAATAAATCCTATTAATTTTAGATTGCTGGGGGCAGAAATGTTCCGTATCAATTAATTCTCTGTCTAGAAGCAAACAAAGTAATAACCAAAAGCCAAGTGTGATTGGACACACAAGGTATTTGTCTTTGGTGCATATGCTCTCAGTGTACACAAAAGAAAAGATACGTTTATCAAGAATCATGAGGTAAAAAACACTTAATGATGGTCATAGGGTACAAATAAGCAATCAAATCACATTAGGAACCAGTCAATATAAATTGTAAGGATACAAACAACAAAGTTACAGTCATACAGTCACTAGTGGGAGGAGATGGGTGATGGGAACGATGAGAAGACTAATAGTAATTATAATGCAGTCTTAGTGAATAGTTTGACAGTGGTGAGGGAATTATTTGTTTAGCAGAGTGATGGCGTTCGGGGGAAAAACTGTTCTTGTGTCTTGGTGTGCAGTGCTCTATAGCGTCGTTTTGAGGGTAGGAGTTGAAACACTTTATGTCCAGGATGCGAGGGGTCAGTAAATATTTTCACGGCCCTCTTTTTGACTCTTGCAGTATACAGGTCCTCAGTGGAAGGCAGGTTGGCAGTGATTGTTTTTTCTGCAGTTCTGATTATCCTCTGAAGTCTGTGTCTGTCTTGTTGGGTTGCAGAGCCAAACCAGACAGTTATATAATTATATATAACTACTGTATATAATTATAGGCTGGACCTGACTTGCTCATTCTCATGTCGGGCCGGTAGCCATCCCTAGTTAGATTGTACCACCTGTTCCCTCGATCCACTTTGGGAGGGAGACTCAGGTGGTCAGCGCCAACGAGACCACAGAGGTGCCACTGAGGGACAAGCGACCTTCCGGGATTTCAGAAGTTTAATTTTATACAGGCAGTCCTCCCCTTAGCACAGTTCATTTAGTGACCGTTTGAAGTTTACAACGGCACTGAAAAAAGTGACTTACGAGTGCTTTCCGATTGTTGCAATAGTCCCATGGGGTCACGTAATCAAAATTTGGACGCTTGGCAACTGATTCCTATTTATATGATGGTTGCAGTATTCTCAGGTTCACATGATCCCCTTTTGCGACCTTCTGAGAAGCCAAGCCAATGGAGAAGCCAGATTCACTTAACAACCGTGCAGGGATTGCTTTTACAACGGTGGCAAGAAAGGTCATAAAATGGGGCAAAACTCACGTAAAACGGCTGTCTAGCTTAGCAATGGAAATGTTGAAGTCAATGGTGGTTGTAAGCCGAGGACTACCTGTAGAAGCTCAGAAATCCTCTAAAAATAAAGCCTTGGGACCCAGATACCTCCCCCCCCCAGCATCTCTACGTAAACCAGGGATGACATAGCAAAAGATGACCAGGGAGCAGAGTCCTACGAGATGATGTGGCTGGTTAGTGTATCGTGGGAACCAGGTTACCATGCCATTAAGTTGGGTTATGAGTTATTCTTTGGAGCAGAGGTGTCAAACTCGATTTGAGGGCCGCATCAGGGTTGTGTTTGACCTCGGAGGGTCGGGGTGGGTGTGGCCAGCTCGACGTCACTCATGTCGGGGGCACCTGTGTTGGCCAAGTGTTAAGGCAGGACTTCCTTCAGGCCATCCTTCAGACCCTCCCTCATTCTCGTTATTTCCTTCCTTCCTTCCTTGCTTCCTTCTTTCCTTCCTTCCTTCCTTCCTTCCTTCCTTCCTTCCTTCCTTCCTTCCTTCCTTCCTTCCTTCCTTCCTTCCTTCCTTCCCTCCTCTCCTCTCCTTACTAACTCCCTCCCCCCTTCCTCCTCTCCTTCCTTCCTTCCTCCCTGTCCCTCCCTCCTCTCTCCATCTTCCTTCCTTCCTTCCTTCCTCTCCTCTCCTCTCCTCTCCATCTTCCCTCCCTCCCTTCCTTTCTTCCTTCTCTTCTTTTCTTCTTTTTTCTTCCCTCTTCCTTCTCCTTTCTTCTTCCTTCCCTCTTTCCTTCTTCGTCCTTCCTTGCTCTCTTTCCTTCTTTTTCTTTGTCTTCCCTCTGTCCCTTTCTCCTTTCCTGTCCCTTCTTGCGTGCTCAAATGCAAAAGGGGAAACATTTCTCCTTTTGCTTTGTTTTTACTTATTGTTTCGATTGCCAGAGAAAATGGAGCCCGGGGGGAGGGCTGTGAGCTCCGTTTTACGTGGCAGAGGCACTGCAGGCTGCTCCTTTGCTGTTTCCAGGGCGGTCCCGCGGGCCAGATCTAAGCACCCCATGGGCCGAATGCAGCCCACGGGCCTTGAGTTTGACACCGCTGCTTTGGACTGTTGCGTGTTCATGTGAGTTGGGCTTGTTTACATGACACGGAAGCCTGAATGAAGATGAATGAAGACCTGGAGTTGATTTTAAACTCCTTGTACATATCTGAAGAAGGTGGTTCATGACTTGAGGTTCCTTCTGGAAAATCATGATTTCTTCTGGGGAGTGAAGCAGAAGTTTTGTGATTTGGGGTTCCTTCTGGACTCACCTCCTTTCCGGCCCAAAAAACAGCCTGAAAACGGCCCACATGATGTCCAAAAAACAGGCATGACCGCGGTGGCCAGCTGGTCTTCGGGTTTCCGGTGCTCCGGTGCCCATGAAGACCAGCTGGCTGGCGTGCATGCGCTTGCCGGAAACCCGAAAACCAGCTGGCCAGCGTGCACATGCACGCCGGCCAGCTGCTCTTTGGGTTTCCGGCACTCCGGCATGCGCGCACATTCCAGTTTGGGCACTCGGTGCCAAAAAGGTTTGCCATCACTGCTCTAGGAAGAGTTTAAAAATGGCCTGAAAACAGCCTGAAAATGGCCCGAAAAATGGCCCGAAAAATGGCCATTTTTCAGGCTGTTTTCCTGCCCTCCGGCGCCAACGAAGACCAGCTGGCCAGCGCACATGTGCGCGCCGGAAACCAAAAGACCAGATGGTGACGGCGCGTGTGCCCACAGAGAGGGCTGTGCGTGCCACCTCTGGCACGTGCGCCATAGGTTTGCCATCACGGGTGTAAGGTCTCCTGCTTGGGTAGGGGGGTTGGACTAGATGACCTACAAGGTCCCTTCCAACTCTGTTAATCTGTCCTGCTCTGTTTTTTATACAGGTGATCTATGGAGTTACGACTTCTACAGCGGGGAGTTTGTGGTTTCTCCAGAGCCAGACACGAGTGTACACACACTGGATCCTCAGAAGCATAAATATATAATTTTGGGGAGTGATGGACTGTGGAACATGATCCCACCCCAGGAGGCTATATCCATGTGCCAAGACCATGAAGACAAAAAGTATTTTATGGTGAGCTGTCAGGACTTCCCTTTTTCTTTGCTTTCTTTGCTGATCCGCATGATTGAAACCTTAACTTCGCACACATTTTGCGTAAAAAGATGATGGGCGTTGAACAAGTAATCGTGGTCAGCAACTTGATTGTTTTTGGTAATCCTATTCACATAATGTTCCCTATCATCACTTGGTTGTGCTTTGACAAACACTGTAAACCTTAGCAACTTTAGCAAGCCCATCAACATGCTGGCTGGGGAATTCTGGGAGTGGAAGTCCCCCCCCCCCATCTTAAAGCATTGCTGGACGGGGAATTCTGGGAGTGGAAGTCCACCCGTCTTAAAGCATGCTGGCTGGGGAATTCTGGGAGTGGAAGTCCACCCGTCTTAAAGCATTGCTGGATGGGGAATTCTGGGAGTGGAAGTCCACCCCTCTTAAAGCATGCTGGCTGGGGAATTCTGGGAGTGGAAGTCCACCCATCTTAAAGCATGCTGGCTGGGGGATTCTGGGAGTGGAAGTCCACCCGTCTTAAAGCATTGCTGGATGGGGAATTCTGGGAGTGGAAGTCCACCCCTCTAAAAGCATGCAGGCTGGGACATTCTGGGAGTGGAAGTCCACCCGTCTTAAAGCATTGCTGGATGGGGAATTCTGGGAGTGGAAGTCCACCCCTCTTAAAGCATGTTGGCTGGGGAATTCTGGGAGTGCAAGCCCACCCCTCTTAAAGCATGCTGGCTGGGGGATTCTGGGAGTGGAAGTCCACCCCTCTTAAAGCATGCTGGCTGGGACATTCTGGGAGTGGAAGTCCACCCCTCTTAAAGCATGCTGGCTGGGGAATTCTGGGAGTGGAAGTCCACCCATCTTAAATCATTGCCTAAATGTGGCAGCGTAGGTTTTTTCCAGTTTTCAGTTGCAGCACGGAGATTTTAAACAGACGTTGTGTACCTGCCATACCTCTTGCAGCCTTTCGGAATAGTGATTTGCCTGTTTTCTTCTACTCTTCCCCATGTCCAACCTCAAAGGGAGAACATCAACAGTCCTTGGCCAAAATGCTGGTTAACCGAGCGTTGGCCCGGTGGAGGCAGCGTATGCTTCGTGCCGATAACACCAGCGCCATTGTCATCAGTCTATGTTCTGGCCGAAAATCTCGGAGCGGCTGTCTGCAAAGCGAGGAGGATCTGTGCTTCAACTTGGCCGAAGGACCTTCGTACAGCAGCCCCGAAGCATGGACGATCGCCCCTTCGCAATGCTCAACTCCGTCATCCAAGGTAAAACGTGATTTAAAAAAAAAAAACTGAGAGATTTTAAGATGATGTTAAAAATGGGCATTTCCCCTCAGGTTTTATGGTTTTAAGTGCATTTTGAAAGAAAAAAAAAACCCCTCCAGTTCTATGTACAGCTATTCTTCTTCTTGTGCCATATCCGTCATCGGACGTTGGCGATCCTGTTTTTATTAACAGCCGCATGAAAAAGTGCTGTTGAGTGTTGTCCAAACCGGTCCCTTAGATTTTGAAAGCCATGGTCTTCTTCTTCTGCCTGGACCTCATTTGCCTTCAATCTTTCCCCCGACGATTACGTGAAGTATGGCGTATTTTTCTGGGTGTCGCATCACATGTCCGAAATATTCTAACTTTCGCTTTTTGATGTTTTTGATGATTTCCCTTGGCTTTCCCAGGCGACTTACAGTATCACCACCTCATTTCTGATTTTGTGAACCCAACTTATACGTAACAGCCGCCTGTAAAATCCACATTTCAAATGCTTCAAACCTCTTCAAGGGGCTTTCTGTCAAAGACCAACTCTCTACTTGACGGGTGTCAAACTCAAAAGGCCTGTGGGCCACATCCGGCCTGCGGGGTGCTTAAATCCGGCCCATGGTGCCGGCCTGGAAATATCAAAGGACTGGCCCGCAGTGCCTCTGCTGGCCAGAATAGGTCACTTGCAGGGGGGGCATGCCCCATTTTGGCCGGATAAAGTGCTGCAGGAGACTGTTCAGGATAAAAACGGCGCCGGGGGGCCCGCACGCAGCCCCCCTGTGCTCTGTTTTGGCCAGCAGGAGGCGTCTGTCCCGTGTCTGCCCCCCCCAATGCTCCCCCCTCCTCGCCGGCCCGCAGAGGACAACTACAATGCTGATCCGTCCGGCCCTCAAAGAAATCCAGTTTGAGACCCCTGCTCTACTCCATGGAGCAGGATAAAAAAGATGTAACATCTGACAAGCCTGATTTTCAATCTCGGGCTGTACAGCTCTACTAAGAAGGATTACAGGTAGTTCTTGACATACAAGCCCAATTGGGACCAGAATTTCTGTTGCTAAGCCAGGCAGTTGTTAAGTGAGGCGGCGCCTGATTTTACGACCCTTTTTTGCCACAGTCGTTAAGCGAAGCATTTGCAGTTCTTAAGTGAATCGTGCGGGGGTTAAGCGAATTCGGCTTCCCCCATTGACTTTGCTTGTCAGAAGCCGGCTTGGGAAGGAGGCTGTCAGTGATTTTGGTAACAGATTACTAGAGTTGGAAGGGACCTTGTAGGTCATCTAGTCCAACCCCCAGGCAGATGTGGATCACGTGACCATGGGAAGCCGCAACCTTTGCAAATACGTGCTGGTTGCCAAGTGTCTGAATTTTGATCACGTGACTGTGGGGTTGCTGCGACGGTTATCAGTGCGAGGACGGGTTGCACGTCACTTTTTTTAAAGTGCCGTTGTAAGTTTGAATGCTAAAAGAATGGCTTAAGTGGAGGAATTGGGGATGTCTGCTTTAATGAAAAGAAGGACTAAGGGTGACATGATAGCAGTCTTCCAGTATCTCAGGGGTTGCCACAAAGAAGAGGGAGTCAAGCTATTCTCCAAAGCACCTGAGGGTAGAACAAGAAGCAATGGGTGGAAACTAATCAAGGAGAGAAGCAACTTAGAACTAAGGAGAAATTTCCCGACAGTGAGAACAATTAATCAGTGGAACAACTTGCCACCAGAAATTGTGAATGCTCTGACACTGGAGGTTTTAAAGAAGATGTTGGACAACCATTTGTCTGGAATGGCATAGGGCGGTGTTGGCGAACCTTTCACCGAAACTGGAGCGCGCACACGCGCAGGGGAGCACCAAAACCCGGAAGAGCAGCTGGTCTTCTGGTTTCTGGCGCGCATAACCGGAAGCTTAGCTTCCCAGCACACGAATGCGCGCCAGGGAGTTGCTCTTCCGGTTTATGATGGTCCCACGTGCGCAAAGACCAGCTGGCCGGCACACATGTGCGCGCCAGAACCTGGAAGAGCAACAGGCCACAGCTAGCATGCCCAGAGAGATGGCTCTGTGTGCCACTTCCGGCACGCGTGCCATAAGTTTCCCTTCACTGGTATAGGGTTTCCTGCCTAAGCAGGGGGTTGGACTAGAAGACCTCCAAGGTCCCTTCCAACTCTGTTATTCTACCTTTGCGGCTTGGGGGCCCAGCTGGCGGGGGGGGGAGAGGGGAACCGGATCGTGTGAGTGGTGGGCCGTGTGCACAGCTCGACTCGCGCGAGGGTCAGACCAGCACACAAGCGTATGCACACACAGCTTGTGTGCTGGCCCGAAGGTTGACAACCAGTGCCGTAAAGGGTTTTAAAGGTAAGAACCAGTACCTTGAATTGGGAACGGAAGCAGCGTGCCAATCACTGCAGTTTGCATAACAGTGGTGGCGTGGGCCAGCCTAGGGGACTCAAGGACTGTCCTTGAGGCTGCATTCTGAGCCAGCTGTAGTTTCCGAATATCTTCAAGGGCAGCCCCACGTAGAGTGCATTGCAGTAGTCCAAGAGAGAGATGACCAGGGCTTGCCAAGTGCTGGAATTTTGATCATGGGGCCGTGTGGAGGCTGCAACCGTTGTAAACTGCGAGGACTGTTTGTCCGTCACCGTTTTCAGTGCTGTTGTGGATTGTGCAAACTTGTGCCAGACGGGTCCCCATGCGAGGAAAAAAAATCAGTTTTGTAGTGCCTCCTAGTGGTGAGAAACGAATAGAACAACTTACAATATTTTTTTTATCTTGTGTAAGATTAGCCTTCTGTTTACAATTTGGCTTAATAACATGAGTTTACCTTTAAGGGAGGCTTGAAAAGGGGCTAAGGCAGTGACCCAATGGTCCCTCTAACGTTAGAAAACAGTGTGCGGCAATTGGAAACTGCTGCGCGCCGTTCTCTAGTCATGTGCGCGGGCGCGCAGTCGCGCAACCTCTGATATTAGAAAATGGCGCACGGCAGTTAGAAATGCTGCGCACCGTTCTCTTGTTATGTGCGCGGCTGCGCGGCCACGCAGCCGCGCAGCTTAGATGGAACATTGCAGTGGCCCCCAACCTTCGGGGCACCAGGGACTGGTTCCATAGAGAGAGGCTTTTCCGCGGACCAGAGGGCTGATGTCTCATGTGCTGCCTGCATCCCGTGGATGGGGCTTCACTTGTTTGCATGGCCCTGTTTCTGGCATGCCGCAGACTGGTGCCAGTCCATGGACTGGGGGTTGTGGAACCCTGGGCTAAGGGGTACATATACCATGTTTCCCCCAAAATAAGACTGGGTCTTATATTAATTTTTGCTCCAAAAGATGCATTCGGGCTTATTTTCTGGGAAACATCGTAGGTAGTCCTTGACTTACGACTGGTTCCATAATGACTGTTCTAAGTTACAACAAATCTCTCAAGAATTACAGGTAGTCCTCGAGTTATGACCACAATAGAGGCCAAAATTTTTATGTTGCTAAGTGAAACATTTGTTAACTGAGTTTGTCCCATTTTTATACGACTTTTCTTGCCACATTTGTTAAGGGCATCACTGCAGTTGTTAAATTAGTCGTACCGTTGTTAAGTGAATCTGGCTTCCCCATGGACTTGGCTTGTCAGCAGGTCCCCAAAAGGGATCACGTGACCCCGGGACACTGCGACCGTCATAATTGTGAATCAGTTGCCGAGCATCCGGATGTAAATCACATGACCCTGGGGATGCTGCAATGGTCATAAGTGTGAAAAACAATCACAAGTCACTTTTTTTCAGTGCCATTGTAACTTGAACGGTCACTAAGTGAACTGTTGTAAATCGAGGACCATCTGTACTTATGATCCATTTCTGAAGTTATGACAACCACATAGCTCCCTCTTCGGTCATGTGACGACATTTAGGAAAAATTGTTTTGTTTAACGACTGCAGCTTTTGCTTAATAACGAGAAAAATGTTGGGAAAAAAAATCAAGTCTGTTCATGTGAACCCTCGACTTACGACTGCAAGAACTTACAAGTGTAATTCTGGGTTCTGTTACAGTCATAAAGTCGAGAACTACTAAATAGTTCTTGACTTAGAAGCATTCATTTAGAGTCCCTTTCAAAGTTACGACGGCGCTGGAAAAAGGACTTGGAACCGTTTTTCACTAAGTCCAGCATCTCCCTGGTCATGTGACCAAAATTTAGATGCTTGGCAACTGGCATGTACCGTATTTTTCTGAGTATAAGACGCACCTTTTTCCTCCCTAAAAGTGGCTGAAAATTTGGGTGCGTCTTATACTTCGAATGTAGCTTTTTTTTCAGCCCTAACTAGGCGCTAACAGATCTTCCCAGCTCTCACTGGCTTGCAGGCTCTTTCATTGCCTGCAGTGAAACATTCTCTCCAAAGAATGTTTTTCCAGCCCTAAGTCTTTGCAGAATTTTTTTTCATTGCTCTACTTGCTCGAATAAGTTTTTTTCTAGCCCTAACCAGGTGCTAACGATCTTCCCAGCTCTCACTGGCTTGCAGGCTCTTTCATTGTTACTCTCTCTGAAGAAGGTTTTTTTTAAGTCCTAACCAGGGGATAAAATAATGTGCTGAAGCTGACCAGACTAAGGATGCTAGCCAGATGAATACCTGGTAGGCAGATTGTTTTCCCCTATTTTCCTCCCCAAAAACTAAGGTGCGTCTTATACTCCGGTGCGTCTTATACTCCGAAAAATACGGTACTTATGACGGTTGTACTGTCCTGGAAGTCACTTGATCCCCTTTTGCGACTCTCTGACAAGCAAAGTCAATGGGGAAGCCAGGTTCACTTAACTATTAAAGTTTGTTGCAAAATCAAAGCCAGAAGCGCACAACAGATGACTGATTCAGCTGGATTCAATAACTCCTTTATAAACATAATAACAGATGAATCTACAATTCCATTAGCAGATTATTTCTTCAAGTAAACACAAGCAGGAGTTAGCTTCATTTCAACAGAGTTCAGAGTGGAAGAGTACAGAGTGGAGACTGGAGCCACACTCAGCCTTAAGCTTAAGTTTCCAGTTTCGATTCTCTGCACAGACTCAGAAGTGGTTAGCTCCTATTGGCTGATTCAGTTGCTATGCCTATTCATTGGCTAACCTTGTTAACATGGCTCTCCCAGTCATGAATATTCTAACATTAACAACTGCAGCGATTCGCTTCACAACCGTGGCAAGCAATACAGGCAATCCCCGACTTACAACAGTTTCATTTAGTAACCGTTCAAAGTTACAGCGGCACTGGAAAAAGTGACGGTTGATGATTTTTACTCTTATGATCATTGCAGCATCCCCGTGGTCACGTGATCAAGATTGAGATGCTTGGCAACTGATTCATATTTATGACGGTTGCAGTGTCCCCGGGGGTCATGTGATTTCTGACTTTCTGACAAGTAGAATTCGTGGGGAAGCCAGATTCACTTAACAATCTTGTTACTGACTTAACAAAGTGCAGTGATTCATTTAACAACTGTGGCAAGAGAGGTCGTAAGGTGAAGCAAAACTCGCCCCAACAAATGTCTCACTTAACAACAGAAATGTTGGGCTCAGTTGTTGACGTTAAGTCGAGGACTATCTGTATAAAACAAGGCAAAGCCCACCTAAGAACTGTCTCGCCTAGCAATGGAAACTTTGTGGTCGTAAGTTGAGGACTACCCGTAAAGGGACTTTGAGCTCCTGCAAAGTGTCAGGGTGGCATTGCCATGCGGTAGGTATCCTCTTAGTAACCTGGTGCCCTCTGTTTTGCAGAAAACCTGTCTGGGTAGACGGAGAGGCAAAGGGGTGCCAAGCAGGAGGAGGTGGGCACTCGGATCAGTCAGAGTAATGACCCGGGGGCAAAAGAGATGACTTTGACAAAGAGGACAATAAATGCAATAGATCCTCAGTTGGAGTCCCTTTCTGTGAGTTTCTTTTGGGAGTGGGGGTGTCTGTGGAAATTCTCACAGCCGCCTCAAAACTGCTTTGTTCAAATGGCAATCGGACTTCGCTTTTGCCTGAAGATAGCAATAGTGCTAGCACTTAGACTTATAGACCACTTCGCAGTGCTTTTACAGCCCTCTCTAAGTGGTTGGCAGAGTCAGCCTCTTGCCCCCAACAATCTGGGTCCTCTACCGACCTCAGAAGGCTGAGTCGACTTTGAGCCGGTCAGGATCGAACTGCTGGCAGTGGGCAGAGTTAGTCTGCAATAGCAATAGCACCTAGACTTATATGCTGCTTCACAGTGCTTTTACAGCCCTCTCTAAGTGGTTTACAGAGTCAGCCTCCTGCCCCCAACAATCTGGGTCCTCACTTTACCGATCTCAGAAGGATGGAAGGCTGAATCAGTCAACTTTGAGCAGGTCAGGATCGAACTGCTGGCAGTGGGCAGAGTTAGTCTGCAATAGCAATAGCACTTAGATTTACAGTATGTCACAGAAGAAGTGAGTACACCCCCTCACATTTTGTAAATATTTAAGTATATCTTTTCATGTGACAACACTGAAGACATGGCACTTGGCTACAATGTAAAGTAGTGAGTATACAGCTTGTATAACAGTGTAAATGTGCTGTCCCCTCAAAACAACGCAACGCACAGCCATTAATGTTTAAAAAGCTGGCAACAAAAGTGAGTACACCCCTAAGTAATAATGTCCAAATGGGGCCCAAAGTGTCAATACAGTATTTTGTGTGGCCACCATTATTTTCCAGCACTGCCTTAACCCTCTTGGGCATAGAGTTCAGAGCTTCACAGGTTGCCACTGGAGTCCTCTTCCACTCCTCCATGACGATGTCATGGAGCGGGTGGATGTTAGAGACCTTGCGCACCTCCACCTCCCGTTTCAGAATGCCCCACAGATGCTCAATAAGGTTTAGGCCTCTTGCCCCCAACAATTTGGATCCTCACTTTACTGACCTCGGAAGGATGGAAGGCTGAGTCAACCTTGAGCTGATCAGGATCGAACTCCTGGCAGTGAGCAGTGAGTTAGCCTGCAATACTACGTTCTAACCACTGCGCCACTATGGCTCTTCTCATCCAATGTTTCGCTTCTCATCCAAGAAGCTCCATCAAGTGTGATGGCAAGGGTGGAGGGGCGTATGGAAGGATAGGTACTTGTAGTTACAACACAATATACATACAAGTAGTCCTCGATTTACAACAGTTCATTTTTACAACAGCACTGAAAAAAGTGACTTAGGACCGTTTTTTCACACTTATGACCAATGCTACAATGGCCCCATGGTCACGTGATCAAAATTCGAACACTTGGTAACTGACTCATAATTATGACGGTTGCAGTGCCCCAGTGTCACGTCACTTTTTGCGACCACCTGACAAGCAAAGTCAATGGGGAAGCCAGATTCACTTAAAAACTGGGTTAATAATTTAATAACTGCAGTCATCCACTTAACAACTATAGCAGGAAGTGTCCTAAAATGGGACAAAACTCACTTAACAAATGTCTCCCTTAAGAACATAAATTTTGAGCTCAATTGTGGTCGTAAGTCGAGGACCACCTGTATTGCTTATTCAAGCAAATAATCTGTGCTTATTCCTATTATCCTGTGCCCTTATCTTCAAAAACAACTATATATGCATACAACGTTTACGGTTCCTTAATTGTCTCCAACATTGGAGGTTTTTAAGAAGAGACTGGACAATCTACTTAGGACTATTTTTCACACTTATGACCATTGTAGCATCCCCCATGATCACGCGATCAAAATTCAGACACTTGGTAACTGACTCATAATTATGACGGTTGCAGTGCCCCGGCCTCATGTAACTACCTTTTGTGACCTTCTGACAAGCCAAGTCAAAGGGGAAGCCAGATTCACTTAGCAATCGTGTTACTAATGTAACAACTGCAGTGATCCACTTAACAACTATAGCAGGAAGTGTCCTAAAATGGGACAAAACTCACTTAACAAATGTTTCACTTAACAACAGAAATGTTGGCCTCATTGTGGTCGTAGGTTGAGGACTATCTATTCACAATTTAAACCCGAAAATACACTAAGGCAGAAGCTTCTCCACCCCAAGGATAAAACACCCAGACACAAACTGAGCAATGTGATATATGTAGTACCATGCAGTGAGCCCTGTGCAGACCTGTACATTGGAGAAACAAAACAGCCACTTCACAAACGCATGCCACAACACAGGAGAACAAACCTATCAGGATCAGGTTCAGTGGCCCATCTGCATTTAAAAGACAAAGGCCACTCTTTTGAAGAGAGCAAAGTCCACATTTTGGACAGAGAGGACCGCTGGTTTGAAAGAGGGGTCAAAGAGGCCATCTGTGTCCAAATTGAGCAGCCCTCTCTCAAAAGAGGGGGAGGGATTACGACCACCACCTCTCTCCTGTTTACAACACAGTCCTTTCAACAGTTCCAAGAAGGCTCCACACTCACTTGCACTATTCAGGTGTGTTAAGGAGACTAAATCTCCATAGAGACAATGTTGATCTTTCTCTCGGAACTCAGACATTTAGAAATAAAGCCGAAGTTAAAAGTCTAATAGAAAATATTTATTTCGGTACAAAAACAATAAATTCTGAATAGTTACATTCTTGCTAATTAAATGCGTCCGTTCCGGTCAGAGCCAAACCACAAGAGAATAAACAGGAATGCACACATGCGCAGAAAATCACATCACGTGTTCTGCTTGTAATGGAATGTACTATAATATTAGAATAGGGGTGCATCACCCTGCATAGACATACAGCTGACAATATTCACTACATGACAAGGTGCAAAGGCACGGATAAACCTCCAAGGGGCCTCAACGACTCTCAGAGAGCGTGCCTACGACCAGATGACTGCAAGGAATATAAATCCTTCCCTCCTCCACCATTCAGTCAGAACGGAAGAAGCTTCTTGGATGAGAAGTGAGATGTCTTCAAGAAAGTCCAGTTGCCTTTTGAAAAAAAAAAGCATCTTTGGTATAGGGCAGGGGTCAGCAATCTGCGGCTCTGGAGCCGCATGTGGCTCTTTCGTCCCTCTGCTGCAGCTCCCTGTCGCTCAAAATAGGCGTCACAACTGCCAATGTGCGACACCCACCGATGCGCAATTTATTAAGCCTTTTGACCCCCGGTAGGCCAACCGTGGATAAATCGAAGAAAAAAGTTTCAGAAGAAAACAGAACCTTTAATTCAACTATATACGCTAGCTTTGTGGCCCCTCAGGAAACAGTCAGGTCTGGGAAGAATTTTGTGGCTCCCGGTGTTTTCTTTTCTGTGGGAAACGGGTCCAAATGGCTCTTTGAGTGTTTAAAGGTTGCCGACCCCTGGTATAGGGTACTGAGAGTTGAGACTGGATGGTGTGGGGGATGGAAGGATAGGTCCTGACCGGATGATGGTGATGGGAGGAATGGGAAGGATTGTATTTCTTTGCAGTCCTCTGGTCGTTAGCACTCTCCCTGGGAGCTCTTGAGGCCACCTGGTTGTTTATCTTCGGTGGGGTGGCAGAGAGGGGGTTCTTCTTTGGAGGAGTAGGTTCGAATTGGGCCCCTCCACCCAGCCAGTGTCCACAAGGATCCCGTTCCTGGCACGGGGGATGGTGGCATTGAAGACGGCAACTGAACCTACAGGGGAACGTGAGATTTCTTGCATCAGCCAGAGGTGGACAGGTAGCCCTTGACTTACAGACATTTGTTGAGCGACTATTCCAGTGGCACTGAAAAAAAAGTGATTTACAACCGGTCCTTGCACAGATGTCGGTTTGCAGCACCTCCACGGTCATGCAACTCCAAATTTACGACCGTTGCAGCATCCCAAAGTCATGTGATCGGCATTTGGGATTTTCCCACCTGTCTTCCGACAAGCAAACTCAGTGAGGGAAAACTGGATTTACATAACTATGGTTCCTCTAAATCAGAGGTCCCCAAACTTGGCAACTTTAAGGCTTGTGGACTTCAATTCCCAGAATTCTCCTCTCCAGCTATGCTGGCTGGAGAATTCTGGGAGTTGAAGTCCATAAGTCTTAAAGTTGCCAAGTTTGGGGACCTCTTCTCTAAATAATCTGTATGGGAGAATACAGGTAGTCCTCGATTTATAACAGTTTGCTTAGTGACCTGATTGTACTACTTTATAAACAACTCAAGGCGGCAAACATATCTAATACGCCCTCCTCCTCCTCCTCCTCCTCCTCCTATTTTCCCCACAATGACAAATGTTTGAGGTGGGTTGGGCTGAGAGGGAGAAGGACTGGTCCAAAGTCTCCCAGCTGGCTTTCATGGCTAAGGCAGGACTAGAACTCTCCATCTCCTGGTGATTGGCCCAAAGTCACCCAGCTGGCTTTCATGCCTAAGGCGGGACTAGAACTCACCGCCTTCTGGTGTGCTGGCTGGAGAATTCTGGGAGTTGAAGTCCACAAGCCTTAAAGTTGCCAAGTTTGAAGACCTCTGCTTTACTCAGTTAACCGAGGTTTCTGGGTTCATAAGACACATCCGTTCACACAGATGGAGTTCACACAACATCCAACTGACATGAATGATTCTCATCATGGGGCTAACCAGCATCTCTCATTCTTAAGCCAAAGAGATGGCCTGCCATTGCTGATTCTCAACCAGGTGTGATTTCCTATTTGCAGGTAGACTTAGAACAGTTTGTTTAGTGACTGAAGTTAACAACAGCACTGAAAAAAAGTGACTTCAGACTGTTTTTCACACTTACGACTGTTGCAGTATCTCCATGGTCATGTGATCAAAATCCAGATGCCCGGCAACTGGTTCATATTTATGATGGTTTCAGTGTCCGGGGTGTGTGTGTCATGTGATCACCTTTTGCGACCTTCTGACAAACGTCAATGGGGAATCCAGGTTCACTTAACAACCGTGTTACTAACTTTACAACTGCAATGATTCGCTTAACATCTGTGGTGAGAAAGGTCGTAAAATGGGGCAAAACTCCCTTAACAACTGTCTCGCTTAGCAACAGAAATTTGGGGCTCAATTGTGGTGGTAAGTTGAGGACTACCTGGATAATACAGGTGGTCCTTAACCTACAAGGTCACTTAGCAAAAAAAGGGGGGGGGGATTTATGACTTCCAAATATTTGGAGATTGGAACACCCAAAATTCCCAACGAGGCTGGCTAAAGGAATTTTGGGAATTATACAGGTAGTCCTCGACTGAGCCCAAAATTTATGTTGCTAAGTGAGAAATTTGTTAAGTGAGTTTTGCCCCATTTTACGACCTTTCTTGCCACAGTTGAATCACTGCAGTTGTTAAATTAGTCAAACTGTTGTTAAAGTGAATCCGGATTCCCCATTGACTTTGCTTGTCAGAAGGTCGCAAAAGGGAATCACACAACCTTAGGATACTGCAACTGTCATAAATATGAACCAGTTGTCAAGCATCCACATGACTTACAACTGTTTAGCGTTGTTTCTTAGGGAGGGGGAAAGAATTATTACACAACAGAATAACAGAGTAGGAAAGGACCTTAGAGGTCTTCCAGTCCAACCCCCAGCTCAGGCAGGAAACCCTACACCATTTCAGACAAATGGTTGTCCAATCTCTTAAAAACTTCCAGTGTTGGAGCACCCACAAGTTCTGGAGGCAAGCTGTTCCACTGATTAATTGTTCCCATTGTCAAGAAATTTCTCCTTAGTTCTAGGTTGCTTCTCTCCTTGATGAGTTTCTATCCGTTGTTTCTTGTCCTGCCTTCAGGTGCTTTGGAGAATAGCTTGACTCCCTCTTCTTTGGGGCAGCCCCTCAAATATGGGAACACTGCTATCATGTCACCCCTAGTCCTTCTTTTCATTAAAACTAGACATACCCAATTCTTGCAACCGTCGTTCATTTATTTTAGCCTCCAGTCTCCTAATCATGTTTGTTTAGGGTTCTTGGTGGTTTTCTTACAGACATTTCATGACCCAACTAGGTAACATCATCAGTTCCAGGATGGACAGAGCCACAATCTGGGCAAGGTATTCTGACATGGTTGGCACCTTGCCCCAGAATTTATGCCGTCTGCCCACAGCTCCTCGGACAGTTGTATTTAGCCAGGATACATACCTGCCTTCAGGTGCTTTGGAGAACAGGCTGACCCCCCCCCCTTCTTTGCAACAGCCCCTTAGATATTGGAACGCTGCTATCACGTCACCCCCTGGTCCTTTTTCCCCCATGAAACTGAAAGGAATTTCGAAATTGAAATTTGTGTTTTTCATTTTTATCAGAGTTTGTTGCAGAAAATTAAATCCAGAAAGCACACACAGGCAGACTGATGCAGCAGGATTCATTTAAATAAGAAACTTCTTTATATAGCAATAGCACTTAGACTTATATACCGCTTCATAGTGCTTTACAGCACTCTCTAAGCGGTTTACAGAGTTCAGCATATTGCCCCCAACAATCTGGGTCCTCATTTTACCCACCTCGGAAGGATGGAAGGCTGAGTCAACCTTGAGCCTGGTGAGATTTGAACAGCTGAACTGCTGAACTAGCAATCAGCTGAAGGTTGCAGTGCTGCTTTTAACCACTGCACCACCTCGGCTCCTCAAGAATACAAGAATATATATACAATACCAATGTAGATTCTTCTTCAAGCAGTTACAAGCAAACACACAGGCAGGAGAGAACAGTTAGTTTCATCTCAGCAGAGTTCAGAGTGGACTGAGAGTACCGAGTGGGCTGAGCCACGCCCAGCCTTCTAGCTTCAGTTTCGATTCTCTGCAGAGACTCAGATGTGTTTAACTCTCATTGGCTGACTTAGTTGCTGTGCCTATTCATTGGCTGACCTTGTTACCATTGGCCCTCCCAGTTCATGAATAATCTGACATTTTTTTTTATTTTTATTTTTTTAAATCCCATCAGGTCGTAGAAGATGACTTGTGGCCCCGGTTGAGTTCCTCGGAAGGTCTCCCTTTATTCTCCTGCAGCAGTGCTGCCGTGTCGGGCAGACTTCCGGAGCAAGCCGGCGAGCTGACGAAGGACAGTGATGGTTTAGGAGCAGCTTGCTCGAGAGAGGCGGTGCCGCCGGACGAGAAGGGCGGCAAAGCGCTCGGGTTGCAGGCACACGACTTGTTCGGTCGAAACCCTCCTGGGACTCTGTCTCCCTCCAACGCCAGGAATGTGGGGCCGGATCCCAAATCCTTCAAGGTCTCCCCGAGTGATGCAGCCAAAGTACAGGAAGCAGAGAGGACTCTATCAGTGGCCAGCTTCAAAAGGACATTGGAAGAATCCAACTCGGGGCCTGTGGTGAAGAAACCAAGACGCGGCCTGACCCGAAACGTTGGCGGGCAGCCCGAAAGCCTCCCTTCCACCCCTCAGCATAAAATCACCAACAGGCTGGCCATGCGCCGAAGCGTACGAGGACAGAAAAAGTTAGGTAGCACCTTATTCCACCAAACCAGGAAAGCTCTGTGTGTTTGCTGAATCTTCTCCGTCTCGTCCAGAATTCCAACCAAATCTGGAGATTTGCAGAGAATTTGAAGTTCTGTCCTCTCCTCCTTTTTATTAAAGGGGGAGGATCATTATTTTTTAAAGTAGAAGAAGGCGGGTGAATTCAGACAGATTTATCCCAACCTTTTGCCCCCTTGTAATATAACTGTGAATTTTGTAGACGTTCTTAGGAGGATAAAGAGGTTGGTGTAAAAATATATACATATATATATGCGTAAATTTATATTCCTTCTTACAACTTGTAGTCTCTTTCCCTGGGTACTTGCATTTATTGTTACAACAAAGGTAAAAATAACAAAACAATATAAAACTTGAGTTGGGATGCTGTTTTATTTTATTTTTTAAATATGGTTGGGGGGGTGGTTTAATTTAGTACAAAGTAACTAATTTGTATAACCTTCCTGTGACGACCTCACAACTTTTTAACGAAAGTAAATTATTAAAAACAGAACGGAAGATACGTATTTTCGTAGTACTTAATATGTTTTGCCTGGAATGCGCTCTATTAGAGAAATATAATAGTAGGTCTATTTTCTTCCTTTTATTAACTTTTAGATTTGTCTATTCAGAATGAAATGTACGCTGAGAAGATGCTGAGCCTTTATAACAGCTGTATGCTGGGTTCTTGTGTTTTAATTAAATTAATTAAAATACTATGCAGTACTTTAGGTCTGGCTGTATTTGCATTTGGGTTTTGATTGCTTGTTTGTTTGTTAAGACAAAGGGCCAGTATTTTAGCTAAACAAAAAGTTTTTCTCCATCAATTCTTGGTCTCCCAATTCTTGGGAGTTGCTTTTTGAAGTTCTCTTGGTGATATACTTGGAATTATGATAACATTCCTTTATGGACGTATGAGATATTTTACTATTCCAACCATCAATGGCGCACTTAAGCGTGACCACCAGAGGTTTTTAAGTTATTGGGTTAGTTTTCTAGTTTTTCTTTGCATATGTTGTCGTTGTATACCTACAATAAAATAAAATTGCTAAAAACCTGTGCAGTGCTTTCTGGTTTTTAAAAACTATTTTTAAACATAGCTGCAGCTCAGGTTTCCCATAACTTGGGTTTTGAAAGAAATTATTTCTATAATATACAGAAAAAGGAAAACCTTTCAACACAATAAAACTAGAAATAAAGATCTCTCTCTCTCTCTCTCTCTCTCTCTCTCTCTCTCTCTCTCTCTCTCTCTCTCTCTCTCTCTCTCTCTCTCTCATATTTATCTCCATCATCCATTCATTTATATCTGTCTGTCTCCATCTTTCTCATCTACATATCCATCCATCTATATCTACATGTCTCTCTCTCTCTCTCTCTCCCCCCCCCCTCCCTCCCTCTCTCTCTCCTTGTGTCATGACAAAAAATGTTGGGTAAGGAGTAGAACCTGATTTCAGGTTCTCCCTTAGAGATGAAAAAAGATAGGACATAGTTCACACCAATCCATTCAACAGAGTTTACTCTTCCTTCTTTCTGCTGTATCCATCCACTGCTTCATACAATGTCTTTGTATGAGCCATTCTAACCAGGCAGTGGTTAGAATGCAGTATTGCAGGCTAACACTGCTCACTGCCAGGAGTTCGATCCTGCGGTGGCGCAGTGGTTAAAAGCAGCACTGCAACCTTCAGCTGATTGCTAGTTCAGCAGTTCAGCTGTTCAAATCTCACCAGGCTCAAGGTTGACTCAGCCTTCCATCCTTCCGAGGTGGGTAAAATGAGGACCCAGATTGTTGGGGGCAATATGCTGAACTCTGTAAACCGCTTAGAGAGGGCTGTAAAGCACTATGAAGCGGTATATAAGTCTAAGTGCTATTGCTATCAGCTCAGCCTCCCATCCTTCTGAGGTTGGTAAAATGAGGACCCAGATTGTTGGGGGCAAAATGCTGACTTTGTAAACCGCTTAGAGAGGGCTGTAAAGCACTGTGAAGCGGTGTATAACTCGTAAGTGCTATTGCTATTGCTTACACAAAATACCCATTCAAGAACCATCCGTATTCATTCTCTGTGATCAAATCACCTCAACGGATTTTTCTTCCACTGATTGACAAGATTTGAAGTCAGCCCACCATCATTCATTGATTGCGCCTTGTTGGCAATCTTGTTTTATCCTCATCCATCCTTCTTAAGCTCATTTCCTACTACGGTAGTCGTCCTGTTCTGACCCCAAACATGACAAACCCTCTGTAGTTGAAGCAATGATTCCTTTATTAGGAGCGCCAGCAGCCCGGGCAAAAAGTTTCTCTTTTACCGCAGGCTAACAAGTCTGTCCGGCAGGGAGATGAATAGTTGTCTGCCATATCTATCCATCTCTGCCCCCCTGCCTTTTACCCCCAGAGCTAGGGTGGGGCTTCGTTAGCAGCGGTGGCTCTTCCATCCCAAGGACCGGTCCATAGATTTCCATTGCTCTCCTCTCCTCTGCCTTCTGCACATCCGCGCGTCAAGCACTGGACCCAGTTGTTCCTCCTCTTCGTCATCAGCCACCTCCAGACCTGGGGGCTGTTGACTCTCCATCTGAGGGCTGACGGACGGCACAGGCTCCGCCTCTGTCTCTCTCTGCCAGCTCCATTCCCTCTTCCCCCTCGGAGCTCTCAGGTTGCCTTGATGCTGACCCTGACTCCCATGCCTCCTCCTCCTCCTCTGATTCGGCTGCTGGAGGGGCCAGCGGCCGACAGACCACAACACCTCCACTTAATGACCATAATTTCAACCAAAATTTCCATTGCGAAGCAAGGTGAATGTTAAGGGAGCTGCACCCGATTTTATGACCTTTTTTTGGCCACGGTTGCTAAGCGAATCACTGCAGTTGTTAAATGAGTCATGCAATCATTACACAAATTTTGATCACCTGACCTTGGGGATGCTGTGACGGTTGTAAGTGTGAGGATTGGTTGTGAATTACTTTTTTCAGTGCTGTAACTTCAAATGGTCACTAAATGAATAGTTGTAAGTTGAGGAATACCTATACATCCAACTCGATTCTCATGTAGTCATCTGACATCCATAGAAAGACCAGACATGCGATTACAGGAAGTCCTCGACTTACGACCACAATTGAGCCCAGAATTTTATGTTGCTAAGTGAAAAAAATTGTTGTGAGTTTTGCCCCATTCTACAACTTTTCTCGCCACATTTGTTAAGTGAATCACCCGCAATTTTAAAATTAATAACATGGTTGTTAAGTGAATCCGGCTTCCCCATTGACTTTGCTGGTCAGAATGTCACAAAAGATGATCACGTGACCCCGGGGCACTGGAACCGTCATAAATGTGAGTCAGTTGCCAACCGTCTGAATTTTGATCATGTGACCAAGGGGATGCTGCAACCGTGATGTGTGAAAAACGGTCATAAGTCACTTTTTTCCGTGCAGTTGTAACTTCGAACAGTCACCAAATGAACCGTTGTAAGTCGAGGACTACCTGTGT
This sequence comes from Diadophis punctatus similis, assembly GCA_023053685.1. Lineage (NCBI taxonomy): Eukaryota > Metazoa > Chordata > Lepidosauria > Squamata > Dipsadidae > Diadophis > Diadophis punctatus. Next base: position 5,600,320 of record JALIGW010000001.1, read on the forward strand.
ATACTAGCCTTTTGTTTCCTTCTTTTGACAATGATTAAGTCTTTACAATAGGCCACGTAGCATCCATTTCCTTTCTATCAGAATTATAACTTAACAAAATGTAGTCATTCACTTAACAACTGCGGCAAAAAAAGGTCGTAAGATGGGGCGAAACTCACTTAACAACTGTCTTGCTTAACAGAAATGTTGGGCTCAGTGGTGGTCGTGAGTTAAGGACTACCTGTACAGGTGCAAAATATTGCATAATTCAATATTCTTCCTTTTATTTTATTCTGTCTAATGCTGGGACAGGAATTCTGGCAGTTGAAGTCCACATGTTGTACAGGGGCCCTAACTGCCCACTCCTGTATTAGACCTAACTGGTTCTTTTATTCAGCATCTTAATCACTAGACCAAATGAGTATTTTGTGAATTAACAGCCCTTAATTTTATGAAAATTAAGACCTTTTCACAAGTTTATATCCTGGTTTAAAAAAAGGCTACATTGTCAGACATCGTTTTGTCCCTCTACACTTTTCTATCTCTACATGTCCTGAAAGCGCTTTACTGTTTACGTCATTGCGTCAGCCGCCGCATGACGTCACACGCCCCGTCCTCAGTTTGCCCCTTCCCGAGTGGAAAGCGGTAAACAACCTTCCCTTTCGTCACTGGGGGGCGTGGCTTACGTATATCCGACAATCCCGAATCCCATTGGCTCTCTCCGCACCGGCTACATTACACGTCGAGCACCTCCTCCTCCTTTGAGCCCCGGATGTAAACAACTCTCCCCTCCCTTCCCCAGGTGGGAGCGTCGAAAGCATCCCAAACGTCCACGCTTTCTCAACCTAGCTTAGTTGCGGCGATTGGGCAAGAAGGAAAACGTCGGTTAGAGAGCTAGAGTGACAACCACCCCTGGCAGTGTTGCCAACCGCCCTGCTGCCTTGCTGATTGGATCCGACAGCCGTACAGAGCCCGCCTCCCCTTGCCGACCATTGGCTGACAGAGCGGCGGCCGGTGAGAGGGTCCCAAATATTGCCAGGGAGGGGAGGAAAGCGAGGCTGTTCAACGGCAGCAGGTAAGACGGAAGGAGGGGGGGAGAATTGCGGGAAGCGCGAGCGGTGGGTGGGGCTTGTTAGGGAGGGGGAGGGGAAGGGGAAGCCAGGCTGACAGGAAAGGTGGGGGAGGGTCGCGCGTGTGTGTGAGGGAGCCAATGTGGGGGGGGGGAGTTGGGGGGCACGTGTGAAGAGGGGGGGGCTGAGGCGGCCCCTTTTCAACCGTCAGTAGGAGGATATCAAGGTCCCCCGAGATTTCCTTCTCCTTCCACGCCCCCTTTTCCCCCCCTCACGGCAGCCCTGCGAGGTAGGCCAGCCTCAGAGGCAGCGACTGACCCCGAAGCCCATCATGCTGAGCCTGTGGGGCTGCCAGATATGGGGCACGGGCCTTCCTTTGGCTTCAGTGTCAATTCAAACCGTGGTTTCCACAGCCAGGGTGGGTTAAATTGCCACAGCCCTCATGGCTGTGGCAATTTAAAGGACACCCCCCCCCCCCCCAGGAAATTCTGTATAATGAGGCTTTTATTCGGGAAATCGAATTTAAATAAATGTAAATTAATAATTGACAATAATTGATAATCTGCTTGAGCAGGGGGTTGGACTAGAAGACCTCCAAGGTCCCTTCCAACTGTTATTCTGTTTTGTATTTTTTTCATCATTTATTGAAATTATCACAGGGCAACAACCGGACGGCCAGACATTGGGGTGGTAGCAGCCTTCTTTCTTTCCACTTTAGGAAGAAATTCTTTGTTTTTCTTCTTGCTGCGGTATTTTTATGATTTTTGTGTATGTTTGTGTGTGTTTACAGGTAGCCTTACAAGTACAATTGAGCCTACATTTTCTGTTGCTAAGCAAGACATTTGTTGAGTGAGTAATAGGGTTGTTAAGTGAATCTGGCTTTACCATCTTTCTTGCCACAGTTATTAAGCGGATCACTGTCATTGTTAAGTTAGCCATAACGGTTGTTAAGTGAATCTGGCTTCCCCATTGACTTTATTTTATTTTATTTTATTTGTGAGATTTATATACCGCCTCACGTGCAAGCACTCTCTAAACGGTTTACACCATTAAGCAATGTATATTTACATTGGCCCCAACAATCTGGGTCTGCATTTTACCTACCTCGGAAGGATGGAAGGCTGAGTCAACCTTGAGCCGGTGAGATTTGAACCGCTGACCTGCAGATCACAGTCAGCTAAAGTGGCCTGCAGTACTGCACTCTAACCGCTGCGCCACCTCGGCTCTAGTCAGAAGGTTGCAAAAAATATCGCATCAGTCCGGAAGACTGCAACTGTCATAAATATGAGCCAGTTACCAAGCATCTGAATTTTGATCACGTGACCATGGGGATGTTGTAAGTGTGAAAAACTTTCATGAGTCACTTTTTTCCAGTGCTGTTGTAACATTAAACGGTCACTAAACGAATGGTTGTAAATCAAGGACTACCTGTATATTGAATTTACCTAGAGTTCTTACAGGAGTCTGATTAGAAAATACACATAAACTATAGTCGACAACAAGGGACTAAGATGTGATATGCTTAGTTTATTTACATTTTAGCATGATATTGTAAAATCAGCCAGCTATAGGTGATTGATCAATCATGCTGTAGCATGTTGTATAAATGTACTGCATATTAGACTCAAGCAAGTAATTCTATGGTTGTGGGGTTCTTGGTGATCTCTGAGCTTGGTGGTTTTGTTTCAGTAATGTTTCATTACTAGATAACACCATCATTGCTAGGTAACATCATCATTGCTATTAAATAATGAGAGCAAATTCCACACTCTATTAGCACTGCTGATGTTACCTAGTTGGGTAATCAGATGTTTGCAAGAAAAAAACCAAGCTCAGAAAGCAATAAACTCCGAGCTACAAATATTCTTTTCCATTGATATTATGCTTTGGGTTAATATATGAGACCAGAGATTGGTTTTTGTGTAGGATAGAGGCAGGAATTAATTGAAAGAGCTATTAGATGTAATATACATGTTTGAATAAGGAGTGAGTGAGGAGAATACTTGGACATGTTATTTATGTTTAGCATGAGTGTAATGACATCTGTACATCACCTGATAATATCACAAATAAAATAACATTACTGAATATTCAAATTAACTAGAAATATGACCTGGAATATAGAGTGTATTTGCACAACATTCCTAACCATGGAAAATTTAATGAAGATATATTCAATTAAACCAAGTTTGAAGTTTGGAAAATATATTGAACTGTAAACTAAGCCGTGACACATTAGGTAAAAGCCAGTTGGCTAGTTTGTGGTTCACTATCTCATAGAAACCAAGCTATTGCAAACTCTAAAAGGCCGCTATTTTGATTTACTTTAATCAGATTAATGAATAACACAATAACTATTCATCCTCAATGCCATCCTTTTCCCCATTAGTGCAATATCCACGAGACACCAAATGTATTTGAATGGTATATGCTGCCAAGCAGCCTGATTGACATGTGAATCTGGCTACTTTATTTCATAAGCTGTGACTGAGCAAACAGTTCCTGTGTCGACATACTTGGCCATGGGTAACTGACTCAATTTTCTAGATTTGCATGTTAACTATACACTAACCACATGATTAAATTGTGGGTCAGTGTGCTGAGCAAACACAGCCATCGGTGGACGGTGCTCATTGATAACCAGTGGTGTGATTTGGCACGCTGTACTTTTAACTGCTTTTTAACTATTGTTTGAGTGACTGCGTTTTTTTTATTTATATCAGGCCAGTAGAATAAGAAGCTGATACCTTTTGCCTTTATTTTATTTGATCAATCCAAAAGATGTTTTTGGCAACACTTTGTCAGTTAACCTGTTATAGTAGTGGCCCAAACCTTTTGGGCCCCAGGGACTGGTTCCGTGGAGGGAGGTTTTTGGGCGGACCTGATGGGCCGTTGTTTCGAGTGCTGCCTGCATCCCGTGGATGGGCCTTTGCTTGTTTGCATGGCCCTGTTTCTGGCATTCTGCAGCCCGGTGCTGGTCCGTGGCCCGAGGGTTGGGGACCCCTGTGTTATACCGTAGTATTAGAAAAGAATGGGATTGAAAGATCTTCTGTCTCACATTTTGTAGTGTATTTTAATTGTAGGGTGTAGAAAGCCCCAATGTCAATGGGGTTACCTACTAATTTAAAAGGAAATGTTAGTGAAAAAGCAAGAATGTAAGACAGTTTAAGGAACATCTACAAGAGCATTTGATAGGGTGGGGAGTCAGAGAGACATACTACTAGAGGTGCTCTTGGGATAGGGAGGATAGAGACACTAGAAGTGTCTGAAACTGTTTGGGGTTCCTCAAAAAAACCCCAAAAAACCCTTTTTCATTCTGTATGCAACAAATTCTTAGCTGCTTTTTCCTTTAATACCTAGCTGCTCTTGGAGTTTGAGATAGAATAGCAGGGGCTGGAGTAGAAAGCAGGAGACAACCATGTATATATATATATATATATATATATATATATATATATATATATATATATATATATATATATATATATATATATATATATATATATATATATATATATATATATATATATATATATATATATACATACAGGTAGTCCTTGACTTTCAACGGTTTGTTTAATTACCATTCGAAGTTACAACAGCACTGAAAAAAGTGACTTATGACCGTTTTCACACTTACGACCGTTGCAGCTTCCCCATGGTACATGATCAAAATTCAGACGCTTGGCAACTGACTCATATTTATGACGGTTGCAGTGTCCTGGGATCATGAAATCACCTTTTGCGAGCTTCTAACAAGCAAAGTCAATGGGGAAGCCAGATTCACTTAACAACTGTTACTAATTTAACAATTGCAGGGATTCACTTAACAATCGTGGTAGGAAAGCTCATAAAATGGGGCAAAATTCACTTAACAACTGTTTCATTTAGCTACAGAAATGTTGGGCTCAATTGTGGTCATATGTCGAGGAATACCTGCACACATTTGAGGTTATGATTGACACAGTTCTACTAGCTTCAGATTTTTGGGTTATCAAAAGATACTGTGGCCCCCTGCTGGTCAGGCATGTCTATGCGCCTGAAGGATTCTTTTGAACTCATTCGTGGGCTTGTTTAAATGAGTTCTTAGAAGACTGAAAATAATAATTTAAAAATAACTTTTGGTCTTAGGAAACAACTATGTCGCTTTTCTTGGTGGGCATATATGCTTCAAAAAGGACAAGGGGGAAGGAATACCTAAGAATCAGTCAATGTAGAATAAATCTGATAAACCATTCTGGGGCTCATTGATATACGGTATTTTCTACTTATTACACTGGCTTAAGTATCCTTCTCTCTTGGGCAACCTTTTTACATTCATAAAAATGAATACAGGGCTTCTGCTAAGTAGCAAATCTAAGCTGTAAACCATATTTTTTAAAAAAACAGCGACTGGCTGTACGTTTGGATCACCTTTGGCAGGAATGGAATTTGGGTAGTGCATCCATCCTTGCTCTACTGATCATGTTATCCTTCTGGATTGACTACTCCAGGGTTTGGAGGTGGGCATCACTATTGTGCTGGTTCTCTTCCTTCCTCCGTGGCAGGCTCCAGTTGTGTAATTTTGGGTTGTGCACCAGTTGCACCTGTTCCTGGACTAGGAGGCTGTACTCTCAGTCACACCTTAGTCACTCACCTCCCAAATTGATTACTGTAAGGTGCACTACAAGGGGCTGCTCTTGAAGAGCACCTAGAAGTTGCCACTGATACAAAATGTGTTGGTGTTCTATGTGTTCCTTGACCAGTGTATGTTACAGCTCTACCCTGTGAGTTGTATTGGTTGTACAGGTTCAACTGAAGATACTGGTTGTGACCTATGGAGCCCTACGTAGGATGGGGGTGGGTTATTTGAGGAACTGCCTCTCCCTGCTTACATCTGCCCATCCCATCACGACAGAGGAGGTCTTGTCTACTAAGGAGTTTCATCGGACAAGGGCCCAGGAGGAAAGACTTTTCTGCCGTGGCACCCGCTCTCTGGAAACGGGTCATCCTCGATTTACGACCACGATGGAGCCCAACATTTCCATCGCTAAGCAAGTCACTTGTTAAGTGAGCTTTGCCCCATCTTACGACTTTTCCTGCCAGAGTTGTTAAGGGAGTCACTGCAGCTGTTAAGTTAGCAACACGGTCGTTAAGTGAATCTGGCTTCCCCATGGACTTGGTTTGTCAGAAGGTCGCGAAAGGTGGGTCATACAATCCTGGGACACTGTAAGTGTCATAAATACATGCCAGTTGCCAAGCGTCCAGATTTTGATTATGTGACCATGGGATGCTGCAATAGTCATAAGTATGAAAAACAATTTTTCCAGTGCTGTTGTAACTCTGAACGGTCACTAAACAAATGGTTGCAAGTCGAGAACTGCCTGTATTTCAGTAATGGCGAACTTTTTTTTGGCTCGGGTGCCAAAAGGGTGCGCGTGCGCGCCCACACCCATAATGCAATGCCCTCCCCCCATGCATGCACAGAACCCCTGCGCTGCCCCCTTGCGCATGCACAACCCCCCCTGTGCTGCCCCCCCGCACATGCGCATAGGCCTCACTGAAGCCTCCAGACTTCCAATAGGCCCATTGGGCCGTGTTTCGCTCTCCCCAGGGTTCAGGAAAGCCGCCTGAAGCCTGGGGAGAGCGAAAAGCGGCCCAACGGGCCAACCAGAAGTTCAGAAATGAACTTCCGGTTGACCCGTTGGGCTGTTTTCCGCTGTCCCCAGGGCCGTTGGGCCGTTTTTTCGCCGTCCCCAGACTTCAGGGGGCTTTCCCAAACCCTGGGGATGGCAAAAAACGGCCCAAAGGCCCAACCGGAAGTTCGTTTCCGAACTTCCGGTTGGGCTGTTCTTCGCTGTCCCCAGGAGGCTTTCCTGAAGCCTGGGGAGAGTGGAAATGTCCGAAAAGAAGGACGAAAATCAGCTGGAGCTGACATAGGGCAATGCCTTGCGTGCCCTCAGATATGGCTCCGTATGCCACCTGTGGTACGCGTGCCATAGGTTCGCCATCACTGCTGTATATCATCCCCCTGAGGAAGACCCACACGCCATATCTGTGCCGCCCTAGAGGCTCAACCCCGACCCTATTGGCCTTTCAAAAGACCTTGGGGACATGGCTTTGCTTCTGACCTTAGGGATCCTGAGGAGTTATGGAATGTGTGAAATAGTTTTATTTGTTTGTAAGATATCGATTGCACTGTCACGTATTTTATGGACAATTGTTTTAATTGCCTTGATTTCTTTAATGGTTTTTGCTATTATTGTGTTGATGATTCATTTGTATGTGCTAATCCAGTTGTATAAATCCCTTGACAATTCTAAAAAACCTGGGTTCAGGTATGTTTTTAGCCCATTTTTATTCTGTAAGAGGAAGAAAGCGTGCCTTTATTCTGGTGAGAGTTTTTTTCCCCCCACACAGCAAAGTCTTTTATTGTCTTTTGTACTCCAGGATAGAGGAAATAAAAGTCACGGATAGTTTCAGATGAACATTTTCCTGTGAGACTGGCAGTTGGTTGATTTCCATATTTAGTTGTGCTTTAGGTACATCTTTGAAATAATTGTTCTGATATTTGAGGGGCTGTCACAGAGAGGAGGGGGTCAACCTATTTTCCAAAATACCCTAAGGTTGGACTTGATGACCTACAACAGGGGTGTCAAACTCGCATCGTCACATGACATATTATGACTCCCCCCCCCTTTGCTAATACGGGGTGGGCGTGGCCAGTGCGTGATGCATCTGGCCTGTGGCCTGCAAGTTTACACCCCTGGCCTACAAGGTCCCTTCCAACTCTGTATTTCTGTTATTATTTGTTAAATTAATTTGCACCTATCTCACCGTGGGGCTACTCTAGGCAGTAGTTAATTTAAGCCCCACTGATTTTAGTGATAATCAGAGCCGAGGTGGCGTAGTGGTTAGAGGCAGTACTGCAGGCCACTTTAGCTGACTATGATCCACAGGTCAGCGGTTCAAATCTCACCGGCTCAAGGTTGACTCAGCCTTCCATCCTTCCGAGGTAGGTAAAATGAGGACCCAGATTGTTGGGGGCAATGTAAATATACATTGCTTACTGGTTTAAACCACTTAGAGAGTGCTTGCACTGTGAGGTGGTATATAAATCTCACTAATAAATAATTCTGGATATCACACCAAACTATATTTTATGAGCTTTCCTGCCACTTGTTTGATTTTAGCTTAATGTGATTGGATGAAGCAACCGCTGGATTAGGACTGACTTAATTTTTCTATTACTTCTATCTACATAAGAAGGTGATCAGGACATTTTTTTCAGGCAGGGCTTTAGAGATTCCAATTCAAGGTTTTGAGCTGTGGGAAGTAAAATATGTCATTGATCCATCATAACTTGTCTTTTCTGACCTGCGGACTTGCTGTTTATATACCTTGTGATATCGGTTTCTTTTTTAAATAGTGCTGTTGACGAACACTGAAGGAGTTAGTGAGGAAGAGAATGTGAGACATAATTAAAAAAACACTTTGTTTTTTGCTTCCAGGACTTTAGAACAGTAATGGCTGCTGAATCTCCCCGCCGTCCAAGCCGATGTACCGGTGGTGTGATAGTCCGGCCACAGGCTGTTACGTAAGTACTTAATAGCAATAGCACTTAAACTTATATACTGTTTCACAGTGCTTTACAGCCTTCACTATGTGGTATAGCCGCCCAGAGTCTCTGTGGAGTGGAGTGGACATACTAATGCAACTAATAAGGTATACAGAGTCAGCCTCTTGCCCCCAACAATCTGGGTCCTCATTTTACCGACCTCGGAAGGATGGAAGGCTGAGTCAACCTTGAGCTGGTCAGGATCGAACTCATGGCAGTGGGCAGAGTCAGCCTGCAATACTGCATTCTAGCCACTATGCCAGCATCACTTTATAGATACAATTCCATATAGTTCATCTAGAGTTCCAAATGGAAGATGAAACTTACATTTGTCTGCTGCTGAAGTGTGCTAAACACGCTACCTGTATGAGTGATGGAATGAAGTTTTTGGTGGTGGGTTATTTCGACTTCGTCCACTTTGGAATTGCTTTGTCTGATATAACCCAGAGTTCAAAGCAGCTGTAACAACTATGAGGTGTCATAATTAATCTCAAGTCTTAATTCTGTATGAGCATTTCAAATGCTGTCATTTTTCTTAGAAACCCCCTCTAACTTTTGAAGTCAGTTTTTATTCTTCTAGCAATTTGTAGGTACATTTACTTTTACAAAATTGTTCATAGTTGTTCATGTTATGTTCCGTTGAATTCTGATAATGAAAGTATCAAAGTTGACTTTTGTTGGGGAAAACCTGTAGCGTTCAGAAAAAATGCAGTTTTAAACCTAGCTTCTTCCAATGTTTCCTATCTTTTTTCTCATCTTATGCCCTTCATTTCTTTGGGTTACTGTTTTTTAGTCCCATTCTGTAATGTGCATGATGCTGCTTAACCTGTAATCCCACCATGGACATTTATGTATGTATATTTTTATCCGAGATCTCCCCCAGTATGTATGTTGTTGAACGTTTTTTAACTTTTTTAATATTTTAAAATTGTTCTTAAATGAATGTTTATTGTTTAGTGTTCTTTTAAAATGTTGTTCGCCACCCTGAGTCCTTAGGGAGTAGGGCGGCGTAGAAGAACCTAATAATAAATAATAAATAAATATATTAACCATTGCTGTTTTTTTTTAATGGATACTCTTCTTTCTGTTCCAGGGAGCAGTCCTACATGGAAAGTGTTGTCACATTTCTGCAAGATGTCGTACCGCAGGCAAGTGCAACTGGTTTGCTGCAATGTTTTAAACCAGCGGCCCCCAACCTTTCGGGCACCAGGGACTGGCTCCGTGGAGAGAGTTTTTCCCATGGACCAGATTGAGCGTGGTTTCTCATGCTGCCTGCATCCCGTGGATGGGGCAATACTTGTTTGCATGGCCCAGTTTCTGGCATGCCACGTGCCGGTCCACGGATCGGGGTTTGGGGACCCCTGTTTTAAACTTTGTCCTCTTGAAATGGATCCCCCCCAAGAAAGTGTAATTAAAAATGCGTGAAAAAGCTTGTGAAGTTACGTTTTATTTATTTATTTATTTATTTATTTGCGATTCTTATAGGCCGCCCTACTCCCTGAGTATAAACTATGACCCACTGACGTTAATCAGTGGGTCATAGTTTATACTGTATAGCACAGTAAGTCATCATGTGATTGGTTGGATTTTGGCTTAACATGTTACGCAAATGAGTTGTAAACTTTAAAATAAATTAAATTCAGATTATGAGTATGTATGTGGTTGCAATCACAATGGGACCACAGATGAAAAAAAGTAGTTAAGAGCCTGCTTGAAGAGAAATATTAGTACTACATAGTATTGTAGGTGAAATAAAAATACACCATGCCCTCCAGCAACTACCAGAAAACTAGTAGCTATGTAATGAAGATTTGAAAAGGACAGCACACATACAGGCAGCCAGGATAGTAAAACTATTTACTATTTTTGGAGCCAGGATGCAATATTTTATTTATTAGATTTTTATCCTGCTTGTATTACTTTATAAACAACTCAAGGCGGCAAACATACAATATCTAATACGCTTCTCCTCTTCCTCCTATTTTCCCCACAATGACAAACCTTTGAGGTGGGTTGGGCTGAGAGGGAGAAGGACTGGCCCAAAGTCACCCAGCTGGCTTTCATGCCTAAGGCTGGACTATAACTCTCAAACTCCTGGTGATTGGCCCAAAATCACCCAGCCGGCTTTCATGCCTAAGGTGGGATTTAAACTCCGTTTCCTGGTTTTTCTGCCAGCACCTTAATCACTACAGCAAATTGGCTCTGTAGTATGTCCACAGAATAGCTGTTAATGGCACAACTGAGGCTTTTTGTTTTGGGCCTCATATCTTTTTTTCTTACAGGCTTATAGCAGTACAGCCCCAACAGAAGAAAAAGAGAAAATTGTATGGATCAGATTTGAAAATTCTGACTTGAATGGTAAGTCTCTCCCCACCACTCCATCCCCAGCTTCCCACTCCAATTCACGGCCTTGTGCTTTCTGTTCCGTCTTGTGGCGCCTGCATTTTAAGAGCCATCTCTTTCCATATCAGCTGGTAACAAACGGGAGCCGTCCTTACTTGGACAGCCTATACGGGTAGTCCTCCACGTACGGCCGCAATTGAACCCCAAAATTTCCCTTGCTAAAGTAAGATAGTTGTTAAAAGTGCTCCGTTTTACGACCTTTTTTGTCACAGTTGTTAAGCAAATCACTGCAGTTGTTAAGTGAATTGTGGGGTGGTTGCACAAATTTGGTTTCCCTCAGTGACTTTGCTTGTTAGAAGCCAGCTGGAAGGTTAGAACTGGTGATCACGTGTTTTGTTTTAGATTTAGATTTATTATTAGAGTTGGAAGGGACCTTGTAGGTCATCTAGTCCAACCCCCTGCTCAAGCAGGAGTTCCTACACCACTTGAGACAGATGGCAGTCCAGTCTCCCCTTGAAGGTCGCAAGTATTGGCAAGCTGTTCCACTGGTTGATCGCTCTCACCGTCAGAAAGTTTCTCCTCACTTCCAGGTTGAATCTCTCCTTGGTCAGCTTCCATCCGTTATTCCTTGTTTGGCTTTCTGGTGCCATAGAGAACAGCCTGACCCCCTCCTCTCTGTGGCATCCCCTCAAGTATTGGAACACTGCTATCATGTCACCCCTGTTCCTTCTCTTCGCCAGACTGGCCAAGCTCAGTTCCTGCAACCGCTCTTCGTATCTTTTATTTTCCAGACCCTTTATCATCCTGGTTGCTCTTCTCTGCACTTTCTCTAGGGTTTCAATGTCTTTTTTGTGAAATAACATGGTTCCCCCCCTTAATTTCTCTACAGATAATGGAATATTTCGTTTCGTTTCGTTTTGTTTTATTTCTATGCCACCCGTCCCGCTATCCAAAGCAACTCTTTGGACTCCATGGAAGCATTGTGCTAGTCTGGCGCTTCTGGCTTTGATTCCTTTTTTTCTGATTTTCTTTCTTTTATTTTTTTAGATACGTTAAGGAATGTGGAGCTACATGAGATGCACAGCACTGGGACCGAGCCTCCTCTTCTGCTCATGATTGGCTACAGTGATGGGATACAGATATGGAGCATACCTGTAAGTATCTCGTAGCTGAGAAGAAAAGGGAAAGGTTAGCGGACAGTAAGCAGAATTTCAATGAATAGAATAGAATAGAATATAGAGTTGGAAGGGACCTTGGAGGTCTTCTAGTCCAACCCCCTGCTTAGGCAGGAAAACCTACATCATTTCAGACAAATGGCTGTACAATCTCTTCTTAAAAACTTCCAGTGTTGGAGCATTCACAACTTCTGGAGGCAGGCTGTTCCACGGATTAATTATTCTAACTGTCAGGAAATTTCTCCTTAGTTCTAAGTTGCTTCTCTCCTTGATTAGTTTCCACCCATTGCTTCTTGTTCTGCCCTCAGGTGCTTTGGAGAATAGCTTGACTCCCTCTTCTTTGTGGCAACCCCTGAGATATTGGAACTCTGTTATCATGTCTCCCCTGGTCCTTCTTTTCATAAAACTAAACTCAGGGGTGAAATCCAACAGGTTCTGACAGGTTCTGGATAACCGGTAGTGGAAATTTTGAGTAGTTCGGAGAACCGGCAAATACCACCTTTGGCTGGCCCCAGAGTGGGGAGGGAATGGGGATTTTGCAGTATCCTTCCCCTGTCACGCCTACCAAGCCACGCCCACCAAGCCACACCACGCCCACCAAGCCACACCACGCCCACCAAGCCACGCCCACAGAACTGGTAGTAAAAAAAATTGGATTTCACCACTGATAAACTTATCCAATTCCAGCAAGAATTTCAGAGTGAGGGAGATGTCCATGGAGACTCTCAGTCATCCAGGTGATGGCTGTCCCAAAAGGTGCTTTTTCAAAAGGCAACTGGACTTTGTTTTTCCTTGAAGACATTTCTCATCTCATCCAAGAAGCTTCTTCAGCTCTGACCTCAACGACTCTCAGAGAGAGCGCTAACGACCAGATGTCTGCAAGGAATATAAATCCTTCCATCCTTCACCATTCAGCCAGAACTGATGAAGCTCCTTGGATGAGAAGCGAAATGTCTTCAAGGAAAAACAAAGAAAGCTTAGTTGCCTCTTGAAAAAAGCCCCTTGGGTTCAGTCAGGGAGAATAAACTCTGTCCTCTGATGTGAAGGTTATAAAGATACTTTTTTTTTCTGTGTCTTTTCCGATGAATGAAAGAAGAGGTAGCACCGAAAATGTTTTCTGCTCCTCTGAATGGCAAAAGGATACATTTTGTGCAAAAAACCAAGCTTGGATCATAAACATTTTAAATAAAAGAATTGTAACAAGAATTTGAAGGGAGAGGGCAAGTTGCCATCTTGAGATCCTGGAGAACTATTGCCAATTAATACAGGATGTGGTAGATATCTAAATGGATCTGGTATAAAAATAATTTTCGTGGCTTATTTTTAAGTCTGAGAATTTAGGAGGATTTCCCCAGGTCAAGTCTGATTCAGAACCTCGTCCTACTCGCATAACAGACAATGCTGATAATTTTCTATCCTGAGATAAAGAAATTTTGTGTGGGACAAGACCCTGACATTCAGAAAGAGCTGGATTAGATTGACTAATATTTTATTTTACTTTTACTTTTACTTTTACTTTTACTTTTACTTTTACTTTTACTTTTACTTTTACTTTTACTTTTTTACTTTTTTACTTTTTTATTTATTTTGTTTTGTTTTGTTTTGTTTTATTTTATTATTATTATTATTTTATTTTATTATTTTATTTTATTTTATTTTATTTTATTTTATTTTATTTTATTTTATTTTATTTTATTTTATTTTATTTATTTTATTTATTTTATTATATTTTATTATATTTTATTATATTTTATTATTTTATTATATTTTATTATTATTTTATTATTTTGTTATTTTATTTTATTTCAATTCATTTTAATATTTTATTTTACTTTTTCCACTACTACTTTTTGTAGGCAGGGCAGTTGCTAGGTGAGTCACACCTGATTTTGTAACCCTTTCTGTGATGGTTGTTAAATGAATCACTGCAGTTGTTAACTGAATCGTGTGGTTGTTAAAGGAATCTGGGTTTCCCCATTGACTTTGCTTGTCGAAAGCAAACTGGGAAGGTTGCAAATGCAGATCACGTGACCTCCCCAGGACGCTTCAACCATCATAAATACATGCCAGTTGCTAAGCACCCAAATTTTGATCATGTGACTGTGGGGACACTGCAACAGTTTTCAGAGTGAGGACTGGTTATTAGTGTGAGGACCTGTTGTAAGTCACTTTTTTTTCAGTGCTGCTGTAATTTCAAATGGTTGCTAAATGAACTGTTGTAAGTCGAGGACTACCTGTATCTGTTTACAGATACGTACAGGTAGTCCTCGACTTACAACAGTTCATTTAGTGATTGTTCAAAGTTACAATGGCACTGAAAAAAGTGAGTTATGACCATTTTTCACACTTACAACTGTTGCAGCCTCCCCGTGGTCACACGATCAAACTTCAGACACTTGGCAACTGACTCATATTTATGACGGTTGCAGCATCCTGGGGCCACGTGATCCCCTTTTGCGACCTTCTGAGCAGCAAAGTCAATCGGGAAGCCGGATTCAATGAACAACCGGGTTACTAACTTTTCAACTGCAATGATTCACTTAACAACTGTGGCAAGGAAGGCCGTAAAATGGGGTATTCACTTAACAAATAACAGAATTTTTGGGCACAATCGTGATCATAACTCGAGGACTACCGTGTTTCCCTGAAAATAATACATGTCCCCATAATAAGGCCAATCAGGTTTTTCAGCGCATGTGCTGAAATAAGCCCCCCCCCAATAAGGCCCCTTTCCCAACTACTTACGCATGCGCAGCCGCCCTGCCCCATCCCTACCCCATCTGCCACTCCCAAATTGTGTCCGAACATCTTACTCGAGTCTGACAGCTCCTCCGCTTCTCTCTCTCGGCCGGTCTGTGCAGGGAAACACCTTGCAATGAAAATCAAAACTTCTCGTGAGTGCAAGCAATTAACAACTTCTCGCACTCGTGAGAAGTTTTTCTTCGCACCTCTGCCATTAAGCGACGGTGGCTCCCCCGCTTTCCCGCCACCAATCTCCCCATGCCATCAGTGACTAAAGGGGTGCTTCTCTTCCCGCCCTTCTTTAGCCGAAAGGAGGGTGGGACGAGGAAGAGATGACCCCCCCTCTGGTTGCGCTTGCTCACGCGGCGCTTCTTTCCATCATTTTCGCGATTTTCCCAGCACAGACCGGCCGGGAGAGAGACGCAGCAGAGCTTCCAGAGTCGAGTACGATGCACATCTCGCAGCCTGCCCCGCCCCATCCCCACCTGCCACCCCCAAATTGTGCCCGAACTCGAGTTGCTGCTGCTGCCCTCACTGCCGCCAGCTACAGAGGCCCCAGCCGGCTCCCTGCAGGACAAGCTCAGCTGCGGGCAGGGAGCATTGGCTGCCCGGTGTCTTGCCGAGGAACGCTGAGGAACACGACAGAGCTACAAGTCCCAGGTAGAACGTGCGTCTCGCGGCCCACCCCGCTCCGCCCCACCTGCCACCCCCAAATTGTGCCCCACCGTGAGACGCACGTCTTACCTGACACTTGTAGCTCTTATTTATTTATTTGAGGTTCTTCTATGCCGCCCTATTCCCTCAGGACTCAGGGCGGCGTACAACATTTTAGGGAACATCAAACAAATCAATTAAAAACAATTAAAAACAATTTAAAAAAAATATAACACCATACATACATGGGGGAGACATCAGATGGGAGGTCGTCTCAAAATCACCCCGCCTACAGGAAGAGCCATGTCTTAATGGCTTTTCGGAAGGCCAGCAGGGTGGGGATGATTCGGATCTGTGGCGGAAGTTGGTTCCAGAGAGCAGGGGCCCCTACAGAGAAGGCCCTCCCCCTAAGCCCCGCCAGCCGACATTATTTGGTTGACGGGACCTGGAGGAGACCCACTTTGTAGGACCTGACCGGTTGAAGGGAAGAATGAGGCAGAATGCGGTCCCGGAGATAGCCTGGTCCTAAGCCATGTAGGGCTTTAAAGATGATGATCAACACCTTGAATTGTACCCGGAGACCAATGGGCAGCCAATGCAGCTGGCGGAGTATTGGTCTCACGTGGGTGTATCTTGAAACACCCACCACAGCACTCGCAGCTGCATTTTGCACCAGCTGAAGTCTCCGAATACTCTTCAAGGGTAGCCCCATGTAGAGCGCATTGCAGTAGTCCAGTCGGGAGGTGACAAGGGCGTGAGTGACCGTGAGTAGAGCCTCCTTCTCCAAGTATGGTCGCAAATGGTGCACCAGGCGAACCTGTGGAAAAGCCCCCCTAGCCACAGCTGTAAGGTGTTGGTCTAATTTTAGCTGTGGATCTAGGAGGACTCCCAAATTGCGAACCCGTTCTGAGGGAGTTAATTTTTCTCCCTCAAGAACCAAGGAGGGACAGTCGATATAGTCCTTAGGAGGCAATATCCAGAGCCACTCAGTCTTATCGGGGTTGAGTTTGAGTCTGTTTCTCCCCATCCAGGTCCTAACGTCATCCAGGCACCGGCACATTACATCAACTGCCTCCCGTCTCGCGGCCCACACCACCCTGCCCTGTCCCACCTGCCACTCCCAAAGTGCGTCCCACCATGAGACACCTGTCCTACCTGACACTTGTAGCTCCGTCGGGTTTCTCGGCTTTGTGTCCAGGGAAGCCCATTGTAAAAGAAGACTCACGAGTTCAATCAAACTTCTCAAACTCACGAGAAGTTTTCTTTTACAATGGGCTTCCCTGGACACAATGCCGAGGAACGCAACGGAGCTACAAGTGTCAGGCAGGACGCCCGTCTTGCGGCCCAACACATCCCACCTGCCAGAAATAAGTCTCTGTGAGACTTGTCACGCCACCGCCGGTGCCTCGTGGAGCAGGACTCTGCAAGGCTTGTTGTGCCGTTGCATGCACGAACAGCAGCACTACCGCGAGGTTCAACATACCAGCATAGCTGCGAGCGGCAGGACGCCAGCTGTGCCAGTATGATGAAGCTCGTGGCAGTCCTGCTGTTCGTGCATGCAACGGCACAACAAGCGTTGCAGAGTCTTGCTCCACGAGGCGGTGGCGGCGGGTCAGCCGCTCGGCTGGCGCCAAGAACAGGGAGGGGAGTCGGCGGCGATGGGACATACAGTCCCACGCTCGCCGCCTACTGCACCCCCAAAATAATAAGCCCCCCCGATAATAAGGCCAAGGGGGGGGTCAAAAGAAAATAAGACCCTGTCTTATTTTCGGGGAAACACGGTACCTGTGTTTTAAGACAGTCTCCATATGAGTAGCGAGTTTCCCGCTTTTGAAAAGATTTTTTCCCCCTACAGCTGTCATTTCTGCAAATGAACAGTAGGTGTCGCTAAAGTACTGAGCAAGATTGGCTGTTTCAGTAACTGGGGCAGTCATGAACTGTTAAAGGGGAACAAAAGAAAACAGCAGGATATTTTGCCTTATGGAGGGTTACTCAAGTAAAGGAAGTGGGTTCTTGTGCCCTCTGCCCCCCCTTCTCCCCCCCCAGCCAATCCTGCCCTTAAGAGAGCCTTTGCCGTTTGTGAAGAATTGTGGGGATTTCTCCCATTCACAGAGTGGATTAGGTGGAGAATTGACCTAGGTCAGAGGTCTTCAAACTTGGCAACTTTCAGACTTGTGGACTTCAACTCCCAGAATTCTCCAGGCAGCTATGCTGGCTGGAGAATTCTGGGAGTTGAAGTCCACAAGTCTGAAAGTTGCCAAGTTTGAGGACCCCTGACCTAGGTAGACGTATCCTACTCTCTGTTGTGACTATATATTTTAAGGGAAATTCTTGAGCTAATCATTTTCTTCAGAAAGGAAAAAGTTTGTTTGAACCTCACACGTGTGTACTGCTAATGTAGTAAGTTGTGAGAATGTCTATGGAGATTCCCAATGATTCAGTTCATTAGTTGCCATAAAGATTCTTTTCTAAAAGGCAACTGGGCTTTCTTGGGGGGGTTCCCCCCCCCTTGAAAATGTTTCGCTTCTCATCCAAGAAGCTTCTTCAGTTCTCTGCTTCTTTGGAACTGAAGAAGCTTCTTGGATGAGAAGCGAAACATTTTCACAGGGGGGAAAAAAGTCCAGTTGCCCTTAGAAAAAGCACCTTTGGGATAAGTTCTAAGAAATTGCTTACGATTACAATTGGGACCAAAATTTCCATTGCTAAGCAAGGCATTTCTTAAGTCAGTCGGGCCCGATTTTACAACCTTTTCTTGCCATGGTTGTTAAGCTAATTATCGCAGTTATTAAGCGAGTCATACAGTCATTAAGCAAATCCAGCTTCCCCCATCGACTTTGCTTATCAGAAGGTCTCAAATGTAGTCATAAATACATGCTGGTTGCCAAAAGCCTGAATTTTGATCCTGGGGAATACTGCGTTGGTTGTAAGTGCTAGGACTGCTCACTTTTTCCAGTGCTTTGAATAGTCGCTAAACGAATGATTGTAAGTCGAGGAAAACTTTGTACATTTTAAAGTTCGCTGTCTTAAATCAGTCAGTTTTAGCAGTGTCTTCAAGCAAACTTTCCGGGTCCGTTTCTGGCCTTCCGGAGCCTACAGGAGGCCCGTTTTTCGCCCTCTCCGAGCCTCCGCGCGGACCCTGAACTTACCTGGCATGCAAAACGGGCCGCATGGAGACTCCTGGGAGGGGCGGGTGGAAGGGGTGGGGCGGGGCCAGTCAGGAGTGGGATTTGGGGGTTCTCTGAACCGCACAGAATCTTCGCTAGATGAACACGGAGCAGCCCACCCCTGAGTTGGAAGGGACCTTGGAGGTCTTCTAGTCCAACCCCCTGCTCAAGCAGGAGACACTGAACCATTTCAGACAAATGGCTGTCCAATCACTTCTTAAAAACTTCCAGTGTTGGAGCATTCACAAGTTCTGGAGGCAAATTGTTCCACGGATTAATTGTTCTAATTGTCAGGAAATTTCTCCTTAGTTCTAAGTTGCTTCTCTCCTTGTTTAGTTTCCACCCATTGCTTCTTGTCCTGCCCTCTGGTGCTTTGGAGAATAGTTTGACTCCCTCTTCTTTGTGGCAACCCCTGAGATATTGGAAGACTGCTATCATGTCTCCCCTGATCCTTCTTTTCATCAAACTAGACATACCCAGTTGCTGCAACCGTTCTTCATATGTTTTAGCTTCCAGTCCCTTAATCATCTTTATTGCTCTTCTCTGCACTCTTTCTAGAGTCTCCACATCTTTTTTACTTTGGGATGACCAAAACTGGATGCAATATTCTAACTGTCACTTTACCAAGGCATTATAAAGTGGTATTAAAACTTCACGTGATCTTGATTCTCTGACTCCGAGCACTTCAGCCCAAACAGTTTCAGTTTATCCTTGGGGGGGGGGGGAATTGAATGTCCACCAACAAAGTCTGCTCCTCTTCCCGAAAGATAAGATTCAAGGCATGCCCTTGTGTAATTGTGCTCTTTAACCGCCTTGTGCTACCTCCGTCTTAACATTTCTATATTTAGAAATATTGTCTTTTTTTTTCCCCCTTTGGAAATGTCTGCCAAGCTGTTGCCCTCCCCGTATCATGTGTAAAGTCCCACGCCGAAATTCGCTTTTATCTGTAGTGTTGTACTTTGGCTCTCTGTTCAGCTGGACACCTATTCAGCACTTAATAAAACGAATGTGCTCCAGGCAGCCCCGTTTGTGTCTGAGTGATTATGAAGTGTTTATGACAGTTCCTAAGCCGACACCCTCCGTAATGGTGTTACACGGGGCCTTGGAAACACTTCTCAGCCCTTCGTTTCTGATGGTGTGTCTCTTTCCAGTCTGAGTGGTTTCGCATTAAATCCCTTCTGAGTCAGATCTTTTGACTGCCAAAGTGTTACTTGCAAATGGAGTATCCTATTTAGATGGCCTTCAAAGGGATCTGTTAACGGTTGGGGCAGAGGAACAGCGAGGTTTTTCTCCCTTTTTTTTTTGAAGTGCCTCGTGTTAATCTATAAAACAAGAAGAAGAGAAGCTCCTTTATTTATTTATTTATTTATTTTTTGGGAAGAAAAGTGTGGGTGGGAAGGTTAAAAGGCCTCTTTAAACAAGAAGTGAAATTGTGTGTTTGTGCAATGAAATCAGACAAACCGTAAAAGGGTATGATTTATGAGTTGGGAAACGTGGGATTTTTGCTATAATTACGTTTTGCTTGTTTTTCCCCCCCCCTCCCTCCTCTCTTCTTTCTCCCCTCCTCATACGTGGAGAGCTATGTCATAAGAGAGCATATGGAGCCAAAGCCTGATTAAAATGGACATTTCTGATGCGTGAGAAACGTTGACTCATTTACTTTTGCATTGTGCAAAACGGGTCATTGAACTGCAGGGCTAAATTAAATACTTGATTGTATAGCTGTATATTACAAAAACATTATACAGGTATTGTCCTCCGCCTACAACCACACTTGAGCCCCAAATTTTTGTTACTAAGTGAGACAGCTGTTAAATGAGTTTTGCCCCATTTTACGACCTTTCTTGCTACAGTTGTTAGGCGAATCACCACAGCTAAGGTAGCAACATGGTTGTTAAGTGAATCTGGCTTTGTGGGCACCTTTGTGGGCATCGCCGATTGGGTGGGCGTGGCCAGCTTGACACCACTCCCCAAACTGCTGGCATGTTTCCTCTTTGCAATGGGTAGACCGGGCCGAAGCCACACTGGCCAGGGGTGAAATCCAGCAGGTTCTGACAGGTTCGAGAGAACCGGTAGCAGAAATTTTGAGTAGTTCGGAGAACCAGCAAATGTCACCTCTGGCTGGCCCCAGAGTTTATTTATTATTTATTAGTGATATTTATATACCGCCTCATAGTTCAACCACTCTCTAAGCGGTTTACACCATTAAGCAATGTATATATATTTACATTGCCCCCAACAATCTGGGTCCTCATTTTACCCTACCTCGGAAGGATGGAAGGCTGAGTCAACCTTGAGCCGGTGAGATTTGAACAGCTGAACTCAAATGATAGTCAGCTAAAGTAGCCTGCAGTACTGCTCTCTAACCGCTGAGCCACCTCGGCTCTTTTAAAGTGGGGAGGGAATGGAGATTTTGCAGTATCCTTCCCCTGCCACCAACCCACGCCCACCAAGCCACACCACGCCATGCCCACAGAACTGGTAGTAAAAAAATTTGGATTTCACCACTGAGTTACGCTGGCCTGATGTTTCCTCTTCGCATTGGGTAGGCTGGGCCAAAGCGACGCGGGCCGGACCCTTACATTTTCTAGGACGGCCCCACGGGGCGGGTCCGACCACATCGAGGGCCGGATTTGGCCAGCGGGCCTTGTGTTTGACACCCCTGCTCTACAATCATGGTGCTAGCTTAACAACTGCAGTGATTCGTTTAACAACTGTGACAAGAAAGGTCAGCTGGGGCAAAACTCACTTAACGACTGTCTTGCTTAGCAACATAGATTTTGGGCTCAACTGTAGTTATAAGGAGGACTCAATTGTAATTGCTGTGAGGACTAGCTGTGTTGGTTAGACCTTGTCTGAATTTTGACTTGGGTCTTTAATCTGATTTAAAGGAGGGAGACCTTAAAGAGCAACAACACGCATCTGGTCAGTTTGGATTCAGCTTCAGCAGTCATGGACATAACTGGATTTTGACCCTCTCCATCACTGGAACCCAGAACTCAGCCTTCTCCATGCTGTCATAATCTATGACGGTTAATGTGTGTCAATGGAGATGTTCTCTACTAATGTGCCCAATTCTCCTTTAAAACCGTGTTTCCCAACCTTGACAACTTGAAGATGTCTGGACTTCAACTCCCAGAATTCCCCAGCCAGGCTGTGGAATTCTGGGAGTTGAAGTCCAGACATCTTCAAGTTGCCAAGGTTGGGAAACACTGCTTTAAAAGCTTCTGGTGACGGATGCCCCTCGCTGTATCAGGATATTAGTTTTGTCTCTACCAGCTCTGAGCGAATGTAGGCTCATCGATTCTGCTCTAAGACCCAAGACTTTGGCATGGGTCAAAAAGGGAGGGAGGGAGGGAAAGGGAAGCAAGACAGTGCTTCATTGTGTGCAGGTAGTCCTCAACTTACAACAGTTCACTTAGTGACTGTTCGAAGTTTTTCAAACTTAAGACCGTGGCAGCATTCCCAATTTATTCCCAATTTATATTAATATTGATTGTTTCCTGATTGCTTATTTGTACCCTATGACAATCATTAAGTGTTGTATCTCATGATTCTTGACGAATGTGTCTTTTCTTTTATGTACACTGAGAGCATATGCACCAAAGACAAATTCCTTGTGTGTCCAATCACACTTGGCCAATAGAGAATTCTACTCTACTCTACTCTACTCTACTCTACTCTACTCTACTCTACTCTACTCTACTCTACTCTACTCTACTCTACTCTATATTCTATTCTATTCTATTCTATTCTATTCTATTCTATTCTATTCTATTCTATTCCATTCCATTCCATTCCATTCCATTCCATTCCATTCCATTCCATTGCTATTTTATTCCATTCCATTCCATTCCATTCCATTCCATTCGCTATTCTATTCCATTCGCTATTCTATTCTATTCTATTCTATTCTATTCTATTCTATTCTATTCTATTCTATTCCATTCCATTCCATTCCATTCCATTCCATTCCATTCCATTCCATTCCATTCCATATTTTCTATTCTATTCTATTCTATTCTATTCTATTCTATTCTATTCTATTCTATTCTATTCTATTCTATTCTATTCTATTCTATTCCATTCCATTCCATTCCATTCCATTCCATTCCATTCCATTCCATTCCATTCTAAATTCTAGTCTAGTCTAGTCTAGTCTATGCAATGGTCACGTGGTTTATATTTGGATGCTTGACAACTGGTTCATAGTTATGACGGTTGAGTGTCCCGGGGCCACGTGAACCTCTTTTGCGACCTTCTGATGAGCAGAGCCAATGGGAGAAGCCAGATTCACTTAACAACCATGTTATTAACTTAACAACTGCAGTGATTCACTTAACGAAAGTGGCAAGAAAAGTCGTAAAATGGGGCAAAGCTCACTTAACAAATTTCTCACTTAACAATGTAAGTCTTGGCCTCCATTGGGGTCGTAAGGGGAGGACTACTTGTATAGGTAGTCCTCGAGTTACGACCGCAATTGGGACCAGAAATTTCTGTTGCTAAATAAGGCCATCATTCTTTGAGTCACAACCAATGTTACAACCTTTGTTGTTAAGCAAAATCACTGCAGTTAAGTGAATTACACGGTGAATAAATGAATCTGGCTTCCGTTCGATTTTGTTCGTTGGAAGCCGGCTGGGAAGGTTGCAAATGGCGATCCCATGACCCCCCCCCAGCGTTGAAATTTTGATCACGTGACCATGGGGGAATGCTGCAGCGGTTGTAAGTGTGAAAAACGATCATAGGTCACTTTTTCAGCGATGATGTAATTTTGAACGGTCACTAAATGAACTGTTGTACGTTGAGGATTACCTATATATAAACATTATGTTTATAGGAAAAGGCTGAATCTGCCCCAAAACTTAAAATTGCCCCATCTATTCTGTTCACTGTTGATCCCGTGCAGAGTTTTATCTTTTTTGGGGTCTTATTTATTGCACCAAAAAATGGAAACTGCACATAGATGGATATTGCTGAGCTTGAAAGGTGTTTCCTGTCTCTGGAACCCTACAGATAACATCGCAAATATGTCGGCTCCCAATGAGCAGAGTTTGATTGTAGCAGTTAAAATTCCTTATAATCTGCGATATACGGGTAGTCCTCAATTTACAGCAGTTCATGTAGTGACTGTTCAAAGTTACAACAGATGCAGAAAAAAAGTGACTTATGACCATTTTTCACACTTACGGCTGTTGCAACATCCCCATGGTCAAGTGATCAAAATTCGGATGCTTGGCATCTAGTTCATATTTAGAATAGAATACAATAGAATTCTTTATTGGCCAAGTGTGATTGGACACACAAGGAATTTGTCTTTGGTGCATATGCTCTCAGTGTACATAAAAGAAAAGATAAGTTTGTCAAGAATCATAAGGTACAACACTTAATGACAGTCCGGGTACAAATAAGCAATCAAATCATATTAGGAACCAGTCAATATAAATTGTAAGGATACAAACAACAAAGTTACAGTCATACAGTCATTAGTGGGAGGAGATGGGTGATGGGAACAATGAGAAGATTAATAGTAGTGCAGACTTAGTGAATAGTTTGACAGTGGTGAGGGAATTATTTGTTTAGCAGAGTGATGGCGTTCAGGAAAAAACTGTTCTTTTGTCTAGTTGTCTTGGTGTGCAGTGCTCTATAGCGTCGTTTTGAGGGTAGGAGTTGAAACAATTTATGTCCAGGATGCGAGGGGTCAGTAAATATTTTCACGGCCCTCTTTTTGACTCGTGCAGTTTACAGGTCCTCAATGGAAGGCAGATTAGTAGCGATTGTTTTTTCTGCAGTTCTGACTGTTGCCGTATCCTGGGGTCATGTGATCCCCTTTTACGACCTTCCGAAGAGCAATGTCAATGTGGGAAACCAGATTCACCTTAAACAAATGCGATGATTCACTTAACTACTGTGGCAGGAGAAGTCGTAAAATGGGGCGAACTCACTTCACAAATGTTTCACTCAGCGACATAAATGCTGGGCTCAATTGTGGTCGTGACTCGAGGACGACCTGTATTTTGAAATGTGTGATGTTAACATTTCTTTTTTTTTAACTCAAGAAGGAAATTACTTTGGCAGCAGTCTTGTAGCTTAAAACACGCATTAACACACACATGAGGAAGTGGGGGGGGGAAGCAGACAGGGCAGCCTGCACTTACAACCATTCCTTTAGCAATCATTCGATTTTACGACGACACTGAAAAAAAGTGACTTAGCAACCGGTCCTCACAATTACGACAGTCCACAACAATGGGGAATTAGAGAGGTTGTTGAGCAGCAAATGTGAGTAGAATTCGAGCTAAGATGCATGAGGAGTTCACTCAGTTAGAACTGAGCCTGCTTTCTTTTTGGAGAAAGTTTGTTAAAGAAAATGCCTCTCGCCACTGTTTTACATCAGGAAATAAAAGATACTGAAATCCGGAGCTGCCTTACATTTTCACCAACTGCACATGCAAAGACAAACAAAAACCATTTGTTAGATGGGATTATGAGGGCTTGTCAGGCTCTAAGACTCCGCAGAGACGCCAACCATTGATCAGAGGAGCCTTTGAAAACTTGCCTGCCGGAATAATCTCAGCAATGATTTAAAAAGAAAAAATTAAAACATTTCCCCCCCCTGCCTGTCTTTTGCAGTGTAAAACTCTCCCCAGTTAGGTTATGCTGAGCCCCGACTTTCTGCACTTGACTGTCTTCACAAGGGGCAAAATTGCATGGGGGCCTTGTTTCAAAACTTATCTGCAGACAGTCAAGTCCAGGTTTTAGTAGCAATCAATTTTGTTTCCTTATTAAGTCAGCTTGCTGGACCAGTGGTTCTCAACCTTCCTAATGCCGCGACCCTTTAATACAGTTCCTCATGTTGTGGTGACCCCCCAACCATAAAATAATAAAATTATTAGGAAACTCAGGGGAGGGTTCTAACTTACCTCGCTGCCGGTTCGCTTCCTCCTGCGCTGCGTGGCCGAAGAATAGCTGAATTTTTTTTAAAAAAATGCAAAAAAAAGAAAGCCGAAAACAAGATGGCGACAAAGTTCCCATGGTACAGATATATATATTTTTCGCAGTAGTCTATTTGCATGTGGGTGGACCCGCCTGGAGACGGATAGAGGAGCGGTGTCTCGGTTCCTAAGACCATCGGAAATATGTGTTTTCCGATGGTCTTAAGGTGACCCCTGTGAAAGGGTTATTTGACCCCCAAAGGGGTCGCGACCCACAGGTTGAGATCCGCTGTGCTAGATGATCTGGAAGTGGGGTGCGTGGAAGGAGAAGTAGGGGGGCAGGGAAGGTATGTTGTGGACCCCTAAAAGATTCCAACTGACGGGGTCCAGGAAGAGAACCTTCTCTGTCATTGTCCATGATCTCTACACCATTCTCCTCCCCCCACCCCCCCACCCCAAGAGGTGAGAATAGAACATAGAATAATAGAATTGGAATGGGCCTTGGAGGTCATCTAGTCCAACCCTCTGCTCAAGCAGGAGATTCTATATACCATTTCAAATAAATGATTGTCCAGTCATTTATTTATTTATTTATTTATTTATTTATTTATTTATTTATTTATTTATTTATTTATTTATTTATTTATTTATTTATTTATATACCGCCTCACAGTGCAAGCACTCTCTAAGCGGTTTACAGCAGTAAGCATTGTATATTTATATTGCCCCCAACAATCTGGGTCCTCATTTTACCTACCTCGGAAGGATGGAAGGCTGAGTCAGCCTTGAGCTGGTGAGATTTGAACCGCTGACCTGTGGATCACAGTCAGCTAAAGTGGCCTGCAGTACCCCACTCTAACCGCTGCGCCACCTCGGCTCTTTTTGAAAGCCTCCAGTGATGGAGCACCCACAACTTCTGAAGGCAAGTTGTTCCATTGGTTGATTGCCTTCATCATTGGGAAATTTCTCCTTGGTTCTAGGTTGCTTCTCTCCTTGGTTAGTTTGCACCCATTGTTTCTCGTCTTGCCTTTTGGCGCTTTGGAAAATAGTTTGACCCATTTGTCTTTATAGGAGCTCCTCAAATATTGGAAGACTGCAATCATGTCACCCCTAGTCCTTCTTTTCATTAGACTAGACATACCCAGTTCCTGCAACCGTTCTTCATATGTTTTAGCCTCCAGTTCATCTTTGTTGCTCTTCTCTGCACTGTTTCCAGAGTCTCAACATCTTTTTAAAAATATTGTGGTGACCAGAACTGGATGCAGTATTCCAAGTGTGGTCTTACTAAGGCTTTGTAAAGTGGTACTAGAACTTCCCCTGATCTTGATTCTATGCCTCTATTAACGCAGCCTAGGATTGCATTGGCTTTTTTGTTTCAAAGGTGCTTTTTTCAAGAGGCAACTGGACTTTCTGGGGTTTTTTTGAAGACGTTTCACTTCTTAACCAAGAAGCTTCTTCGGTTCTGACTGAATGGTGGGGAATGGAAGGATTTAAACTCCTTGCAGACAGTTGGTCATTTGCGTCCTTTTTAGAGAGTCGTTGAGGCTACTTGGAGGTTTATCTGTGTCCTCAGACTCACCTGAGTGGTGCAAATGGGTGTGGAGCCTTCTTGGAACTGCTGAAAGGACCTTGCTGTAGACTGGAGATAGATGATGTCGTATCCCTTCCCCTCTGCCTAGTCTCTCTGTGAAAGAGACAGATGGTTCTAAAATGGGATAACTAAATAAGATTTTTACTTGCCTGGCGGGGCTTGATTTGGGTCCTCCAGGAAATGTGGATCTTCCGAGGAACACGTTTTCCCATTGCATTTAATCACAATGTGGTTTCTCCATGTGCAGGAGCTGCACTTTGGTGATATATCTAAAGCAGTGGTGGGTTGCTGTCTTACCGGTGCCGGTGCGCTGCGTGCGCATCTCCAAGTTTCGGGGGGGGGGGCGCTTGCTCGCGTGAGATTTCGGCGCGATTTTGCTTCCGCGCATGTGCGGAAGCAAAATCTCACCAAAATCTCTCACAGGCGCGCGTCCCCTCGTGAGATTTCGGCACGATTTTGCTTCCGCACATGCGCAGAAGCAAAATCGACCCACAATCACCGGGAAAAAATGGCGACACGCGCGATGGACCAGCAGAGAGGGCTCCGGAGCGGTTGCGCAATCCGCCGCTCCCTACCGGAGCTGTGCATTGGGCAGCTCCGGCAGGAACCCACCTCTGATCTGAAGCCTTACAGCAGGCCTGCTCTTTTTATTAATAACTTGACATTCCTGTCACTTTTTCAGAAGGAGGACATGTGCCTCACACATCAGCTCTGCCAGCACCCCACCCAGTTGTGGTAGAAATATTAAACCACTGGCAATTCACTACTCTTGATGATGTCCCAGTTTTCATTTTGTTATTTCTCTCATGATTGGGTACAAAGTTTTTCTTCTCTTTTTCTTTTGGGTTAATCCTTTCCATTTCTCCGCGCGCCCCCCCCTCTCCTCCCCATATGAAAGCTATTTTCCATGGTTGGAAAATATTTGTTTGCACAGTAAAGAGAAACGGTATTCCTTTTGTTTTTGTTTATGATGGATTCAAAGTGGTACGCTCCCAGACAACAAAGCCTGTCATCGGGAATTAAGACAAGGATTCGAATTTATCCTTGAAGTCTTTTTCTCTGCCGTCCTAAAATTTCTGGTTCCAGATGTCAAGGAGACAAAAGGCACCTCTTCAGTTCTGCATGCTGTTTTTTCTCCCCGCTTTGCACATTTGGGATGGGGCTTTTCGCGCGGCAGGTGAGGCTGGGCTACAGGTGTAAGGCTTGTTACACTTCTGAAGAGGCCGGCCTCTAGCTGTTCACGTCTCGCAAAAGATGCCAAGCCAAGCAGTCTTTTTTTCAAAAGAATTTTTTCCCACCAACTTTAGATGAACATTGATACATATACCATAATATCAAAACATACATAATTATACATTTCTGTCCGAATGCCATAAAGAAATTCCTAAATTTGGACCCTTTGTACTTTTATCTCCCATCTGTTTTCCTTCTATATTCCATACTACTTCCCTCCCTCTATCTCCCTCTCTTCCCTCTACCTTATTTCTCCCTCTTTCCTACTTCCCTCCTCCCTCTCTCCCCTTCCTTTCTACTTCCTCTTCCTCCCTCTTGTCCTTCCCTGAGTGCATCTAATCATAATCCATTTTATAGTCAACAGGCGAGCAATTCAAATCCCTAACTTCATTCCAGCATCGGTGCTACTCTTAAACTTATACCTTTTCCTTTATCCATATATATAGGCATTCTATAAAAGCAAGCATCTCTTCCACGGGGATTTTACACTCTGATGAAGTCAACAGGTGTTGATGAAAGCTTAGCAATTTTAATAGTAGTTTTAAATAAAATTTTAAACGTTCCAGAGATTGTGAACCTCCTATTTTTGTCGCCTGGGTCTACCACCTTTAATTTTCAATTATCTTCCAAATTAATCGCTATAGCTTATCTTCCAGACATATTCATTGTCTCTTGTACCTCTTAATTTTAGGCCGTACTCCTCCCTTTCCTCAATTTATATCTTTACTCATTGATTCTCAGTTAATCCTTTTAAGATACAGGTAGTCCTCAACGTACGACCACAAATGAGGATGAAATTTCCGTTGCTAAGCAAGAGAGTTGTTAAGTGAATTCTGCCCCATTTTACGACTTTTCTGGCCATGGTTGTGAAGTGAAACATTGCAGTTGTTAAGTTAGTCCCAGGGTTATTAAGTAAATCTTAATAAGTACAGGTAGTCCTCAACCTACGACCACAATTGAGCCCAACATTTATGTTGCTAAGTGAGGACTTTGTTAAGTGAGGTAAACCCCATTGTACAACTTATGTTGCCACATTTGTTAAGTGAATCACTGCAGTTGTTAAATTACTAAGACGGTTAAGTGAATGTGGTTTCCCCATTGATCTTGCTTGTCAGAAAGCTGCGGAAGGGGATCATGTGATTCCCGGGACACTGGAACCGTCATAAATATGAATCAGTTGCCAAGCATCTGAATGTAAAACACTTGACCGTGAGGATGCTGCATCGGTCAAGTGAAAAATGGTCATAAGTCATCTTTCTCAGTGCTGTTGTAACTTCGAACGGTCACTGAGTGAACTGTTGTAAGTCGAGGACTACCTGTATAAATGTCATGGATATAACCCAAAACAATATTAATGCTAATTTCCCAATGTTCTGCCTCTAACACTGAACATCTATCCATCTAGATTAATAACCAAATAGAGGTGAGGAATTAATTTAAAAAAAAGTGATCACATGACCTTAGGACACTGCAATCGTCATAAGTACACGCCAGTTGCCAAGCGTCTGAAATTTGATCACATGACCGTGCGGATGGTGCAACAGTCTCAAGTGTGAAAAGCGGTCCTAAGTCGCTTTTTTCAGCGCCACTGTAACTTCGAATGGGCCACTAAAGGAACGATTGTAAGTCAAGGACTAACTGTACACCTGTAGCTGCTCCGAAGTCTCCTGTTTTATCCTGGGAGCCCGTCTCACGAAGGAAGGAGAAAATTTGGGCTCGGAGGGAGACTTAGGATTTTCACCTAGGAATGGGGGCTGCCTAGGTGGGATTAGTCCAAACTAGGATTGTTGTGAGAGAGAGAGAGCGAGAGAGCGAGAGAGAGCGAGAGAGCGAGAGAGCGAGAGAGAGAGAGAGAGAGAGAGAGAGAGAGAGAGAGAGAGAGAGAGAGAGAGAGAGACCCGCAGATGGGAGTCAACATCCCCCAGGTCTGGAGGTGGCTGAGGAGGAACAGCTGGGTCCAGTGCCTGATGCGTGGATGCGCAGAAGGCAGAGGAGAGGAGAGCAGTGGAAATCCATGGGCTGGTCCTTTGGACGGAAGAGCCACCACTGCTAACAAAGCCATACCCTAGCTCTGGGGATAAAAGGCAGCGGGCGGAGTTGAATAGGTGTGGCAGACAACTATTCATCTTCCGGCGGGACAGCCTTGTTAGCCTGGGGCTGCCGACATTCCTAATAAAGGAATCTTTTGAGTTCACGTCAGAGGGTTTGTCGTATTTGGGGAACTGGGTCAGAACAAGGATCCCTGAACGGGTTTTCCACAGGTGTTTTCTTTTTTTGCTTCTTTTAATCTTCTAAACTTCCGTTACTTCCTTCCCCTTCACCCCAAGTTCCTACAGAAGTGTTTGCTCCTTTGGAGAGAGATCAAAAGTTGTTAGGCTTGGTCTCGTGGCGTCAATTTGCTTTTCCGCCTTCCTGTTTTGATTACACACATGAAATGCACATTGAAGGTCACAGTTTCAACCCATATCTGTATTGGTTAATATCCATTCAAGGGTAGTTGATCAGATTCTGCTAAGAGTTAAAGTGGTTAGCAACACATATCAGGAATTTCCTGGAAGGACTCCACTTGGGCTTCCAACAGATGTCGGGTGACTTAAAGGCCCCCGTTGTTCTTCTTCAGAGCTCCTTGACTTATGACCACAATTGGGAGCAGAATTTCTGTTACTAAGCACGGCAGTTTTAAGTTACTCGCACCCAATTTTATGACCTTTTTTGCCATGGTGTTAAGCAAATCATTAGTTATTAAATGAATCATACGGTCATTAAGCAAATCTGGCTTTCCTCTATTGACTTTGCTTGTCAGAAGCTGGCTGGGAATGTCCCAAGTGATGATCGCATGACCCCCCCCCCAGGCTGTTGCCGAGATGGTGCAGTGGTTAAATGCAGCACTGCAGGCTACTGCTAGTTCAGCAGTTCAGCTGTTCAAATCTCACCGGCTCAAGGTTGACTCAGCCTTCCATCCTTCTGAGGTCGGTAAAATGAGGACCCAGATTGTTGGGGGCAATATGTTGAACTCTGTAAACCACCTAGAGAGGGCTGTAAAGCACTATGAAGCGGTATATAAGTCTAAGATTGCTATTGCGACTATTGCAAATATATGCTAATTACCAAGTGCCCGAATTTTAATCGTGTGACCGTGGGGATGTTGCGAAGTTCGTTAAGTCCGAGGACAGGGGTTAGGTCACTTTTTTCAGCGCTGTTGTAACTTGGAATGGTCACTAAATGAATGGTTACAAGTCAAGGATTACCGGTAATTTGGTTTTGGAAGGCAACACCTTCCCTTTTCCCTTGATTGGGCAGGTAGCAATTTTCTACCAATAACTTCAGATAGTCCTCGACTTATGACCACAACCGAGCCCAAAATTTATGTTGCCGAGTGAGACATTTGTTAAGCAAATTTTGGCCTATTTTATGACTTTTCTTGCCATGGTTGTTAAGTGGATGTGACCCCAGGGCGCTGCAACTGTCATAAATATGAGTTAGTTGCCAAGCATCTGAATTTTGGTCGTGTGACCATGGGGATCCTGCAACGGTCATAAGTGTGAAAAACTGACCCGGGAAACAACAGACCAATCAGCCTAACATCAATACCTGGGAAGGTACTGGAAAAAATAATATAAAAAACACAGATCTGTGAACACCTAGAAACAAATGAAGTTATAACTAGTAGCCAGCACGGGTTTATTAAAAACAGATCATTGCCAAACCAATCTTATTTCATTCTTTGACAAAGTGACTGAATTAGTAGAGCAGCGAAATGCTGTGGACATAATATACTTAGACTTCAGCAAGGCATTCGACAAAGTAGACCACAACCTACTTCTTAGTAAGCTAGAAAAAGGTGAAGCTGTTTTGCAGGACTGGGATGCCACTTACAACCATGGTCACAAGTCACTTTTTTTTCAGTGTTGTTGTAACTTTGAACGGTCACTAAACGAACCGTTGTAAATTGAGGACTACCTGTATTACTGCCGTTTGTCCTTCCATTTGTTTTAATCTCGACGTTCTTTGCACGGCCTTCAAAATGGTTGACTGGGATTTTTTTGATCACGCTCGGGGACTGTCCATACGCTGCAAGATTTCATCCCTTCCAGTTGTTTATGTTTCTTGGAATGAATTACAGCTTTCATTTGCTCTGTTCTAGTCATGAGATCCATCCCCCCCCTCCGCCCCCCCCAACCCTCAATTATGTCAATGAAATCATATTTGCTTTCCTGGATGAAAAGTATACGCTCACCTTATTTATTTTCTATACCCTGAGTCTCCGTAGTTTAGACAATGAAGAGCATGAACTTGGTGGTGAGCCGGTGTTTGTCCTGATCTTTTATGGAGCGAAGTTTAATAGCTTCTGTTAAAGCAACATTCCATAAACTTGGCAGATCATAACTGCAGGGCTCCTGTCACCACGGTAGAATGTTTTTGTTTTTCTTTGACCCCTTTACAGGCTTTCAGGAGAGGCTGAGTACACAGTTGACTTAGAGGAAAAAGCGCTTAGGCGCTCCTCTCCGACAAGCTCATATTATCTTTCTTTGGGTAGTGGGTGACTTAATACACTTTCGACAGTAAATAATCTCTCAGTCACCCCTGACGGGCAATTAGAAGCTCCTGAGAGGCACCTCTTGCAGTCAGGAACTGTTTTGGAGGGCTTGGATACGCTTCAGACAGTGCTAGATGGAGGAGAAGGACAGGCAGAGCCTGGGGGTGGAGACAAGAGAGGAATCAGCCTAGAATCGTTATGTCCACACAAGGGGTCTAAATCCAATCCTTCTTGAATTCTGTTAACTTTAGTGCCAATTTAGTGCTGACCGTTAGTAGATTCTTGTGTATAGCCATGAGCAATAAATCAGTTTTGAACTGGAACTTAATGTGTGGGCCTGATTCTTTGTGCCTGACATTACAGTCCCTTTGAGCTCATAGCTCCTTCCTTCCTTCCTTCCTTCCTTCCTTCCTTCCTTCCTTCCTTCCTTCCTTCCTTCCTTCCTTCCTTCCTTCCTTCCTTTCTTCCTTCCTTCCTTCCTTCCTCCTTCCCTTCCCTTCCCTCCCTCCCTCCCTCCCTCTCTCCCTTCCTTCCTTCCTTCCTTCCTTCCTTCCTCCTTCCCTTCCCCTTCCTTCCTTCCTTCCTTCCCCTTCCTTCCTTCCTTCCTTCCTTCCTTCCTTCCTTCCTTCCTTCCTTCCTTCTTCCCTTCCCTTCCCTTCCCTTCCCTTCCTTTCCTCCCTCCCTCCCTCCCTCCCTCCCTTCCCCTTCCTTCCTTCCTTCCTTCCTTCCTTCCTCCTTCCCTTCCCTTCCCTTCCCTCCCTCCCTCCCCTCCCTCCCTCCCTCCCTTCCTTCCCCTTCCTTCCTTCCTTCCTTCCTTCCTTCCTTCCTTCCTTCCTTCTTCCCTTCCCTCCCTCCCTCCCTCCCTCCCTTCCTTCCTTCCCCTTCCTTCCTTCCTTCCTTCCTTCCTTCCTTCCTCCCTCCCTCCCTCCCTCCCTCCCTCCCTCCCTTCCTTCCTTCCCCTTCCTTCCTTCCTTCCTTCCTTCCTTCCTTCCTTCCTTCCTCCCTCCCTCCCTCCCTCCCTCCCTTCCTTCCCCTTCCTTCCTTCCTTCCTTCCTTCCTTCCTTCCTTCCTTCCTTCCTCCTTCCCTTCCCTTCCCTTCCCTTCCCTTCCCTTCCCTCCCTCCCTCCCTCCCTCCCTTCCTTCCCCTTCCTTCCTTCCTTCCTTCCTTCCTTCCTTCCTTCCTTCCTTCCTTCCTTCCTTCCTCCTTCCCTTCCCTTCCCTTCCCTCCCTCCCTCCTTCCCTCCCTCCCTCCCTTCCTTCCCCTTCCTTCCTTCCTTCCTTCCTTCCTTCCTTCCTTCCTTCCTTCCTTCCTTCCTTCCTTCCTTCCTTCCTTCCTTCCTTCTTCCCTTCCCTCCCTCCCTCCCTCCCTCCCTCCCTCCCTCCCTCCCCCTTCCTTCCCCTCCCTCCCTCCCTCCCTCCCTCCCTTCCAAGGTCTGGTTCTTTGACAAGTTCCTGTTAACTCTCCATGTTCATATGCTCAGCATTGGGATTGTTTCTTTTTTCTTTTTTGAAATTGTAATATGATTTTTAGCGGCCTGTTGTTTTACATTGTTTTACATTTATGCTGGAATCCTGAGTTCTATTCAGTCGCATGTAGAACTGTAAATAATGACATCTCTTTATCAAACCTTACACATATTATAATTTATTACATTATTTAATTCACTGGATAAATCCCATATTTTTCTATAAGTTCTGATGGTTCTGTGGAAAGTTCCAATGATTAGAAGTTTAATTGTTGTCTGAAAGTTTGGAAATAGTTACTCCAAGGAAACATTCCTCCTTTGTGGTTCTAAATGCATCATTTTTTTTGTACAAAATCTGAGATGAAAATTGATGTAAACAGATCATTCGAAAATTCCACTGAGTTTATGGGGAAAGTTCAAATGTAGTAAAAATAACTGCTTCAAGAATATATTAATATACTAAATTAGAAATATTCCTTTGTTAATAATTTTAACATTTTCTAGCAGATATGATATTAAGATTTTTTAATTGAAAGAATATTATTAGCTTTTCTTTATCCAATCTGTAGTTATCTGATTGGAGTGTTAGTATTTTTTATTTTTGTCTTTATCGTTCATAATATATTTGGATTTTGCTTCATTATGGAATTACAGATAAAATAACAAAAGACAGCATAAATAATGATAGGATTTTGCTTATATTTTAGTACAGCTCTGTTATATTTCCTGCTTTAAACATTTGGAAGATGTTTTAACAGAAGTATAATTTTGACCCTCATGGCTTATATCAAGGTCCTTACAAAACATTCCTACTTTTGGATGTTCCTGCAGAAACATTTATTTATGTTACTTTTATGATGGTTTATTGGGCAAGTTAAGTGGCTTACAAACACAATAAAACATATAACATACAGCTCAGTCCAATTAATAAAGTCATACACAATCAGTCCATAAAATAAAGGACGAACGATTACAAGTAGTTTTGATCATAAAACTGGCGAGTATATCTTTTTTTCATTTGGAAGTTATGTACAATTTGTTCTAGATCGGTTTATTTCCAATCAACTTTTCAAGCCATTCGGAGGAGAAATTTGGATTGCTAAAGATTTCAGAATGATAATATATTAAACTAAAACTTCATTAGGTCAGCCAGGTCATGTTTGTGCCAAAGGTGATTTTTAAAAAGCAGCTGCTAGACTTTCTTTGTCTTTTTTCCTTGAAGACGTTTCGCTTCTCATCCAAGAAGCTTCTTCTGTTCTGAAGAAGCAGAGAACTGATGAAGCTTCTTGGAGGAGAAGTGAAACATCTTCAAGGAAAAAACAAAGAAAGCCCAGTTGCCTTTTGAAAACCACCTTTGGGTTGATGTATTAAGAGCGTCTAAAATACCCGAATTATTACCACTATTGGATTATCATTACTTTAAATAGCTTTAAATGACTAAAAGTTTAACTAAAAGTTAAGGTTCCATGATTATTTGCATGAATTCTGGAATAGGTAATGAGAGTGTAAGGACATGAATGCGCTTCTGAATTATCCCACAGGTGCTTTTTTCAAGAGGCAACTGGACTTTCTTGTTTTTCTTCGAAGACGTTTCGCTCCTCATCCAAGAAGCTTCTTGGATGAGAAGCAAAACGTCTTCAAAGAAAAACCAAGAAAGTCCAGTTGCCTCTTGAAAAAAGCACCTTTGAGACAACCATGACCTGGATGACTGAGAATCTCCGTAGACATTTAGCTATGCTTCTGAATTATTTTAAGGTAATCCTCATTCTTTTAGTGACCGTTTTGAAGTTACAACAGCACTCAAAAAGTGACTTATGACTGGTCCTCCTATTTATGACTGTCACAGCATCCTCACGGCCATGGGATCAATATTTGGGTGCTTAGCAAGCGGCTTATATGTACCCCTGTTTACAAGTCTCCTGTGGGCTGCCATTGGCAAACTTTCCCAGCCAACGTCTGACAAGCAAAGTCAATGGAGGAAGCTGGTTTTATTTAACAACGGTGGCAAAAAAAAGGTCATAAAATTGAGCACAACTCACTTTACAACCGCCTTGCTCAGCAGTGGAAACTCTGGTCCCAAGGGTTGTCGTAAGTCGAGGACTACCTGTATAAAATTTTGTAACTCACTTTATGAGGGACGAAGGGGGTTATCAAGAATGAAAGCAGCAGAGACGATCACTGTTCAATGTTGGAAAAATCTATCTACCCCACTTTTATGAGCCTGAATTGCGCATAATGTTTATTAGGAGCCCCTTCTAAGCAGGAGAAGAGATTCATTGAATCACAATTGAACACAGGCTAAAATCAGAATTCTCTCACATAAGTAAATTTAAAAATGTACTGGATCATTCCCAAGGCCCTTTTTATCTAATATCTTGTACCCCATAGTCACCGAATAGATTTTGGAATGGCTACAAGCAGGTCATTTTAAAAGAATTTATTATATTTTAACTTTTAACTTTTTAATTTTTAACTCTGTTTTTAATTGCTGTTTATTGTTAGTGTTCTTTCACAATGTTGTACGGCGCCCTGAGTCCCTCGGGAGTAGGGCGGCATAGAAGAACCAAATAATAAATAAATAAATAACAAATATTACTTTTTATATCTCCCTTTCTCCCCCCCCCCCCAAAGGGGAAAGGAGTTTCAACTTTTGTGCTACGTGGTTAGTAATAAACACCATGTCAAAGAGAAGAAAACTAAGAGAAGAGCATCTAAGATGATTAAAGGCCTGGAGACTAAAACATATGAAGAACAGTTTGCAGGATTTGGGTTTGGCTAGTCTAGAGAAAAGAAGGATGGGGGGGTGGAATATGATGGTGCCAGTATTTGATGGGCTCCCACAAAGAAGAGGGGGTCAACTTATTTTCCAAAGCACCAGAGGGCAGGACAAGAAGCAATGGGTGGAAACTCATCAAGGAGAGAAGCAACCTGGAATTAAGGAGAAACTTCCTAACAATGAGAACAATTAACCAGTGGAACAGCTTGCCACCAGAGGTTGTGGGTGCTTCATCACTGGAGGTTTTAAAGAAGAGACTGGACAGCCACTTGTCTGAAATGGTATAGGGTCTCCTGCTTGAGCAGGGGGTTGGACTAGAAGACCTCCAAGGCCCCTTCCAGCTCTTTCCTGATTGATTGATCCTTGTAAATAATGTCTGGATGCTGAAACAAAGGTTTTGGGCCTCCATCTTCCTATGGTAGTAGCTAAAAAAGCTTTGGATCAGACCAATATTAGAAACATTTTCTTTTCTTTGTACAGTTCTGTTCATTGTTGATGCAAGAATTTATGTTCATTCTGAATAAGTGGTTTTAAAAGCCTGCAAATAATTTAAAATGCCTTTTTCACAAGTAAAAGCATTGTCTTATCTAAGGCCTGTATCTCTTTGTTGAGCAGATTAGTGGTGAAGCTCAAGAACTTTACTCTATCCGACACGGTCCTGTCCGAGCAGCCCGGGTTCTGCCATCCCCACAGATCTGTAAGTACAGAATCCTGTAT
The DNA here is from genome assembly GCA_023053685.1 of Diadophis punctatus similis. Classification (NCBI taxonomy): domain Eukaryota; kingdom Metazoa; phylum Chordata; class Lepidosauria; order Squamata; family Dipsadidae; genus Diadophis; species Diadophis punctatus. The sequence goes on from JALIGW010000001.1 coordinate 5,638,299, forward strand.
ACTTTTCTTTCTTTCTTTCTTTCTTTCTTTCTTTCTTTCTTTCTTTCTTTCTCTTTCTTTCTTTCTTCTTCTTTCTTTCTTTCTTTCTCTTCTCTCTCTCTCTCTCTCTCTCCCTCCCTCCCTCCCTCCCTCCCTCCCTCCCTCCCTCCCTCCTCTCTCTCTCTCTCTCTCTCTCTCTCTCTCTCTCTCTCTCTCTCTCTCTCTCTCTCTCTTTCTTTCTTTCTTTCTTTCTTTCTTTCTTTCTTTCTTTCTTTCTCCAAGAAGGAATTTGATTGTTCATGCAATTACTAATTTAGTTTGAGAGCAAATCTCTTCTTTTCAATTTCATAGGGAAACTGAATCCTCTGAATGTAATAAAATCCATTGCTATTTACTGTATTTGTACCTTCTTTTGTGATATGAAAGTTGTTGGTTTTTTTCCACCATCAGTCTCCCTCCAAACAACCTACATTTCAACCAGCAACAATACATTATACAAGCCAGTAAGCAAGCAGTATTCTAGTTGGAATGTAGAAAGCAAGTGGTGAAATATAGCACCATAATTTAGTATAATTTGATCATCAGGCAAGTGCTTGTAAGGTCAGGGTGGACACCAACCTGATCCTAAGCCAGCGTTCCCGATCGTATCTTAAAAAGTGTCATGCCAAAACAGGGACCAAGGATGGAGGGTTATGGCCACCATGCAAAGATTCTTCAGCTGAATGGCAAAATACGCTCTCCAGCAAGCGAGGCGTTGTAGAGTTCGTCTGAACTTGGCTAACAGAGATGCTCCTGGAAGTTAGCCCTTCCAAGTAGCGGTGTGAATGGAAACCTCGCTTGCGATTCTAAATTTAATTCCGCGTTATCCAGAATTTTGCATTGCTCTGCGACTGCCCATTTTAAAAAAAAGGCAGGCTGAAGGGCTGACTTAGCATGTTTCTGTGTTAAATAAAGGAATAATAATTATTTAGGTTGATCTGTAAAGGAAGGCAGATGTTCGAAACGCCTGCATGCGGTCAAGCATCTTGGGTGGCTGTGCGGTTTTCCATCCTCTTAATACAAAAGTAATTCTTCAGCAGATGTATTACACAAACTCAGCTTGGTAGGTGACCCAGTGTCAGTAGCTTTTAGCAGCCTGAAACGGAGCTAGGCGGATCTTGGCTTATTAAAACGCTGCCATTTAAGTGATGGATTCCTGGTTAGACGGGTTGAAATGAAAGCTGTCCTGTGCAGGCCTTCAAAAGAAATTATAGGGCCTAATTTTCATGATTCAAACCGTTTTAGAGCTATATATTAAAGTGGGTGAAAGTCCTAATGAAATCCATGTTCAGAACGGTTCCTTGACTCCCACTGGCCGCCTTTATGGTTTAACTTTTTTAAAATTTATTGCTAAATATATAATCGGCTGTGCCCATCAGAATGTTTTGCTTTTCTGCTTACCAACTTTAGGACTGAATATGGAAACTTTTTGTTAACACTAAGAATTTATGGACTCTGGAAGAAGTGGTTCTCGGCTTAAAAGGGGATATAACAGCCCCTTATGGCAGCGAAAAGGTGGAGGGGGGGACTTGTTTCTCCAGTGGATTTGGAAGGGAGCCATTTAGTTTTGTTTGGTAATAGATTTAGCACAAAGGCAAGCAATGCGTCACACAAAGTATAAATTTAGTGCAGGAAGACGTGGTCATTGTCTCAGCTGCATTCGATTTTCTCTCTTAGAGGAGCCAGCTTTGATGTGAAGATGCTTCAGTGTGTGGTGGTTGAAAACCAGTGCTTTCCTTCATACAGGTAGTCCTCGACGTACGACCACAATTGACTCCCACGTTTGTGCTGCTACGTGGGTGGTTAAGTGAGTTTCGGCCCATCATGCGACCTTTCTTACCACAGTTGTTAGCGAATTCACTGCAGTTGTTAAGTTAGTAACACGGTTGTTAAGTGAATCGGGCTCCTCCATGGACTTTGCTTGTCAGGAGGTCACCAAAGGGGATCACGTGACCCCGGGACAGTACAACCGTCATAAATATGAGCCAGTTGCCAAATGGCCGAAGGTCACCAAAGGTCAAAGGCATGACCCTGAGACATTGCAACCGTCATAAATCTATGCCAGTTAACAGATTTACAGATTTACAGAGTTGGAAGGGACCTTGCAGGTCATCTAGTCCAACCCCTGCCCAAGCAGGAGACCCAAAGTTGCCAAATGTCTGAATTTTGGTCAGGTGACCATGGGGTTGCTGCAACGGTCGTTAAGTGTGAACAATGGTCATAAGTCGCTTTTTCAATGCCGTTGTAACTTCGAGTGGTCACTAAACAGATGGTTATAAATCGAGGACTAGCTATTTTATAAGGATCTGAATGTGAAAATACTAAAGTTTATGTTGTTTGAACAGGGAGTGATGCAATTTGCAAAGTAGCCAACTGGCCTTATGTACTTGGGGGGAAAAAGCAGGGAATGTATTTATTTACTGAATTTTTGTTTCCCAGCCCCTTCAATATGACTAACATTTCTGCACTTCCTTAATTTACCCTTTGTCTGTTTGATCTGGTTTATGCACTAGTTTAGTTTCTTTCATCTGCTCATGAATTGAACCAGAGGTGCGTTCCTCCCGGTTTGGACTGGATCGCCGATCGCCCGAACCGGTAGTGACCCGCTGGTGATGTCATTGAACTGGATCGTCCGGTGCTGGTCCGTGGGCGCCGCCATCTTTTTTTTTTTTTTGCGAATTTTTTACTGTTTTGAAGGTTTTTCCTGTTCTGTTGCTTGTAAAAGGGCCCTTGCATCCGCCCCCCGGGTTAATACTGACCTTTATTCCTTCACCCGAAGTAGCTGATCATCTCAGCTGTGTTTCGGGCTGATTCCAGCTACTGAGCATGCGTGGAAGCAGAATTTCATGAGGGGACATGTGAAATATATATGTGTGTGTGTGTGTGTGTGTGTGTGTGTGTGTGTAGGATTTTTTGCTGATAAATGAAAATAAAGGGAGACTATTATAGATCTATTTCGAGCTTATTTTGCTCTCGTCAGATAGCCATACCCCTTGCTGGGATTTGAACCTGGGCCAGCTGCCTTGTAAGGCAGCAACTTAACCACTAGGCCATAGGCTCTGTTCCCAATCAGCTCTTTCACCAGGAAAGGGTTATATATGTTTTTCTGTCGTGTTATCCTGGTGTACCCAAATATGGGAGAGAAAGCATCACAGCTTCCTTTTTGCCTTTCAGCCCCTCACTGGGACCATCCAGGCTGTTTTTCATATAGCCGACACACTATTCTATATGTGTAGGATTTCTTCTCTCTCTCTCTCTCTCTCTCTCTCTCTCTCTCTCTCTCTCTCTCCTCTCTCTCTCTCTCTCTCTCTCTCTCTCTCTCTCTCTCTATATATATATATATATATACACACACACACACACATATATATATATATATATATACATACACACACACACACACACACACACACACACACACACACACATATATAATATATTATGTAGATAGATAGATAGATAGATAGATAGATAGATAGATAGATAGAGAATGAGAATGAGAATGAGAATGAGAATAGATGACTCCATTGGTTCTTTGGTTCTGTTGGCCTTATGTTTCCAAAATGGAGCGAAAGACTGTCACTCAGTAGAAGGATTTTCCCTGTCCAAGCAAGAGACCCGATTTAATCCCTTCCCTCTCCCAGGGGGGCTAAGATCCGATCTGAAATCTAGAAGGCTGCTTCTAGCTTGTCCGCGTGGGGCAGCATTGACTTGGATGGATGAAAATCTGACTTGTGTTCTGAAGCAGCTTCCCTTATTTGTCTCCTAAAACAGAGGAATCTTTTTCTCTCTCTCCCCCTGCGAGGCAATCTCACAAAAGCTCCCAATTACAGAAAGAAGAATGGAACATAGACAGATGTGCTGTCGCAATGTGTACCAGAAGTACAAATTACAATTATATCCTGCTTACTGCCCTACAGGGGGGGAAAAAATACAGCAGAAGCTGGAGAAAGACAATTTAGAAACTTGCCTAAATGTGTTTTTCTTCATATTTATATAAGGGATTATAGGCTGCTCCTGAAAGCAAACTAGAAAGTTACTGATGGGCATCCAGATTTCTACGGGGGCGACCTGACCCCTCTTGTCTCGCTGCTTCTCTTTTGTGAAACTTTGAGGTTTGATGGCCTTGGAGTTTTGACCGAGACAAAGCGACAGGCAGTAGTTTTCCTAAATCTATAATAAAAGAATTTTCCATCATCTACTGCCTGATCCTATTAACTGTAGGTCCTCCATTCACTATGCTATTTTGTCCTCTCTAAAGGGACATAAATTACAGGTAGTCCTGGACGTACAACCACAATTGAGCCCCAAATTTATGTTGTTAAGCGAGACATTGTTAGGTGAATTTTGCCCCATTTTATGACCTTTCTTGTCACAGTCGTTAAGTGAATCACTGCAGTTGTTAAGTTCTGTCACAATTGCTAAATGAATCCGGCTCCCCCATGGACTTTGCTTGTCAGAAGGTTGCAGAAGGTGATCACATGACTCCGGGACACGGCAGCCGTCGTAAATACGAACTAGTGGCCAAGTGCCTGAGTTTCGATCCCATGACTTCAGGGATGCTACGGTGGTTGTAAGTGAAAAACGGTCATGTCACTTTTTTTCATTCCCGTTGTAACTTTGAACGGTCACTAAATGAACTGCTGTAAGTTGAGGGCTACCTATATTAGAACTGGTAGAACAGGGATGTCCAGCCTTGGCCACTTTAAGACTTCTGGACTTCAAATCCCAGAATTCCCCAGCTAGCGTATTGAAGTCCACAAGTCTTAAAGTGGAGAAGGTTGGACAGCCCTGCTTTAAGAAGCCGTTGGTTCCTATATTTTCCATATTTCTGCAGACATATACCGGTAGGCAGTCCTCGACTTACAACCACAACAGAGCCCAAAGTTTCAGTTGCTAAGCACTCAGTTGTTAACTGAGTAGTGCCTGTTTTACGACCTGGTATAATTATTAAGTGACTCACTGCAGTTGTTAAGTTAGTAACATTGTGGTTGTAAGTACAGGATTACCTGTAAAATCTCTCTCTCTCTCCCTCTCCCTCTCCCTTCCTCTTCTTCCCTCCCTCCCTTTCTCCCCGTCCCTCTCCCTCTCCCTCCCTCCTTCCCTCCCCTTCTCTCTCTCTCCCTCTCCCTCCCTTTTTTCTCTCTCTCCCTCTCCCTCTCCCCCTCTTTTTCCCTTTCTCCCTCTCCCTCTCTCCCCCTCTCCCTCTTCCCTCTCCCTCTCCCTCTTCCCTCTCCCTCTCTCCCTCCCTCCCTCTCCCTCCCTCTCCCTCTCCCTCCCTCTTCTTCCCTCCCTCCCTTTCTCCCCCCTCTCTCTCCCTCTCCCTCTCCCCCTCCTTCCCTCCCCTTCTCTCTCTCTCCCTCTCCCTCCCCCTCTCCCTCCCTCCCTCTTCTTCCCTCCCTCCCTCCCTCCCTTTCTCTCTCTCTCCCTCTCCCTCTCTTTTTCCCTTTCTCCCTCTCCCTCTCTCCCTCTCCCTCTCCCCTCTCCCTCTCTCTCTGTCTCTCCCTCCCTCTCTCTCTGTCTCTCTCTCCCTCCCTCTTCTTCCCTCCCTCCCTCTCTCCCTCCCCCCTCTCTCTCCCATTAAACAAGATTGGAGAGGAGGTGTGGCGCCTTGTTGGCAGAAGACACAGTTTTCATTACTTTAATTGTGTGGTTTATCAGGATTTTCAGCTTTGGGGAGGAGGGTTTGCGGGTTAAATGCAAGAGTGTTATGACAGAATTAAAAGGATTTAGAATAAATAGGAGTTAAAGGGGGGGGAAAAGCCCTTTGCAACGGGATTTCTATACCTTTTTGATTTGATGGATTTGGCAAGCTGTGGGCTTAAGAAAATATTCCCTGTAAAATGCTGTTTGGCATTTTGTTAAATGTTCCGTACGGGGCAGGTGTGTCGTGCCAGTGAATTGCACATAGAAAACACACAATCTCCTATATTTTTAAAAACCTTGTAATCCACTCTAAGTTGGAAGGATTAATCCCTTCTATCTCCCTCTCAGCTTGTGGGCGAGGCAAATTGTGAAAGACTATGCAAATACAGGGGACACCATTCAATATTTCAAACCTGTCTTTCCCAACCTTGGCAACTTTAAAGGTGTGCGGACTTCAGCTCCCAGAATTCCCCAGCCAGAAATATGAAACCACATTTTGTTTTCTATAACAGGTAGTCCCCGACTTACAACCTTTTACAGGTAGTCCTCGACTTGCAACAGTTCATTTAGTGACCAAAGTTACAACGGCACAGGAAAAAGGGAGCTATGACCTTTTTCACACTGATGACCATTGCAGCACCCCCATGGTCACATGGTTTAGATTCGGATGCTTGACAACTGACTCACACTTATGACGGTCGCAGTGTCCGGGAGTCCGGTGATCCCCTTTTGCAACCTTCTGACAAGCAAAGTCAACGGGAAAGCAGATTTCACTTAACAACTGTATTATTAATTTAAGAACTGCGGTTATTTAAGAATTGTGGTAAGTCGATGGACTACCTGTATTTCTGTTACACTAAAAGAAAATCTAAAAATAAATAATAGTAATAATAAAATGATATTTAAAGAGAGTTAAGAGTCTTCCTAACAATCGACTTCTTTCTCACGAGAATTCAGGCCATTTGATCCGCAGAAAATATTGCTGAAAAAGCTCTTCACAGAGCTTAAATTCCGCAGTTTAACCACGGTCTTCTAAAAACGAAATAATCTGAAATAATCTGAACAGAAACACCATTAACAGAGAAAGACAGATTTTTCACTCAACAGTATTCCTGAAGATTAAAGAGTCCGGGTGGAATCTGTGCACTTAAAACGTTTACCAATCATCTACAGAATTCGTCCTCCCCAATTATGTCTCGGTTTATTCAACATTTAATGACTCACAGAGACAGTTTTACAATCAACAATCCATTCTATGAGCACATTTACATTATATGAACTCTTTGTTGATAAACATTGGAAGCCCTTTTAAGAAACTCAGGGCAAACAAAACTGTCACTCCCAACGGACCAACCCAACTTTGCTTAAAAGGCAAACTTGAAAAAGAGTTACACGGGGGGGGGGGGGGTGCGGTATACCAGAAAAAGACCTTATTTTAAAATAAAAGGATCCTGGGGGGAAAATTTGGTATTTTTCTATCACAACCATTTAATGCACCTCTAAGTGTGCCTAGTGCAGTGATGGCGAACCTTTTTTGGTTCGCGTGCCAAAAGTGTGTGGGGGGGTGCGCTAGCGCGCGCACACATACCCACACCCATTCCCTCCCCCCACGCATGCGCACAAACACCCCATGCTGCCCCCTGCGCATGTGCACACACACACACACACACGCAAAGGCCTTACCGAAGCCTGGGACTGTAAAAAACGACAAAATGGGCAAACCGGAAGTTCGGATAACGCACTTCCGGTTTGTCCGTTGGGGTATTTTTTGCACTCCGGGGTTTCAGGAAGCTTCCCTGAAGCTTCCCTCCGGAGTGCGAAAAACAGCACAACGGCAAACCGGAAGCGCGTTTTTTTGAACTTCCGGTTTTCCCGTGGAGCTGACAGGGCAACGCCTCGCGTGCCCTCCGATATGGCTCCGCGTGCCACCTGTGGCACGCGTGCCATAGGTTCGCCATCATTGGCCTAGTGGCTCTATAAAGATAGGAAAAGTGGGAAACAAAAGATACCTAGACAGTTGGATGAACCTTGAAGCATGCAAAGGTTGTATATATTATATAATATATTATAATATATTATAATATATTATAATATATTATATTATATTATATTATATTATATTATATTATATTATATTATATTATATTATATTATATTATATTTATTATATTATATTATATTATATTATATTATATTATATTATATTATATTATATTATATTATATTATATTATATTATATTATATTATATTATATTATATTATATTATATTTATTATATTATATTATATTATATTGAGCCGGTGAGACCTCAACTGCCAAACTGCTGGCAGGCAGTGATCAGCAGATGTTGCCTGCAGTACTGCATTCTACCACGGCAAGCTGTTCCACTGGTTAATTATCCTTACTGTTAGGGAGTTTCTCCTTAATTCCAGGTTGCTACTCTCTTTGATTAGTTTCCATCGGTTGCTTCTTGTCCTAACCTCTGGTGCATAAGTCCTTGACTTATGACCACAATTGGGACTGGAATTTTCATTGCTAAGTAAGATAGTTGTTAAGTGAGTCACGCTTGATTTTATTATCTTTTTTGGCCACAGTTTAGCAAACCACAGTTAAGTGAATCTCTTCTCCCATTGACTTTGCTTGTTGAAAGCCGGTTTGGAAGGTCACAAATGGAGGTCACATTGTAAATATATGCCTGTTGCCAAGCGCCCAGATTTTGTTCACGTGGCTGTGGGAACACGGCTACAATCATAAATAGCAACAGCACTTAGACTTCTATCACGCTTCACAGTGCTTTAGTTCAGGATCGAACTGCTGGCAGTGGGCAGAGTTTGCCTGAAATAGCAATAGCATTTAGACTTAGATACCGCTTCACAGTGCTTTAAAGCCCTCTAAGAAGTTTACAGAGTCAGCGTAACTCGTTGAAAGCCTCCTTCAAGTCCCTCGATATCGACACCACCTCCTGGGAAACCCTGGCACAAGATCGATCAACATGGCGCATGCTGACCCACCAAGGCTGCCAAATATCTGAGGACAGTAAGAACAGCCATAGCAGAAGAAAAGCGAGCACTCCACAAAGCCAGAGCTGCAAATGCTGCGACAATGGTGCCCGCACATGTCTGCCCAACATGTGGCAGAACATTTCGTGCCCATATAGGCCTCACCAGCCACCTGAGGACACATCGTAAACAGCCCATAACCTGATAGATGTCAAGGTCCTCTTCGAACACGATGGACGAACATCATTGCCCCCCAACAATCTGGGTCCTCATTTTACCCACCTCAGATGGGTGGAAGGCTAAGTCAACTTTGAGCTGCTGAGGATTGAACTCCTTCCTGGCAGTGGGCAGAGTTTGCCTGCAATAGCGTTTAGACTTAGATACCACTTCATAGTGCTTTACAGCCCTTTCTAAGTGGTTTACAGAGTCAGCATATTGCCCCCCAACAATCTGGGTCCTCACTGCATTCTGACCTCTGCACCACCACATCAAAGACTGGTGATGAGTCACTTTTTTCAGTGCTGTTGTAACTTTGAACAGTCATTAAATGAATGTAAGTCGAGGACAACCTGCACACTGAAAAACCAAACACCTTCCTTTCTTTACAACTTCAGCTACACCTGAAAGACGCATTTGTTCCAAGCTAGCTTCCTGAGTTCGTTCTTTGATTGTCACTTTGTGAAAATATCTCTGGGCGTGATAAAAAAAATATGTCAAATAAAATGTATACAGGAAAATACAAAATAAATTATTTGCCCAATAGAAAGATCTGCCAGCAGGTACATATGGGCATGTATGTTTGTGTGTAACAGTGACGGGATAGGAAATTATTCCTACCGAGGCGATATAGACCTTGTTGCCTTGAAGTCATTCTTACTTAGAAAATAAAACCGAGATTTAATTCTAATTAACAAAATATTTATTTCAGCATAAAAATAACAAAACATAAACCTTAATGAGCTACATTGTTCCAGCTAAGAATTCACATCTGCCTCGGGCGAGGCTTGCAGGAGAAGAAGGAAGGAGACAAACTCCTGGAATGCACACATGCGCAGTAATACATGTCACATGTCTGCTTGATTAGAAAATACAGTAGATCTAGAAATATAGTAGAGAAGCTCAACTGGCAATATATTCACATCGTGACAAACAGAAAGATTTAAAACGTCAAATTTTCATCGTTATGAAACACACCCCTGAGCAGAAACGGCTTCAAAAACTATCTAAGAACAAGGGGAGTGTGAAATTGAGAAAAAAAAAGCCTGCTGGGCTCAGCAGAAATGTGGCCATAATGCTCTCAATTACCAATTGGACCTTCACTAATTAGGAGGAGAGAGAGGTTAATTAGAGAAACAGAGAAACAGAGAGACAGACAAGGGCCTTGGAGCCTCATCTCAGTTTAGAGAAGACTTTTAATTAAATTAAAGACAGTGGTCCTCAGGATAATCTGATTCAAGACTGTTAAAGATTTTAAGGTGATCTATCGCTCATGGGATGTCATAGCTCCCTTTGGAGCATTGTTAGAACACAAGGATGTCCCATCTTGGCAACTTTAAGACCTGTGGACTTCAACTCCCAGGATTCTTCAGCCAGCATGGCACAAGCCTTAAAGTTGACTTGAACCAAAGCAGCTGTACTTAGAAACACGGTCTGCATATGTCAATGTAAGCCTTTACAATGTAAGCCTTTGTATAGCTTTTTTTAATAGCAAAAACATTAATGGCCCTTCAAAACTGTGCACTGTATATGTTTAGTTCAATCTATCTAGAACAGCGGTTCTCAACCTGGGGGTCGCGACCCCTTTGGGGGTTGAATGACCCTTTCACAGGGGTCGGGAGACTTCGCCCGGACACCGCCATTGGGGTTCTTTTACCCTCTGCGCATGAACAGAATGCTTTGCGCATGTGCAGATGGTAAAAGAACCCAAATGGCGGCGGCAGGGTGGGGGTCGTGATGGCGGGTGTGGCCTTGGGGTGGATCGTGGTGGGGGCGGGTCACGAGTCACGGCATTAGGAAGGTTGAGAACCACTGATCTAGAAGAAGTTTCCTGACAGTTAGAACAATTCATCAGTGAGTGGAACGACTGGCCTCCAGAAGTTGTGAATGCTCCAACACTGGAGGTTTTTAAGAAGAGATTGGACAACCATTTGTCTGAAGTGGTATAGGGCAGTGATGGCAAACCTTTTTGGCACCATGTGCCAAAAAGGAAGTGCGTGCATGTGTGCACTCGTCTGGGACGCAACCCGGAAGAAGAGCTGCCCAGGGGGCATGCGTGCGATGGAAAATTAACTTCTGGTTTCTAGCGTGCACATGCGCGCCAGCCAGCTAGTCTTCCGGTTACTGGTGCGCATGCACGCATGACGATCAGCTGGCCAGGGCGCATGCTCAGGCCGGAAAACTGAAGACCAGCTCTTCCAGTTTCTGCCACTGCCGCACACACGAAGGCCAGCTGATTGTCGCGCACGCATGCGCGCCAGAAACCCAGAAGAGGAACGGGCGACACCGTGGGTGCTAGGCGACATGGCTCCACGTGCCACTTTGGGCACATGTGCCATAGGTTCGCCATCATGGATATAGGGTTTTCTGCCTGAGGAGGGTGTTGGACTAGAAGACCTTGAGTTCCCTTCCAACTCTGTTATTCTATTCTATTCTATTCATGTATATTAACCCACACTGTGTGGCTGTAGTATTGTTATTTATCCTTTTGATCATCATCTTTACTTCACCCCGTTTATTGGTATTATTACTACTATTATCCTCTGTGTTGCTTTGCAAGCATACCAAGTAGTTCTATACCAGAGACAAATTCTTTATGTGTCTAACCACATTTGTCCAAATAAAGTCTTCGATTCGATTCAATAATAGCGCTTTTATACGCCATTTGATCTCTGTCTGGTTAATCATTCAGGGCAGCAAAGACGTAACTAACACTTTTGTGTGTCTCTGTGTTCTGCTCCATCCAGATCGCGAGAAGAGTGATAACTTTGCTGAGAAGAGACCTCTCCTTGCTGTGTGCAAAAGCATCGGATCTTCTGGGTAAGATGATTGCATCCAGAGGGCTCTGTGGCCTTGTCGGGTTGTTATAATAAAGACAGCAAGGAGCCCAGTTGAGCCTTAAAGACTTAATTGGCTCATTGTGGCAAATCCTGTGTGGGCCAGAGCTTGTTCCTATCTGATGTAGAGTGTGAACCTCTGTCTGAGATGAATTTGGGGCAGAGATTACTGCTCTTTTGGTCTCCAAAATACGTCTGCTTTCCTTCACAATATATATTTTTCTGAACAAATGTCACCATCCTGGCCCTTGAAATTAATTACGGTCTTTGCCACCTCTTTCCTCCTATAACTTTTCGGGTTTCTGTAATTGTAGTTGTGGGTGAAGATAGAAAATATAGGTAGTACTTGACTTACAACCACAATCCAGCCCAGAATTTCAGTTGCAAAGTGAGACAGTTGGTTAAGTGACTATTGCCCCATTTTACGATCTTTCTCACCAGTACTGTAAAGTGAATCACTGCATTTGTTAAGTTAGTAACACGGTGGTTAAGTGAATCCCACTTCCCCAATTGAGTTTGCTTGTCACAAAAGGTGATCACATGATTTTGGAACATTGCAACTGTCATAAATATGAACCAGTTGCCAATTGTCTGAATTTTGATCATGTGACCACGGGGGTGCTGCAACGGTTGTAAGTGTGAAGAATGGTCACAAGCCGCTTTTTCCAGCAACGTTATAACTTTGAACGGTCACCAAATAACTGTTGTAGGTTGAGGACTGCCATGTTTCCCCAAAAATAAGCCCTAGCATGATTTTTCAGGATGCTTGTAATATAAGCCCCAAAATAAGCCCCAGTTAAAATGGTCAGACAGACGGACACATTTATCGTATTTCCCTGAAAATAAGACCTAATCGAAAATAAGCCCTAATGTGTCTTTTGGAGCAAAAATTAATATAAGACCCGGTCTTATTTTCATGGAAATACGGTACCTGTAAATGTATACCCTGTTTTCCCCAAAATAAGGCATCCCCTGATAATAAGCCCAATCGGGCTTTTGAGTGCATGGCAATAAGGCCAAGCGGTTATTTCAGGGTTCAAAAAAATATAAGACAGGGTCTTGTTTTCGGGGAAACACGGTACATTTCTGCAAGAAAGTAAACTTGGGTTTTATCTTAGGCTACCTGAGGTTCTTCCTTTGTAATGATTAAAAAAAAGAAAACTTAAAATACTGGTTTTTGTCTGAATAATCAATCTTTAGGAACAAATATGGTGGGTACCATAAAAAAAAACAACGCTTGCAGCCCATGAGCACATGAAATCTGCTCTCACGATAATCCAAAATTCGGTGCCAAGAAAACCCCAATTTTGTATCTTTTGTAGAGGCAGAGTAAACAAACATACATGATTCAGTCTTATTCACACATCTGCTTTTCGCAGAATGGAAGCAAAGAGTCATGCAGAATGCTGAAGCCTCAATTTTTTGATCAGCGAAGAGGTTATTCAGCTCATTAGCAATGCTACTTGGGGATTCTGAAAAGTTGCATTGCAACATTATCCTTTAGGATCTGTTTACAGCTTACGGGGCTGTTTACATTGGTGATTATATGCTTGTCAGGATGTTTATAATCCTACATGCAGCGTTTTTGGTCTTCATGTCCTCCTTAGACTAGCAAGTGATGCTTTGGAGTCTGCCTGTTGTTTGTTCCTATTTTCAGCCGGTCCATTGCTAAGGTAGCCTAAGAATTTTCCCCACGAGTGTGTCCAGGTGGGGGGAATGTATAACAAGGAATTTTCATCAATCTCTTCTGGATTAGGAGAAATGACAAATTCTGCACCAAGAAAAGTTTCGCGATTGGAATTAATTTTCCACGCTTTGTTTTCAGAACGCTACTTTTTTTCCCCCAGGAAAAAGGCTTGAACTAAACAGTTTCTCTTGTTGTCAGGTTGAGCTCCAAACATTCACGCAAAGAAAAAGGAGGGAAGTGAAATAAGCCATTCGTGCTGTAGTATATAGTTAAAGTGTTGGATTGGGATTGGAGGGAACCAGATTTAAATTCAATCTCAGCCCTGAAAACTCATCAAGGAAATTTGGGACCAGTTACAGGTAGTCCTCGACTTACGACCACAATTGAGCCTACCATTTCTGTTGCTAAGCAAGACAGTTATTTAGTGTGTTTCCCCTCATTTTTCAACCTTTCTTGCCACAGTTGTGAAGTGAATCACTGCAGTTGTTAATTTAATAACACGGTTGTTAAGTGAATCTGTTAGGATGTGAATAAAATCTCATAGAGGCGATGTTGGATCTTTACTTGGAATTCAGACATTTAGAAATAAAACCGAGATTAAAGTCTAATAGGAAATATTTATTTTAGTACAAAAACAATAAATCCTGAATAATTACGTCTTTGCTAAGAAAACACGACCGTTCAGGTCAAGAGCCAAGTCAGAAGAAGAAATTAATGGTGGATCAGGAATGTAGACATGCGCAAAACATCATATCACGTGTTCTGCTTGTATTGGAATATACCATATTATTAGATAGGGGTGCATCACCCTGCATAGACATACAACTGACAATATTCACTACGTGACAGAATCTGGCTTCCCCATGGACTTTGCTTGTCAGAAGGTCGGAAAAGGAGATCACATGACCCTGGGACACTGCGACTGTCATAAATATGAATCAGTTGCCAAGCGGCTGAATTTTGATCACGTGACCATGGGGATGCTAGGACATTTGTTAAGTGTGAAAAATGGCCTTACGTCACTTTTTAAAGTGCTGTTGTAACTTCAAACAGTCACTAAACGAATGGATTGCCTGACCAGGGGTTGGCAACCTGAAACACTCAAAGAGCGTCAAAGGCCCTAACTCAGGGGTCGGGAACCTTTTTGACTAAGAGAGCCATGAAAGCAAAAAATTTGGAAATTTATTTCAGTGAGAGCCATATAATATATTTTAAAAGTGAATTCAACTAAATGTCAGTATAATAAGCCTCTGAATTTATTCTTTTAAATAATGTTGTTATAACACTCACCATACGGGGCACGGGGCGGGGCACGCAGGCAGAGGTGGGATCCTACCTCTGCACGCAGGACGGGGTGCTAGCGGGAGAGGCTGGGAGGAGACGCGGGTGGAGAGCGGGGGATAAAAACCAGCCACCGCAGCGGCGCCCACCTCAACAAGGAAACGAAGAGGAGAGGCGAAGGGAAGACCAGGGAGGACGCGCCCCCCCCCTCCGCGCGCGCCAAAGAGAAGGGAGAGGAGGAGGAGGAGAAAGGACCGGCTCTTCCCGCTCCCCCTCGCGGTTGGCGCTAGCCATGCCTGAGTGGGACCCGCGCCCGGCCTGAGGGACGCACATTGGGCACTTCCCACCGCCTGCCTTATTGTTCCGGACTGCCTTCTTTCCTCTTTTCCTTTCTTCTTCTTCTTTTCTTTCAATCCCCCTCACCGCCCTCCCTCCTTACCCCTCCCCCTCCCCCCCTTCCCAACTTAAAGTGAGCGGTTGGGTGGTTGAGGCGAAGAAAAAGACGCCGGTTTCCTCCCTCGCTGAGGAAGCCGCGGCGGCGCCTGCAACTTTGGAGCTGGCCAGGCAAAGCGAATGGCGGGCAGCGGCGAAAGAGAAGGAGGGCAGTGATCCCAAGCAGGGCCGGGAGTAGAGGGGGTGGTGGGAAAGCGGGGGAGCCTCGGAGAAGTGCGGCTGAGGCGGACGGCGTGTTTGTTTTCGGAAAGTGTGTGGCGCGTGAGGAAAAAGCCGCCACTCTCGTTCGCCCGCGCGTGTGCGCACACTTCTTTTTCCTCCCTGTGTACGTGCGGGCGCGCGAGTGAGAGAGCGCGCGCGCGGCTCTCACTATATCTGCCCGCCTGTGTGTGCGAGAGCCTGTTGGTGTGACTGTGGCGCTGACATCTCTTCGCTGGGGGTTTGTGCCTTGTGTTTTTATTTTCCCAGGGAAAAGCGAGACTCCCCCCTCTCCCTCACCCCCCCCCCCCCGCTCTCTCTCGCTCTCTTTCTCTCTCTCTCCCCCCTTCCTCTCCCCGGACTGCTCTTTGCCTTCGTCCCTTCAGGGCTGCCCTTCCCGCCTGCCGGTCGGCCGGCCCGCCCCCGCCTCAGCCGTTTAATACTCTTCGGGTCGCCGCCTGCGCCTGGACTCGCCTCGGTAGCGCCGTTCGTTCTTTCTTTCGCTCCGGCGGCGGCGGCAGCCCAGAGCCCCGGACCTTGGAGGGGGGTTCGAGCGGCATGCTGCTGGATGCGGGGCCGCAGTTCCCCACGCTGGGAGTGGGCACGTTCGCCCGGCACCCGCCCCCGTCGGCGGCGGAGATGCAAGAGCGCGAACCGAGCCATATACAATCATCAAAAGAGCCACATCTGGCTCGCGAGCCATAGGTTCCCGACCCCTGCCCTAACTGGAAGACCCCCCTTCAATTCTGGAGCCCAATTCTGGAAGTCCGGTTCCCTCATCATAGAGTCTCCTGCTAGCGCGGCATCCTTTTTCCTCTACCTGTCCTAACCGAAAGCCCTATCAATTGTGGAGCTGACCGGTGACAGAGAGCCGCAGCAGGGGGATGAAAGAGCCATGTGCGGCTCCAGAGCCATGGGTTGCCGACCCCTGGCCTGTACTACCTTTCCCAGTTCCAGGAGTAGCTTTTGAAGATTTCTAGTCACGAGGTGACTTTTTAAAACCTCAATAAGCACGGTGGTGCCGTCTCCTCGGTCAAGGGCCTACTAACACAAGATGTTGCTAACCCAAGTAGCATGCCGGTCCTCAGCCACACCAGTGGCCCGGAACAGACTCGAGATTTTAATTCACTGCCAGAAAGGGCAGTTCTGCTTCAGATCACTTCAAGGGAACGGCAGGGCTTCAATGTTCCCCTGCTTGGTGTGCGGAAGGTCTGAAGCACAGCCCTTGGCTGGCAGTTCAACAATCCATGGATGGGAATGATTATAACGATGGAGAACCCAAAGGGTTGCAGGCAATCCGGATTGACTCTACAGCAGTGGTTCCCAACCTGGGGGTCGGGACCCCTTTGGGGGTCGAACAACCATTTCCCAGGGGTCGCCCCGGCATCCTCAGCTCCCCCCCCCCACTGCCACAAGCCTGGCCATATTGACTCAACTCACCGGAGCCCTCCGATTGGTCGGGAGAGGTGCCATTCGGTGAGAGGCGTTTGTGGCGCTTGGCGGCCGAGCTTTGACGGCATCAGCTAAGGGGCCAGCTTTGCTTTGAATTCTGGGAGTTGAAGTCCAGGCACCTTAAAAGTTGCTGAGATTGAGAAATATTGCTGTACGCTTGTTGGCTATCAAGTCTAAATACAGAAGTAGACTTGTTGTGGAAGATGATATTCCTTGTGCTCTTGCAAAGATTGGCCCGAGAATTTTTGATCTGGCATAATTATATATTGGTTTTGTGATTAATCGCTATGCTTTAATTATGTTCAATTTGTAACAATGAAAATACATCCTGCATAGTAGATATTTACATTACGATTCATAACAGTAGCAAAATTACAGTTATGAAGTAGCAACGAAAATAATTTTATGCTTGGGGGTCACCACAACATGAGGAACTATATTAAGGGTCACGGCATTAAAAAGATTGGGAACCACTGCTCTACAGGGTTAAAAATGGCTGTCCTTGAAGGCAGCGGCCCCTCTTCACAAAGTGCTTTGGGTATGACGTTATGGATGCTGAAGGAATGGATCTACGCAAGGTTCTGTTCTTCTCGGAACAGAGCCACAATCCCGTTGTGGTTCTGCCACTAACTCTGCCACTAACATTCAGGCTCCTGTGCCAGCTGCAAAATTGTAAGGGATTCGCTCTTCTCTTTAGCTAAGGGGCACGTTTGTTTTTGCATTTGCCACTCTGATCCACAGCTGTAATACAGGTAGTCCTCGACCTACGACCACCGTTGAGGCCGGAATTTAAGTTGCTAAGCAGGGCCGTTGCTAAGTGAGTTTTGCCCCGTTTTAATTACCTTTCTTGCCACAGCTGTTAAGTGATTCACTGCAGTTGTGAAGTTAGTAACATGTTTGTAAAGTGAATCTGATTTCCCCATTGATTTTTCTCGTCAGAAGGTCGCAAAAGGTGTCCCTGGGAAACTGCAACGGTCATAAATACGAGTCACTTGCCAAGCGTCCAAATTTTGATCACGTGACCATGGGGATGCTGCAGTGGTCGTAAGTGTGAAAAATGGCCATACGTCACTTTTTTCAGTGCCTTGGCAACTTCAAATGGTCATTAAACAAATGGTTGTATTAGTTAGTTAGTAACATGGTTAGTAACATGGTTGTTAAGTGAATCCGGCTTCCCCCTTTGACTTTGCTTGTCAGAAGGTCGTAAAAGGCAAATCACGTGACACTGCAACCGTCATAAATTTGAATCGCTCGCCAAGCATCTGAATTTTGATCACGTGACCATGGGGATGCTGCAACGGTTCTTAAATGTGAAAAATGGTCATAAGTCACTTTTTTCAGTGCCGCTGTAACTTTGACCAAATAAACAGTTGTAAGTGGAGGACTACCTGTACTAAGAGAAGATTCTGGGATCACAAACCAGATTGTTATGGATTGCATGACACCCCTGGCCTGTACTTTTTGGACCCCTGGTCAAGTGGACCTTCTTCCTTCCACGCTGAAGAAAACGGAGCGTCTCCCTCTTCTCACTGTCAGGAAATTTCTCCTTAGTTCTAGGCCAGTGATGGCGAACCTATGGCACGCGTGCCACAGGTGGCACGCGGAGCCATATCTGCCGGCACGCGAGCCGTTGCCCTAGCTTAGTTCCAAGGCGCATGTGTGCACCGGCCAGCTGATTTTCGGCTCACGGGGAGGCTCTGGAAGGGTGTTTTTGGCTTCTGGAGGGCCTCCGGGGGGAGGGGAGGGCATTTTTGCTCTCCCCAGGCTCTAGGGAAGCCTGGGGAGGGCGAAAAACGGGCCTACTGGGCCCACCAGAAGTCAGGAAACGGGCCATTTCCAGCCTCCAGAGGGCCTCCGGGGGGCGGGGGAAGCTGTTTTCGCCCTCCCCAGACATTGAATTATGGGTGTGGGCACTCGCGCGTGTGCGATAGCAGGCGCGCACGCGCTTTCGGCACCTGAGGAAAAAAAGGTTCGCCATCACTGTTCTAGGCTGATTCTTTCCTTGATGTGTTTCCATCCATTGTTTCTTATCTTGTCTTCAGGTGCTTTGGAGAATAGGATAGGGATAGGGATAGGGATAGGG
Source organism: Diadophis punctatus similis (assembly GCA_023053685.1). NCBI lineage: Eukaryota > Metazoa > Chordata > Lepidosauria > Squamata > Dipsadidae > Diadophis > Diadophis punctatus. Next base: position 5,657,170 of record JALIGW010000001.1, read on the forward strand.
ATAGAATGGAATGGAATGGAATGGAATGGAATGGAATGGAATAGCGAATGGAATAGCGAATGGAATAATAATAATAATAATAATATAATAACTCTGTTGCACAAATGATCCACTGGAATTTATGCAAAAATTATAACATCCATACTGCTACAAACTGGTGGGAACACAAGCCTAAAAAAGTCACTGAAAATCAGATGGTCAAGATCTTGTGGGATTTTCGTATACAAACAGACAAGGTACTGGTGCATAATACACCAGACATCACGCTGGTTGAGAAAAACAAGGTGACTATCATTGACATCGCAATACCAGGTGATAGCAAGGTCAATGAAAAGGAACACGAAAAAATCGCAAAATACCAGGACTTAAAAATCGAAATTCAACGATTATGGCACAAGCCAGCAGTGGTAATTCCAGTGGTGATTGGAACACTGGGTGCTATCCCAAAAGCACTGGAATTACATTTAAAACAGCTCAAAATTGGCAAAATCACCATCAGTCAAATGCAGAAAGCCGCACTGCTCGGTTCCACACATATACTTCGAAAATACATTACGACTTCCTAGGCCCCTGGGTGGGGCTCGACTAGTAATCAATGCCAAATCCGGCGAAACAACTGGCCGCTGTGATACAATTGTATAACAACAACAATAACAACAATAATAATAATAATGAACGGAATGGAATGGAATGGAATGGAATAGAATAACAGAGTTGGAAGGGAGCTTGGAGGTCTTCTAGTCCAACCCCCTGCTCAGGCAGGAAACCCTATACCGCTTCAGACAAATGGTTTTCCAATCTCTTCTTTAAAACTTCCAGTGTTGGAGCATTAACAACTTCTGGAGGCAAGCTGTTCCACTGATTAACTGTTCTAACTGTCAGGAAATTTCTCCTTAATTCACAGGTTGCTTCTCTCCCTGACTAGTTTCCACCCATTGCTTCTTGTCCTGCTTTCAGATGCTTTGGAGGATAGCTTGACTCCCTCTTCTTTGGGGCAGCCCCTGAGATATTGGAACAATCTTCAGACAAGACTTGTTCTGGGCTGTTTTTCTGCATAGAAAAAGTCCTCCTGAATTGGAATAATTAACTTTGCTCAGCTTCACTGGATTACATGCCGATGACGATGGTGACTTCTCCCCCTCCCGTTCCAACCATCAAAAAGGACGCAGCCTTGAAGTACAAATGGGAAGCAGATTGTCTATTCTGGCCCAGCGTTTGATGCTGGTTTTGTTAATCGGCTCCAGTCGACTCGGGGCCTTAGATTACAAGATTTACAAATGGAAGGGGAATGACCCCCATTTCTCACCGCACCGCACCAAAACCAAAACAAAACACCCAACCCCGAAGGAAACATTCGCAAGGAGGAGTTCATGGAAATAGAACAAGGGAGGAAGGCTTTGGGTCTCCCCAAACAATTTGAAAAGAGAGCAAGTGGGGAGGATGGGAGAAGGAAGAATCCATGGGAAATTGTTTCGGTTGCTTGATAAAAGTGAAGAGTCCTTTATTCAGCAACGTTGAGCGATTTAATAAAAATAAGAACTAGGGGAGACATGATAGCAGTGTTCCAATATCTCACAAGAGAAGAGGGGCTCAACAAAGAAGAAGGGGGTGTGTGTCAAACTACAGGCAGTCCTCGACTTACGACCACAATAACCCCAACATTTATGTTGCTAAGTGAAACATCTGTCAAGTGAGTTTTGCCCCATAAAAACGGCCATAAGTCACTTTTTCCCAGTGCCGTTGTTACTTCAAACGGTCACTAAATGAACTGTTGAACTGTCTGTTTTGCATAAATCTATACATGTTTTTATTTATTTATTTATTTATTTATTTATTTATTTATTTATTTATTTATTTATTTATTTATTTATTTATTTATTTATTTATTTATTTATTTATTTATTTATTTATTTATTTATTGAGATTTATATACCGCCTCACAGTGCAAGCACTCTCTAAGCGGTTTACAGCAGTAAGCAATGTATATTTATATTGCCCCCAACAATCTGGGTCTTCATTTTACCCACCTCGGAAGGATGGAAGGCTGAGTCAACCTTGAGCCGGTGAGATTTGAACCGCTGACCTGCGGATCACAGGCAGCTTAAGTGGCCTGCAGTACCCCACTCTAACCGCTGCGCCACCTCGGCTCTTGTTAATGTTAATGTTGTTGTTAATGTCCACGTGTTCTATTGATGGCTAATTTATCAGAGTGCTAGGCTTCTAGAAATTCCCTGGCATTTTGGGATTTGGCCTGGTCTAGGATGGTCCCATTTTCCCAATTGGAACTATGGTTAAATCTGTCTATATGTTGTGAAATGAAAGAATTTTCATCATGTGGTCTGACTGCCAGCCGCTGTTCATGGATGCGTTCTACCAGCTTTCTGCCACCCAACTTTACCAGTTATCAGGTTAACTGGCATTTGTGTGATCTCTATGGAGACTCTCCATCATCCAGGTCATGGTTGTCCCAAAGGTGCTTTTTTTTCAAGAGGCAACTGGACTTTCTGGTTTTTCTTTGAAGTTCCCCTGAAGAAGCTTCTTGGATGAGAAGCGAAACGTCTTCAAAGGAAAACCAGAAAGTCCAGTTGCCTCTTGAAGAAAAAAAAGCACCCTTGGGACCTTGGTGCGATGAGATTTTGTGAATCTGCTTGCACACAATTTTATTAGGTATCAGGTTAACGGATGTTGCTGTGATGGTGGACCATTTTTTGTGCAATGGATATTCTCCGGGGTCAGATTATTCAGGCCAAGGAAGAGATTAACTCCAATAGCCTGATTCAATTGAAGGACAATTATGGAAACATTCATGTTTTTCTCTCTCTCTCTACATGCAGCCCGACATGCCTGCCTTTCTGCTGTATTTAAATCAGAACATTAGCTTTTTTTCACCAAGTTAGCCTCATCATAACTATTTTTAAAATGGCAATAGGGACCACCTGCAATTACATTGCAAGCCAGCCAGACACAGCCATTCTTAATGGGTGGTTCCACTTTACAGCTCTCCCAAATCCCTATTCCTCCCCCCCCCCACAAAACATCTGGTTGTAAAACCACTTGGAAGTGGTCAACTACAGGTGGTAGGCGTTCTCCTGCTAGGATTACCCAGGAGAATGGAATTAACCTGAATGAGTCAAGCATTTACCTAATGCCACTCTGTCTCTGGAGTAATTTCGTCTCTCCACATGTTTTATTTCAAACTTGGATTGTCTTATTAGAGGCAGGTGGCCTTTGAGGTACTTCAAGTCAAGGCTGATGGGAAAGGAAGATCTGGAGAATAATGACCATGTTACTGTTTCCTCTGACACAGAGGTCTCCAAACTTGGCAACTTGAAGACTTGTGGATTTCAACACCCAGAATTGAAAAAAACGATCAAGGACCAGAGAGGTATTAGTACCACTCTATAAAGCCTTGGTCAGACCACACCACTGCATCCAGTTTTGGTCATCACATTACAAAAAAGACATTGAAACTCTAGAGAACGTGCAGAAGAGAGCAACCAGGATGATAAAGGGTCTGGAAAATAAAACATACGAAGAGCGGTTGCAGGAACTGGGCATGGCCAGTCTAGCGAAGAGAAGGACCAGGGGTGACATGATAGCAGTGTTCCAATACTTGAGGGGATGCCACAGAGAGGAGGGGGTCAGGCTGTTCTCTATGGCACCAGAAAGCCAAACAAGGAATAACGGATGGAAGCTGACCAAGGAGAGATTCAACCTGGAAGTGAGGAGAAACTTTCTGACAGTGAGAGCGATCAACCAGTGGAACAGCTTGCCAGCGGAGGTTGTGAGAGCCCCAACACTTGCGACCTTCAAGGAGAGACTGGACTGCCATCTGTCTCAAATGGTGTAGGAACTCCTGCTTGAGCAGGGGGTTGGACTAGATGACCTACAAGGTCCCTTCCAACTCTAATAATAAATCTAAATCTAAACTCCCTAGCTAGGCACAGTCATATTCTGTGGTTTTGCTTCATTTTCTTTCTATTTTACTGGCAAGTCACCATGTGTCATGTGAGTGGCCACTGTGTAATAAGACTTTGGAAACAAAGCAAGTTAGAACACAATTCTTTTTTTTTTGCTCTGAGCAACTCTTTAGGATTTCACTTATACACATCTGTCCTATCCCCTATTTTCTTTACCCTTTTAATATTGTGTGTATTTTAATATTGTGTGTGACCAGCCATACGCTAAATAAATTTACCCTTTTAAACTGGAGGTGTTGGGGCTGATTCTTGTAGCTCCATGACTAAACTGTGGTCTTTACCTTAAAATAAGACACGGAGAAAGCTCACTTATTCAAGCTCCCTTACAAATATCTATATTTATATATTAGGACTGTTACAGATATGCCAAAAATCGTAGGATCGTTCACTTTAAATTGTGGAACTTGCTTTGAATGATTTTCTTTCTTTCTTTGCAAGTAATACAGGTAGTCCTCGACTTACGGCCACAATTGAGCCCAAAATTTCTATTGCTAAGTGAAACATTTGTTAAATGAGTTTCGCCCCATTTTACGACCTTTCTTGTCGCCGTTGTTAAGTGAATCACTGCAGTTGTTAAGAACACGGTTGTTAAGTGAATCTGGCTTCCCCATTGAGTTTGCTTGTCAAAAGGTCGCCAAAGGGGATCACGTGACCCCCCCGGGACTCTGCAACCGTCATAAATACGAGTCAGTTGCCAAGCGTCTGAATTTTGATCACCTTACCAAGCAGATGCTGCAACGGTCGTAAGCGTGGAAAACGGTCATAAGTCACTTTTTTCAGTGCCGTTGTAACTTCAAATGGTCACTAAATGAACTGCTGTAAGTCGAGGACTACCTGTACTGGACATTTGTTTTAAACCAATCTTAAATCAAGATTGGTTTAAAACAAATGTCCAGTACAGGTACTCCTCGACTTACAGCAGTTCATTTTGTGACCGTTCGAACATTCAGAGCATCTTTGGGATGGGAGTAGAGAATCTGTTAAAAAAAAGGAATAATAAACCTGCATTTGTGTTTAATTTAATTTAATTTAATTTAATTGAACGTTCTTATAGGCCGCCCAACTCCCGTATTCCCTAAACAGCTTTCCAGTGGAGTTTTCTTTGGGAATAATCCGGATTTTTTAATAATAAATAGCTCCTATGAAGAACATCCACCCAATCCCCATTTTTGTTTAAAGGGAATGTCTATAAATAAGCAGCGATTACACATCTGTAAAACTAATCTCGTGAACGGGCTGGTGGTGATCCTTCTCGTTCTTAACCTCTTTTATGCTTCTCCCCCCCCCCCCCATAACTCCCAGTGTTTAAAATATAGGCTTAAATTGAAACTTGCCCATTTCTCCCCAAATTAACCGCTCTGTTGGGACCTATAGGGAAATTCTGTTGTCTAGGCTGAGAGAGTGGAACTCGCCCAGTGAAAACAACCAGCAACAGCCAGCTCAAACCGCAAATTCCATTTGCTTTCATACGCAGTTCAGAAATAGGTGGAAGAAGGGGAAAAAGAGGGCCTTTGAAACTATTTGGGGACACAGAGCTAGCAAAAAGCTATCTCTGAAATGATGGAAGGTTATTTATTAAGTGATAAGGCAGCAATCGAAAAGCCCTGGGGGAGTGGGGCAAGAAAGAGCCCCCACATCCAATTAGCTTGAAGTGTTAATACCACTTTATAATGCCTTGGTAAGGCCACACTTGGAATACTGCATTCAGTTTTGGTCGCCACGATGCAAAAAGGATGTTGAGACTCTAGAAAGAGTGCAGAGAAGAGCAACAAAGAGGATTAGGGGACTGGAGGCTAAAACATATGAAGAACGGTTGCAGGCTGGAGAATTCTGGGAGTTGAAGACCACAAGTCTTAAAGTTGCCAAGTTTGAAGACCTCTGGTATACTATAAGGTGGTCTGCTTGAGCAGTGGGTTGGACTAGATGACTATCAAGGTTCCTTCCGACTTTGTTACTCTGTGTTGTGTTCTCTAGCCCAAAGTTGTAGAGACAAACCTATTCTGTCTCTTCTTCAGCAGTGCCCAAACATTTCTATGTTCCAGATTTCCAGGTTTTCTTGCAGATGTTTTGTGAGCTAACTACCGTATTTTTCGGAGTATAAGACGCACCGGAGTATAAGACGCACCTTAGTTTTTGGGGAGGAAAATAGGGGGGGAATCTGCCTACCAGGTATTCATCTAGCTAGCGTCCTTAGTCTGGTCAGATTCAGCACATTATTTTATCCCCTGGTTAGGACTTAAAAAAACCTTCTTCGGAGAGAGTAACAATGAAAGAGCCTGCGAGCCAGTAAGAGCTTGGAAGATCGTTAGCACCTGGTTAGGGCTAGAAAAAAAATTATTCGGAGCAAGTAGAGCAATGAAAAAAAACCTGCAAAGACTTAGGGCTGGAAAAACATTCTTTGGAGAGAGTAACAATGAAAAAGCCTGCAAGCCAGTAAGAGCTGGGAAGATAGATAGCACCTAGTTAGGGCTGGAAAAAAAAGCTACATTCGAAGTATAAGACACACCCAAATTTTCAGCCACTTTTAGGGAGGAAAAAGGTGCGTCTTATACTCCGAAAATACGGTAGGTAATATCGTAAGTAGTAAAAGGGAGTGGGGTTTGAGGAGGAAGAGGAGAGGGAGGACTGAGAGGTCCTTGGTGCTCTCTGAGGTTGGTGGTTTTCTTGCAGGCATCTCATTACCCAACTAAACAACAACATCAGTGCTAGAAGGAAATAGTTTGCTCTTTGTTTATATACAAGCGGCTTGTCCTGTCAGCCTTGTCTGAGTTGGTAGTTGTCTTGATTGTTCGTCTTAACATCAAGATTAACAAAAGGCCAACAATGAAGCAGTAAACAATACCCCAATCAAAGAGCTACCATCTGAGACACACAATCACACAGTAAATAACGGCCCAATCAAGGAACCACCAAGAAAGTCTCCCACCAACACCGACAGAGCAAGCCCCAAGTATATAAACACAGAGCAAACTCCACTCCCTTCCAAGCACTGATGATGTTACCTAGTTGGGTCATGAGACGTCTGCCAAGCTCTGAGAGCGCCGAGGACCCCATCGCTCTTTCAGTTCTTCGTAGTCCCCAGGATCATTTTGTGGACTGGCCTCTCCCAAATTCAGAGGGTGCAGAGGTTCCATAGCTAGAAGATTGCTCTTAAGTTTCCGTCCTATTGGCTGGAGAGGGTGCTGTGCTCAGTCGTAATTCCAGCCCTTTTTACCTGCAGTTCTCCACTGCTGACTCTCATGAAATATTTATGACTTGTGAATAAATGAGGAGGAAAGGAGAGGATTCCCAAAGTGCCAATAAAATGTGTTTTCTTTGCTTTTAATTGTTTCAGCTGGAGGCGTCTCAGAAAAGTGTTCTTGATTCAAGGACGCTTTGAAAACAAGAAACAAAAAAAACAAATGAATAAAAAATCACGAATCTACAGCATCGTCCAAAACACGTCCTTCCATGATCTCAGTTGCATTTATATTTGAGGAAATCTCTCTGGGCCTAATTTCTTTCTGCCTTGCTTTTTATTCTGCCAGAGCCCTCCTCTTTCTTCGGTTGGAAACAAAGCTAAACTTGTCAGCAGGGATGTTCCAACCTTGGCAACTTTGTGAACTTCAATTCCCAGAATTCCCCAACCAGCCATGCTTTTCCCCTTCCCCCGCCCCCTCAGGTTAAATGACTGGCTGGGGAATTCTGGGAGTTGAAGTCCTTCTTCTTGTGCCATATCCGTCATCGGACGTTGGCGACCATGTTGGCGATCCTATTTTTATCAACAGCCTCACGAAAAAGTGCTGTTGAGTTTTGTCCAAACCGGTCCCTTAGATTTTGAAGCCATGATCTTCTTCTTCTGCCTGGACCTCATTTGCCTTCAAGGATTGCGGGAAGTGTGCCGTATTTTTCTGGGTGTCGCATCACATGACCAAAATATTTTAACTTTCGCTTTTTGATGCTTTCGATGCTTTCCCTTGGCTTTCCCAGGCGGCTGAAGTCCACAAGTCTTAAAAGGATACCCTTCCATTGCAGCCATGATGGCAAACCTATGGCACGCGTGCCAGAGGTGGCACGCAGAGCCCTCTCTGCTGGCACGCGTGCCGTCGCCGCAGGTCAGATCTCCGTGGTGTCTCTTTCGTGAGCTTCTGTTTCCCTGCAAACGACGAATCAGAAGCTCAGATCTTATCTCTTGCCGCCCTGCCGGTGTTGGGATGCCCCGCCTCCCACTGGCCAGTTGGTCTTCGGGTCTCTGCTGCGCGCGCATACCTTTCCTTTTGGGCATCTGTGGGTGCACAGTTTGTGGACTCGGTGTCTAAAATGTTCACCATCACTGCTTTACAGTTTCCCCTCGCATCCCGGAGTTTTCTGTGCCAAACCTTTTCCACCCAAGATCTGCGCAACAGGGAAAGGAGCCATCCTTTGCACAAATCCACACGGGAGAATAAAACTATGCCGAAATTAAAACTATGCCCAATCCACATTTTTTTACATCCGAAATGATGCAGAGGTGGCTCCCACAATGTGTCTTGAGCTGTGACCCAGAATTGTTTTCTCAGGCTGCCTGCCTTTGGACAATTACCCATCGACACCCGAGAATTAAATCAAAATATAACTGCCGGCCAGCCCGGCTCCCTTTCCACCACCTCCCCCAAAAGGACAGCTAAGTGATAATCCCTATTCCAGCAGGAGAGCCATCCCGTATTGGCCCAAGGCCCTACCTTCCGAGAGCCCTTTAATTTATTAAATAATGCAAATGCGATCAAGTTAATTAGAAGAGCAGCCCATTTCCAAGATCCCAAATGTTTTCCATCTTTTGAGGCAGCCGGGCGGGTAGCATAAGAAGCCAGGGAAGGAGAGGAAATCTTATTTCTGGCAGCTCGCTAGGCATGGAGCTGCGGTTGAACTTTTTACCCTAATTACGTCCTTGCTAAATGCCCAGAGCAGTCTGGAATCAAAGCCATTCCCTTCGGGGGCCTTGGAAAGTTTCTCATGTGGCCAACAACGTTTGTTGTGTGATGTGAGGGATACTTTGGGGGGGGGGAAGGAGAAGAGAAGGGAGGAGAGGAATAAAAGGCCTTGGAATATTGTGCTTGTCTTATCCATCTCCCCCCCCTTTTCAAAATTTTCTCAGTTACCACCCACCTCACTTGTTGCCTACAAAAATAGTGTAATTGTTTGCATCTGTGTGTTTTTGTCTGCCATCGGAATGGCTGTTATAAATCAATATGACAAGAGAGGGGCCAAGCTCATGGTTTCCTCCTCCTCCTCCTCCCAGTTCTCTAATTGGTACTGTCTCTTCCTTCCTTCCTTACTAGCCTTACTAGCTGTTGCATACAGCGCAACTGGCAAAACCACCTTGTAAAATGTACTGGAGCAGGAAACGGCCTTTGAGTCCCCTACCCCAGGGGTAGGCAAAGGTGGCTCTTCTGTGACTCATGGACTTCAACTCCCAGACTTTCTGAGCCAATCATGCTAGCTCAGGAATTCTGGGAGTTGAAGTCCACGTGTCATAGAAGAGCCAACTTTGCCTACCCCTGACCTACCCCATATTCCTTCCTCCCAAGCTGCTGAGCGTCATTGATGGGAGGCCTTTGGGTGCTCTCTGAGCTTGGCGGTTTTCTTGCGGACGTTTCATTACCGAACTAGGTAGCAGCATCAGTGCGAGAAGGGAGTGGGGTTTTCCTCTCTGCTTATATACGCACTCAGAGTACGGAATACAACATTAAAAAACATGGAGTAATAGGGTTGGAAGGGACCTTGGAGGTCTTCTAGTCCAACTCCCTACTCGAGCTGGAGACCTCTTTTTGATAATCTTCCACTCATCGTGTTAGATAAGAATTACTCTCATCAGAGGCGAAATAGATCTTTTCCCTGGAACTCTGACATTATAAAAAGAAACCGCAGGTTAAAATACTAAAGTAGAAAATATTTATTTCGGTACAAACAATAAATCACATCTTGGCTATAAAAAAGGTCTTGCTCCTTACAGAAGCTGAAGAAGAAGGAAGGAACAAAGAAAGGAATGTACACATGCGTACTAGGAACATATTAATCACGTGCTCAGGAATAAACCATTATATTTGATAGGGATGTATCTCCCCTGCATATACATGTAACAGGCAATATAAAATCACTGCCTGACACATCGCTTGTTGTCCTGCGCTCAGGTGCTTTGGAGAAGAGGCCAACCCCTTAAGTCAGTGTTTCCCAACCTTGGCAAGTTGAAGATGTCTGGACTTCAACTCCCAGAATTCCCCAGCCAGCGAATGCTGGCTGGGGAATTCTGAGAGTTGAAGTCCAGACATCTTCAACTTGCCAAGGTTGGGAAACACTGACTTAAGTGATAGCCCCTCAATTAACAGAAGAGTAGAAGTACCGTATTTTTTGGAGTATAAGACGCACCTTTTTCCTCCCTAAAAGAGGCTGAAAATTTGGGTGCATCTTATACTCCGAATGTAGCTTTTTCGAAGCTTTTCCCCCCCAGCCCTAACGAGGTGCTAATGATCTTCCCTTCCTACTCCCTCTGAAAAAGGTTTTTTCCAGCCCTAAGTCTTTGCAGGCTTGTTTTCATTTCTACTCCCTCTGAAAAAGGTTTTTTCAGCCCTAACCAGGGGATAAAAGAATGTGCTGAAGCTGAACAGACTAAGGACGCTAGCCAGATGGTAGGTAGATAGATAGATACCTGGTAGGTAGATTTCCCCCCCTATTTTCCTCCCCAAAAACTAAGGTGCGTCTTATACTCCGAAAAATACGGTAGTTGCTCAGTGCTTTGCCTTGTCAATATTGGGAGAAAGAGCAAACCCCACTCCCTTCTAGCACTGAGGATACTAGTTTGGTAGTGAAACGTCTGCAAGAAAACTACCAAGCTCAGAGAGCACCAAGAACCCCATACTAGTAGTAGTCGTCGTCATCGTCGTCCTCCTCTTCCTCCCCCCCTCCAAACCCCACTCCCTTCTAGCACTGATAATGTTACCTAGTTGGTTAATGAAACATCTGCGAGAAAACCACCAAGCTCAGAGAGAACCAAGGACCCCTCCTCACTTCAACCCTGAGCTACAAATATTCTCTTCTATCAGCATCATTGATGGGCCAAATAACAGCCTTGAATTGGTATCTTGACTTCCTTTCCCATCTCAAGAAAATGAACACGGGTGTGAGATTCTTTTATTAAAATGTGTTTACAGGTAGTCCTCGACTTACATCCATTCATTTAGCAGCCATTCAAAGTTACAGTGGCAATGAAAAAAAGTGACTTATGACTGATCCTCTCACTTACAACTGCAGCATCCCCACAGTCATGTGATGAAAATTTGGGTGCTTGGCAGCTGGCATGTATTTGCCACGGTTGCAGTGTCCCAGTGATCATGTGATCGCTATCTGTGATCTTCCCAAAAGCCAGCTTTTGGCCAGCAAAGTCAATGGTGGAAGCTGGATTCGCTTAACAAGCACACATTTTTCTCTTAACAACTGTAGTGATTCGCTTAGTAACATGGCAAAAAAAGGTTAAGGTTCCTACGAGGATAGTTTGCCAAAATTTGACATCTTCCCAAAGTATCGGATTGTCTTCGACTTACGACCACAATTGAGCCCAACATTTCGGTTACTAAGTGAAACATTTGTTATGGGAATTTTGCCCCATTTTATGACCTTTCTTTCCACAGTTGTTAAGTGAATCACAACAGTTGTTAAGTTAGTCACGCCATTGTTAAATGAATCTGGCTTCCCCATTGACTTTGCTTGTCAGAAGGTCACAAAAGTGGATCCCATGACCCCATCATAAATATGAGCCAGTTGCTTTTCCGAAGCTTGATCCCTTCGCGCACGCGGCAGTGCCGAAAACCAGCCTGCGCATGTGCACCGACCGGCTGATTGTCGGGTGCATATGCGCGCTAGAACCCAGAAGTTTGGTTTTTCCAGAGCGTGGCCCCGACGAGCTTTTCCGCATGACCTTTTTGGCACTCGGTGCCGAAAAGATTAGCCATCACTGTTCTAGTCCAACTCCCTACTTAGGCAGGAAACTACACCACTTTTGACAAGTGGTTGTCCAATCTTCTAAAAAACTTCCAATGATGGAGCACCCACAACTTCTGGTGGCAAGCCGTTCCACTGGTTAATTGTTCTCACTGTCAGGAAGCGTCTCCTTAGTTCTAGGTTGCTTCTCTTCTTGCTTAGTTTCCATCCATTGCTTCTTGTCCTGCCTTCTGGTGCTTTGGAGAATAGTTTGACTCCCTCTTCTTTATGGCAGCCCCTGAGATATTGGAAGACTGCTATCATGTATCTGCTGGTCCTTCTCTTCACTAGACTAGCCATGCCCAGTTCCTGCAACCGTTCATTGTATGTTTTAGCCTCCAGTCCCCTGATCCTCTTTGTTGCTCTTCTCTGCACCCTTTTAATTATTTAATTATGGAACTTTGATTCCCTCCATATGTTTGGCTTGAAGAGCTAAGCAACAGTTGTGCAAGAACTTGAAATATTAAGAATTATGATTGTTATTGTTGTTCAGTGCTCTTTTTCACACATGAACCAGTTCATTCAATCCTGGAATCATTTAAAGGTCTCCCCAAAAAACCTGGAGATCCACTGCCTGTTTCCCAAATAAATACCACCGCTGCCTTAGTTCTAAGTTGCTTCTCTCCTTGATGAGTTTCCACCCATTGCTTCTTGTCCTGCCTTCTGGTGCTTTGGAGAATAGATTAACCCCCTCCTCTTTAGGGCAGCCCTTCAAATAGTGGAAGATGGTATCATGTGAACCCTAGTCCTTCTTTTCATCAAACTAGGCATACCCAGTTCCAGCAACCGTTCTCTTATATGTTTTAGCAAACGGACATAAGTGTGAAAAACGGTCATAAGTCACTTTTTTCAGTGATGTCGTAATTTCAAACGGTCACTAAACGAATTGTTGTAAGTCAAGGGCTACCTGCACCAAGCCAGCTCCATGCACATATGGAGTGCTGTAACAATGAGGCTTTGGAACAGGACCAGGCTGTCCCAGTTGGGTTGTAAAACCCGGTCAGCTGTTGTTACTCAAACGGACACTTAGCTCTTTCCTTGATCCAACACAGCATAAATGGCCCTGCTCTGTTGAACAATCTGCAACAACTTCCCCCACAATCCGCGGACTTCCATCTTCCAGCATTCCCCACACAGAGAAGGGCTATTGCTGGGAGGGGGAAGCCCACACACGGAGGGCGCCCAGATGTTGGGGAAGTCAGCAAGAGCTTTTGTGTGTGTGTGTGATAAAATGGCTGTGTATGAGTTGCAACATGAAAAGAGCTCTACCGATAATTATATTTATGTTGTGGTTCGTAGCCAAGATAGGCCCTGAAAGTGGGCTAAAGTAATTAGAATCTATCCCAAACTTTGCACTCGGGAGGATGTAGGGCAGCTGTTCCTGACACAGCCCCAAATGCACAGGGGGGTCTTCCACTCCTCCCACACCGCTCTTTAAAAAGCTTCCAGCGTAAAAGTGTTAAAAGGTCCTCTGTGTGTTTGCGTGTGTGCGTGTGTGTATGCCTCGGTTTTTGTCCTAAGTTAAAAGGGATCTCCCTGGGGGGAAAAAACACACCTTCCTTCCAACTATTTTCTGCATTTGCCCAGCAAGAGTCTGTATTAATCTTCCTGGTACAGGTAGTCCTCGACTTACAACAGTTCATTTAGTGACCAAAGTTACAACGGCACTGAAAAAAGTGACTTGGGACCGTTCTTCACACTTAGGACCATTTCTGTATCCCCACGGTCACGTGATCAAAGTTCTGATGCTTGGCAACCGACTCACACTTACGACGGTTCCATTGTCCCGGGGTCACATGATCCCGTTTGGAGACCCTCTGACAAGCAAAGTCAACGGGGAAGCCGGATTCACTTAACAATCGTGTTACTAATTTGAGAACTGCAGTGATTTGCTTAATGACTGTGACGAGAAAGGTCGTAAAAGGGGACAAATGCTCACTTAACACATATTTCACTTAGCAACAGACATTTTGGGCTCCATTGTGGTCATAGGTTGAGGATTACCTGTCTTTTTGAATGAATTTCTGAATTCTTTCTGATCAGAAATGATGGAGGAAGTATGCATGCGCACAAAAGAACCATTTAAAAAAAATGATTTGTAGTCTTGGCAGAATTAATCAGTGGAACGACTTGCCTCCAGAAGTGGTGGATGCTCCAACACTGGAAGTCCACATTTTGGACAGAGAGGACCCTTGGTTTGAAAGAGGGGTCAAAGAGGCCATCTATGTCCAAACTGAGCAGCCCTCTCTCAACAGAGGGGGAGCGATAGGACATCATCTATCTCCAGTCTACAACACGATCCTCTCAGCAGTTCCAAGGAGGCTCCACACCCATTTGCACCACTCAGGTGACCCTGAGGACACAGACAAACCTCCAAGTGGCCTCAACGACCCTCTGAAAGGATGCAAATGACCAGCTGTCTGCAAGGAGTATAAATCCTTCCATTCCCCACCATCCAGTCAGAGCTGAAGAAGCTTCTTGGATGAGAAGCGAAATGTCTTCAAAGAAAAAGTAGAAAGTCCAGTTGCCTCTTGAAAAAAAGCATATTTGGTCCAACACTGGAAGTTTGGAAGAAGAGATTGGACAACCATTTGTCTGAAATGGTATAGGGCCATGATGGCGAACCTATGGCACGCGTGCCACAGGTGGCACGCGGAGCCATAGCGGAGGGCACGCGAGCGTTGCCCACCGGCAAACCGGAAGTGTGGAAAAACGCACTTCCGGTTTGCCGGTGAGCTGTTTTTTGCACTCCGGGGGGTTCAGGGAAGCTTCCTGAAGCCCCGGAATGCAAAAAACGACGAAACGGACAAACCGGAAGTGCGGAAAAACACACTTCCAGTTTGCCGGTGAGCTGTTTTTTGCACTCCGGAGGGTTCAGGGAAGCTTCCTGAAGTCCCGGAATGCAAAAAACGACGAAACGGACAAACCGGAAGTGCGTTTTTCCGAACTTCCGGTTTGCCCGTTTCGTCGTTTTTTACTGTCCCAGGCTCCGGTAAGGCCTTTGCGTGGGTGTGGGGGGGTGTGCACATGCGCAGGGGGCAGCATGGGGGGGGTGTTGTGCGCATGCGTGGGGGGGAGGGAATGGGTGTGGGCATGCGTGCGCGCGCTAGTGCGCGCACCCCCCCTTTTTGGCACGCGAACCAAAAAAGGTTCGCCATCACTGGTATAGGGTTTCCTGCCTGAGCAGGGGGGGTTGGACTAGAAGACCTCCAAGGTCCTTCCCAACTCCGTTGTTCTTTTCTACTCTAAAGATTGAATGTGTGAGAATTGGGCCAGCTGGATCTCCAGAGATCTCGAAGCCGGCGCTGCTAAATTGCTGTCTTTTGCCTTCTGTGCTTGCGGGGTAAAAGTTTGGCTGGGGATGGAAATATTTTTGGGAGGAGCTCCAAACATTTTCAGCTGCCCCATAACTTTCTATTAATCCGTGGCCTGTGGTTGCCCATCTTTCTCTCTTGTTTGCTTGAGAATTCTTGTTTTGATCTTGTCTAGGATTTTAAGTACAGGTTTCTTCCCTGCTTTATGGTGGCCGGTTGTTTGTTTGTTTGTTTGTTTACAGGATGAATTGCCATCCTTTTATCTGATTGGCTGGCTACGGGCTCCATTATATCGGCATTTTTGCTCTCGCCCTATCAGAATCTTTGCAGGGATGCTCATCTGGGTATCCCATTCCACACTGAACCACAACTCTATTGTCAATCCTCCCACAGAGACGTGAGCTCAACTTCCTGAGTTAGCTCAATTGCTCCCTCGAGGGCTGTGCATGCTTATTGTGCATTTACTGCTAGGAAAAACAAATCCTGGCTTCTAATATGGTCTATATATTTTTCATATCCCCCTCCCCACTTCCAAAAAGAATGAGTCCTCTGAGGATTTTAACTACTCTGCAACATGGTCAAACCTACCTTTTTGTTGGTCCGTCCCCGTATGCAGAAGATGGATGCTGTTGGGTTTAAAAGCTTTGGCTTTGAACTTGAGCTCCGTTGTTGCAAGGCTTTCCAGATGAACCCAAACTTTAAAACAAAAAGAAAAAAATATCGGCTTTCCAAAACAGAGCATCTTAAATTTACATGATTTTTTTTTTTTTTTAAAAAAGGCACTCCAGATTGCTCAGGTACCATCTGCCATTTAAATTACAGTAAAGTGTTACGAAGCAGAGGTGGCCGATGGGGAAGTGGGGACGACGACAAGAGGCGTGGATGACACCATGGTCAGATTCGGTGGATAATTCTGCTCTGTGGTCTTCAGAGGGGGGGTGGAAACCCCCAGTATAAAAATCTCATTAAAATGGAAAGAGGAAGAAAAGGAAAATGCAGTAGCAACGTTTTGCGTTTGGTTTCACCTCAAGATGAGCCAGGAAATGAGTTTGCGGACTGAATTATTCACTTACAGGTACCAGGAGGAAGGACTGCATGTGAACTCTGTCTGAATGGTACCACTGATCTCATCATCCACTCCCCCAGGCAGTTGAAGCACCCCCATGCTCCCACTGCATGTGAACTCTGTCTGAATGGTACCACTGATCTCATCATCCACTCCCCCAGGCAGTTGAAGCACCCCTCCTGCGCCCACTGCATGTGAACTCTGTCTGAATGGTACCACTGATCTCATCATCCACTCCCCCAGGCAATTGAGGCACCCACATGCGCCCATTGCATGTGAACTCTGTCTGAATGGTACCACTGATCTCATCATCCACTTCCCCAGGCAATTGAGGCACCCACATGCGCCCATTGCATGTGAACTCTGTCTGAATGGTACCACTGATCTCATCATCCACTCCCCCAGGCAATTGAGGCACCCACATGCGCCCATTGCATGTGAACTCTGTCTGAATGGTACCACTGATCTCATCATCCACTCCCCCAGGCAATTGAGGCAACCACATGTGCCCATTGCATGTGAGCTCTGTCTGAATGGTACTACTGTTCCCATCGTCCACTCCTCCAGGCAATGGAGGCACTCCCATGCACATGATTCCAAATGACTCGATCAGATGAACGCAGCCTTTTGTATCCTCTTCTCTAGCCATCAAGAAGGGCAGGAAACTGTTTTCCCTCCATTAGAGGACAACGGCAATGCTAGCACCACAACAGAGCACTGTTTATTCATTTATCCAACACATTTCATCCCTGCCGCAATCAAAAAGACTCTTGAGAAACAACTAAAACGTCCACGGCACAAACCTCACAATGAGAACAATAAAAACAAGACCAGCCAAACACTAAAACAACAACAACAACCCAAAGCAATCGAAAGAGCTTCTGGTGGCTAATGCCTCCTTCTGAACCGGCAGTCTTTTAATTGAAATATTTCTGCCAGGCCTAAGTCAGGTGCAGAATTAAAGGAGAGCAGTGTGCAAAAGCTAAGACTAATGCTTGAAACATAATGCCCACAGTAGGGAAAGCTGTCATTGGATTTGTGAAAACGTTAGAAATCTGCCATAAAATGGGTTAAGGTCAGTTCTGCCACAGACCAAGGGTGTAGTGGCCTTACTCCCATCTTTTGCTGCCTCTTGCTCGGGTGGAATATACTGTATTTTTCGGACTATAAGATGCACCGGTGTATAAGACGCATCAAGATTTTGAAGAGTTAAGTAAGAAAAAAAAAGTTTTTGCCCTCCCCCAGCCTCCAGGAGCACTCTGCAGACCTCCCAAACCCTCTGCGCGCCCCGTTTTCACGCGGGGCGGGGCTTTGGGGGGCCAAAAATGGCTGCATTTGGTGTATAAGACCCACCAACATTTCCACCCTCTTTTAGGGGGGGAGGAGTGCGTCTTATACTCTGAAAAATACAGTAGATATCCGAAAGGTGCTTTTTTCAAGAGGCAACTGGACTTTCTGGGTTTTTTTTTAAGACGTTTTGCTTCTCATCCAAGAAGCTTCTTCAAGCTCTGACTGGATGGTGGGGAATGGAAGGATTTATACTCCTTGCAGACAGCTGGTCATTTGCATCCTTTTAAAAGAGTCGTTGAGGCCACTTGGAGGTTTGTCTGTGTCCTCAGACTCACCTGAGTTGTGCAAATGGGTGTGGTAACCCTGAGGACACAGATAAACCTCCAAGTGGCCTCAACGACTCTCTAAAAAGGATGCAAATGACCAGTTCTGTCTGCAAGGAATATAAACCCTTCCATTCCCCACCATCCAGTCAGAACTGAAGAAGCTTCTTGGATGAGAAGCGAAACGTCTTCAGAGAAAAACCAGAAAGTCCAGTTGCCTCTTGAAAAAAATCACCTTTGGGTTCATTGCCTACAGCTCTCAAAGGGTCACCACCTCCAATATACACTACATAAACATGACAAATAAATAAATAAAAAATTATGCATGCAACCACATACCCACATATATTATGGTCTAACACAGAGGAAACCATTTGGTGAACCATTCGAAGTTACAACCGGCACCGGACAAAGTGACGTATGACCGTTTTTCAAACTTGTGACCCTCCCAGCATCCCCCTGGTCATGCGATGCTTCCCCATTGACTTTGCTTGCCAGAAGGTCACCAAAGGTTGTCACGTGACCCAGGGACCCTGCAACCCTCCAGAAATACAATGTCAGTTGCCAAGAGTCCAAATTTTGATCGCGAGACCGTGGGGAATGATGCTACAACGCTTGTAAGTGTGAAAAAAAAACCGGCCATAAATCACTGTTTTCAGTGCCGTTGTAACTTTGAGGCAGTTGCTAAACAAACGGTTGTATGTCAAGGACTACCTGTAATTTTTTGAGATGGCACAGGACAAAGTCTTCACAATTAAAAGAAAAAAACAACAGCTAAATTTCATACACAGAACAGGTGTCTTTCTTAAAGTTTGCTCCAGTTTTGTTTTACTTTGCGCTGAGAGTTTTCCTCCTCTATAGATGTGCAATTATCTCTTGCAGCCTATTTTTAGAAAGCTTGAAAGCACAGGTTTATGCCCTAATCTCCCATTTGTGTACAGCTAGCTCTAGTCAATCCCCTTGGTTTTGATATTTCTTGGGATGTATTTACACAGCTGCGCATTCTCTGCAACTTTCAGTGCCCAGAAAGGACCAAACTTTCCAACAGGAGGGGAAGAGAAAATAGGTGTCCTGCGAGTTGCCACATCAAAGCTTTTCCCCCCTTTCCCTGGCTTGCAAAACTGGCACCCACCGCAATCTCTCTCTCCCCCTTCGGCACTCTTTCTGTTGAAAGAAAGCTGGCTTTTCGCAAAGGAATCGCTGGAGCACCTTATTTATATCAAAATGACAAAAGTAGCAATGTGCTATGTTAAAAATCAATAAGGAGCCTATGAAAGCCACCGTGGCGTCTTTGTGCTGGGGTGACACCCGGCAGCTGGGTTAGCCGTCTCTTGAGCCATGAGATCTGAGGAACCCTTTCAGCAAACTTTTTTAGTTTGCTGGGTAACCTCATGTGAGGTTCCCCGCTGGTCAGTCTCCTACAGTCCGTGTGTCAAAACATGGAAGCTGAAAGGAGACATTAGAGAGCCAATTTGGTCTTCGGGCAGCAGGCTAGAAGCTAGAAAGCAGGAGACTGTGAGTTCTAAGTCCACCTTGGGCATAAAAATCAGCTGGATGACTTTAGGCCAATCGCTAGGAGACTGGGAGTTCTAGTCCTGCCTTAGCTATATAAAAATCAGCTGGATGACTTTAGGCCAATCACTAGGCGACTGGGAGTTCTAGTCCTGCCTTAGCTATATAAAAATCAGCTGGATGATTTTAGGCCAATCACTAGGCGACTGGGAGTTGTAGTCCTGCCTTAGCTATATAAAAATCAGCTGGATGACTTTAGGCCAATCACTAGGCGACTGGGAGTTGTAGTCCTGCCTTAGCTATATAAAAATCAGCTGGATGACTTTAGGCCAATTGCTAGGAGACTGGGAATTCTAGTCCTGCCTTAGCTATATAAAAATCAGCTGGATGACTTTAGGCCAATCACTAGGCGACTGGGAGTTGTAGTCCTGCCTTAGCTATATGAAAATCAGCTGGATGACTTTAGGCCAATCGCTAGGAGACTGAGAATTCTAGTCCTGCCTTAGCTATATAAAAATCAGCTGGATGATTTTAGGCCAATCACTAGGCGACTGGGAGTTCTAGTCCTGCCTTAGCTATATAAAAATCAGCTGGATGATTTTAGGCCAATCACTAGGCGACTGGGAGTTGTAGTCCTGCCTTAGCTATATGAAAATCAGCTGGATGACTTTAGGCCAATCGCTAGGAGACTGGGAATTCTAGTCCTGCCTTAGCTATATAAAAATCAGCTGGATGACTTTAGGCCAATCACTAGGCGACTGGGAGTTCTAGTCCTGCCTTAGCTATATAAAAATCAGCTGGATGATTTTAGGCCAATCACTAGGCGACTGGGAGTTCTAGTCCTGCCTTAGCTATATAAAAATCAGCTGGATGATTTTAGGCCAATCACTAGGAGACTGGGAGTTCTAGTCCTGCCTTAGCTATATAAAAATCAGCTGGATGACTTTAGGCCAATCACTAGGCGACTGGGAGTTGTAGTCCTGCCTTAGCTATATGAAAATCAGCTGGATGACTTTAGGCCAATCGCTAGGAGACTGGGAGTTCTAGTCCTGCCTTAGCTATATAAAAATCAGCTGGATGACTTTAGGCCAATCACTAGGCGACTGGGAGTTGTAGTCCTGCCTTAGCTATATGAAAATCAGCTGGATGACTTTAGGCCAATCGCTAGGAGACTGGGAGTTCTAGTCCTGCCTTAGCTATATAAAAATCAGCTGGATGATTTTAGGCCAATCACTAGGTGACTGGGAGTTGTAGTCCTGCCTTAGCTATATAAAAATCAGCTGGATGACTTTAGGCCAATCGCTAGGAGACTGGGAGTTCTAGTCCTGCCTTAGCTATATAAAAATCAGCTGGATGATTTTAGGCCAATCACTAGGCGACTGGGAGTTGTAGTCCTGCCTTAGCTATATAAAAATCAGCTGGATGACTTTAGGCCAATTGCTAGGAGACTGGGAATTCTAGTCCTGCCTTAGCTATATAAAAATCAGCTGGATGACTTTAGGCCAATCACTAGGCGACTGGGAGTTGTAGTCCTGCCTTAGCTATATGAAAATCAGCTGGATGACTTTAGGCCAATCGCTAGGAGACTGGGAATTCTAGTCCTGCCTTAGCTATATAAAAATCAGCTGGATGATTTTAGGCCAATCACTAGGCGACTGGGAGTTGTAGTCCTGCCTTAGCTATATGAAAATCAGCTGGATGACTTTAGGCCAATCGCTAGGAGACTGGGAGTTCTAGTCCTGCCTTAGCTATATAAAAATCAGCTGGATGATTTTAGGCCAATCACTAGGCAACTGGGAGTTGTAGTCCTGCCTTAGCTATATAAAAATCAGCTGGATGACTTTAGGCCAATCGCTAGGAGACTGGGAGTTCTAGTCCTGCCTTAGCTATATAAAAATCAGCTGGATGATTTTAGGCCAATCACTAGGCGACTGGGAGTTGTAGTCCTGCCTTAGCTATATAAAAATCAGCTGGATGACTTTAGGCCAATTGCTAGGAGACTGGGAATTCTTGTCCTGCCTTAGCTATATAAAAATCAGCTGGATGACTTTAGGCCAATCACTAGGCGACTGGGAGTTCTAGTCCTGCCTTAGCTATATAAAAATCAGCTGGATGATTTTAGGCCAATCACTAGGCGACTGGGAGTTGTAGTCCTGCCTTAGCTATATGAAAATCAGCTGGATGACTTTAGGCCGATCACTAGGCGACTGGGAGTTGTAGTCCTGCCTTAGCTATATAAAAATCAGCTGGATGACTTTAGGCCAATCACTAGGAGACTGGGAGTTCTAGTCCTGCCTTAGCTATATAAAAATCAGCTGGATGACTTTAGGCCAATCACTAGGAGACTGGGAGTTCTAGTCCTGCCTTAGGTATGAAGGCCATCGTGGTAACTTTGGGCCAGTCCATCTCTCTCAGCCCAGCCCACCTCACAGGGTTGTTATTGTGGAGAGAGGAGGAGGAGGAAGGAAGATTAGGTATGTTTGCTGACTTATTTGTAAAAATAATCAAGGTGGGATACAGATAAATAAGTTAAGAAATTATGGGTCAAGTGTGGTAGCTTCCTATATTCCCCAGCAAAGTCTCTCTGTGATTTCTGGCAAACCACATCAGTATTGTTCATTTTGCAGATTTTCGTATGCTTGATTGTGTGAACAGGGAGGGTCATAAAAAACGATCTTGCATTTTAGTTTAAAAAGGAGGATATTTCGGACAGCTAGTTTCATTGTTCACTCCTTCACAACCTCCATAATATTATCTCATTTTGACTCAGAACTGCACATCAGCCTTGCCTCAACAGACATCCTCCAGGTATTTGAGACCACAGCTCCCATCATCCCCAACCAGCTTGTCTGTGAACCCTCCCCACAGTCTCATGCAATTCAATAAAAGCTGCTGGCTCAGTTTCAATTCAGTTCAATTCTGTGGAATACAACCCTTTCTTATTTTCTGTGTGTTGTGTTTGTAAATTGACGTGTACGAGATGTAATTGCAAGTGTGTGTGTCGGGGTGGGTTCCAACTTTCTCGCTGCCGGTTCGCTTCCTCCCGCACCACATGGCCGCATTGCGTGGGCACACGTGCGCTTTGCGTGCATGAGAATGTGCAGTACAACACCCCCCCCCCCGGAAAAAACTTCACAAAGCTATAAAAGATGATTGGCTCTCTGGGACCCAGTTTCTCCATTAATGGCCAGTCCTAGTCATTGGCGTAACATCACCCCAAAGATTTACCTGGAACCTGCTTCTGTGATCTCCTTGGAGCCTAGAAAAGCCATTTGTGTTCCCCAGTTTTCTTAATCATCCCTTGTGCCTTCCCCGTTTTAAGTACAGGTAGTCCTTGACTTACGACCATTCGTTTAGTGACCAAAGTTACAACAGGGGAAAAAAATGACATATGATTGTTTTTCATACTTCCGACTGTTGCAGCATCCCCATGGTCACGTGATCAAAATTCAAATGCTTAGAACAGGGGTGGCCAAACCGTGGCGCATGCGCCAACGTGGCACATTGGATGATTACAAGTGGCACATTGCATCCTGGCGCCTACTCTTTTAAAAAAAATATGTGTCATAACTGAATCCATCTTAATATTTTCAACACACCAAAGTGATCTCAGTTCAATTCGTACAGCCTTCGGTAATGTTCAACTTCTCAGTGTCTGAAACTTAGAATGGAACTTATGAGATGTTACTTTAGATGGGTTTACAAACGTACGGATATTTTTATCGGTGTTGCCATTGCGTATTCCTGCTCAAACGATCGCAAACACCGCGCACAAGCAACACATCATGTGTTTGAAGTCACGTGCGAATGAGTGGCGCGCGGTCGATATGGTCAGTCAGTTCTGAGTGAGCCATCGTGGCGTGGAGTTTGAAGCAGTGTTTTATTGAGTGTACTAGCGTGGTTTTTGTATTGAGAGTGATTGAAAGACAGATTCAAGATTAAATATATATTACGTTTGTCAAAGAAGAGCGCCACTACTTTTTCTTGACGCGAACATAGAATTCAAATTCCACATAATTGATATTCTGTATGATACGATGTACGTACTTGTGATCTATTTGTTCTTTTTCACTTTTTTTTAGTTTTATACTTTTTTATGCTTAAATTCCTGTTATCCATTACAGTGCAAAAGAAAATTGAATTGCATGATTGAGTTATTCCTTTTCCTCCCTTAAGCAAAGTAGATCCTACCCCATCCCTATTTTACAACCCCAAACGTGAAAGTAAGAAGGTAAAAAACGTGCTTGAGTTGTATGGCGCATCTGAACTCGTCTGTGAAAAAAATGGCGCCTGGTATGCTTAAGGTTGGCCACCACTGGCTTAGAAACTGGCATGTATTTCTGACGGTTGCCATGTCCTGGGGTCATGTGACCACCTTTCGTGAACTTCTGACTGGCAAAGTCAACGGGGAAACCAGATTTACTTAACACAGTTAACAACTTAACAACGGCAGCGATTCACTTAACAACTGTGGCAGGAAAGGTCGTAAAATGGAACAAAACTCACTTAACAACTGCCTTGCTTAGATTTTGGGCACAGTTGTGGTTGTAAGTCAAGGGCATTTTCAATGTATGGCATTTTCAAATTCATGGTTGTTATTTTGCCCTAGCGTTTTTAGGGTGACAGTTTTAATCTCTTTTTTAAAAATAGTTTATTTGTACATTTTCATTTAACATACATAAGTGCTTTCTGAACACTTTTATTGTCTGGGTCAATTGCTTACATATTAATGCTTGCCCAGCTCCTAATTTCTACTTCTATTATCCAACCATTTATAAAACGAATCCCATATTTGAAAGTATTCTGTATCTTCCTTCTCTTTTCTCTTTAATGTCAATCTATCCATTTCTGCGCAATCTAATTTTTTTTTAATTACATCTTTTTCTCTCGGTGTTTCCTCATTTTTACAATACTGTGCAAATATAATTCTTGCTGCCGTCAAAACATGCAATATTAAATAGAAATTCCCCTTATTATATTTTTTTCTGGTACTATACCTAACAGAATGTTTTAATCTCTATTTTTATCATTTGTTTTGGATTATTGCATTTTGCTTTGTTTTCTTTTTCCCTTTAAAAAAAGTTAAAAAAAACCCTCCCAAAAAGTGCTCCCTTTTCTTTCTTTTTCTCTTCCCCTTGTATGTCAAGTGCTCCCCTTTTCCCGTTCCCTTTCCTCCCCTTAATTTCCTATTTCCTATTTCTTTTTCTGTATTTTATACCATAAAAATAAAAACCGGGGGGGGAAAAAGTAACCTAGAAGGACTTTTTCCCTTCTGATCCTGTCTATCAACTTAATTAATCCCAGCAAGCCTTTTGACAGCAAGCTAGTAGTAGATAACATAAATAATAATAAATATAATAATAAAGTAGGTAACAGTAGAACTAAATTTCCTTGGTTTCTCTTTCAGGACCAGCCCTCCTTACTGCTGTGTGGATCTCCATTCTTTGAGAACAGGGGAAGTAGTCAAATCCGTGCAGTTCAAAACACCTATTTATGATCTCCACTGCAACAGAAGGTAAAAATTCCTTTTGATCTCCAAATACCTTTCCCATCCAATGTTTTTAAAGCTTTCACGCAGTCACTTTTATTTGTTTATTATTTATTTAGGATTCTTATATGCCGCCCTACTCCCTGGGGACTCAGGGAGGCGTACAACATTTGAAGAACCGCTAAGCAATACAATTTAAAACAATTTAAAATACATTTAAAGGGCATACAAAATCTTACGTACATAGGGGAGACCAAGATGAATTTGTCTCAAAACCCCGCCTGCAGGAAGAGCCATGTCTTCACGGCTTTTCGGAAGGCCAGCAAGGTGGGGACAATTCGGATCTCTGGGGGAAGTTGGTTCCAGAGAGCATGGGCCCCCACAGAGAAGGCCCTCCCCCTAAGCCCCGCCAGCCGACATTGTTTGGTTGACAGGACTTGGAGGAGGCCCACTCCGTGGGACCTAACCGGTCGAAGGGAAGTATGAGGCAGAATGCCGTCCCAGAGGTAACCTGGTCCTAAGCCATGTAGGGCTTTAAAGATGATGATCAACAACTTGAATTGTACCCGGAGACCAATGGGCAGCCAATGCAACTGGCGGAGTATAGGTGTTACGTGGGTGTACCTTGAAACACCCACCACAGCACGCGCAGCTGCATTTTGCACCAGTTGAAGTCTCCGAATATTCTTCAAGGGCAGCCCCATGTAGAGCGCATTGCAGTAGTCCAGTCGAGAGGTGACAAGGGCGTGAGTGACCGTGAGTAGAGCCTCCTTCTCCAAGTATGGCCGCAATTGGTGCACCAGGCGAACCTGTGCAAAAGCCCCCCTAGCCACAGCTGTGAGATGTTGGTCTAATTTTAGCTGTGGTCTAGGAGGAGAACACTTCATGTTGTTTCAACTACCTGGGTTGAATGTGGCTAGACGATTCCGCAGCTATTGCTGAAAGAAAAAGCCCAGATTGGCTTCTTTTAATGCATAAATCTATTTAAATGGAAAGGGGAAAAAACCTCTCATCTCAAAAAGGATGTTGAGACTTTGGGAAAAGTGCAAAGAAGAGCAAGTAAAATGATTAAAAGCCTGGAGATAAAAACATATGAAGAACGGTTGCAGGAATTTGGGTATGAACAGTCTAGAGAAAAGAAGGACTAGGGATGACATAATGGTGCCAGTATTTGAGGGGCTGCCACAAAAAAGAGGGGGTCAAGCTATTCTGCAAAGCACAAGAAGGCAGGACAAGAAACTTCCTGCTTGAGCAGTGGGTTGGACTAGAGGACCTCCAAGGTACCTTCCAGTTCTATTCTGATTGATTGACCTCAATATGCTGGCTGGGGAATTCTGGGAGTTGAAGTCCACCAGTCTTAAAGTTGCCAAGTTTGGGGACTCCTGGCCTAAAGGGAACAGATTTAAGTGTGTAATAAGGGGCATATTTGAGAGAGGCACAACACGCTTTAGATCCCAGACGCATTCATTCTTACATATGCAGATATTTTCTTTGCAAAATGTCTCCTTCACTCCTCTGGTGTAAAGGATCAGATTGGAAATGATGGGAAGAGTTTCCTTCTGCCTAAGAGTTTTTTTCCCAGTTGCAATGTATGGCTGTGAAAGTTGGACCATAAGCAAGGCTGAGCGCCAAAGAATGGAGGCCTTTGAACTCTGGTGCTGGAGAAGAATCCTGCGAGTCCCTTGGACTGCAAGGCGATCCAACCGGTCAGTCCTAGAGGAGATCAACCCTGACTGCTCTTTAGAAGGCCAGATCCTGAAGATGAAACTCAAATACTTTGGCCACCTAATGAGAAGGAAGGACTCACTGGAGAAGAGCCTAATGCTGGGAAAGATGAAGGTCAAAAGAAGAAGGGGACGACAGAGAACGAGGTGGCTGGATGGAGTCACTGAAGCAGTCGGAGTGAGCTTAAATGGACTCCAGAGAATGGTAGAGGACAGGAAGGCCTGGAGGAACGTTGTCCATGGGGTCGCGATGGGTCGGACACGACTTTGTGACTAACAACAACAAGAGTTGAGAAAGAAGGCTTGAGGGCAGATATTATGGACTCAAAAGAGTTAATAGCCTGGTCCTGTTATAAAGCCGTTTCCTCTGTTCTTGGGACAGACAAAAGGGAAACAATTTTCTCCTGAGAAATTCTCTAAAGAGACAAAGGGAGATAGTAGATGGGTCGAAGGACTGTGGATATAAACGAGATGCGTATTCTGAGTGGTCAAAAAGGAAGAGTTCTTGTTCAGAGAACCCCTCAAAGCCAGTTCCCCATTATCTCTCCCCTCCTTCTTGAGATTTTGTTTGGTACATTTTGTCTTTGTATTTCATGTCCTGGTAATTATATAAAGTGATTTCCCCCCACCTCTCCTCCTCTTAATTCCATTGTATGGAAGGCAGCGGAGGTCAAAGCGAGGAAAAACACTTTTAGCAAATAAGGCCTGGCTATTAGGCCCAGCAGATTTGCAATAAAAAAAAACCCAGCAATATGATTATTTTTGAGGATGAAACACTTTTCAGATTAATATACCGGGTGCTTTTGATGGATTTTCAATCTGAACTGCTGGGGCAAATGAGTGTTTTAAAAAAATTACATGAGGTATAATGCCAGTTTTGTTAACAAGGTACGATCTCACTCGATCGCCCCCCCTCCCCCCTTCATGGGTGCCCTAATTGATTCCCTTTTCATGAATATCGAAAACCTGTCGCTACCCCTCTGAAAGTTTCACTCTGTCGAATCTGCTGTTGGCTATGACATACAACTTTGCTGACCTTTATTGTTCAAGACCACTGAGTAGGATACGAAAGAAAGAATTAAAGAGAAGGAAGGAAGGTGGATAGAAGGAAGAAAGGAAGGAAGGGAGAAAGAAAAAGAGGAAGAGGAAAGAAGGAATATAGAGAGAAGGAAAGAAAATGGAAGGAAGGAAGGAAGGTGACTAGAAGGAAGAAAGGTGGATAGAAGGAAGAAAGAAAGAGGAAGGAAGGAAGGTGGCTAGAAGGAAGAAAGGAAGGAAGGAAGAGAAAAAGAGGAAGGAAGGAAGGAAGGAAGGAAGGAGAGAAGGAAAAAATGGATGGAATGAAGAAAGAAACAGAAAGAAAGAAAAGAAAGAAAAAATAGAGAGAAAATGTGGATAGAAGGAAAAAAGGAATGCAGAAAGAGAGAAAGAAAGAAAAAGAAAGAAAGAAAGAAAGAGAAAGAGAAAGAAAGAAAAAGAGAAAGAAAGAAAAAGAGAAAGAAAGCTAGAGAGGTATTGGTATTGTTTTGTTCTTTTTTAAAATTTAATATTAACAAACATTTCTATCCCACCCTTTCCTTTCCGTGCCTTAGAAATACTCATTTAAAGTTACAACACATTTCAACTGCACTTTTATAGTTTTATTTATAAATACAATAAAAGTTGCACAGAATTAAGTTAAAGCAAATTATCGGGTCCTTGGTAAAAACTAGTTTTATTTTCCTCGTGCAAACTGAAATTCTGCTTAATGACTGCAGTAGCCCCCCCTCTCTCTCTAAAAAAAAAGCAATGAAACAACTTCTGTCAAGTTTAATCTTGGTTGTTCTAGGCAGCTTACAAAAACTGCAATGGCAGCCAATGTACCAAAATATCACATTGAAGTACTTTGTGCAACGTGGATGGTTTTTCTTTAGATGGACATAAGGCATCATTCTCTCCTCAGCTTCCTGTGCATCTAAACACACAAATACGTCCAAATATTGTTTTTATTTGATTATATAAAATATAAAATACAAAAAGAAAGAAAGAAAAGAAAATAGGAAATTAAGGGCAGGAAAAGGGACGGGGGGAAAGGGGTGTGAAATACAAGGGGGAAGAAAAAAAGAAAGAAAAGGGGTCGTTGATTTCCAACCCTTACCAGCACAGTATAGCAATATAGCACTTTTCTTATATACCGCTTCATAGTGCTTTACAGCCCTCTCTAAGCGGTTTACAGAGTTCAGCATATTGCCCCCAACAATCTGGGTCCTCATTTTACCCACCTCGGAAGGATGGAAGGCTGAGTCAACCTTGAGCCTAGTGAGATTTGAACAGCTGAACTGTTGAACTAGCAGTCAGCCTGCAATGGCTGCATTTAACCACTGCACCACTTCAGCTCTTACAAGATAACACACTCCAGCCTCAACTTTTTGCTTTTACACATTAATATATAACTAGCCATTTCTATAACAGAAATTTCAGTTTGCAAATCTTTCTAATCAACAGAACCACAGTTTCATTTTTTTTCTTCACAAGCACAAATTCCAGAAGTGATATCCAACTGGTGCACCAGTTGCGGCCATACTTGGAGAAGGAGGCTCTACTCACGGTCACTCATGCCCTTGTCACCTCCCGTTTGGACTATTGCAACGCGCTCTACATGGGGCTACCCTTGAAGAGTATCCGGAGACTTCAGTTGGTGCAAAATGCAGCTGCGCATGCTGTGGTGGGTGTGCCAAGGTACACCCACGTGACACCTATACTCCGCCAGCTGCACTGGTTGCCCATCGGTCTCCGGGTACAATTCAAGGTATTGATCGTCATCTTTAAAGCCCTTCATGGCTTAGGACCAGGCTATCTCCGGGACCGCATTCTGCCTCATACTTCCCTTCGACCGGTTAGGGCCCACAGAGTTGGCCTCCTCCAGGTCCCGTCAGCCAAGCAATGCCGGCTGGCGGGCCCTAGGGGGAGAGCCTTCTCTGTGGCAGGCCCCGCGCTCTGGAACCAACTTCCCCCAGAGACCCGAACCATCCCCACCCTGCTGGCCTTCCGAAAAGCCGTCAAGACATGGCTTTTCCTGCAGGCAGGGGGTAGAGACTAATCCATCTGAGCTCTCCCCCGGGTATGTCTGGTCGATGGATGCTCTTAAATATTAATTTTTTAATTTTTGTACTTGGTTTTAATTAATGTTTATTTGCTGGGGTTCTTGTATATTTGCTGTACGCTGCCCAGAGTCCCTCGGGAGTAGGGCGGCATATAAGAATAAATAAATAAATAAATAAATAAATAAATAAATAAATAAATAAATAAATAAATAAATAAATAAATAAATAAATAAATAAGAACATATTTTCCTCTTTAAAATAAACATATAAAAATAAACATATGTACAGATGGATACTATACATGCATGTGAACACAAAAACACATGCGCGCACCGTATCCCTAATCATAGATACAGCTTTTCTCATGACCTTCTTCAAAAACATGATGTATTCCTTCACTCCGGTTTCTCTTGTAAATGATTTACCTGTATGGATCTCTTGGGCGATACCATTATAAAAAGAGGGGCAAAATAGGAAGCACTTTTCAAAAGCATTTTGCACTTCAGGTATTCTTTACTTTGTACATACGTATGTTTGTGTATTTTCAGGATTCTGGTTGTTGTCTTGCAAGAGAAGATTGCTGCCTTCGACAGCTGCACTTTCACTAAAAAATTCTTTGTCACAAGTAAGTATTCGAAATTATTTCTCATCGATTTCCATATTACAGGTAAATCCTCAGTTGACCACAGTTGAGCCCCAAAATTCTGTTGTTAAGTAAGACAGTTATTAAGTGAGTTTTGCCCCATTTTTACGACCTTCCTTTCCACAGTTAAGTGAATCACAGCAGTTGATAAGTTAGTAACCTGGGTTGTTAAAAGTGAATCTGGCTTTCCTCATTGACTTTGCTTGCGAGGAGGTCGCCAAAGGGGATCACATGACTTTGGGAGACTGCGAATATAAACCAATTGCCAAGGGTCTGAATTTTGATCACGTGATCATGCAAAGCTGAAAAGGTCGTAACTGAGAAACAATCATAAGTCACATTTTTTTCAGTGCCGTTGTGACTTTGAATGGTCATTAAATGAACTGTTGTAAGGCAAGGACCACCTGTATAATATTTTCTCTGACTCCAGCAGTGATTCAGTTCAAGCAGTGGTTTAGGATGTAATAGTATTGTAAATGTAGCAGTATTACAGAGCCAGTTTGGTTGAGGCACCAGGCTAGATGCCAGGAGACAAAAGAGTTCTAGTCCCACCTTCGCCATGAAAGCCAGATGGATGACCTTGGGATAACCATGGTCACATGATCAAAATTGGGGCCCTTGGCCTTGTGTTTACAATGGTTGTTAGTCCCCGAGTCCTGGGATTGTCATTTGCAACCTTCCTAGGAAGATTCTAGGGACGCGGTGGCTCAGTGGCTAAGACGCTGAGCTTGTCAATCAGAAAGGTCGGCAGTTCGGCGATTTGATTCCATACTTGTCCCAGCTTCTGGCAACCTAGCAGTTCGAAAGCATGTAAAAATGCAAGCAGAAAAATAGGGACCACCTTAGGTGGGAAGG
This sequence comes from Diadophis punctatus similis, assembly GCA_023053685.1. Lineage (NCBI taxonomy): Eukaryota > Metazoa > Chordata > Lepidosauria > Squamata > Dipsadidae > Diadophis > Diadophis punctatus. The sequence continues at coordinate 5,688,440 of JALIGW010000001.1, forward strand.
TAACAGCGTTCCATGCACTTTCGGCGTTTAGTCATGCCGGCCACATGACCACGGAATCGTAATCAGACGGCGCTGGCTCTTCGGCTTAGAAACGGAGAAACGGAGATGAGCACTGCCCCCTCACATATGTGTGAGGGAAACCTTTACCTTTACCTTTAGGAAGCTTCTGGCAAGCAAAGTCAACAGGGGGGCCAGATTTGCTTAACGACTGCATGATTCACTTAACAACCACAGTGGTTTGCTTCACTGTTGTGGCAACAAGTCATAAAATGGGGTGTGAGTCACTTAACTGCCCTGCTTAGCAATGAAGCTTTTGGGTTCAATTCTATGTGTCATATATATGTGGGTATATGCATATTTTTATTTATTTATATATATATATTGTCCTGTTTATGTAGTGTATATTGGAGGTGGTGACCCTTTGAGAGCTGGATGCAACGAAATTTCATTTTAATGTAGGCCGATTAGTGCACATTTAAAGTGACAATAAAGTTATTCTAAGTCTAAATCTAATTGTAGTCATACGCTGAGGACTACCTGTACAGTATTTTCCCAGAATATAGGAGCACTAAGGGTTGATGTGGTTTCTTTTTCCTATTTTTGAAAGAAATGGATATCACGTTTCTAACCAGTGTGATCTCTCACCATTCTCTAAGATTGAATTCCGGCTTGAGGGATGACCTTTGAGAATGTTGAGGTCTGTTGTATCCAAAATGGGGGTTCCAAGAAGCTAAATATTAAAAAGAACGAAATATCTTTGAGCACATGCCCAGAGATTGGTGCTCAGTGTCTGCACCAATTTCCTGGTTTCCCCTCGCCCCGCAGAAAAATGTTCTCTGAGGTGATTTTCTAGACACAGAAGCAAAATAAGTGCTTTGAGGACACTTTGAAGAGTCTGTCCTTCTTCCCCCTACTCAATCATCACTAATTTGGAATTGTTGCCTGTGGAAAGTATAAACTAAGATAAAGCGTGCCTGCAGTTTTTACTCTAGAACAGGGTTTCCTAACCCGGACAATTTCCAGGTATATGGACTTCAACTCCCAGAATTCCACATTGCTGAGGATTCTGGGACTTGAAGTCCACTCACTTTCAATTCGCCAAGACTGGGAAACACTGTTCTAGAAGAGCAACCCTAGCTACACCTTGGGTATATGTGTAGAGCCGCGGTGGCGCAGTGGTTAGAGTGCAGTACTGCAGGCTACTTCTGCTGACTGCTGGCTGCCTGCAATTTGGCAGTTCGAATCTCACTAGGCTCAAGGTTGACTCAGCCTTCCATCCTTCTGAGGTGGGTAAAATGAGGACCCAGATTGCTGGGGGCAATATGCTGACTCTGTAAACCGCTTAGAGAGGGCTGTAAAGCACTGTAAAGTGGTATATAAGTCTAAGTGCTATTGCTATTGCAGATTAACTCTGCCCACTGCCAGCAGTTTGATCCTGACCGGCTCAAAGTTGACTCAGCCTTCCGTCCTTCCGAGGTTGGTCAAATGAGGAGCCAGATTGTTGGGGGCAATATGCTGACTCTATAAAAACCGCTTAAAGAGGACTGTAAAGCACTGTGAAGCGGTATATAAGTCTAAGTGCTACAGCTATTGCTACCAAAAATATCCGAAATTCCTATTTTATTTCTGCTAGGAGAGATTTGCAGGCCGAGTGGGAAAATAGGCTATCCATTTATGAACTAGAAGCGGGGCAGTCAACTTTCACATGCTCTTTTCGACTTCTGTAGGAAGAGAGTAAGTAGCCCGGTTCAGAGGCCAAAAATCCCCCCAGATGCCAACTGTCTTCAAAGAAGCAGCAAAAGAAAAAAAAAATCTGCCTTTTGCCCCAGATGTTCGGCCGCAACTCCTCCTTAACCTCCTTGAAAAGGACCAGCTCAGCTGGCCTTGATGTATGTTTGTTTACCGATATGTTCCCACTGCACTGAAAGATGCTGGGATCCCAAGCTTAAGGTTTTGACCTTAAAAGGAAAGCTGCCGCTAAGTATGCTCAGAATTTACTGTGGTGGGGGTGGAAGGTTGGTGGTGGTGGGGGCGACAGAAGACATGCCTTGGATTGACTTAGAGATCTGGGTTGCAACATTTCCGTGGGCCCGCTGTTAAAACTGGAAGCAGCTTGCTTTCAAAGAGGAGGAGGGGAAAAAAAAATATTAGGAATCCGTTTGGGATAATCTGAAAGTTACCAATAGGTGTCAGTTTCTCTCCGTAGCTGGACATGAAATGTCAAGTTGAAGGATCTCGTCCGCTGATTTGCAAAGGGACCGAAAAGCAGATTTTCAAAAGCCGCTCGGTGGTTTGCCACTACAGCTAGTTCTGGACTTAGGATCCACAGTGGAGCCCCAAATTTCCCTTGCTATAATAAGCAAGACAATCCTTAAGTGAGTTTTGCCCCATTTTACGACCTTTTGTGCCACAGTTGCGTACAGGTAATCCTCGACTTACAACAGTTTGCTTAGTGGCCGTTGGAAGTTACAACAGCACTGAAAAAGTTAACTTAGGGCAGTTTTTCACATTTAACACCGTAGCAGCATCCCCAGGGTCACATGATTTACATTTGGAAGCTTGGACAACTGATTCACACTTATGACGGTTGCAGTGTCATGTGATCTGCAATCTTCTGACACGCAAAGTCAAGGGGGAAACCAGATTCACTTAACAATCGTGTTAACTAATTTAACAACTACAGTGATTGACTTAACAAGAAAAGTCCTAAATTGGTGCAAGACTCACTTAACAAATTTCTCATTTAACAACATAAAGTTTGGGCTCAATTGTGGTCATAAGTTGAAGACTACCTGCATCAAAGAGGAGGGGATGGCGTGCTGTGGTCCATGGGGGGGGGGTTTCGCGAAGAGTCATACACAACGACTGAACCACAACAACAAAAATTATATACTGGAAGCTTCTTTTCTGTTTGATGTTGACTTAATTTTTTTTTTAATGGGAAACATAGGTCGATCTTTCCCGATCTGTTTAAGCGAATGCCACTGATAGGCCCTAACACCAAACAAAAGTTATTTTTCGAATCGGCATGCCATAGACTTGCCTTTGAAGATCTCAGCCTTTCAGATTAAATCTTCATTAAAGTGCCAGGTTCTCTGCATTAGCCGAGCAGATATTTACTGTAGGATATTTGCTTGTGTGGGTGTATTTACGTACTGTGTGTTATGCTTCCATTATTGAAAGCAAAAATGGCAAAAGGCTTTTAAAAAAAAAGTAATTGAAGGAGCGCTTTACGGTAGATCTGTGGTGGCTTTGTGAAATATACTTGTATTGATTGTTGTATTATATCTTGATTTATTTAAGGCCGAGTTATTTGGATGGGTTGTTGTGATAATGCAGTGAAGCCACTGAGAGTTTCCGCTGTTTTAACTTGCTGACTACATTTCCAAATAATTTTTCCTTCACCTCAGGATTATTATTTTTTTGCACAGCTAGCACAGTTATTTAATGCGCTTTAATGCGTCCTTTGGACTGAGTGGTAATCTTGACATATATTGATAAGAGAGATGACCTCACTATTTTTTTCTTCTTGCCATTGGCCAAGCCTCTGAATTCTTGTTTCACCAAGATGCAGCGCATTGAATACAAGTAGTCGATACAACAGATGAACAGAGTTGGAAGGGACCTTGTAGGTCATCTAGTCCAACCCCCCCCTCTGCCCAAGCAGGAGACCCTACACCATTTCTGACAGATGGCAGTCCAATCTCTTCTTGAAAGCCTCCAGTGATGAAGCTCCCACAACTTCCGAAGGCAACTTCTGTTCCATTGGTTGATCTCACTGTCAGCAAATTCCTCCTTATTTTCAGGTTGAATCTCTCCTTGATCAGTTTCCATCCATTATTCCTTGTCTGGCCTTCGGGTGCTTTGGAGAATAGCCTGACCCCCTCCTCTCTGTGGCATCCCCTCAAGTATTGGAAGACTGCTATCATGTCTCCCCTGGTCCTTCTCTTCGCTAGACTAGCCATGCCCAGTTCCTGCAACTGTTCTTCGTATGTTATAGTTTCCAGCCCCCTAATCATCCTGGTTGCTCTCTTCTGCACTTTTTCTAGAGCTTCAATGTCTTTTTTGTAGTGTGGTGACCAAAACTGGATGCAGTACTCTAGGTGTGGTCTGACCAAGGCTTTATAGAGTGCTACTAGTACCTCCCTAGTCCTAGTCCTTGATGTGGGAGTCACTGCCGGTTGTTAAGTGAATCTGGTTTCCCCATGGACTTTGCTTGTCCAAAGGTCGCCAAAGATGATCACATGACCTTGGGACACAGCAACGGTCATAAACATGAACCAGTTGCCACGCGTCTGAATGTTGATCACGTGAACATGGGGATGCTGGGAAAGGTTGTGAGAAACGCTCATAGGTCACTCTTTTCAATGCCATTGTGATTTTTTTTGTTTTTTATAAATTTTATAAATTTTCTATTAATTGCATTTCTTAGTGCTTAATTGAACCTCGTGTTGTCTGGGTATTTAATTTGCTTAGCAATCATATGTGGTGGACTTGCGTTAAAGCAAAAAAAAAAAATAATGGGCAAAAATACACAGATGGCTAGAAAAGATAATAGGGAAACATGTAGATTTTAAACCTGAACCGTTTTTATTAGGGATAATATCAGAAAAATGTGATAAGGAAAGTGTGTGTTTAATATTACATGTCCTAACAGCAGCGAGGATTATCTTCGCACGATATTGGAAAAATGAGGACACACCACAAGAGGAAGAGATAATTAAGAAGATACTAGATTGTGCAGAAATGGACACACTTACACTGAAAATCAAACAGAAAGAAGATATAGAATGTGATCAAACGTGGAACTTATTTTATCAGTGGTTGGAAAAAAAGGGGTGGAGATTAAGAGTGCCGTTGTAGCTTTGAACGGTCCCTAAATGAACGGTTGTAAGTCGAGGACTTGCCTGTACAGTTAAACTGAGCAAGCGGTAGGAACAGAACGCAGTTTTTCCTTTATCCCTTTGCAAAATGCCTTGTTGTGCGTTAAAGGGACGGGACACAAAGTGGACAATTCAGAAAAAGGCTTGCGGCTTCGGGTCGCTGTTCCTCGCCATGAGGGCATCAGCCTTCCTTCTGCTGACATCTGCCCCAAATGTGTTTACTTGGCGGAAAATAATGGAAGGAAAAATGGCTCCTTCCTTTCAAAGTGGACAGGCAGCTAAGTGTTGTGACACGGCAGCAACTTTGCGTCCAATAATAACGAGCGATGGCTCCCTTTCTCCAAATCTTGTCAACCTCCCTTGATGTTTTTCCTGGTCTCCGGGGAGGAAGACAATGACTAAAGCCATTATCTGGCACCAAGTTTCTATTGATGGGATGGAGCCGAGTCCCTGAAGTGGCTATTTTTCTTGAAGAATTTAGGCAGTGCGCTTACTCCGGGCTATATTAAAAATGATGATTCTGCTCTCCATAGGTTGAATTGTATAGGTCCATTACTTATTTATGCAGAGCTGGTGCCAATTCCCCCCCACCCTTCTGCTTGTGGGATTTAGCTTGGGCCCCCTATCGAGGTGGACATCTGCACGTTTCTCCCCCCCCCCTTGCAAGTACAGGTTAGTCCTTGACTTACGACCACAATTGAGCCCAACATTTCTGTGGCTAAGTGAGACATTCGTCAACCTGTTTCACGACTTTTCTTGCCACGGTTGTTAAGTGAATCACTGCAGTTGTTAAGTTAGTAACACAGTTGTTAAGTGAATCTGGCTTCCCCCTTGACTTTGCTTATCAGAAGGTCGCCAAAGGGGATGGTGTGATTCCCCCCCCCCCCAAGACATTGCAACCGTCATAAATATGAACCAGTTGTCTCCAGAAGTTGTGGGTGCTCCAATACTGGAAGTTTTTAAGAGTTGAAGTCCACAAGTCTTAAGTCTTGCCAAGTTTGAAGACCTCTGATCGAGGTCATCGTTGTCCCAAAGATGCTTTCCAAAAGGTCCCCTCCCCCTAAAAATGTTTTGCTTCTCATTCAAAACTGAAGAAGCTCCTTGGATGAGAAGTGAAATATTTTCAAGAAAAAAAAACAGTTGCCTTTTTTTTAAAAAAACCCACATCTTTGGGTCTAACAGGGTTCCTACAGCAGCGGAAACTTGCCTGGTCTGGCACAGGCCTGCCAGCCTATCCGGGCTCCAGAAATCACGAATGCAGATAGTCCTTGACTTACAACCGGTCCTCGCATTTACATCCGACGCAGCATCCCCACAGTGTCTGTGGAGATTCCCAGTCATCCAGGTCACGGTTGTCCCAAAGGTGCTGTTAGAACCCTGTTCAAACGATTGGGTGTGTTAATATATGATTAAGCCACAAATCATTGTTATGTGTATATTGCTTTAAATGCATTGTGAATGATTACTATATAAGTAAGCAAGAGAGCATGCTCAGTGTGGTTGGTGGTTTATGGTTTATGGTTGGTGGTTGTGGTTCAGTGCGGTGAGTGGTGTTTGACGGTGTGTTCCGGATTGAAGACTCTCTGTGCTGCTTTACTGATGAGTAGATTACTTTATGGCTGTGTGGAATTGCTGTGAAAAGAAGAAGAGTAACTATCTGTGATAGTATAGAATTAAGTGATAGCTGTAATCTTTGTGACTTAAAACAAAGATAGGCAAGAAGAAGAAAAAACTTCTCATTGACTGAATAACTGTGTATGACTTGGACTTCCTATTTAACTTTGCTACTATTCAAGTAAAAACTATTTTGTACATACTAAAGATATTCTGTTTATTGACTGAATAGCATTCATATCAAACTGCAGCACCATTCCTACAACACATTTCGCCGTGTATGTGCTTAACAGCACAATGACTCCTTAACAGGTGCTTTTTTCAAGAGGCAGCTGGGCTTTCTGGTATTTCATTGACGACGTTTCGCTTCTCATCTCATTCTCATCTTCTTGGATGAGAAGCCAAACGTCTTCAAAGAAACACCAGAAAGTTCAGTTGCCTCTTGAAAAAAAAAAAAGCACCTTTGGGATATCCCCACAGTGATGTGATCAAAATCTTGGCGTGTTGGCATGTATTTCTGTCCCAGGATCTTTCTATCACCATTTGTGACTTTTCCCAGCAAAGTCAGCAAGGGAAGCCAGATTTGCTTCATGACGCATGGTTCACTTAACAACTGCAGTGATTTCATTAGGAGCACATGGCCACGACTCACTTAACAATTGCCTTGCTTAACAACAGAAATTCTGGCCTCGATTGTTGCAAGTTGGAAGACTGCCTGTAGTACATAATGAGCTGTCGGCCATTTCTTAGCTAGCGATTGTCCAGATGTTTGCATTCCACATCAGGTAGCCCTAGTCCAGCTGTTTCTCAGCATTTTTCTTTTTTCTGGGGGAAATTGGGGGAGAATCTTCAACTAGAAAAACTGGTTTCTGGAGAGGGCAAGCGTGGGAATTGTCTGAGTAACCTTCCCATTTTCCAATTGGGAGTGACTAATTGGTTGGTCATTGGAGGAGGAGGAGGAGGAGGAATTCTGTCTATTTCCCTGGCTTCTTAGCTAGGCCTCCGGGAGTTTTAGGTTGACGAGAGTCCAGAAATACTTCACAAGAAGAGTCCTCCACTCCTCTGCTCACAACAGAATACCTTATTCCACCAGACTTGAAATTTTGGGCTTAGACAACTTAGAGCTACGTCGCCTTCAATCTGACCTAAATGTAGTTCATAAAATTATCTGCATCAATGTCCTTCCTGTCAACGACTACTTCAACTTCATCCGCAACCACACATGAGCACACAATAGATACAAACTTAATGTAAACCGCTCCAAACTTGACTGCAGAAAATACGACTTCAGCAACAGAGTGATCAATGCCTGGAATGCACTACCCGACTCAGTGGTTTCTTCCCCAAACCCCAAAAACTTTAACCTTTAAGGAGGAGCCGAGGTGGCGCAGTGGTTAAATGCAGCTACTGCAGGCTACTCCACCTGACTGCTAGTTCAGCAGTTCAGCTGTTCAAATCTCATCAGGCTCAAGGTTGACTCAGCCTTCCATCCTCCTGAGGTGGGTAAAATGAGGACCCAGATTGTTGGGGGCAATACGCTGAACTCTGTAAACCGCTTAGAGAGGGCTGTAAAGCACTGTGAAGCGGTATATAAGTCTAAGTGCTATTGCTATTGCTAACCTTAGACTGTCTACAGTCGACCTCACCCCATTCCTAAGAGGCCTGTAAGGGGCATGCATAAGATAGGACAGGGACGGTAGGACAGGTGCCTACCGTCCCTGTCCTACTGTCCTATTGTCTAAATTTACCTATACATACTTTGCTTTTGTTTATGTTTATACCATACCTGTTATCTTGTACACGTTTTGACAAAGAAAATAAAATAAAAATTTTCCAATTGGGAGTGACTAATTGGTTGGTCATCGGAGGAGGAGGAAGAGGAGGAGGAGGAGGAGGAGGAGGAGGAGGAGGAGGAGGAGGAGGAATTCAGTCTATTTCCCTGACTTCTCAGCTAGGCCTCCGGGAGTTTTAGGTTGACGAAACCCAGACCTCATTCTCATCAGGACCTGCCATAAATTATGTCAGCCCTACTTGGCTCCTTGATGGGGACGCTCAGGGTTCTTACCGGCTGGCTCTGTCCACCTTTGGGTCAGTCCATTCTTTAGGTTTATAGATAGTCCTCAACTTACAACCACAACAGAGATCAGAATTTCCATTCTTTAAGCAGGGCCAATTTTACGATCTTTTTTTAACCATGGTTGTTAAAACAAAGCCTTGCTGTTAAGTGAACCATGTGGCCGTTAAGCAAATCTGACTTTCCTATTGACCTTGATTGTCAGAAGTTAGATCGTAATTACTCATTAATGTTCAAGCTTTAACTGTCAATTTATCAAGCCCGATTACATAGTTTCGTAGGGAAGCTACTAGTATCCAGCTACTAGTAATATACAGTATATTATTTTGAACAAAGACATGTTGGTCTTTGGTCGCCAGGATGTAAAAAAGATGTTGAGACTCTAGAAAGAGTGCAGAGAAGAACAACTAGGATGATTAAAGGCCTGGAGTCCAAAACATATGAAGAACGGCTGCAAAATTTGGTTTTGGCCGGTCTAGAGAAAAGAAGGATTGGGGGGGACGGACATGATAGCAGCATTCCAGTATTTGAGGGGCTGCCACAAAGAAGAGGGGCTTAACTTATTTTCCAAAGCACCAGAAGGCAAGACAAGAAACAACAGATGGAAACCAATCAAGCAGAGAAGCAACCTAGAACTAAGGAGAAATTTCCTGACAGTTAGAACAATTAGTGGAACAGCTTGCCTCCAGAAGTTGTGAATGCTCCAACACTGAAAGTTTTTAAGAAAAGATTGGACAACCATTTGTCTGAAGTTGTGTAGGGGTTTCCTACCTAAGCAGGGGGTTGGACTAGAAGACCTCCAAGGTCCCTTCCAACTCTGTTATTCTATTCTATTCTAAGTTTGAGGTAGCGAGTGATGCAGCTGCCGAAGAGTCTCAGGTCTGTCGGAAGAGGGTCAACTGCAGCATAAATACCCATTTCCCATAATCTCTTGCCAAACGGCACTAGGAATCAGCCTGGTTTTGTTAGGAATCCTTGGGAAGGGGTTCAAGGGTGTGTCTTAACAGGAAGACGCTTCAGAACAATAGAAGATGAGATGGGCCGGGTGGGTGAATGATGACATTTCTGTAGGGCTTTTCATCTCAAAGGAGACTCTGTAAACACAATGGCAGAACTTGGTTACTTTATGCTCTTTATAAACATCTTTTAATGTATCTTTTGTGTGTGTGTGTGTGCGTGCTGTTTTGGAGGAATAAACAAAATATTAGTCAAAAGTCCTCCGCAGTTTGTTTATCAGTCTGCGGGCCCATAAACAGTGCTGTACCGTTCCCTCTGATCCTTTATTTACTCTTTCCCCATTCCACACCTCTGTCGGTCTTGATCTGTGACCATTTTGGTTGGATTATCTAGCCCTGGGAGGAATTTTATGGGAAGAGAAAAACATCTTTGATCTCATCGAATGTTTGCGAGCTACTTCTGTAGGCCTAGTGCAGTTCGGCGCCTGAGGTTCTGTAAACCGTAGCAGTTTGGGCGATTTGTCATTTCGGTGGGAATCTGAAACATGCTAGAAGACACAGCATCTGTTGCGCAGGCCAAAAATCCTGGAAGACCCCTCTTAACAGAATAACAGAGCTGGAAGGCACCTTGGAGGTCTTCTAGTCCAGCCCCCTGCTCAAGCAGGAGACCCTATACTATTGCAGACAAATGGTTATCCAATCTCTTCTTAAAAACTTCCAGAGGAAAACGAGGAAGAATCATAGGATCACAGGGCTGGAAGGTACCTCGGAGGTCTTCTAGTCTAACCGACTGCTCAAGGCACACTTCGAATGGTGTGGGAGTAGGAACATATATCCAGAAAAAAATTACAGACTACAGGAATCATTAGCACCACTCAGGTGACCCCAGAGGACACAGATAAACTTCCAAGGGGCCTCAACGACTCTCTAAAAAGAATGCAAATGACCAGCAGTCTGCAAGGAGTATAAACCCTTCCATTCCCCACCATCTAGTCAGAGCTGAAGAAGCTTCTTGGATGAGAAGCGAAACGTCTTCAAAGAAAAAATGAGAAAGTCCAGTTGCCTCCTGAAAAAAGCACCTTTGGATCAAGGCAGAAGACCTTATATATTCGGGTCAAATAGTTGCCCTATTTTAAAAACCTCCAGCAATGGAGCACGCACAATTCCAGGCGGCAAGCTTTTCCATTTCCAATTTCTGGAGGCAAATTATTCCACTGATTAATTGTTCTCACTGTCAGGAAATTTCTCCTTAGTTGTCTGAGAGAGAAACCACCTATATCAGTGTTGGCGAACCTTTCGGCACCGAGTGCCAAAACGGGTGCGCGTGTCGGAAACTGGAACAGCAGCCACCCGGTGCGCATGTGCGTGCTGGGAAGACGATCTTCTGGTTTCTGCATGCGCACTGGCCAGCTGGTTTTCCTGCGCACATGCGTGCCGGAAACCAGAAGAGCAGCCGCCCGGAGTGCACATGCGCACTGGGCGGCTTTTCTTCCAGTTTCCGGTGCTCCTATGCACGTGAAGACCAGCTGGCCGGTGTGCCGGAATCCGGAAGAGTAATGGGCGACGGCTCACATGCCTGGAGAGATGGCTCTGCGTACCACTGCAGGCACGCGTATCATAGGTCCGCCATCACCGACCTATATACTGCACAGGTCTCAGATGTTGTTATTTGCTTTGGTTGTTACTTTTTTTTAATGTACTGGCCATGTATTACTTTGTTTTCCCATGTCTCTTTTTGGTTTTTCATTTGGTCTTCCTTTAATCAATCAAGAGCCGAGGTGGCGCAGTGGTTAAAGTGCAGCACTGCAGTTCAGCAGTTCAGCTGTTCAAATCTCACCGGCTCAAGGTTGACTCAGCCTTCCATCCTTCCGAGGTGGGTAAAATGAGGACCCAGATTGTTGGGGGCAATATGCTGAACTCTGTAAACCGCTTAGAGAGGGCTGTAAAGCACTATGAAGCGGTATATAAGTCTAAGTGCTATTGCTAAGTGCTATTGCTAATCCAAATAGAAGATGGAAGGGACCTTGGAGGACTTCTAGTCCAACCTCCTGCTCAACCAGGAGACCCTATACCATTTCAGATAGGTGGCTTTCCAGTCTCTTCTTAAAAACCTCCCCTGATGGAGCACCCACAACTTCTGGTGGCAAGCTGTTCCACTGGTTAGTTGTCCACACTGTTAGGAAGTTTCTCCTTCATTCCAAGTTGCTTCTCTCCTTGATTAGTTTCCACCCATTGCTTCTTATCCTGCCTTCTGGTGCTTTGTTGCAGCCCCTCAAATATTGGAAGACTGCTATAGTTCCTTCACCCTCCATTCCCATTGATAGTAGATAGTCTGGAGCATTTGTCCGGCTTGAGAAATTGATTTCGGATTGAATTGCTGTGATGTCCAAATTAGAAGCACTTCAGCCAAGCACTTCCCAAGACCTTGTAGAAATGCTGCCCGGTGCAATAGGCAAAATGGAGAGCTGAGTGTCTTAAACTCAGCAGAAGACAACTTGACATGTTAATAAGCATCTAATTGCTGACCCGCTGCTTTGTCCAACAGCAAGACTCCAGATGCTTCTGGAAATGTTTTTTAAAAAGAGCCTCGCTGTTACAGGTAGTCCTCGACGTACGATCACAATTGAGCCCCAAATTTGCTTAAGCAAGACAGTCATTGGCTGACTTTCTCCCCTGTTTCCCCCCCAATAAATTTTATTTATTTTTTGGTCTTTCAACATACAATCAAGGACCAGAGAGGTACTAGTACCACTCTATAAAGCCTTGGTCAGACCACACCTAGAGTACTGCATCCAGTTTTGGTCACCACACTACAAAAAAGACATTGAAACCTTAGAGAAAGTGCAGAAGAGAGCAACCAGGATAATTAGGGGACTGGAAAATATAACATACGAAGAGCGGTTGCAGGAACTGAGCTTGGCCAGTCTAGCGAAGAGAAGGATCAGGGGTGACATGATAGCAGTGTTCCAATACTTGAGGGGATGCCACAGAGAGGAGGGGAGCAGGCTGTTCTCTATAGCACCAGAAAGCCAAACAAGGAATAACGGATGGAAGCTGACCAAGGAGAGATTCAACCTGGAAGTGAGGAGAAACTTTCTGACGGTGAGAGCGATCAACCAGTGGAACAGCTTGCCAGCGGAGGTTGTGAGAGCCCCAACACTTGCGACCTTCAAGGGGAGACTGGACTGCCATCTGTCTCAAATGGTGTAGGAACTCCTGCTTGAGCAGGGGGTTGGACTAGATGACCTACAAGGTCCCTTCCAACTCTAATAATAAATCTAAATCTAAATGTTGTGAGCATTTGCTTTCTGAGTTTCATACATCCATAACAATAGTCTTAACAGTACATACTTTTTTAAAAAATGGTTACAATTCATTATCATTTCATTTTTGATACATCTCTCATATTTCTTTTCATCTTCATCTTTTCATCTTTTTCCCCTCTTATTTTATTTCTATTTTAATCTTCTTTTCTTTCCCCTTTTCCCTACTCTTCTCCTTCCTTTCTAACAATCAAAGATGTTGATTGTTTTCCCACTTTGTAAATTTCTAATATGCATGCATACTTTTCTAACTTTCAAATATTTTACTTCTCCATATCATTCTTACTCTTTAACACAAACTAATTCTAAACTAATAGGCAGGGAAAAGAAAAGGGGGAGGAAAGATGAAAACAAAATAAAACAACAAAGGGGGAAAAAGAGAGGAGGGAAAGATAGAGTATAGCAAAAAAAAGTGGAGTTAAGAATAGAAATGAAAGAGTTGAAAGAAATTTGGGGGAGGCAACCCAAAAAGAGAAAGAAAAGAGTATTTATAATATGGAACAGGGTAAGAGATAAGGGATAAAAAAAGAATAAGAATGTGTATGTTAAATTAGTATAATAGAATTGAATAATTTTGAATAAATTGTTTTTTGTGGTGATAAGAATAAAAAATAATAACACTTTTGAATATAAGATATGAATATAGAAGAGTCATCATGCGGAAAAAATAACTTGTATAAACTTGAGAGGTAACACATGTATGAACTAGTATGCAGAAATGAAACTATAAAATAACATCAGAAAATATGAAAATTGGTAATGTTGAAATGTGTTTTGTATGGGACATAAAAAATAAAAATTAGTTTTGAACTGATAAAAGTGATAGAATTAATTCTTGATTTTTGCCCCTTTTTACGACCTTTCTTGCCACAGCTGTTAAGTGAATCCCTGCAGTTGTTAGGTTAGTCACACAGTGGTTAAATGAATCTGGCTTCCCCGTTGACTTTGGCTTGTCAGAAGGTCACCAAAGGGGATCACATGACCCTTGGGCATTGCAGCCGTCATAAATACAAGTCAGTTGCCAAGTGTCCGAATTTTAATCCTTTTGACCAAAGGATGCTGCAATGGTCGTATGTGTGAAAAGTGATCCTAAGTCACTGTTGTAACTTTGAGCAGTCACTAAATGAATAGCTGTAAGTTGAGGATTACCTGTACAGGTTGCTCCTTGACTTACAGCAGTTCATTTAGTGACCATTCAAAGTTACAATGGCACAGAAAAAAGTGAGCTATGACCTTTTTCGCACTGATGACCCCTGCAGTATCCCCATAGTCACGTAATCAGAATTTGGATGCTTGGCAACTGACTCATATTTATGACGGTTGCAGTGTCTTGGGGGTCATGTGATCCCCTTTTATGACTTTCTGACAAGCAAAGTCAACGGGGAAGCCAGATTCACTTAACAATCATGTCACTTAACTTAGCAACTGCAGTGATTCACTTAACAGCTGCGGCAAGAAAGGGCGTAAAAAGAGGCACAAGTCACTTCACGAATTTTCACTTAGCGACAAAAATCTTGGGCTCAATTGTGGTCGTACATCGAGGACTACCTATATATGGTATCTAGCCATATATAGTTCTTCGCCTCCCCACATAAAAGCTTCTCCTAGTTTTCAAGACAAATGATTAATCAGAGATGCATTTCCCATGAATTTTGGAATCACTGGATCACTAGATTGTACCAGCCAAACTTGTAGATCCTCTCATCCATGACTACTGGCCGGAATAGGTGGGCAACGCAATCCAGGGACACAAATTTGAAAGTTCTTTTTAAAATGCTCCTGAAGCTGCCTGGCTATCAACTCTATTCATCTTTGCAAATGCCCGGTTATAAAACGTGTTAATTACTTTTCCTTGGCATTGATTGGAATACTCTAATGGTCTAAAATGCTCCAGCGTTTTATTGCTATCTGCAATTCACTCCCTAAAGCATTTCATGGCCACAATTAGATGTAGATTTGCAAAACGGGTTGGGATCCATAGATTTGCAATAAAAAAAAAGCGATTTGCAAAAAGTGGTTGGATAACACGGTTGCCAAAAGCCCCATTGTAACTGCAATTATCCATTGCAGTTAAAAAAGAGAAAAAAGGAAGACCATTTCTGGAGGATGTGGCAGAGTCTGTAAATCTTTTTTTTTTTTGTTACTGCCAGATTACAAAGTTAGGTTAAGGAATCAGGTAAAATGTTGCATTAGCACTAAGCCCAAATGTGAGAGGTACTTTAAGGGAAATAGGCATTTTCATTAAAAGGGCAAAAAAACCCCTATAAGAAACCCAAAACCAATCTAAGTGGAAGAAGGCAAGAGGAATGATGGATGGCCTACTTTTTAAGAGCCACATAAAAATAAAGGGATGTAAGTTAGCCTTGTATGTATTGACTTACGTTGTATGTCAAGAAAATGGGCAACTTGTTATATTCAGCTCATGTAGACTCAATATAATGATATATAGGCTTATCCAAAGTAGAGAATTCTAACTTCAGAATTTTTGCAGCCACCAAGTACTTTCTTGTCAGAGTTTTGCAGCGTGACTATTATTATGAGATAAACCCAGGAGCAAAAACACAGCACACAGAGCCTTTAGATAATTAATAGAGGTTTTATATACAGCTAAATATATAAAAACTTATACGTGGTTAAATACCTTATCATACAGCTATGGATACACTGAGAAGAGCAACGAGATTAGACAAGAGAGAACATGAGGAGAAGGGACCAGCCCTCTAATGGCTTCCCTTATATAGGCAGCTTTTTACCCAGCTTCTTAAAGTGGCAGTAACCCTGCTTCCTCATTCCCATTGCATCAGCTTCTGGTTGCCTTCGCTTACAACCTCTCATCAGCGTACAGCTATTAAATCTACATACCCTGACATTTCTCCTCCCCCCATTTTAAATGAACATGTATGAAAGTTTTATGCTGCATCAGGATGTATGTCCAGTGGGGTGGGAGGGAAACAGCTAAGCAGACCAAATGTCCAGTTATTTGATTTAAACTAGGAAGAGCAATCATAAGGGTTGAAGCTTATAGACTGGGGGATTGAAGGTCATGGACAAGGGAGAATTATTTATTTATTTATTTAATTATTTATTTAATTATTTATTTATTTATTTATTTAATTAATTAATTTCTATGCCACCCAACTCCGAAAGGACTCTGGGTGGCTCACAGCAAGAAGAAACATAAATAACATATCAATATAAAAATTTAAAATTTAAAAAGAGCAGATTAAAAACACATTAAAAAAATTACAGTCATCCAACTTTGTTACATGAAGGCTGTTCTTCTTCCTCCTCCTCTTCCTCCTTCCAAACCCCACTCTCTTCTAGCACTGATGATGTTACCTAGTTTGTAATGAAACATCTGCAAGAAAACCACCAGAGAAAACACCAAAGACCCCACAGTCATTGTCCTCCTTTCCCTCCTCTTCCTCCTCCTCCTCCCCTTCCTTTCTCCTTTTCTATCTCTTTTCCTCCTTCTCTATCCCTTCTCCTCCTCCTCCTCCTCCTTTTCCATCCCCCCCAACAGGGGTGGGTTCTAACTTATCTTGCTGCCGGTTCACTTCCTCCCGCGCCGCACAGGTGCGCCTCGTGGGTGCGTGCGTGTGCATGCGCAGTGCTAAAAACTCTGATTTGTTTTAAAAAAACCAAAAACAAGATGGTGACCGCATGCACAGTGCCGGAAACTCAGCTTCTGCGCATGCTCAGAAAAAAAAAAATTCGAAAAAAAAAATCGAAAGCATTTCAAAAAAAGATGGTGGCGCCCACAGACCGGCACCGACCGAACCGGGTCGGTGATGTCATCATGACATCAGCAGTGGGTTGCTACCGGTTCGGGCAAACCGGTCTGAACCGGGAGGAACCCACCCCTGCCCCCCCACCCTCCTCCTCCTCCTCCTCCATATGTCAGGCACAAACAAGCAGATCCAAACTAGCTACTTTATTGTTCTCTGCCTGTTTCACAGGAATCTCCCCTTGCCCTCTCGTGCCTACGTAAGGAGTCCAGGCTAATTCCCTGTTTGACCCCTCCTTCTAACTGGGATGGTTGCCCTCGAACATAATAATTTTATAGAAAATAATGATTTCTATAATATTTTTATAGAAAATAATGATGGGTTTTGATAATAAATGTAATCATTAGAGTGCAGTTGGCTAATTCCATCCCAGAATATACTGTATATTGGTGTGCTGCTTCAGCTTCCTTTGCTAATTCTGCCCTCTCAACCCTCAAGTGAAAGAAGTAGTGATTGTAAAAGGCATGGCCTTTTCAGTTATCTCACCCAGACATCAAAACTCACTTCCTCGGGACTCTTTATTTTTAGCTTTCCAACACTCCATAAAAACCTTCGGGTGGGAGCCATTCAGTCCAAACGTATCAGTAACCACTTTGAAGTTTCTAAGTTCCTTACTTGGTCCCCTACTCTTAGTTTAGGAATCTCTTTTGCCCATAAGCTATTACATGTTTTTGTTAGCAGCAGGGATTTTGAAATTTTGTCTTTTGCTAACAGTTTTTGATGTTACCGGTGAGAAAGGCAGCGGACACATTTCACATAAATAAAGTTTAAAAAGCAATAAACTGCTGGTGTTTCTGCCATGGAAATCCTGCTTGGTGCAGAATGTCTGGGTTTTTATAATGGGGTCTGGCTTGGTGCAACTCAGGGTCTCTCTATGGAGTGAAGAATGTGCCTCCAGTTGTGGCCAGTTTTCCTCAGGGAGCCTCAAAGAAGGTACCAGAAAGGTATATGGAGATTCTCAATCATCCAGGTCATGGTTGTCCCAAAGGTGCTTTTTCCACCAGGCAACCGGATTTTCTTGGTTTTCTCCCTTGAAAACGTTTCGCTTCCCCTTCAAGAAGCTTCTTTGGTTCCAACTGCTAAGCAAGACAATTAGAACCGAAGAGGCTTCTTGGAGGAGAAGCGAAACGTTTTCAAAGAAAGAAAAGAAAGCCAAGAAAATCCAGTTGCCTTGTGGAAAAAGCACTTTTGGGACCAGCAACCAGAAATATCTGCACTTGGTCCTGAACCTCATTCATTTATGTCATATGACTGAGGATATTTTGACCAGGACATAGTATTGAATGGAGTGGTGTGGTGGCCTAGAGGTGGAGCTCTCGCCTCACAATCAGGAGGCTGTGAGTTCGATCCTAGGTAGAGGCAGATATTTCTGCCTCTGGGCACAATGAGAATATATCTGCTGAACAAAACTCCGCGTTGGCGACAGGAAGGGCATCCGGCCAGTAAAACAGTCTGCTAGCTCCATTCAGTTGCCCAGACTCCACCCCGCAAGGGATTATGGGGTCGTTAAATGATGATGATGATAGTATTGAACGGCTGCTAAGTCCTGATCAAAAGCTTGCGATTATTAATGATATAAAGCAGTGGGTTTTCCATTTATAATCCACCAGCGAAAGACAAGACATTAGTTATGAGAAGGTGAATCAACTATGTTCTTTGGTTTGGGTAATAAAATAAAACTTATTGAGAGGTCTGTCAAGACTATCCCCCCCCTTCCCCCCAAATGTATCTTGTTGAAGGGAGTTAATTAATTAAGGAAGGTCCATCTAGCGCAGTGTTTCCCAACCTTGGCAACTTGAAGATGTCTGGACTTCAACTCCCAGAATTCCCCAGCCAGTGAATGCTGGCTGGGGAATTCTGGGAGTTGAAGTCCAGACATCTTCAAGTTGCCAAGGTTGGGAAACACTGATCTAGCGGGACCAAGAAGGCGGCCCTTCTCTGTGGCAGCTCCCTCCTTGTGGAACATCATCCCTACAGAAAAAAAGATTAATTCCAACTTTGACAAGACCCTGGTTTTGCCAACGGGCCTGGTGATCCCAGAGTGGAATGGAGCCCATCAAATGGCTTGTTTGTTTGCTGGGGCCAGGGGAATGGGGGTGGGGGAGGATTGTTTTTATTATTATTTTATATTGGGTTTATATTGTTATAAACTGCCTGGAGTCACTGAGAGTGAGTTGGGCGGCCATATTATCAGAGTTTGTTGCAAAAACCAAAACCAGAAGCGCACACAGACGACTGATTCAGCTGGAGTCAATAACTCCTTTATAATCATAATAACAGATGCATTTACAATACCATTAGCAGATTATTTCTTCAAGTAAACACAAGCAGGAGAGTTAGTTTCATTTCAGCAAAGAGTACAGAGAGGAGAGTGCAGAGTGAGCCACGCCCAGCCTTAAGCTTAAGTTTCCAGTTTCGATTCTCTGCACAGACTCAAAAGTGGTTAGCCCCTATTGGCTGACTCAGTTGCTATGCCTATTCATTGGCTAACCTTGTTAACATGACTCTCCCAGTCATGAATAGTCTAACACATATAAATTTGAATGAATGAATGAATGAATGAATGAATGATATTTATTACTAACTATTTCCCAACGCTAGCTTCAGAATACTTCAGCCTATCTAGAGATGTTGGATTTTTTAAAACCATAATTTAAAACACAGTGGCTTAGTTTACTTATAGCGGTAAGCATAAATGGGTATAACTGCAGAATGTTAGACCAAAAGCACATCAGGCCACATTAATTAATTGGTTAAAATTCATTCTAGGTTTCCCAATTCTAATACAGCTGTAGATGGTTTCATAAGTTAAAATAAATAAGGGGGAGAACATAACACCTTTTCCCATTATTCCCAATTGGGAAAGGACCAAATGTGATGCCCTTCGTGTTCTCTGAGCTTGGTTGTTTTCTTGCAGACATTTCGTTACCTGCCTAGGTAACATCATCAGTGCTAGAAGGGAATGTGGTTTGCTTTCCGCTTATATACAGTAGCTTGCCCTGCCTGGATTGGTTGGGACGTGGTTTTCTTACTAGTTCCTTGAGTAGGGTCCTGTTTTCTGCTCGATTATTTATCCAAACCTCAATCTTGGCTACCAAAAAAGTCGCTTGTGCTAAATAAAATGATGAGGCATGTGGATTCTTTTAATCCAAGGCAAGAGTTTTGTGTGGAGAAGAAATACTTCTTTATCTCCATTCCAATAATGGCACTTTTTGCGTATTTTGTTCTCAGGTTGCTATCCTTGTCCAGGGCCAAATATGAACCCCATAGCTCTAGGAAGTCGGTGGCTGGCCTATGCGGAAAACAAGGTAAGGAATCCAATCTAATTTTGTTACTGATTTAAATCTGGCTCTTTCCTTTTCTTTCTTTCTTTCTTTCTTTCTTTCTTTCTTTCTTTCTTTCTTTCTTTCTTTCTTTCTTTCTTTCTTTCTTTCTCTCTCTCTCTCTCTCTCTCTCTCTCTCTCTCTCTCTCTCTCTCTCTCTCTCTCTCTCTCACACACACACACACACACACACACACACACACACACACACACACACGGATGTGGTAGAAAAAGAACATGTGTAAGGATGGTTGACTTCCAAATAGCCCTCTTGATGTTTTTATTATGAATACTGTAGTTTACTTCCCAGTCCATCAGGGCGGTGTATTCTGAAGTCCCAGCGCTTCAGGGGCCTCTGAAAACTTGGACGGAATCCCCCTAATGGGAAGGAAAGACTTCCCAGAAGTAGGTTTGAGAAATTCATGAATCACAACTCTACAAAACTATTAATAGCTGCTTGGACTGATAAAAGAGAGAGAGAAATATTTGTTCCAGTTGCTTTCCTGCCTCTGTTTGCTTGTATGGGCTCATTTGCTGGCACGGTCTCCTGCCTTGCCCAGGACAATCTGGCTGGAGGAGAGAATGCAGCAATAAACAGGACTTTCTTACACAAACACACACACACATACACACACACACACACACACACACACGGAGAAAGAGAGAGAGAGAGAGAGAGAGAGAATGAAAGAAAGAATGAATGAATGAAAGAAAGAAAGAATGCAAGAGAGAATGCAAGAGAGAATGAGAGAGAATGAAAGAGAGACAGAATAAGAGAGTGAATGAAGGAGTGAGAGAGAGAATGAAAGAGAGAATGAAAGAGAATAAAAGAGAGAGAATAAAAGAGAGAGAGAATGAAAGAGAGAGGGTGATATAAAAATAAGTATTTTGTTAAGATGCTAATTGTAGAAGCAGGATTGAAGGTAGCCTTGAGTATCTGCTCTTGCTATAATCCAAGTCCTCGATTTACCACCACAATTGAGCCGCAAATCTGCATTGCTAAAAGCAAGACAGTTGTTAAGTGAACGAGGCCCCATTTTACAACCGTCCTCACAACAGGTGTTAAGTGAATCACCACAGCTTTTAAGTCAGGGACACGGTTATTAAGTGAAGCCGGCTTCCACATTGACTTTGCTTGCCAGAAGGTCGCAAAACGTGATCACGTGACCCCGAGTCACCTCAACCGTCATACATACCTGCCAGTTGCCTAGCGTCTGAATTTTGGGTCATGTGACCATGGGGATGCTGCGATGGTCGCAAGTGAGAAAACAGTCACAAGTCACTTTTTTCCAGTGCCGTTGTAACTTTGAACAGTCACTAAAAGAACTGTTGTAAGTCGGGCACTGCTTGTAACGGGGTGGAGGGAAGGATGGGAGGTGAATCGCAGGCCACAAGGGTCTTCCCAAGGGGGTCTGCTGTTGATTGGTTGACTTGACCTAATGCAAACCCTTCCTTCTTGCAGCTGATTCGTTGCCATCAGTCCCGGGGCGGAGCTTGTGGCGATAACATTCAGTCCTACACAGCCACAGTCATCAGCGCAGCCAAAGTGAGTCTATCAGTAGTCATTTCTGTGGCCGACATGGCGATGTACTTTTTTATTTAAAGGTGGTTTTTATTCTGACTTTCATTTCAGGGTTGTGTACAGGTAGACCTTGACTTAACGACCACAGTGGAACCCAAACTTTGTTGTTAAGTGAGACATTTGCTGAGTTTTGCTCCATTTTATGACCTTTCTTGCCACAATTGTTAAGTGAATGACCGCAGTTGATAAGTGAGTGACCCGGTTGTTAAGCGAATCTGGCTTCCCCATTGACTCTGCTTGTCAGAAGGTTGCAAAAGGGGATCACGTGACCTCAGGACACTGCAACCGTCATAAATAGGAACCAGTTGCCAAGCGTCTCAATTTTGATCACATGACCGCGAGGGTGCTGGAAAGGTTGCAGCTGTGAAGAACAGTCCTAGGTCTCTTTTTTCAGGGCCGGTCACTAAATGAATTGTTGTAAGTCGAGGACTGCCTGTATAGCCAAAAGCATTTATTTCAGTTGTATAACTCCCCTTTCCTCAAAAGAGATACAGGCCAAAATAAGAAAACGGCAGGTTTTGTAACAATAAAATACAAACAGTTAAACAATTAATCTTAACCGTTAATCTTGACAAACCAATTAAAACGACATTAAAAAGACATTTTCACCTGAAAAAAAATGGGTAGGAACTTAAATGTAGCCGTGCTTTTTATAAAACAGGAACAGAATTTTTCCCTAATCCGACATTCACTCCGAAAATGGTTATCCAGAAAACCCACAGGCACGATAGGAGCCCAGCACTGACAGAGCCGGTGGTCAGGAATGATCAAGGCTGAAATAACATCTGGAGGGCCACCATTTTGACATAAATATAAATGAATGAAGAAATATATATTTTCACAGCATGAGAACATATGCCTTTTTTTTTTAAAAAAAAGTCATGTTTCTGAATATGGAAATCCTATGGAAAACATCTGGGTAAGATTAAAGAGTAAAAAGTGGTACCTTTGTGGGCATCAGCTGCAGGCCACCTACCCAGATAGAAGACGTGGCCGACGGCTTTTAAAATCCTAGCTCCAATACAGGTAGTCCTTGACTTACGACCACAATGGAGCCCAAAATGTATGTTACTAAGTAAGGCAGTTGTTAAGTGAGTTTTGCCCCATTTTACCACCTTTCTTGCCACAGTTGTTGAGTGAATCACTGCAGTTGTTAAGTTAATAACATGGTTGATAAGTGAATCTGGCTTTCCCATTGACTTTGCTTGACAGAAGGTGTGATCACAGGACCCCAGGGACACTGCAACGGTCATAAATACGAGTCAGTTGCCAAGCATCCGAATTTTGATCACGTGACCATGATGCAGTGGTCATAAGTGTGAAAATGGTCATAAGTCACTTTTTCAGTGCTGTTATAACTTCTATTTCTGAGTCGGTTTAATGTCAGCGTTCAAAGTAATGTACCCATAGAAAGCAGAACTCCGAGGCAGGTAGATTCCTCAAAGAACAAATTTATTGGATACATCATATTGGCACAACTGGTGAAAACCAACTCTGAAAGTTCCCGCAGTTTTCACCTAATTAAAAGATAAAGTCTTCCCCCTTTTCCCCAAGTCATCAGTCACATTGTCCAATAGAGGTGCTGGCCGGTTGCTTGGTTACTTTGCTCCTCCTCTCCCAGCCACCTGTTGGAATGACCTTGGTTCCCACAGGAAAACCTTTTGTTTTGACTGAAAAACCCCAGTTAACTATTTCCCTCCCCCTCCCATCTAGTGGCAACCTTGAAGCCTCAAAGAGCCAGGCTCGCTTCAGGGTTGACATTGAGCAGTCACTAAAGGAATGGTTGTAAGTCATGGACTGCCTGTATTCAAAGGACTAGAACTCACAGTCTCCCGGTTTCTAGACTGATTCTTTAAACCACTACACCCAGTAGGCTTTCACCATTGCCTTGGTAGTAGCTTTTTCTTCTCTTCAAGGCCATTTCCTCTTCCCTCTACACTACAGACTGGTAGGAAAATGTGACACACAGATTCATTTATTTATTTATTTAATTGGCAGTTTTTCTATGCTGCCCTACTCCCTCAGGACTCAGGGCGGCGTACAACATTTTATAAAACTCCAAACAAATCATTTAAAAGGGCAATTTAAAACAGTTAAAAAAACATATAAACACCATACATACATGGGGGAGACATCAGATATAAAGTCGTCTCAAACTCACCCCGCCTGCAGGAAGAGACATGTCTTAATGGCTTTTCGGAAGGCCAGCAGGGTGGGGATGATTCGGATCTCCGGGGGGAGTTGGTTCCAGAGAGCAGGGGCCCCTACAGAGAAGGCCCTCCCTCTAGGCCCCGCCAGTCGGCACTGTTTGGCTGACGGGACCTGGAGGAGACCCACTCTGTGGGACCTGACCGGTCGAAGGGAAGAATGAGGCAGAACGCGGTCCCGGAGATAGCCTGGTTCTAAGCCATGTAGGGCTTTAAAGATGATGATCAGCACCTTGAATTGTACCTGGAGACCAATGGGCAGCCAATGCACCTGGCGGAGTATAGGTGTTACGTGGGTGTACCTTGAGACACCCACCACAGCACGCGCAGCTGCATTTTGCACCAGTTGAAGTCTCCGAATACTCTTTAAGGGTAGCCTCATTCAGGAATTCTGTTCTGGCGTTGGCCTTCTGTCAGGCATCTTTCACTGGATTTTTGAACTGACTAAAGGGTTAGATTAGGTGACAGTCCCTTCCAGCTCATACATTCTAAATTTATATCTGTAAATTCAGTTAAACACGAAAAACATTGTCATTTAACTGCAAAATGCATCCCTTTCTGGGTTTCTGAAGCCGTGCTTATTATAACTCCCATCACTTTCTCACTTTCTGGGAGAAGACATGGTGGTTTGCAAGAAAGGAATTGGACATTCGAAGTTTTCAATTGGTGGGCTTTGACCGGCTTCTTCAAAACAACCCACAGAAAAAAGGCAGAGGATGTGCCATTTCCTTAGAATAAACAAGCAACATTTTGAAAAGGGGAAAAAAAATGTGTATCCCATAATGATGACTGTGGATGCCAACCAATCTTCTGTTAAATGTGTGGAAAAATCACAGGTTTTGTATCGGTCAAGACAAATATGGATCAGTGTATGTATTTCGGCGTGGGGAGGAGTATGGAACCGTGTTACACAATTTGTTTTGTCAACTTTAATGCAAAACAAAATACATACGTTTTCTTAATTTCATTAAGAATTCCAGCACATTCTCATTCTTATTCTTACAATTTAAAAGGTAGTCTCTCCATTTCTGGATTTGTTATTTCTGCTTAAATAAAGATCATTTAAATATTCATCCAGTGAAATACACCTTGATGGTCGAGTGGGTTTTCTGCTGCAAATGTTAAAGAGACATATTGTATGGTGGTTAATTAATATTTAGCACGTCCCCTTTCCCAAGTCCTACAGCAAACAAATTGAGGGGAGGAAGGATATTTTGGGCATTCTGAAACTTTGGTGTGCTTTCAAAGTACAAGGCATGGTAAATACAAGGCTGAGCCGAGGTGGCGCAGCGGTTAGAGGCAGTACTGCAGGCCACTTTAGCTGACTGTGATCCGCAGGTCAGCGGTTCAAATCTCACCGGCTCAAGGTTGACTCAGCCTTCCATCCTTCCGAGGTAGGTAAAATGAGGACCCAGATTGTTGGGGGCAATATAAATATACATTGCTTACTGGTGTAAACCGCTTAGAGAGTGCTTGCACTGTGAGGCGGTATATAAATCTCACAAACAAACAAACAAACAAACAAACAAATAAATAAATAAATAAATAAATAAATAAATAAATAAATAAATAAATAAATAAATAAATAAATGAACGAACGAACGAACAAACAAACAAACAAATAAATAAATAAATAAATAAATAAATAGTGCCAAATAGAGTTTGGTTTAGTGGCTTAGGCAGCAGATTAGAAACTGGGAGATTGTGAGTTTTGGTTCTGTTTTAGGCATGAAAGTCAGCTGGGTGATTTTAGGCCAATTGCTAGAAGACAGGGAGACCCTGTCTTGTTTGTTTGTTTGTTTGTTTGTTTGTTTGTTTGTTTGTTTGTTTGTTTGTTTATTTATTTATTTATTTATTTATTTATTTATTTATTTATTTATTTATTTATTTATTTATTTATTTATTTATTTATTTATTTATTTATTTATTTATTTATTTATTTATTTATGAGATTTATATACCGCCTCACAGTGCAAGCACTCTCTAAGCAGTTTACACCAGTAAGCAATGTATATTTATATTGGCCCCAACAATCTGAGTCCTCATTTTACCTACCTCGGAAGGATGGAAGGCTGAGTCAACCTTGAGCCGGTGAGATTTGAACCGCTGACCTGCGGATCACAGTCAGCTAAAGTGGCCTGCAGTACTGCCCTCTAACCGCTGCGCCACCTCGGCTCATATATATTTTTATTTTCTTATAAATAAATAAGAAATATTCTTATATTTTTTTGAATCCTGAAATAAGCGCTTAACCTTATTTTTGGGGAGGTCTTATTATTTTGGGGCATGTGGAGCAAGACGGGGCTCCTCTTGCCGTCTTACCTGATTTCCAGCTCTGTCTCCCTAACCGTAACCAGAGGAAATGGTATTTTGGGGGGAGGTCTTATTTTCGGGGAAACACGGTAGGTGGTGTTCATGGATCCTGCGCTCTGTTTGTCTTCTGCAGTGTTTGTCTTACATAGTGGCTGTTACAGTCCTTACTCTGAATGTTGTAGATCAGGGGTGTCAAACTTGATTTCATTGAAGGCTACAACAGGGTTGTGTTTGACCTCGGGGGGCTGGGGTGGGTGTGGCCAGGGTGGGTGTGGCCAGCTTGACATCACTCGTGTCGGGGCACCTGTGGTGGCCCGAGCGTTCTGCCAGCGAATACGGGATTGCGAGCTCTGTTTTCGGCTGTGATGGCCACCTGCAACCATCTGCCAGCGAAAACGGAACTCGGGAGGCCGCACACATCCTTCCCGAGCTCCGTTTTTGCTGGCAGAGGCACTGCGGGTCGGTCCGTCTCTGTTTCTAGGGTGGCTCTGTGGGCCAGATCTAAGCACCCTGCGGGCCGGATCCGATCCCTGGGCCTTGAGTTTGATACCCCTGTTCTAGATGAACATAGTACAGATCAGGGGTGGGTTCTAACTTACCTCACTGCCACTTCCTCCCGCGCAGCATGGCAAAAAAATCTGAAAAAATCCCCCACCCACAAAAATAGCCGAAAACAAGATGGTGACACAAGCGCAGTGCCAGAAACTTGGCTTCTGCGCATGCGCAGAAGAAAAAAAAACCCAATTTTTTTAAAAAAAAAATGCGGGGAGAAAAAAAAAACCCCAAAAAAGATGGCGGCCTCCATGGACCAGCACCGATTGATCCTGTTCCATGATGTCGTCATGACGTCACCAGCGGGTTGCTACCGGTTCGGGCGAACCGGTCCGAAACGGGAGGAACCCACCTCTGGTACAGATAGCCCTCAATGTACGATCACAATTGAGCCCAAAATTGATGTGCCTAAGTGAGAAATTTGTTAAGGGAGTTTTGCCCTATTTTGTTAAGTGAACCACTCCAGTGGTTGACTTAGTAACATGATTGTTAAGTGAATCTGGCTTCTCCCTTGGCTTGTCTTGTCAGAAGGTTGCAAAAGGGGATCACATGAACCCCCCGGGACACTGCAACCATCATAAATATGAGTCATTTGTCAAACATCCAAATGTAAATAGTGTGACCATGGTCCTGAGTGTGAAAAATGGCCATAGGTTTTCAGTGCCATTGTAACTTCAAACGGTCACTTAGCGAACTGCTGTCAGTTGAGGACTACCTGAAGATGCAGATTTTCAAGAAAAGATTGTACAACCATTTATCCGAGATAATATAAAGCCTCCCGCAGGGGGTTGGTCTAGAAGATCTCCCAGGTCCCTTCCAGCCCTATGATTCTAAGGAACAATAAGGCTGATATTCAGGATTTTCACAGCTCCTCCTCCCCGCAACCTCCCCTAAAGAATGTACTTTTGACACTCCAGACCCAAATTTAAACACCCGGACTTCCTCACCCACAGTAACACTGATACTTTTTTTTTCCCTTTCTTTTTTCTCTTTTTCTTTTTTTGGAGTCCTTTAAGTCCCAAAGTGGGACAAGTCACTTTTAAAAAACCATAGGCAAACAGCAGGCATCTGTTTTCTCTTGTTACCTGATAACCCCGTAATGAGTCCTAACAGCTTATGTGAGGGCAGAGCCATTAGCACTAATGGACGGAGAAGACAGCCGATATGGCATGGGAAAGGTTAAAAGATTACCGAAGAAAAATTCACAAATATGCTTACCGCAGAAAGGAACGGAGCGGCCTGGCGGTTTCAGGCTTGATATTTACGGACTAATGGATTGGGTCAAATTGGAATATGCTTTTCTGATTTTTTTTTTTTGGCTCCTTTGCCTTCTGCTGCAGGGCAGGGCGATCATGGGTGGTTATTGCTTAGATAAGCACCATGCCTTTTATTTTCTGAAGCCTCGGCAGTTGTTCCCTCATGCTGTGGCCAGGTTGGCTTACCTTGCGCGCGTCCGAGCGGGCATCTCAGATGGACCACAAAACCACGACATCTGGACGAACGTTTGGCGGCTACAGTCGGAGAGGGAGCCTCTAGTTTGATGGAAAGAAGGACATGGGGCAGTGGTGGGTTCCTACCAGTGTGGTCCACTCTATAGCACCGGTAGCGGCCTGCTGGTGACATCACAGTACCGGTGCGGTCGGTTGCCGGTGCCTGGGTGCCGCCATTTAAAAAAAAATTTAAAAAGTTTTTTTTAAAATTTCTTCTGTGCATGCCCAGAAGCCGAGCTTCCGGCACTGCGCATGCGCTGCCTTCCTACCCCACAGTGAGCCCAAGCAGGGGAGGATGGCTGAGGGAGCGCGTGAGACGCTGAAAGAACGGGCAGCAGGATCTATCTCCATTCCCCTCCCTTCAGCAGTCCAAGAAGCCACGAACGCGCGGTGATGATCCCAGGCATTTTCGCACGTTCGAGGCTTCTCGAGCTGCTGAGGGGAGGGAGAACGGGCGGCAGGAGCCTAGGATCACCAAATGGGGAGAAACATTCAGGCCGGATGGAGCCTCTTGGAAGAACCACTGCCGCGGTCTTGCTGCTCCCATTGTGGGGGGCTGCGTTGCGGGTGGGCAATGCCCCCCCCCCCTGCTTCTCCGGCCGCTGCCAAGCTCCCGAGGCCCTCGCCCACCTGGTCACATGGCTGGCAAGCCACACCCACAAAATAAGCCACGCCCACAGAGTGGTAGTAAAAAAATTAGGAACCCGCCCCTGACTAGGGGTGACATGATAGCAGTCTTCCAGTATCTCAGGGCTTGCCACAAAGAAGAGGGGATTGACCTATTCTGAAATGGCATAGGGTTTCCTGCCTAAGCAGGGGGTTGGACTAGAAAACCTCCAAGGTCCCTTCCAACTTTGTTATTCTGTATAGGAATCCTAGTAGACCAGTGGTTCCCAACCTGGGGGTCGGGACCCCTTTGGGGGTCAAACGTCCATTTCCCAGGGGTCGCCCCGACATCCTCAGCTCCCCCCCCCCCACTGCCACAAGCCTGGCCATATCAACTCAACTCGCCCGAGCCCTCCGATTGATCGGGAGAGGTGCCATTCGGTGAGAGGCGTTTGTGACGCCTGGCGGCCGAGCTTTGACGGCATCAGCTAAGGGGCCAGCTTTGCTTTGAATTCTGGGAGTTGAAGTCCAGGCACCTTAAAAGTTGCTGAGATTGAGAAATATTGCTGTACACTTGTTGGTTATCAAGTCTAAATACAGAAGTAGACTTGTTGTGGAAGATGATATTCCTTGTGCTCTTGCAAAGACTGGCCCGAGAATTTCTGATCTGGCATAATTACATATTGTTTTTGTGATTAATCGCTATGCTTTATGTTCAATTTGTAACAATGAAAATATATCCTGCATATTAGATATTTACATTACGATTCATAACAGTAGCAAAATTACAGTTATGAAGTAGCAACGAAAATAATTTTATGGTTGGGGGTCACCACAACATGAGGAACTATATTAAGGGGTCGCGGCATTAGAAAGGTTGGGAACCACTGTAGTAGACAATCACTTGAATATAAGCCAGCAGTGTGCAGCAGCAGCCAAAAAAGCCAGTGCAATCCTAGGTTGCATTAATAGAATCAAGATCACATGAAGTGTTAATAGAACTGTATAAGGCCTTGGTAAGGCCACACTTGGAATACTGCATCTAGTTTTGGTCGCCACGATGTAAAAAAGATGTTGAGACTCTAGAACAGTGTTTCCCAACCTTGGCAAGTTGAAGATGTCTGGACTTCAATTCCCAGAATTCCCCAGCCAGCATTTGCTGGCTGGGGAATTCTGGGAGTTGAAGTCCAGACATCTTCAACTTGCCAAGGTTGGGAAACACTGCTCTAGAAAGAGTGCAGAGAAGAGCAACCAAGGTGATTAGGGGACTGGAGGCTAAAACATATGAAGAACGGTTGCAGGAACTGGGCATTGCTAGTCTAGCAAAGAGAAAGACCAGGGGAGACGTGATAGCAGTCTTCCAATATCTCAGGGTCTACCACAGAGAGGAAGGGGTCAGGCCAAAGCACCTGAGGGTAGAACAAGAAGCAACGGGTGGAAACTAATCAAGGAGAGAAGCAACCTAGAACTAAGGAGAACTAATTAATCAGAGGAACAGCTTGCCTCCAGAAGTTGTAAATCCTCCAACATTGGAAGTTTTTACGAAAAGATTGGACAACCATTTGTCTGAAATGGTAAAATTTTCTGCCTGAAGAGTTTCCAGCCTTTTCTTTTCATTTGAAGAAGTCTGTAAAAATTAACCTAGGAGGACTATAATCAATTTAATCAGTCCAGGTTGGATGGGGAAGACAAGGAGCCGAGGTGGCGCAGTGGTTAAATGCAGCTACTGCAGGCTACTCCAGCTGACTGCTAGTTCAGCAGTTCAGCTGTTCAAATCTCACCAGCTCAAGGTTGACTCAGCCTTCCATCCTTCTGAGGTCGGTAAAATGAGGACCCAGATTGTTGGGGGCAATATGCTGAACTCTGTAAACCGCTTAGAGAGGGCTGTAAAGCACTATGAAGCGGTATATAAGTCTAAGTGCTATTGCTATTGCTATGTTCAGTACATGTCCAGTACCGTTCATTTAGTGACCGTTTGAAGTTATAACGGCATTGGAAAAAGTGACTTATGACCATTTTTCACACTTGCAACCATTGCAGAATCCCCATGGTCACATGATCAAAATTTGGACTCTTGGGAACCAACTCACATTTACGACGGGTTGCAATGTCCCGGAATCATGTGATCCTCTTTTGCGAACCTCTGATGAACAAAGTCAATGGGGAAGCCAGATTCACTTAACAACCGTGTTACTAACTTGACAACTGCAGTGATTTGCTTAATAGCTGTGGCAAGAAAGGTCGTAAAATGGGGCAACATTCATTTTAAACTGTTGCAAAGGGAATGTTAGGCTCAATTGTGGTCGTAAGTCAAGGACAATCTGTATAGATGTGCAGTTGAGGATATAAGGCAGGAATTCATGAGAATCTTTTATTGCTGGGTTGTATTAATTATCCAAGTGAGTTCAGATGATCTTTAGAGTCCTCAGAAGACTCGGATCTGATTTATACTTTTTACTCTGGTTTTATATATAAAAAAAGAACTGTTAAATAGCCCTGGGTCAGGGCGATAACCACAGTCTGAACACTCCCCCTTGAATTACTGCACTTTAGGGAAATCTATATTTGCTCCATCTTTATAGTAAGTTCTGATCTGCCATCTTTGCCGTTTAGCCAAATGTGGTTAAGAAATGGCAGTTCCTAATTGGTTGCTGGAATTAGTCCTAATTGTGCCGCATTCAAATCTGAGACCCGATTAAAAGGTTCACCGGTAAGTTGATCCAGGACAGTTTTCATGAATTAAAGGAGAGAGCAACCTGCTTTTGAATGACTCAGTTAAGTAAGCATTTAGAATAGGAATAGGAATAGAATAGGAAATATAGAATAGAATAGAATAGAATAGAATAGAATAGAATAGAATAGAATAGAATAGAATAGAATAGAATAGAATAGAATAGAAAATATAGAATGGAATGGAATGGAATGGAATGGAATAGAATTTTTGGAAGAGCCGAGGTGGCGCAGTGGTTAGAGTGGGTTACTGCAGGCCACTTTAGCTGACTGTGATCCGCAGGTCAGCGGTTCAAATCTCACCGGCTCAAGGTTGACTCAGCCTTCCATCCTTCCGAGGCAGGTAAAATGAGGACCCAGATTGTTGGGGGCAATATAAATATACATTGCTTACTGGTGTAAACCGCTTAGAGAGTGCTTGCACTGGGAGGCGGTATATAAATCTCACAAATAAACCTAGAACTAAGAAGAAATGTCCTAACAGTGAGAACAATTAACCAGTGGAACGGCTTGCCTTCAGAAGATGTGAATGCTCCAACACTGGAAGTTTTTAAAAAGAGATCGGACAGCCACTTGTCTGAAATAGTATAGGATCTCCTGCTTGAGCAGGGGGTTGGACTAGAAGACCTCCAAGGTCCCTTCCAACTCTGATATTCTGTTATCTTCCAGAATAGAATAGAATAGAATAGTTGGAAGGGGCAATGGAGGTCTTCTAGTCCAACCCCCTGCTTAGGCATTTGTTTATATACTTCTGCTATTTTCGCTTGTATTCATGCTAGTTGTCAGCGTTCCAACAAACTCCTCATAGTAATTCAGAACTCCGAGACAAAGTCCATCAAAGTGAGATTTTATTTGAGAAGTCATATTGGCACATCTGGGGAGAACCCGAATCTGAAATCCCGCGTCTTCCCTCACCCACACTAAAACTCTCACCCTGCCTTGTCCCGTGGCATTCCCATCACATGGCCCAATCATTCCCTTGTCTCAGCTGCCGCCAAACTTCGGTCACTCCCTTCCAGGTGCCAGCAGCCCGACCTTGATCTCATGGGAAAGAATGTTGTTATGATATACTCCCTTCGCTACTCTCCCGTTCCCACTGTGGCAGCCCTGTAAGATGAATCCAGGGCTGACACTGGTATCATTAAGAATATAAGAGAAGGAACAGGAAGTCCTCGGCTTATGACCACAGTTGAGCCCAAAATTTCTGTTGTTAAGTGAGACATTTGGTAAATGAGTTTTTGCCCCATATTATGATCTTTTGTGAATCACTGCAGTTGATAAGTTAGTAACCCTGTTGTTAAGGGAATCTGGCTTCCCCATTGACTTTGCTTCTCAGAAGGTCGCAAAAGGGGATCATGTGATCATGCTGCGACCGTCATAAATATGAACCAGTTGCCAAGCATCTGAATTTTGATCACCTGACCATGGGGGATGCTGAAAAAGTCGTAACTGTGAAAAATGGTCATAAATCACTTTTTTCAGTGCTGTTTCAACTTTGAATGGCCACTAAATAGACTGTTATAAGTTGAGGACTATCTATATGTAAAGGACAGCTCTATCATCTTTTTAAAAGTCTGAATCTGCCCAAATTTTCTCATAACTTTGGTTGCTTCAGTTAAATGTTCTGGCTGCCAAGCAACTGTATATTTGTGGCTGCTATAAATGCTATGAAATCAATAAAAAAACCCCAGATAATTTGAATTTCAGATAATAATTCCAAAATGGTGTCTATCTGGAAACTTTTGACAGTGGAAGCAAGCATATTTAAATGGAATCAATTGCTCTTAGCCCATTTTATTTATATATTTCATTTTCGACAAATCCATGAAGGTCAGGCCGGTTCATAGACTACAACAGGCAGTTGAAATATGATCACACTACAATAACCAGGATAACAAACCTTCATTTCATGTCAAGAGGAATCTGACAGTTCAACAATTAACAGCGTCATTGAAAAGTGATGAAAAGTTTGCAGAGTATAAAACATTCCCCTAGATCAGTTAACAGGATCCCAAACATCAACAATATATAATATGTTGATATGCAGATGATGGATGAGGTAAAACCATTGAAATTAATGGGTAGCCAATGCAGTACAATGCCTCTGTACAGATAGTCCTCAACTTACCACCACAATTGAGCCCAAAATTTATGTTGCTAAGCGAGACACTTGTTAAGTGAGTTTTGCCCCATTTTTATGACCTTTCTTGCCACAGTTGTTAAGTGAATCACTGCAGCTGTTAAGTGAATCTGGCTTCCCCACTGACTTTACTTTTGTGTTAGAAGGTCACAAAAGGGATCACGTGACCCCAGGACACGTCATAAATATGAACCAGTTGCCAAGCATCTGAATTTTGAACCCATGACCATGGGGATGCGGCATGGTCGTAAGAGAGAAAAACGGCCCTAAGTCACTTTTTTCAATGCTGTTGCAACTTCGGTCACTAAACGAATGGTTGTAAGTACAGAGGTGGTATACTGCGAACCAGTAGTAGCGACCTGCAGGTGGGCTGGCTCACCCGCCCTGGCACTATGCTGTCCTATTTAGGCATATTTTGAAGCCGCGCGCATGTGTGTAACCCGCGTGCGTGAGAAAAGCGCATGCATGGAAGGCATGCGTAGAAGGGGCGCGTGCGAGCAAAGTGCGCGCACACACATTTGCGAACCGGTAGGAAAAGTAAGTGGATAGCACCTCTGCTTAGGTAGTACTCTCAGAGCACACCGTTATATTTCTCAGGCTTCTAATAAAATGAGGGGCAGACTGAAGAACCCACCTCAGTTCAGGCCACAACGTCCATGTATTCCCCAAAACCTTACATGGATATAGAACAGAACAGAACAGAACAGAACAGAACAGAACAGAACAGAACAGAACAGAACAGAACAGAACAGAACAGAACAGAACAGAACACAGAACAGAACAGAACAGAACAGAACAGAACAGAACAGAACAGAATAGAATAGAATAGAATAGAATAGAATAGAATAGAATTCTTTATTGGCCAAGTGTGATTGGACACACAAGGAATTTGTCTTTGGTGCATATGCTCTCAGTGTACATAAAAAGAAAAAATACATTTGTTAAGAATCATGAGGTAAAAAACACTTAATGATTGTCATAGGGTACAAATAAGCAATCAGGAAACAATCAATATGAATATAAATCGTAAGGATACAAGCAACAAGTTACAGTCATACAGTCATAAGTGGGAGGAGATGGGTGATAGGAACAATGAGAAGACTAATAGTGATAGTAATGTAGCCTGAGTGAATAGTTTGACAGTGGTGAGGGAATTATTTGTTTAGCAGAGTGATGGCATTCGGGGGGGAAACTGTTCTTGTGTCTAGTTGTCTTGGTGTGCAGTGCTTTATAGCAACGTTTTGAGGGTAGGAGTTGAAGCAGTTTATGTCCAGGATGCGAGGGGTCAGTAAATATTTTCACGGCCCTCTTTTTGACTCGTGCAGTATACAAGTCATCAATGGAAGGCAGGTTGGCAGCAATTGTTTTTTCTGCAGTTCTGATTATCCTCTGAAGTCTGTGTCAGATGAATG
Source organism: Diadophis punctatus similis (assembly GCA_023053685.1). NCBI lineage: Eukaryota > Metazoa > Chordata > Lepidosauria > Squamata > Dipsadidae > Diadophis > Diadophis punctatus. Next base: position 5,723,433 of record JALIGW010000001.1, read on the forward strand.
GATCGGAGGCATCTCAGATGATTTCAGAATGCTCCTTTATACGCCACTGCAGTGAAAGGAAATAATTCCCAATTTGCTCTTGTGCGGAACCTCCTGTTTATTCCGGAGAGATGCGCCATCCTTTCTATTTCTGAACAGCTTCCTGTGTCTTGAATAGGGGAGCCAAGGAAGCGTACTGCCTGATAAACAATATTCATATTTAAAGCGTAACCGTGGAGATACAGAAGCCAGCCGGGGTTGAACTAACCCTTGGCAAAATTGGGCTCTTCATGAAGAATTGGGAATTGATTTCTAGAAAGTGGTGGGTTGGTTCGAGAGGGGGAGATCCAGTGTAGAGTCCCTGAACAGATCCTTAATTAGTAAAATGTTGAACACAAAGCCAATGCCTCTCCATTAAATATGATGGAGCAGGAAGAATGGCCCAAAGGACACACTAGTAAACCCATTAGAGAAGCCTTACAGAAACCATCATAGCTATCATGTCAGTTTAAGTCAGGGGTCTCCAAACTTGGCAACTTTTAAGACTCCCAGAATGGCTGGGGAATTCTGGGAGTTGAAGTCCCCAAATCCCCAAAGTTGCCAAGTTTGGGGACACTTGCTTTAAATCAGTGTTTCCCAACCTTGGCAACTTGAAGATGTCTGGACTTCAACTCGCAGAATTCCCCAGCCAGCTTTTTGCCAAGGTTGGGAAACACTGCTTTAAATGATTGGGCTACCGTTCTATTAAACATCGCCTTGCCAAAAATTGGTCCGTATAGTCAGAGCAATGGCTTTTCCAGTAGTAATGTAGGGCCGTGAGAGTCGGACCATAAGGAAGGCTGAGCACCAAAGAATTGATGCTTCTGAATTGTGGCCTGGAGAAGACTCTTAAGAGTCCCGTGGACCTAAAGGAGATCCAATCAGTCAATCCTAAAGGAAATCAACCCTTGAAAGGACAGATCCTGAAGCTCAAATACTTTGGCCACCAAATGAGAAGAGAAGTTTCCTTGGAGAAGACCCTGAGGTTGGGAAAGATGGAAGGGGAAAGGAGAAAAGGACGGCAGAGGAAGAGATGGTTAGATGGTGTCTTTGACGCAATGGACATGAATTTGGGCAAAACTCCAGGAGATAGTGAAGCTCAGGGGGGCCTGGTGACACGATAGCAGTGTTCCAATACTTGAGGGGATGCCACAGAGAGGAGGGGGGGTCAGGCTGTTCTCTATGGCACCAGAAAGCCAAACAAGGAATAACGAATGGAAGCTGACCAAGGAGAGATTCAACCTGGAAGTGAGGAGAAACTTTCTGACGGTGAGAGCGATCAACCAGTGGAACAGCTTGCCAGCTGAGGTTGTGAGAGCCCCAACACTTGCGACCTTCAAGGAGAGACTGGACTGCCATCTGTCTCAAATGGTGCAGGAACTCCTGCTTGAGCAGGGGGTTGGACTAGATGAACTACAAGGTCCCTTCCAACTCTAATAATAAATCTAAATCTAAAAATCCTATGGCCCATGGGTTTGTGAAGAATCGGACACAGCTTAACGACCGAACAACGCCTACCATTTCGGCAGCCATCACCTGTCCAAGAATGCATTGTCAGAATAATTATGGCAGTTTTGGGGGAATGACTCTTTTGTACCTATAATCAATCCCGACTCCCTCCATCTTTAAAATGGGCGTCTTCCTGCCAGTCCAGTTTTCCCATTCTTAAATGTGGGTTTGCGTATGTTGGTTGAACTTGATTCAAAGTTGAGTCCGTCTCCAAAATGCACTTTTTCTGTGAAGGTTGCTGGGCTGCTAGTCCTGGGCCAAACATCTGGGGAGCAGAGCACCTCTGTTTAATGTCTCTGCCTCGAAGCCAGGAGGCAGTCCCAGCTGCTCCAAAGCCTTGCCCAACTTAAAGACTTCTGGGCAAGGGTGGACAATTGTGGAAGACATCTTCAATCAGGCTGCCTTATTGAGTGATTTATACTGGCCCAACAGGCGCCTGGTGCCTACAATGCAGCCTTTACGTCACCTGGTCTTCAATTTTTCTGCTTAAAAAGGTTCCATATTTGTTTTAAATCCTTCTCTTGCTGCTATCTCTCTGCTTCCTCCCCCCCCTTTCATTTATAGGGTTTTTCTTTTAATCTAAGTGAAATGCTTCAATTGCTTATACAAGAAATCCTCAACTTACGACCATTCTCAATCAATCAGAATGGAGCTGGAAGGGGCCTTGAAGGTCTTCTAGTCCAACCCCCTGCTCAAGCAGGAGGCCCATTTCAGACAAATGGTTGTCCAGTCTCTTTTTAAAAGGCAACAGAGCAATCCATAACTTCCAGAAGCAACCCATTCCACTGATGAACCTCCAGTGATGGCGCACCCACAACTGGTTAATTCTGGAGAACTGGTTAATTGTTCTAACTGTCAGTCCTAAAGGTGCTTTTTCCACGAGGCAACTGGACTTTTTGGTTTTTCTTTGAAGAAAATTCACTTCTCATCCAAGAAGCTTCTTCAGCTCTGATTGGATGGTGTGGAATGGACAGATTTATACCCCTTGCAGACAGCTGGTCATTTGCGTCATTTAGAGGCCACTTGGAAGTTTATTTGTGTCCTTAAGGTCACCTGATTATATTAACCTCCAGGCGGCCTGAACAACTCTCCAAAAAGGATGCAAATGTCCAGCTGTCTGCAAGGAGTATAAATCCTTCCATTCCCCACCACTCAAAGCTGAAGAAGCTTCTTGGATGAGAAGCGAAACGTCTTCAAGGAAAAACCAAAAAGTCCAGTTGCCTCTTGAAAAAAAGCACCTTTGGGACAACCAAGACCTGGATGACTGAGAATCTCCATAGACTTCTAACTATCAGGAAATTTCTCCTTAGTTCCAGGTTGCTTCTCTCCTTGGTTAGTTTCCACCCATTGCTTCTTGTCCTGCCCCTCACGTGCTTTGGAGAATAGCTTGACTCCCTCTTCTTTGTGGCGACCCCTGAGATATAGGAACGCTATCACATCCCCCCAGTGCTTCTTTTCATTAAACTAGACATACCCAATTCCCACAACCGATCTACGTTTGCTTTAGCCTCCAGTCCCCTCATTTTATTTGTCCAGATTTATGCTGCTCACAACTCCATCCTGGTCCAAATTCAAGAGCACAGAAAGCAGGAGAGAAGCTTTTTCTGACGATCCAGCCCATTGAGGCTGAGAAAAATGAAGTGCGCTTGTCGGATGTGGTTGTGTGTGTGTGTGTGTGTGTGTGTGTTTTCCTGAGAAGCTGACCGTGTGCCAGTTGTTTAAGGATTCTATTTCTTCCACTTCTGGGGAGAGTTTAAAAGGGCGGAGGGTGGAGTGGGAAGGACAAAACCCAAAGGACAGGATGTGTCTATTGCTAAGAGATGTTAAAAACCCAGCGACCTCTCCTTTGATAGAAGTTTGGCTGGCTCCGACAATGGTTTTCTCTCTCTCTCTCTCTCCCTCTCTCTCTCTCTCTTTTTTTAAGTGGTAGCATCTCCATTAGCATTAATGGAGTAAGTACATCAAGCGAGGCATCTTGGAGGTTAATCAGGCTTCCTGGCTGGATCGGTGCCGTCAATACCGAATGGCGCCTGGTTCTGTTGGCTCGGCCGAGGTTTTCCTGACAACACACCAGCCTGAGTCTTGTGCGTCAGTCATTTCCCCATGAATAATTGAAGGCAAATGCTCGGCTGCTAATTGATGAACACTAATGTGTTTTCTAATCACTGCAGTTTGAGGTTTTAGCACTAAACAACGGCGGTTGCCATCGATTTGTGGATTCGGCTGCAGCCCCGGGATCTGGTTCCTCCCCCCCCACCCCCCACCCCGGCCGCCTTACCAACCTTCCGATCTGAACAGGGAACTTTGTTGGATGCTACCACTATGCAGGTAGTCCTCGATTTACGACCGTAGTGGAGGCCCCAAAATTGATGTTGCTAAGCGAGAAATTGGTTAAGTGAGTTTTGTCCCATTTTATGGCTTTTATGACTTTTATGACTTGGAGTACTCATCTCAAACGATCTAAGTGCCAGAGCCCACTGCAACTACATAGCAAAGAAGGCATTAAGAGTGATTAACCTAATCTTGCGCAGCTTCTTCTCTGGTAACATTGTACTCTTAACCAGAGCATACAAAACATTTGCTAGACCGATTCTCGAATACAGCTCATCAGTCTGAAACCCATACTACATATCAGACATTAACACAATTGAGAATGTCCAGCGATACTTCACAAGAAGAGTATTACATTCCTTTGTTCACAACAGAATTCCTTATGAAACCAGACTTGAAATTTTGGGACTTGAAAATTTAGAACTCCGCCGCCTTCGATCTGACCTAAGTGTAGCTCACAAAATTATCCGCCTCAATGTCCTACCCGTTAACGACTACTTCAGCTTCAACCGCAATAATACACGAGCTCACAATAGATACAAACTTAATGTAAACCGCTCCAGACTTGATTGCAAAAAATTCGACTTCAACAACAGAGTGGTCAACGCCTGGAACACTTTACCTGACTCAGTAGTTTCTTCCCCAAACCCCAAAAACGTCAACCTCGGATTATCTACCATCGACCTCACCCCATTCCTAAGAGGTCGGTAAGGGGCGTGCATAAGCGCACAATCGTGCCTACCGTTCCTGTCCTAATGTACCCATATATTCATACCTCTTTTACTCTTATTCATGCTTGTACTATTACATATATATTCAATCATGTTTTACTGTTTGTACTTTGCTTATAATCATATATGCTTGACAAAATAAACAAATACAAATACAAATACTTTTCTTGCCACGTTTGCCAAGTGAATCGCTGCGGCTTTTCTTTGTGGCAACCTCTCAAATATTGGAAGACTGCTATCATGTCTCCTCTGGTCTTTCTTTTCATTCAACTAGACATCCCCAATTCCTGCAACTTTTTTAAAAAAATACATTTTAGCCTCCAGTCCCCTCATCATTTTTGTTGCTCTTTCTTTAGACTAGCCAAGCCCAAATCCCTCAAGTGTTCTTCATATGCTTTAGTCTCCAGGCCTTTAATCATCATAAACTCAATAAACTTCATACTCTTTCCTCTTCCTATTTTCCTCCCAAGAACAATCTGTGAGGTGGGTTGGGCTGAGAGAACGTGATTGGGCCAAAGTCACCCAGCGGGCTTTCATGGCTAAGGCAGGACTAGAACTCCCAGTATCTTGCTTTCTAGATTGGTGCCTTAACCACTGGACCAAACTGTCTCTCTTTATCCTGTACCAAGATCAGTTGGAGGAACTAGAACTCACCATTTCTTGGTGATTGGCCCAAAGTCACCCTTCTGGCTTTCATGCCTGGCAGGATTAGAACCCATCATCTCCTAGTGATCCGCCCTGAGTCACCCAGCTGGCTTTCGTGACTAAGGCGGCAATTGAACTCAGGGCCTCCCGCTTTCTAGCCTGGTTCCTTAATTCCAAACTGGAATTACCTCTATCTTCCAATGTAATCCATAGCTCAGAAAATATTAAATGGCAGGTAGATGTCAATATCTTGAGGGAAAATAAGAGGAAGGATAACATTTCCATGTGGATTTTTGCAAAGATGTTGATTTTAAAAAAAATTAAGATTAATGAGGAAAGGAGATGGAACGCAACAGCCGGAAACGGTTTGATTCTTTCCTCCCTGCCTGTATTTTATTGGTTGGTTCTGCGGTATCCCTGTCCTCTACTGACTCTGAAAGCCACAAGGGAGATGAGCAGAAACAGAGTCTGAAAATTAATTGCCATCTGTAGGCCGGCGCATCGGCTCTTTGCATTCTGGGTGCTTGAATTGATGAACGTGGGAGACGAGATGCGTCCGATTTCCTCCTAATCAAGACATTTTAGATTTTGTGGACTGTAGAAATGGAGGTAAATCAAAAGAGGTCAGTTTAGCGCAAGGAAAAGCACAGTGGGTTCCCCTCCACCCACCCACCTACCCACCAACGTCTGTCTGTCTGTCTATCCACCCTTCCATATCTATCTGCCTGTGTATCCATCGCTCCATCCATTGCTCCATCCATCGCTCCATCCATCGCTCCATCCATCCATCCATCGCTCCATCGCTCCATCCATCGCTCCATCCATCCATCCATCCACCCACCCACCCACCAACGTCTGTCTGTCTGTCTATCCACCCTTCCATATCTATCTGCCTGTCTATCCATCGCTCCATCCATCGCTCTATCCATCGCTCCATCCAACGCTCCATCCATCCATCCATCGCTCCATCCATCGCTCCATCGCTCCATCCATCACTCCATCCATCCATCCACCCACCCACCTACCCACCAACGTCTGTCTGTCTGTCTATCCACCCTTCCATATCTATCTGCCTGTCTATCCATCGCTCCATCCATCGCTCTATCCATCGCTCCATCCATCGCTCCATCCATCGCTCCATCCATCCATCACTCCATCCATCCATCCATCCATCCCTCCATCCACCCACCCACCCACCTACCCACCAACGTCTGTCTGTCTGTCTATCCACCCTTCTATATCTATCTGCCTGTGTATCCATCGCTCCATCCATTGCTCTATCCATCGCTCCATCCATCCATCCATCCATCCATCCATTCATCCATCCATCCATCCATCCATCCATCCATCCATCCCTCCCTCCCTCCCTCCTGTCAGGCCCAAGCCATTTTATCTTTGGCCTGCCACACTTTATAGTCTTTTAATGTGCATATTTTACTGTGGGAAGCTGGGAGGGGGAATTGCATGAGAGCTGTATGTATGTAGCCATAACAAATTCTTTCTAGATAGTCAAGGTCATCCTTTGTCTCCGCACTCCTGCACCTGCACGGAAGGAGATGGGTGGATCCTGCCAAGTTGGCAGTTGGAGATTTGTCAACGTGATGGACTTGGGGGTGTGGGGACAAGGGCTTGAACTTTCAACTGGGTGGAGAAACCCCGGGGACTTCAGATTCGGGTTTCTCCCAGATGTGCCAACATGGCTCTGCTAATAAATTGGAACTTTCAGGAATACTTTTCCTCAGACTCTGATTTAATTTTGGATGCTATTTGGAACCCTGACACTCATCCATCTCTATCATTTACCCAACCCTCCTTCCCTCTTTCTCTCCACATACACACTTATATATATATGGATAAAGTACTTGGTGCTGGCTGACAATCCAAACGCCGTTTACTATATTCTGTTTTTCTCGCTACACATTTTTACGTATATCCAAAACCAGTCCATTTAGAAACGTGAAAGGTTTTCACCTTTTGCTGTAGTGGGCATTTGATGAAAGACTTGCCTATCAAAGTAAGTACAATGGTTAAAATGAGTTTTGTGTTACCCTCCATTTATTTATTGTCTGTCTGTCTGCTTATTTAACAGACCATCAAAACTGGGCTCACCATGGTTGGAAAAGTGGTAACGCAGCTGACGGGCACGTCGCCATCAGGAGCGGCGGAAGAAGAAATCTTGGCACACACCAATAGTCGACGCAGCCCCTTGGTCCCTGGAATTGTCACAGTTATTGATACTGAGATGGTCGGAGAAGGACAGGTAAGAACATTGCTCAGAGGAGCAAACAAAAAAACCCCAACAAAACCCAATCCTTGAGACTTACATTAGTCCCAAACTTGAACTTTTTTTCTTTGGGGAAATCTCTTTTTGAGTCTAAGACGGGGGTCCCCAAATTTGGCAAGTTTAAGACTTGTGGACTTCAACTCCCAGAATTCTGGGAGTTGAAGTCCACAAGTCTTAAACTTACTGTGATGCCCCAGCTAAGAACATAGCACAGTGATGGCGAGCCTTTTTTCCCTTGGGTGCCGAAAGCGTGTGTGCACGCGCTATCACGCGCATGCGAGTGCCCACACCCATAATTCAATGCCTGGGGAGGGCGAAAACGGCCTCCCCTGCCCCCCGCAGAGGTCCTTTGGAGGCCGGAAATGGCCCATTTCCCGACTTCCTGTGGGCCCGGTAGGCCTGTTTTTCGCCCTCCCCAGGCTTCAGAGGCTTCCTTGGAGCCTGGGAGGGCAAAAATGCCCCCTCGGAGGCCCTCCGGAAGCCTAAAATGCCCTCCCAGAGCCTCAGCGTGAATCAAAAATCAGCTGGCCGGTGCGCACATGCACGCTGGAGCTGAGCTAGGGCAACAGCTCGCGTGCCGGCAGATACGGCTCCGCGTGCCACCTGTGGCACGCGTGCGATAGGTTCGCCATCACTGACATAGCACAACACACAGTTTGTACGAACTTATTTAATCAAATAACCACTACTAATAATTGTCTTAGCAGTGAATATGCACACACCAATCTAAACATAGTCTTTTCTTGCAAGCAACCAGCTGCTAATTAGTCTTCATTAACAGCTGGTACCAGTTCAAAAAGTCTTAAAGCAAAGAAGAGCAATTAGGTCTTGATATCTTACGAAGCTTCAGAGAGTTGCAAAATGTCTAGAAGGAGTCCTAGATAACCAATCCGAAGCAGAGAAACAAAGCAGAAGTTTTTCAGACACGAAGACACACGATGACCAGATGAATTTTCCAAACGTTGTTTCCTGCAGCCTTTCAGCTGCCTCTGATGTCCTTAAGTAGACTAGGGGAGTGGCCAATTAGCCCCAAGTCTTACTCCCAAGGAGACCTCCTCTGGAGTAACCATTCCTGCCTTTTGGCAGCTCTGCATGCGCTTGCATTCAGAAGAGGAGAAGCCTCTTCTTCCTCATCACTGCTATGAGGTGCTGGAGGTTCCGAAGGCTCTGGCTGAACCTCAGCCTCTGGCACCGAGTCCTCGCCAGCCTCCTCACTGTCCAACTCGGGTACCAGCTGCACAGGCCGTCGGCACAACACCAAGTCGGTCTCCTCTCGAACGGGATCCACTATCAGCTGCAATGGCTGCTGGCGGGCTACAACACTTGCCAAGTTTAAAGACCTCTGGTCTAAGACAACTCACCATGACCAAATTTCCACGGCCAATATTTTCAGTGGAAATAATGTTGAAGAAACAGTGGTGGTGAACATTTATCGCCTTGAGTTATCCCATGTGGTATTGTCCTGCAGCGAGATATCCTCACCCGATTGGCCGCAATGAGATGGCCGGGGTGAATTGGTTGCAGCAAGATGCCGGTGGTGAGTTGGCCGTGATGAGTTATCCCATTCCATCTCTTTTTCAATCATTTGTCTTCTCTGGAAGGTAGTACAGGTAACCCTCGATTTGCAACAGTTTATTTAGTGACCATTTGAAGTCACAACAGCACTGAGAAAAGTGACCTATGACCGTTTTTCATATTTACGACCGTTGCATGCAGCATCCCCATGGTCACGTGATCAAAATCCAGGCACTTGGCATCTGGCGTGTGTTTAGGACGGTTGCCGTATCCCAGGGTCTTTTACGATCTTCTGACCAACAGAATCAATGGGGAAGCCAGATTCACTCAACAACTGTTATTCCTAATCGAACAGCTGCAGTGATTCGCTTAACAACTGTGCCAAGAAAGGTCGCAAAATGGGGCAAAACTCACTTAACAGTTGTCTCACTTAGCAATGGAAATTTTGGGCTCCATTGTGGTGGTAAGTCGAGGACTACCTGCATTTTGGTCCCAAACTTGATTGACTTGAATTACTTCTCTTTTGGGGGTGGGCGATCTCTTTTTCAGTGATTTGTTGACTCCGGAAGCTAGTACCTTGAAAGATTTAGAGTTTCTGATGCAATGAGAAAATAAATCTTAGAGGTGATGAATCTTTTCCTTTGGAAACCAATCCTTGATAAAATAAAGCGCGAGTAAAAGTCTAAATAACAAGATATTTATTTCGGTACCAAATAATATAAAAACCTAAGAACTACCTCTTTACATTCTAAGAGATCCTCCTTCCAGGGAGGATAGCAGCAGAAGAAAAAATGGAGAATGAGAGTGGAATGTAACATCTGCGCAGTTCGCTCTTCATGTGACTGCTTTACTTTGTTAAGAACCTCTGAGTCATAAAGTCTGACATATGAGTACAGCTGACAATCAAAAAATCACATCGTGACAGTTTCAAAGGTGATGAAATGTGCCACGCGGGCCAATTTTTGGGAAAGGATCTGCAGAGCCACGTGGCCTTTAGTGGTGGGTCGGTGGTCGCCTAGGCAGCTGGTCCACTTCCTGAAGAACCCCAATGTAGTTTGAAAACAACTGTGCTGAAGGCTGGAACGAGCACAGAGGGCTGTCCTCCAATCCAGTTCTTCCTCTCAATGGAAGCTTTCTTGGGATTCTATCGTTATGCACACTCCTGCTATCGTTCCCCTGGAGCAGGTGTGTCAAAATCAGTTTAATTTAATTTAATTTAATTGAAAGTTCTTATAGGCCGCCCAATCCCTGAGTAGGACTCAAGGCGGCGTACAATAGGAATAAGAACAATACAATGAAAAAAACATGACAATGTAAAACATAACATCATTTTAAAAACCATTCAGGGGGAATCCGATCTTCTTCTTCTTCACCCCGCCTGCCGGAAGAGCCATGTTTTTACGGCTTTGCGGAAGGCCAGTAGAGTGGGGATAGTCCGGATCTCCGGTGGGAGTTGGTTCCAGAGAGATGGGGCTCCCACAGAGAAAGCTCTCCCCCGTGGTCCTGCCAACCGACATTGTTTGGCTGATGGTGGGACCTGGAGGAGACCAACTCTGTGGGACCTAACTGGTCGTAGGGAGGAATGTGGTAGGATGTGGTCCCGGAGGTAGCCTGGTCCTGAGCCATGTAGGGCTTTAAAGGTCAAAACCAACACCTTAAATTGCGACCGGAGACTAATAGGCAACCAATGCAGCTGGCGGAGGATAGGTGTTACGTGGGTGTATCTCGGCACACCCACCACAGCTCGCACAGCTGCATTCTGTACCAATTGCAGTCTCCGGATGCTCTTTGAGTGTAGCCCCATTTAGAGCGCGTTACAGTAGTCCAGCCGTGAGGTGACAAGGGCATGAGTGACGGAGCAAAGCCTCCCTCTCCAAGTAGTGTCGCATTGAGGGCCGCATCAGGGTTGTGTTTGTCCTGGGGAGGGGGGGCGTGGTTGGGGGGCGTGGCCAGCTCGACATCACTGGTGTCGGGGGCGCCTGTGATGGCTCGAGGGCTCTTGCCAGTGAAAACAGGCTCTCGAGCTCCCTTTTCGGCTGCCACGGCCTCCTGCAACCCTCTGCCAACGAAAATGGAGCTCCGGAGGGCTGCCTGTGGCCCTCCCAATCTCTGTTCTCGCTGGCACAGGCACCGCGGGCTGGTCATTTGCTGTTTCCAGGGCAGCCCCGCAGGCGAGATCTAAGCACCCCGCGGGCCGGGCTTGATTTTGACACCCCTGCCCTAGAGAAATTTGACAAAAGTTAAATTTGCCCAGATATGAGACCTGTCATTTCCCCCCGGCATTCCTTGTTGAATATGCCTAGATTCTAAGGTCCTTGGCTGTGTCTTAACTGACACTTGTGTGGGATTGATTTATGGTGGAGGAAGTGCTAATTGGGAATGAACGGAAGCCAGCTTGCGTACAGCTGAAGAGGACTTGCCGAGATGACATTTTTCAGGATGCCGGCGGGGTGAAATGTCACTCTCTATCGTCTTTGCACTTGCCAGACATTGAAGCTGATGGAGAGTGACGTGGTTATGGCCTGATGGCAGAGAAGAATCTGTGATGATGTGGGACCCCTGAGTCTAGAACAACGGCTGAAAAATGAGGAATTGTTTCCATCCAAAGGGCCTCCTTATTGAAGTCCGGCTATCTCACTATAAAGCCTGCAAGAGTATGGAGTAGTTTAGTCAGAGATCTTGAGACACGGCATCACTCTAAAATGGGGAGGGGGGAAAACTATGGCCCCCTTGCAAAATGTGGCCTTCAACAGGAATATTGCATCCCAGTTTTGGTCTCCACGATGCAAAAAAGCTAAATTAAAAAAGAAAAATCCTGGCCCTGGAAACATAGTTATTTACACCTTCAATGACGGTCCTAGATCCGGCTTTTCAGAGATGACTCTGTGAACCTGACAATCTGACCTTTTAGAATAGAGTAGAGTAGAGTAGAGTAGAGTAGAGTAGAATAGAATAGAATAGAATAGAATAGAATAGAATAGAATAGAATAGAATAGAATAGAATAGAATAGAATAGAATAGAATAGAATAGAATAGAATAGAATAGAATAGAATAACAGAGTTGGAAGGGACCTTGGAAGTCTTCTAGTCCAGCCCTCTGCTCAAGCAAGAGATCCTATACCAGGGGTCCCCAAACTTTCCGGCTTGGTGGACCAGGCAGGAGGGTTCCGTGCAAGTGGCAGGTGAGCGTGCATGCGTGCAGCTCCATTTGAACGAGTGGTGGGCACGCACGCACGCCGTTCACACAAATGGAGCTTCATATGGGAGCGCTTAAATCACCGCTTGCTCAAATGGAACTGCGCACGCATGCCCACCCACCACTTACGTGGCCCCGGCCCCCGGCCAATGAATTGGGGGACCCCTTCCCTATACTATTTCAGACAAATTGTGATGACTTTACGTAGGCTACATAATGTTCCTTCTCCCTGGGCTGTCGGAAAGAGTGACAGACGCTGACTCAAAGTCAACTTGCCGGTTTCCATGCCGAAATGATCTCGAGAGCTTGTGGTCTTCTGATTTCTCATCCAGCACTTTTACGTCTTTGGTAAATTGGATTTCTTAAGGACGGGCTTGAAGAAATCAACCTCCTCAATTGACCTTCAAAGACTTGACTCTGCCATAATGAAAGATAAAGTGGAGCCCCAGAGGAGCGAAACTCTGCCTATTTCATTTAAGATTTTACAAGCTTCATTTATTTTAGAATACGGTTTGTTGGTCCATTCAAGGTTTATTATACTTTCCTGGAAAATACACTCTTGTCTTTTCTATATAATACCAGAAAGGTGGGGGGGGAAGGGAGAATGAAATCCTGCTTCATAAATTTCTCATGAAGCCGTTTTTTTTTAATAAATGCAGTCATTATTTCTGACGTTCAGTGTCTGCTCCCAGACTCCTCTTGCAAATAGCTTGACTAATAAAATGATTTATTGTAGGTTTTTAAGTTGCCTTATATATGATTTAGAGGAAATTTTTTTGCCTTTAATGAACTTGGCCTCTGATCTTCACAGTGATCACAAGCTGGCCTGCTTAATGGATATGATGAAAAACTGGTTTCTTTTGTGTATATGTGCCTGTGTGTAAAAACGATGGCGCTTGAGTTATTTAAGTAAGCTCTAAAGTCTTTCCCCACCCTTCTCTGAGCTCCTAAAACAGCATAGAATAACTGCAAGCAGAAAAAAAATTTAGTTGCTGGGTCTTCTTGCTGCTATGCTTTGGGGATTGGGAATTCTGGAATTAACAGAGCAGAACAGAATAACAGAGTTGGAATGGGCCTTGGAGGTCTTCTAGTCCAACCCCCTGCTCAAACAGGAAACCATATACCATTGCAGGCAACTTGTTGTCCAGTCTCTTCTTAAAAAACTGGACTTAGCATCAGAGCATGTTAATATAAGGCAACTGGCAGTTGGAACAGAGTTCTTTTCAGGTGGGGAGGGGGAGTAGAATGTCTAAACTCCCAGCCCGCAGGCCGGATGAGCCCACAACTTCTGAAGGCAAACCCTTCCACTGATTAATTGTTCTGTCAGGAAATTTCTCTTTTAATTCTAGGTTAGACCTCTCTTTGATAACCGTCCATTCATTACTTCTTGTCCCGCCTTCAGATGCTTTGGACACACACCCCTCTGCCTTGTGGCAGTCCCTCAAATATTGGAAGACTGCTATCATGTCACCCCTATTCCTTCTTTTCATTAAACTAGACATACCCAATTCCTGCAACCGTTCTTCATATGGTTCAACGTCTCTGGAAGTGGGGTGTGAGAGGGTTTCAGAATTTTGTATTCTATATATATAAAAGGCAAATACCACTCACTCATCATGAAATCTCCAGAACTGTAAAGCCTACAAACTTGAAACTTGGTACTTATGTTCCTTTTGGCTTCTAGGTGCTCGCTAAGAAAGGATTTTTCGAAATGACCATCAGATCTTTAGTATTTCTTATACAGTATTATATTAACACGCTCTATTAACACGCTCTGATGCTACCCCTTCGCTAAACCAGGTGTGGGCGTGGCCAGAGTGTGACTCATCCGGCCTGTGGGCTGGGAGTTTAGACATTCTACTCCCCCTCCCCACCTGAAAAGAACTCTGTTCCACCTGCCGGTTGCCTTATATCAGTGGTTCCCAAACTTTTTCAGTCCACCGCCCCCTTGGTGCTACAAACTCATCCTCACCGCCCCCCACCCCACCCTCTCAGGTGGGCGTGGCTTAGTGGTCAGGTGACCAGGTGGGCGTGGCCAACTTGTAAAATGTGGTGAAACTCACTTAACAACGCTCTTGCTTAGCAACCAAAATGTTAGGCTCAATTGTGGTCATAATTCTTTCTCCTTTCTTTCTTTCTTTCTTTCTTTCTTTCTTTCTTTCTTTCTTTCTTTCTTTCTTTCTTTCTTTCCCCCTTCCCCTTCTTTCTTTCTTTTTCTTTCTGTCTTCCTTCCTTCCTACCATCTTTTTCTTTCTTTCTGTCTTCCTTCCTACCTACCATCTTTCTTTCTTTCTTTCTTTCTTTCTTTCTTTCTTTCTTTCTTTCTTTCTTTCTCTTTCTTTCTTTTCTTTCTTTCTTTCTTTCTTTCTTCCTTCCTTCCTTTTTCTTTCCTTATTTTCTCTCTCTCTCTCTCTCTCTCTCTCTCTCTCTCTCTCTCTCTCTCTCTCTCTCTCTCTCTCTCTCTCTCTCTCTCTCTCTCTCTCTCTCTCTCTCTCTCTCTCTCTCTCTCTCTCTCTCTCTCTCTCTATATATATATATATATATATATATCACACCCCGTGGGACTACATTGGCTCCTCTGGGCTCTGCCTACGGCATTTTAAAACGTGCTTCTGTCTGTGAGGAAGAGGGGCATGTTTGAAGAGAGGGGCTGGAGGTGGGTGGGAAATCTATCCCACATTGAGCCACTGTGTGTGTGAGTGTGTGTGCGCGTGCGTGGCCGAAAACTTCCAGGTTTGGAAAACTGGGAGGTTTTGAAACCGGTTCCCCCAAACCTGGTTTGTATTTGGTTGCAAAAACAAACAAACACACAAGCCATTTTGGTTCCTCGCCGAGGCTGGCTCAACTGGATGACCAAACAGAGCCTGGAAGGAAAGAAAACTGCAAAAGTGGTCAACGGAGGGGGTGGGTGGGACAGATGCACATGGGGGAGGGTCTTCTCCCTCTCCCCCCACTGGCACATTCAAGGGGCTTCCTGGAAATATACCCCCTCCCCCGTGGGAAGTGCTGGCACCCTCCGAATTGCCTTCCTTGGCACAGAGCAGTTCGGAGGACCGAGGCCAGGTGGAGGGGGGGACTCCTGTACCCAGCAGGCACAGCTGGAAAGCCCCCTCCTCACCTGGTGGTGTGTCGTGCTTGCCTAAATTGCTATCCATCCGGGGGCAGGGGAAGATGGCATCGCAGGGACGAGCGAGAGCAGTGTGTTAGGTGGGCAGAGGAGGCGAGGCCGAAGGCCACATCGTGAGACAGGCATGCAGAGAGGTTGCCGGGGGGCACAGGAGGCTGGGCACCTGGGATCTTCAGTGGGTTGGAGAAGGGGGTGGTTATGGGTGTTTGGGGTGGGGTGGGGAGTTATGATTTTTAGAAGATGAGACACACATGCACGCACAATGGCCAAGGGGAGGATTTAACTTGGGGTTGTTTGGGAGAGAAAAATAGAGGGAGGGAGGGAAGGAAGGAAAAGAAAGGAAAGGAAAGAGAAAGAAAAGGAAGGAAGGAGAGGGAAGGAAATGGAAGGAGGAAGGGAGGGAGGGAGGGAGGAAAGGAGGGAGGGAGGAAAGAAAGTAGGAAGGAAAGAGAGGGAGGGAAATTAAAGGTGAAAAGGAGAGGGAGGAAGGAAGGGAAGGGAAGTAGGAAGGAAAAAGGGGAAGGAAAGGGAAGGAAGGAAAGTAGGAAGGAAAAGGAGGGGGAAGGAAAGGGAAGGAGGGAAGGAAGGGAAAGAGACAGAAGGAAGGAAGGAAAGGAAAGGGAAGGAACAGAGGAAGGAAAAAGAGGGAAGGAAGGGAAGGGAAGTAGGAAGGAAAAAGGGAAGGAAAGGAAGGAAGGAAGGAAAGGAAAGGAAAGGGAGGCAGGCGAAGGCGGCAGAAACTCTGGCGGGCAACTGTTCCCGATCTTTCCCCCCCCCCCATCACTGCCCTCTTTCCGGACCGACTTTCCGGCCGCGGCGCCTCTTGGCTGAAGGAGCGGAAAAGAGGCAGCTGCGATTTCCCCACAAGGTCTCCCTCCTCCTCCTCCTCCTCCTCCTGCCCCCCAACCCAACCCCCCCAACCCAGCCCCTGTCCGCCCCCCCAATCCCGTGTCTTACTGGTTTAACAGCTCCGTGTTTCTGTCGGCTGGTCTCTAGGGAAAAAAGCTTGCAAAATACAGAAACTCTTCTTGTTGCGAGTTGTTAATTGCTCACCCTCGCGAGAAGAGTTTCTGTATTTTGCAAGCTTTCCAGGGGTCTCCAACCTTGGCAACTTTAAGACTTGTGGCCTTCAACTCCCAGAATTCCTCAGCCAGATTTGCTGGGAGTTGAAGTCCACAAGTCTTAAAGTTGCCAAGGTTGGAGACCAGTGCAAAGAGACCAGACGACAGACACACGGAACTGTTAAAAGTCCAGTAAGACGCCTGTCTCGCGGCCTGCCCAGTCCCCACCGGGAAAAGAGTGGCGGGAAAAGCGGTGAGCGGGCGATTGGGTGGACATGGGTGGCGGCGCGGGGACAGGACCGGTGAACCACCTACCGCCCCCCTGGCCCCTCTCACCGCCCCCCTGTTGCCACCCTTACCTCTCACCGCCCCCCTAAGGGTTCCCACTGCCCCCTAGGGGGCGGTACCGCCACTTTGGGAACCACTGCCTTATATTAACATGCTCTGATGCTAAGGAGTTATACATTCTACATAAATTTTCAAGCTTTAAGTGTCAATGTATCAAGCCCAATTGTAACTACTCATTCATTTTTCAGGCTTTAACTGTCAATTTATCAATTTATCATAGTTTCGAAGTACGGGTATCCAGCTACTAGTCTGATTATAAAAGGAAAAAAAGATCTTACTTGGCTGGTTCCTTTCCTTGTTCCTATCTTCTACCATCATCCCTGGTATTTTCAGTTCAGAAGGCCTAAAATCCAAGGAATCAGTAACAGGGTTACTGCCAAGGCTGTCAGAAAGCTCCTTCAGTGGACCAGGGACTCTGAGGGGTCCTGCATTAAGGATCCTAATATTCTCTCTACTGCATTGTTTTGGTGGAGAGGCTGAACTGGGGTGAGGATATGTCATGATCAGGTCCACGCATGCAGGTCCAGTTAAACTGATTTATTGCTACTCATGCCTATGCACAGGAATCTTCTCAACTAACGGTTCGCACCTACTAGGAGTTAGATAAGGGTTCCTCAGAATTCAAGGGAGGTTGGACTTAGTCTGCTTGTGGCTATGTAGGGATTCTAGACCGGTTCCTCTTTTGACTCCACCTGCAGTTTCTGCTACTCCTTCCTCTACATCATGTTCCTGAGTCTTATTTCAGATCAAAGCAAAGACTGGCTGCGGAATTCCGGGAGTTGAAGTCCTCCTATCTTCAAGCTGCCATGGTTGAGAAACACTGCCTTAGCAGATCCTGTACAGAGCAGGAGGTTGGAGTGGATGATCTCTAAGGTCCTCTCCAACTCGTATGATTGTAATGTTGAAACATTTTCAGATTATCTGTAGAGATTCTCAGTCATCGAGGTCATGGTTGTCCCCAAGGTGCTTTTTCGGGAGGCAACTGGACTTTCTTGTTTTTTCTTTTGAAGACGTCTAGTAGCCTCAACGACTCTCTAAAAGGATGCAAATGACTAGCTGTCTGCATGGAGTATAAACCCTTCCATTCCCCACCATCCAGTCAGAGCTGAAGAAGCTTCTTGGATGAGAAGCGAAATGTCTTCAAAAGAAAAACAAGAAAGTCCAGTTGCCTCTTGAAAAAAGCACCTTTGGGACATTTTCAGATTATTTGTGTCTATGGAGATTCTCAACCATCCAGGTCATGGTTGTCCCAAAGGTGCTTTTTCCAAAAGGAAACTGGACTTTCTTGTTTGTTTGTTTTTCCCTTTGAAAACATTTAATTTCTCAGAATAACAGAGTGGGAAGGGACCTTGGAGGTTTTCTAGTCCAACCCCCTGCTCAAGCAGGAGACCCTATTTATTTATTTATTTATTTATTTTGTTATTCTTATATGCCGCCCAACTCCCAAGGGACTCAGGGCGGCGTACAACAGGGAAAAAATACAAGAATAATCAAAATACATGTAATTAAAAAGAAACAAATACAAATTTTTAAAAAAGCAATATTAAAAACAACAACATCCATTCAACATCATACATACTTGGGGGGTAATCTCAGGTGGATTAAGCTGTCCCCCCCACCTGCAGGAAAAGCCATGTTTTGACGGCTTTTCGGAAGGCCAGCAGAGTGGGGATGGTCCGGGTCTCTGGGGGTAGTTGGTTCCAGAGCACGGGGCCGGCCACAGAGAAGGCTCTCCCCCTAGGGCCCGCCAGCCGGCATTGCTTGGCCGACGGGACCTGGAGGAGGCCAACTCTGTGGGCCCTAACCGGTCGGAGGGAAGTATGAGTACCCGAAAATTACTATATTAGTGATGGCTAACCTTTTTCTCGTTGAGTGCTGAAAGCGCACATGCATGCTGGCACCCATAATGCAATGCGTGAGCGACACCCCCCTGTGCCCCCCGCACCCCCACTCTCTCCTTCCTCCACGCATGTCCGCGTGAGGCCCCCCCCGCGCTCCCTCGCCCCCTCCAGAGGAGCTCGGGGGAGGCTGTCTTCGCCCTCCTGGAGGCTCGAGGAAAGCCTCCGGAGCCTGGGGATGTGTCCCGTCCTCTGTGCATGTGTGGCAGGTACCCGAAAATCAGCTGGCCGGCGGGAGGCGCGTGCACATGCGTGGTGGAGCTGAGTTGGGCAACGCTGCCATAGGTTCGCCATCATGGCCCTGTACCAGTGATGGCGAACCTTTTTTGGTGTGCGTGCCAAAACGGGGGGAGCGTGGGGGTGTCACGCGTGTGTGTGCCCACACCCATAATTCCATGCAGGAGGGGCACTCATGTGCACGCGACCCCCCTGCTCCCAGCACGCGATGACACACCCATTTTTCGCTCTCCCTAGGCTTCAGAGCCTTTCTAGGAGCCTGGGGAGGGTGAAAACGGCCTTCCCCACATCCCCAGAGGCCCTCCGGAGGCCAGAAAGGGCCCATTTCCCAACTTGAATTGGGCCATTTCTGGCCTCCAGGGGTGGGGAAGGCCGTTTTCGCCCTCCCCAGGCTCCTAGAAAGGCTCTGGAGCTTGGGGAGAGCAAAAAACGGGCCTTCCCCACCCCCTCCGGAGGCTGGAAACAGGCTGTTTCCCAACTCCCAGTGGGCCCAGAAGGCCCGAAAATCAGCTGGCCAAGCTCGCGTGTCCACTGATATGCCATAGGTTCGCCATCACTGCCCTATCCCATTTCAGACAAATGGCTGTCCAGTCTCTTCTTGAAAACTTCCAGTGTTGGAGCACCCACAACTTTTGGAGGCAAATTGTTCCACTGATTAATTATTCTAACTCACTTTCTTAGGAAGCAGCTTCTTGAATGAAAAGCGAAACTTTTTCAAAAATAAAAAACAAACAAAATCCCGTTGCCTTTTGGAAAAAAAGCACCTTTGGGATCAGATTGCTCACGTACCCTAGACCAGGGGTCTCCAACCTTGGCAACTTTACGACTTGGGGACTTCAACTCCCAGAATTCCTCAGCCAGTGTGCACTGGCTGAGGAATTCTGGGAATTGAAGTCCACAAGTCGTAAAGTTGCCAAGGTTGGAGACTCCTGCCCTAGACTCTAGGGCAGAGATCTGCAACCTTAAACACTCAAAGAGCCATTTGGACCCATTTCCCACAGAAAAGAAAACACCGGGAGCCACAAAACCTGGGTGGGCGTGGCCAACTTGATGTCACTCACTCCCATCCAGTCACATGACCCCCTAGCCATGCCTATCCAGCCGGTCATTAAAAAACATCGGGAGCCACAAAACCCTTTGACACCCTCCCTCCCTCTCTCTCTTTCTCCCTCCCTCTCTCCCACCTCTCTCTGTATCTGTGTATCTCTCTCACTCTCCCCCTCTCTCTCTCCCGTTTGTGTGTGTGTGTGTGTGTGTGTGTGTGTGTGTGTGTCATCCCCCGCCGTTGCCCTTACCTTCTCAGGCTAGGCAAGGAGTGACTGGGAGGGGAGGGCGAGGGGCAGGGCCAGTCAGTGATGGGATCACACGACAGGGAGCCACAGCAGAGGGCCCAAAGAGCCGCATGCGGCTCCAGAGCCACAGGTTGCAGACCCCTGCTCTAGGGCCTATAGGGAGAGCAGGCAGAGTGGCAATTTGAACAGAGACACAATGAACAGCCCCATGGAAAACTGCTTTGGGCTAATGGAATCATTTTTAAAAAATTTCGTGAGATTATTGCCAGCAATTTTATTGGGGCATGTTATCATCTTCTGACACAAAATTAGGGTTTTAGCTCATCTCAGAGAACATATTTAAAAAAAAAGGCTGGCTCTTTTGATGTTCGACATTACAATGCTCACTTTTGAGTCCTGCCACTGGCAGAATCAATGAATCGGCTACAGGCGGAAAGTGAATGAAATTCTCCCAATTGCATTCGTTTTCATCTCTCCTAGCAAAGAGAGGATAGATAAAAATGCGTGCGGATCTCTTAAGGAGGCTGTAGGACCATAAAATATTTCATTCCTTCTCGAAGTTCTCCTTTTATAGAAAGGTATCCTATTGTAGCTGCTTGCTAAGGGGGACTCCTTCATAGTTGCTCAAATATGGTTGTATGAAAATGGGCGTTTGCTCTTTTTCCAGGATTTCAGCGTGTTCAGGAGCCAGTCCTTAAGTGGAGTTAAGTCATAGCCATTTCTTTTGTTCAATGTGTTTTAGGTATTCTTGGAGGTTTGCCTTAAATTCCTTGGCATGGAGACTAAGAACAGTGAATAAATGGCCTTGGAAAACACAGTTTGCTCATCAGATGGGTCCTTCGGATCATGGGTTAACTAGAGGGGACAATTTGGAATGGATTTTAGAATAGGCTTAACATTTATAGATTTGTAGCTGATAATTCATAATAAGAGCCGAGGTGGCGCAGCGGTTAGAGGCAGTACTGCAGGCCACTTTAGCTGACACTGATCCGCAGGTCAGCGGTTCAAATCTCACCGGCTCAAGGTTGACTCAGCCTTCCATCCTTCCGAGGTAGGTAAAATGAGGACCCAGATTGTTGGGGGCAATATAAATATACATTGCTTAATGGTGTAAACCGCTTAGAGAGTGCTTGCACTATGAGGCGGTATATAAGTCTCACTAAATAAATAAATAAATAAATAAATTCGAAGAATGGAGCAGGCAAAGATGTTGAGACTCTAGAAAGAATGCAGAAAAGAGCAGCCAAGAGGATTAGGGGACTGGAGGCTAAAACATATGAAGAACGGTTGCTGGAACTGGGTTGTTGTTGTTGTTAGTTGCGAAGTCATGTCCGACCCATCGTGACCCCCATGGACAACGTTCCTCCAGGCCTTCCTGTCCTCTACCATCCCCCGGAGTCCATTTAAGCTCCAGGGGAAGGGTAAGCCCACTCCAGGGGAAGGTTACTGCAAAATCCCCATTCCCTCCCGATCAGGTGGGACTCGGGAGGCAGAGAACAGATGGGGGCGGGGCCAGTCAGAGGTGATATTTACCGGTTCTCCGAACTACTCAAAATTTCTGCTACCAGTTCTCCAGAACTGGTCAAAACCTGCTGAAACCCACCTCTGCCTCTGTTGGGCTTTGAATTTGAGCTTGTATTCTGATTGGTTGACAGACTCCCACGGGGTTATGCAGGGGTAACTTTGTAGGTTGTCTTTTGAGTCCTAAGCTTGGTTGACTCTTGCTGGGTGATGATGTAATGAAAGGGCTTTGGGCAATTCCTACTAAGGCTCTGCCTGGAGGAGGTAGATCTTTGTTATGTAGAATAGACTGGCCCAGGCCTTAATGGCCCATTGACAAAGGTGTGTGTGGGGGGGCTGAGTTTCTGCCTCCCTTTTAGGGGAAATATTCTGCCCTTTTAATATTTCCTAAAATATCTCATTTTCCTAGGAGAGGGGTGAGTGCTAACTTCCTACAGTAGGTAATATGGAAGAGCAAAGATTTGGCTCTGATTTGTCCAAAGGAAAAATATCTGTGTTCATTTAATTAGCTTTTGAAGTGGTGTTTTTTGAATGTAGTTGTTTGCATAGTAATTTCATAGTTTTTCTTTTTTCTTGTTTTGGAGAACTCTAGCTTTTTTTTTCCTGTTTAAAAAGGGCTGAGTTATTAAATTATGTTCATATTTGAAAGCTGGATAAAAATAATTACTGAGAAGCTCAAACAACTCTGTGGTCAGCCCAAATACATTAGTAAGATTTGTGAACCGTGTTTCAATGGCCTTTTAATGAAGTGTTAGCAAATTTTTTTTTCCATTTAAAAATAATGATGGTTTCTTTGGAGTCATTGATTAGCTAAAACGAGTAAAAATAAATATATACTGTATTCCTTCCCCCCCCCCCCCCAACATAAACTTTTACTGACTGGAGTTACATTTTTACTTGACCCTTTAATTTATTTTCTCTTCGTTAATTCATTAGGTGGGGGGACCACCCAGAATTTGTCTGAAATAACTGCCTTTTTTTAAAAAACCTTTGCTTAGCTCTAAACCTGCCAAGTCTACTATATAGCTGATTATTTATAATATAAGTGTTTGCACACACACACAAGGAAAGGGAAAGGATTAAAAAAAAAACATATGAATCCAAGAGGCGATTCATACATAGACTTAACTGGTGCATTCTGGTATTCAAATTCTACTCTGGTGTAGCAATTTTATCAAATTAATTACAGCTTGCCTCCAGAAGTTGTGAATGCTCCAACACGGGACGTTTTTAAGAAGATGTTGGATAACCATCTGTCTGAAGTAATGTAGGGTTTCCTGCCTAAGCAGGGGGTTGGACTAGAAGACCTCCAAGGTCCCTTCCAACTCTGTTGTTGTTGTTGTTGTTGTTGTTGTTGTTGTTGTTGTTGTTATTATTATTATTATTATTATTATTATTATTATTATTATTATTATTATTATTATTATTATTATTAATCAATCAATCCAGACCTGGCACACATATTCTATTATCCAGAGGAGACACAGGCAGAACTGACATTAAAGGGCTATAAAGCCGTACAAGTCTTTGTCCCAATACAGGTAGTTCTCAACTTGCGACCAAATTTATGTTGGTAAGCGAGGCATTTGTTAAGTGAGTTTTGCTCCATTTTTACGACTTTTCTTGCCACAGTTGTTAAGTGAATCCCTGCCGTTGTTAAGTAAGTAACATGGTTGTTAAGTGAATCTGGCTTTCCTATTGGCTTTGCTTGTCAGGAGGTCGCAAAAGGGGATCACATGACGCTTGGGACACTGCAACCGTCATAAATACGAACCAGTTGCCAGTCATCTGAACAGAGCTGGCTGGAGAATTCTGGGAGTTGAAGTCCACAAGTCTTAAAGTTGCCAAGTTGGAAGACCTTTGGTGTAAACTCTCCATTTTTTAATGTTGCTTTGTGACCCCGAAGGCTGAGAATCTATTAGGGAGAAGAGAATGACGGATTGTACCAGTATTTAATTTCCATTTGGTTAAGAATTGATTTTAAAAAGCCACAGCCAACAAAGAGGGCCTATCAAATATCAAGAATCTATGAGCAAAGCCACCCTTTGGGCCTCAGGCCAATCACTTAACAGATAAACGACCTTCCAACAATAAAACATCAACCTACCAATGTCGGCTTTTATTGGCTGTTTATTTACAATTACACTCTTTTCACAAAGAGAACTGACTGCCCTGGCCATTTTACTTCCTCCCAAGCCATCAGGATCAGGAGAAGTAATAGTAGTACCACTTTTACACTCCACTAGTTGAGGCCATACTTGCATCCCGTTCTGATCACCACAATACAAAAAAAAGATGTTGAGAATCTAGAACAGGGCTATCAAACTCAAGGCCCGCGGGCCAGATCCAGCTCGTGGGGTGCTTAGATCTGGCCCGCGGGACCGGCCTGAAAACTGGAGACCAGCCCATGGTGCCTCTGCAAGCAAAAACGGAGCTGGGGGGGTTGCGCCCCCCCCCCCGTGCCCTGTTTTTGGCCGCGACTGCCTCCTGCAGCCCTCTGCCAGCGAAAATGGTGCGCGGTGCCCCCCCTCCCCCCAGCTCCGTTTTCGCTGGCAGAGGGCTATCAAAACAAACTAAAAACAAAACAAAAGGAGAAATGTTTCCCCTTTTGCATTTAAGCATAGAAGAAGGGACAGGAAAGGAGAAAGGGAAAGAGGAAAGACAAAAAGAAAGGAAGATGGGAAGAGAGCAAGGAAGGGAAAATAAGGAAAGAGGGGAAGGAAGAAGAAAGGAGAATGAAGAGGGAAGGAAAAGAAGGAAGGAAGGAAGGAAGGAAGGAAGGAAGGAAGGAAGGAAGGAAGGAAGGAGATTATAATGAGAGTAATAAGTAAATTATTACTTATTATAATAAGAAAAGAAGGGATGATGGGAGGAGAGCAAGGAAGGAAAAATAAGGAAAGCAGGGAAGGAAGAAGAAAGGAGAATGAAGAGGGAATGGAAAAGAAGAAAAGGAAGGAAGGAAGGAAAGAGATTATAATGAGAGTGAGGGAGGGTCTCAAGGAAATCTTGCCTTAGCACTTGGTTACCACAGGTGCCCCTGACACGAGTCCCGTGTCATGCCCACCCTGGTATGCCCACTCTCGGTCACGCTCACCACCACCACCACTCGGGCATGCCCCCCTACCATCACCACTGGCCCTCCGAGGTCAAACACAACCCTGATGCAGCCCTCAATGACATCGAGTTTGACAACCCTGCTCTAGAAAGAGTGTAGAGAAGAGCAACAAAGATGATCGGGGCGGGGCCGGAGGCTAAATCGTATGTTGAACGATTGCGGGAACTGGGAAGGTCTAATGAAAAGAAGGACCAGGGGAGACATGATAGCAGTTTTCCAATATTTGAGGGGCTGCCACAAAGAAGAGGGGCTCAACTTATTCCCCAAAGCACCAGAAGGCAGGACAAGAAGCAATGGGTGGAAACTAATCAAGGAGAGAAGCAACCTGGAAATAAGGAGCAATTTCCTGATGATGAGAGCAATTAATCAATGGAAAAGCTTGCCGCCTGGAATTGTGCGTGCTCCATTGCTGGAGGTTTTTGAAAATAGGGCAACTATTTGACCTGAATATATAAGGTCTTCTGCCTTGACCCAAAGGTACTTTTTTTAGGAGGCAACTGGACTTTCTCATTTTTTCTTTGAAGACGTTTCGCTTCTCATCCAAGAAGCTTCTTCAGAACTGGATGGATGATGGGGAATGGAAGGGTTTATACTCCTTACAGACAGCTGGTCATTTGCATTCTTTTTAGAGAGTCGTTGAGGCCCCTTGGAAGTTTATCTGTGTCCTCTGGGGTCACCTGAGTAGTGCTAATGGTTCCTGTAGTCTGCAATTTTTTTCTGGATATCCGTTTCTACTCCCACCCACACCATTCGAAGTGTGCCTTGAGCAGTCGGTTAGACTAGAAGACCTCCGAGGTACTTTCCAGCCCTGTGATCCTATGATTCTTCCTCGTCTTCCTTTGGAAGTTTTTAAGAAGAGATTGGATAACCATTTGTCTGAAGTGGTGTAGGGTTTCCTGCCTAAGCAGGGGGTTGGACTAGAAGACCTCCAAGGTCCCTTCCAACTCTGTTATTCTCTTCTCTTCTTTTCTGTTCTGTACATTATAGAACAGAGGTCTTCAAACTTGGCAACTTTAAGACTTGTGGACTTCAACTCTCAGAATTCTCCAGCCAGCTATGCTGGCTGGAGAATTCTGGGAGTTGAAGTCCACAAGTCTTAAAGTTGCCAAGTTTGGGGACCCCTGTTATAGAAGATCTCTCCCTCTCCCTCTCCCCTCCATTCCCTCTGAACTTCAGAATACCTGCCTTAATTTTTATTAAAGGAGCTCTGTTTTTTTCTCAGGAAGAAATTTTCATTGCAGATTAATGGCTCTGACTGAGCCGAAGCTAGTTCAAATCAAGCTAGCTTGACGCTGGATTCCATTTAAAAGAGAAGATCCACTGAGGTTCCCCATTGGTGATAGCCTTTTCCCTGCAAATGTTTGCCCTTAGCCAGAATATTTTTAGAGGGGCTTTTATGTGTGTCAGGGTGTGAGTTGTGAGTTATCCTTTGTTGTGATTATACATCTTGCAAAATAATTGTGTCACTGTATTGGGCTGGATGGATGTGTCTTTTCCTGTTAGCCAGCCGTAACATTGGCCAAAAATATCATGTCTAATTTGAGGAAGGATTAAGAAAAAGACCCCTAATATTAGATTTCTGGATTAGCTATAACAATTAAGACAACTAGTTCAACGAATATTTATGACCTCAATGAATACTCAGTTTAATCAACAATACCACAGCTGTCTCAGTGGTCCATTAGATGCGACCTCAGTTGGATTGCTGAGTGGGTAGTGTTTTTACCACACCTAATTCTGACTCTAGTGGAAGTTGCTTGAAGGAGGCCCTTGGCTAGCAGATGTCATTTTCCTTGTGCCTAATGATTTTTATGGGGTCACTCCTTACTTGGATGACTTAAGAAAGGAAAACTGTATTTGTTTGTTTGTTTATTATATTTGCATCCCATCTTTATTATTTGTACAAATAACTCAAGGCGGCAAAGATATCTAACATACCTTCTCCCTCTTATTTCCCTACAGCAATAAACTTGTGAGGTGGGTCAGGCTAAGAGAAAAAGACTGGCCCAAAGTCACCCAGCTAGCTTTCATGCCTAAGGCGGGACTAGAACTCACCGTCTCCTGGTGATTGGCTCAAAGTCACCCAGCTGGCTTTCATGCCTAAGGCAGGACTAGAACTCACCGTCTCCTGGTGATTGGCCCAAAGTCACCCAGCTGGCTTTCATGCCTAAGGCAGGACTAGAACTCACCGTCTCCTGGTGATTGGCTCAAAGTCACCCAGCTAGCTTTCATGCCTAAGGCAGTTCTAGAACTCACAGTCTCCTGGTGATTGGCCCAAAGTCACCCAGCTGGCTTTCATGCCTAAGGCGGGACTAGAACTCACACTTTCTAGCCTGGTGCCTTAACCCGTAGACTAGAGGAATCCCTGGGCTTCCAATGTAATAGAATCAAATGTAAGTTGCGCTGCTCACCTTCCATTTTCTGTGCTATTACGCAGGTGCTGGTGAGCGAGGACTCCGATAGTGACGGCATCGTAGCTCACTTCCCGGCCCACGAGAAGCCCATTTGCTGCATGGCTTTCAACCCCAGCGGTAAGCATTATTTTCTGGCGCTGCATTATGGATCATTTCACTTGCTAGAAATCAGGCTGAAATCCTTCCTGAAGTTTTATTTGTCTGCCAGGTGAAATTGTGGTTGACAACGGAAAATTGGCAGCAAAACAACCTTATTTTGTCTCTAATATTTTGCTTTCTGGCTTGCTTTGCTTCTGAAATACACAACCCACATTTCTTATCGGATCTACTGTGACCACCTGCTACAACTTCGACCCCCCAAAAGAGCATCCTTTGTACATCCTTTTAACTGCAGAATAGTCCTCGACGTACGACCATAAACGGAGCCCCAAATTTCTGTTGCTAAGTGAGACAGTTGTTAAGTGAGTTTTGCCCCATTTTACGACCTTTCTTGCCACAGTTGTTAAGAGAAACACTGCAGTTCTTAGGTTTAGTAACACAGTTGTCCCACAGGTGCTTTTTCTTTTCAAACGGCAACTGGACTTTTTGTTGTTTTTTTCATTGAAGACGTTTCGCTTCTCATTCAAGAAGCTTCTTCAGTTCTGACTTCAGTTTTCTGACAGTTGATAAGGGAATCTGGCTTCCCCATGGACTTTGCTCGTCAGAAGGTCACAAAAGGTGATCACATGACCCTGGGACAGTGCAA
Source organism: Diadophis punctatus similis (assembly GCA_023053685.1). Lineage (NCBI taxonomy): Eukaryota > Metazoa > Chordata > Lepidosauria > Squamata > Dipsadidae > Diadophis > Diadophis punctatus. The sequence goes on from JALIGW010000001.1 coordinate 5,751,420, forward strand.
CCGTCTTTAATACATGCCAGTTGCCAAGCATGTGAATTTTGATCACGTGACCACAGAGATACTGCAATGGTCGTTGGTGTGAAAAATTGTCATAAGTCACTTTTTTCAATGCCGTTGTGACTTTAAACGGTCACTAAATGAATGCTTGCAAGTCTGGGACTACCTGTATGTTGCAAACATTGGAAAAGGGTGGGTACCTGCTTAGTTTTGGCATGTTCAGGAACTGGGCTTGGCTGGTCTAGTGAAGAGAAAGACCAGGGGAGACAGGATAGCAATTTGCCAATATTTGAGGGGCTGCCACAGAGAGGAGGGGGTCAAGCTATTTTCCAAAGCCCCCGAATGCCAGACAAGGAACAATGAATGGAAACTGAACAAGGAGAGATTCAACCTGGAAATAAGGAGACATTTTCTGACAGTGAGAGCAATCAACCGATGGAACAGCTTGCCTTCAGAAGTTGTGGGAGCTTCATCACTGGAAGCTTTCAAGAAGAGACCGGACTGCCATCTGTCAGAAATGGTGTAGGGCTGGGATGGCGAACCCATGGCACGTGTGCCACAAGTGGCACGCGGAGCCATATCAGTGGGCACGTGAGCTCAGGTCCGGCGTGCATGCACGGTGCTGACCAGCTGATTTTCGGGCCTTCTGGGCCCACTGGGAGTCGGGAAACAGCCTGTTTTCAGCCTCTGGAGGGGGTGAGGAAGACCCGTTTTTTGCTCTCCCCAAGCTCCAGAGCCTTTCTAGGAACCTGGGGAGGACGAAAATGGCCTCCCCCCCCCCTGGAGGTTCTCTGGAGGCCAGAAATGGCCCGTTTCCCAACTTGAAACGGGCCATTTCTGGCCTCAGGAGGTCCTCCAGGGGGGCGGGGAAGGCCATTTTCGCCCTCCCCAGGCTCCTAAAAAGGCTCTGGAGCCTGGGGAGAGCAAATAACGGGCATGCCATCGCGTGCCGGGAGCCAGGGGGTTCATGCACGCATGCCCGGGGGGCACATGAAATTATGGGTGTGGGCACACATGCACGTGACCCCCCCGCCCCCCTTTTTGGTGCGCGAACCAAAAAAGGTTCGCCATTACTAGTGTAGGGTCTCCTGCTTGAGCGGGGAGATGGGGGGGGGGTGGACTAGATGACCTACAACAGGGATGTCAAACTTGATTTCATTGAGGGCCGCATCAGGGTTGTGTTTGACCTTGGGGGCCGGGGTGAGCGTGGCCAGCTTGACAGCACTCATGTTGGGGGCGCCTGTGGCCAGAGTGCTCCGCAAGAGAAAACGGGCTACCAAGCTCCGTTTTCGGCTGGGATGCCTCCTGCAACCCTCTGCCAGCAAAAAACGGAGCTCGGGCGGGCCGCGTTTTTACTGACAGAGGCATCGTGGGCCGGTCCTTTGCTAATTCCAGGGCTCCTCCAAGGGCCGGATCTAAGCACCCCGCGGGCCAGATCTGGCCCCCGGGCCTTGAGTTTGACACCCAACTGTTAATTTAATCTAGAAAAAGTATTAATATGTAAGTCAATATATCAGAAGGTATGTTGTTGAAAGCTAATATATTGGGAACCATCTGATCTGTCTGACGAGTTAAGAGTGTGGGTGAACATGACGCTGAGTCTTGACCAAGGCTATTAAGGAAGAGAAAGGGAATGCTCCTTCTGATGGCACCCATTTTCTAAAACCACATTTAGAGAGCTGTAGCATTACATTTACACTGGGTCAAGATGTCACCGCCAATAAATGTAGGAAATGGGCATTAATGCATTTGGAAAGTAAGGTAATTGAAGATTCCTCATCTTTGTCATTTCCCATTAGAAGAACAATGCCCCCGCCTCCCTTGGAAAATTTACTTGATTTCTTGAGGTTTGTATAGATATTCTCCTAAATTTAATACCACTTATCCTTTTCCACTTTAGGCTTAACCTGGAGATGTAACTCAGATGTCTTTTCTACTCCAATTTTTCCCAGGTGGGAGTGAGGGGAAGCCATCTGAAAGTGGTCGTTGAATGTCAGGGTTCCAAATAACATCCAAAATTAAATCAGAGCCCGAGGCAAAGTATTCCTCAAAGTTCCAATTTATTAACAGAGCCATGTTGGCACATCTGGGTGAAACCTGAATCTGAAGTCCCCAGGGTTTCACCACCCAGTTGAAAGTTCAAGTCCTTGCCCCCACACCCACAAATCCATCACGTTGCCCAATCTTCATTTGCCATGCTGACAGAGTCCACCCATCTCCTTCCGTGCAGGTGCAGGGGCGCAGAGACAAAGGATGACCTTGGCTTTCTAGAAAGAATTTGTTGTGGCTGCATACTAACCACCTCATACCACCACCCCTCCCATTTTCCCACAGTAGAAAATGCATAGTAGAATAGTATAAAGTGCGGCAGGCCAAAGATCCCAAATAAAATGGCTTCGGCCTGACATCAATCAAATCATTTTTTATCTTCTCTTCTCTTCTCTTCTCTTCTCTTCTCTTCTCTTCTCTTCTCTTCTCTTCTCTTCTCTTCTCTTCTCTTCTTTCCTCTCCTCTTTCTCCTCTCCCCTCCCCTCCCCTCCCCTGTGGGCAAGCAATCGCCATGCTGTTCTCAAACCCACTGTCTAATTTCTTTATTGGCTTCCTATGTCATACAGATGGTCCTTGATTTATGACCACAATCGAGCCCCAGACTTTTGTTGCTAAGCAAAACACTTGTTAAGTGAATTTTGCCTCATTTTACGACCTTTCTTGCCACAGTTGCTAAGTAAATGGTTTCAGGTGTTAAGTTAGTAACACGATTGTTAAGTGAATCCTGGCTTGGGGAAATGAACCCAGCAGAACGCAGAACAATCTCCATGAATTTATTATTTCAAATGATTTTAACCTGCTGTTTCCTGCAGTGGTCAGACTCACAATGACCTTGAAAAACTTAATTGCTGCAAAATTCAGTCAAGCAATTTTGCTTGTGGCCAAAAGGCCCAAAAGACGAAGATGACGAAGGAGGAGGATATTAAAAAAAGCAAATAAGATAGTATAATAAAACCAATTATTTTCACAAAAGCCTATAAAATCGGTTAGGTAAAGTAGTTAGCCAAGATCATTCCGTGCTTTTGGGGGGGATCAGAACCCAGTTCCCTTGAGGCTGAAGTTCCTACTACTCCTAGTGGCTGTTAATACTGGTTCAGACCACCTAGTGAGTCTAAAGGTGCTTTAGCTCATGGTGTGCCAGAAGCCCATCTAAAAGTTCCCAGGAGCCTTCTCCTATTCGAAGTTTTGCAAGAAATAATTTAAACCAAGGCCTTCTCCTTATTTAAAACGGTCCAAACAGTTTACAAACATTGAGGATGCTACGGTGACCTCAATAAAAACACATCTGACCTGCCACTGTAAATCCGCAAGCGTTCGTCAGAGGCAGAGGCGCCTCGGACTGCGGATTGGGAGGTTGTCACAGACAGAAGGAATCATCTGCCCCATTTTGGGGTGTGGGTGGTGGGTGGGAGAAGGCTGATTTAGGTGTTTATGAACTGGCCTCCAAGCAATTAATGTTGTACACGATGGTCTGGCCGGAATTCAGTGCGTGTCTGTGTGTATAATCTTGATAACAAGAAAGAATGGCTATCCAGTAGAATCAAATGTTCCATCTCAAACCAGGCTAGACTAAACTGGGGACTGGTGTAGACTCCAGTCTGCAGGAACTGGATAGATGACTGGATGGATGACTTTTGGTGTTGTTGAATATATACATTATTGAAGACTTTTTTTTAGACTGGAACCGAACGAGCCGAAGATCGGCTGGTCGCATCTGTTCCATCAGACGTGCGGCTGAATGAGTAGTTGTAATCGTGTGGTTTGCCAAGTCTGGAGATCTAGCAATTCTTTACAATTCTGCAAGTTTCCCAAGTAGGCTTTGGCTTTCCCAAGAAGAATGACCCAGTTAAGGCTTGCTCTTAAAAGCCGGTGCTACTCAATCAATGTGGGTCTTTTTCTTTCTTTCTTTATTTATTTTGCGATTCTTATAGGCCGCCCTACATTTTCTCAGTGGAGGAGGCTACGTTGCATCAAGAGAATTCCATTTCCCTCTTAAAAATAACAGTTTCTCCTTATGTGGTGTGTCTGATGAGAGTGACAAACTTACACCCCCAGTTAATCTAGGCCACCCCCTAAATCTGAAGTATGTGTGAATTCTGGAAATACCAATAGATGAGAATATTTGCAGCTCAGGGTTGAACTGTGGAGTCCTTGGTTTTCTCTGAGCTTCGTTGCTTTTTTTGCAGATGTTTCATTACCAAATTAGTTAACATCATCAGTGCTAGAAGAGAGGGGTGAGGAGGAGGAGAGGGGGGAGAACTGTGGGGTCCTTGGTGCTCTCTGAGGTTGGTGGTTGTTGTTTTTTTTTTGCAGATGTTTCATTACCAAACTAGGTAATATCATCAGTGCTAGAAGAGAAGGGTGAGGAGGAGGTGGTGGGGAGGAGGAGGAGGAGGAGGAGGACTGTGGGGTCCTTGATGCTTTCTGAGCTTGGTTGTTTCTTTGCAGATGATTCATTACCAAACTAGTTAACATCATCAGTGCTAGAAGAGAGGGAGGAGGAGGAGGAGGATTCTGAGGTCCTTGGTGTTCGCTGAGCTTGGTTGCTTTCTTGCAGATGTTTCATTACCAAATTAGGTAAATGAAACTAGACACTGTACACCCATGCTGGTTGGGGAATTCTGGGAATTGAAGTCCACACATTTTCAAGTGGCCAATGTTGAGAAACATTGGCCTAGTTGGAGCTGGACATCAGTCAGTTAGTGTGAGGGTTTTATCGTGGGAAGTGTCATAGAGAGGACTGGAAAAGAGCTGATGTAGTTCCCATCTTCAAAGAAGGGGAAAAAATAGATCCAGGAAACTACAAACCTATCAACTTGACCTCAATACCAGGGAAGATTCTGGAAAAGATAATCAAGCAACGAATCAGCGAACACCTAGAAGCAAACAAAGTAATAACCAAAAGACAACATGGGTTTGTCAAAAACAGATCATGCCAGATTAATCTTATTGCATTCTTTGACAAAGTGACAAAATTAGTGGACCAGAGGAATGCTGTCGATATAATTTACTTGGACTTCAGTAAGGCATTTGATAAAGTAGACCATAACTTACTACTAGATAAAATAGAAAAATGTGGGTTAGACAGCATCACCACCAGATGGATTCTAAACTGGCTGACCGACCGCACAATGGAACTGCATCTACATGGAGGGAAGTATGCAGTGGAGTACCCCAAGGCTCTGTTTTAGGCCCAGTACTCTTCAATATCTTCATCAATGACTTGGACGAGGGGATAGATGGGGAACTAATCAAATTTGCAGATGACACCAAGCTGGCAGGAATAGCCAACACACCAGAAGATAGGCTCAAGATACAGAAGGATCTTGACAGACTTGAACATTGGGCGCTATCTAACAAAATGAAATTCAATGGTGAAAAAAGTAAGGTTCTACATTTAGGCAAGAAAAACAAAATGCACAGGTACAGTATATGTGGTAACTCGCTCAACAGTAGTAACTGTGAGAGGGATCTTGGAGTCCTAGTGGACAACCATTTAAATATGAGCCAGCCGTGTGCAGCAGCTGCCAAAAAAGCCAACACAGTTCTAGGCTGCATTAACAGAGGGACAGAATCAAGATCACGTGATGTGTTAATACCACTTTATAAGGCCTTGGTAAGGCCACACTTGGAATACTGCATCCAATTTTGGTCGCCATGATGTAAAAAAGTTGTTGGCA
>JALIGW010000001.1:5762145-6004645 GCA_023053685.1 Diadophis punctatus similis
GGGATATTTTAATGTATTTTCTTTATTTGTATCCTGCCTTTTATTTTTTAATTTTTTTTACACATAACTCAAAATGGCAGACATATCCAACACACCTTCCTCCTCCTCTTTTCCCCACAGCAACCACCACCTTGTGAGGTGAGTTGGGCTGGCTCAAATTACACAGCTGTCTTTCATGGCTAAGGCGGAACCAGAACTCACCATCTCCGAGTGATTGGCCCAAAGTCATCCACCTGTCTTTCATGGCTAAGGCGAATCTAGAATTCACCATCTGGTGAATGGCTCTAAAGTCACCCAGCTGGCTTTCACGGCTAAGCCGGAACTAGAACTCACCATCTCCTGGTGATTGGCCCAAAGTCACCCAGCTGCCTTTTCTGGCTAAGGCGGAACTAGAATTCACCATCTCCGGGTGATTGGCCCAAAGTCACTCAGCTGGCTTTCATGCCTAAAGCTGGACTAGATAAGCTCCTAGTGATTGGCCCAAAGTCACCCAGCTGACTTTTCTGGCTAAGGCGGGACTAGAACTCAGAGTCTCCTGGTGATTGACCCAAAGTCACCAAGCTGGCTTTCATGCCTAAAGCTGGACTAGATAATCTCCTAGTGTTTGGCCCAAAGTCACCCAGCTGGCTTTCAAGGCTAGGACAGAACCAGAACTTACGATCTGATGTTGAATGTAAGATCAAAAACCTGGGTGTGTGCTTTTGTTTTAACTTCCGTGTCCACCTCAGGAGGAAGGGGCAGACGTTTTACCTTCCAAAATATCCATCTTCTCAAAGTCTCCTCCACTGGGTTTGTTTTCCCGTCTGCTACCGTGGTGCAATTTAGCTTAACGTCACCGTCTTCCATGTGCCATCATTTCCCCCCCCAAGTTCCTTTTCCAGTGGTTGCATTTGCCATTTTTAGTCCATTAAATACGATGCACAAAATCACTTGCACACAAAGCTTATTGGTTCTCACAGGAGCTGCATACGCCTTGTGAGCTGTTGGCCACAATAGCTAAGTGAATCACTTCAGTTGTTGAGTTAGTAACACGGTTGTTGTCACGCAGTGATTTTATTGCCTGTTATATGTATATGCAGGGAGCTGCATCCCTATTCATTATAATGGTTTATTCCTGAGCACGTGATTGATATCTTCTTGTACGCATGTGTGCATTCCTTCCTTCCTTCTGTTCCTGGCTTCCATTGAAGCAAGACCTACTTTTATATCAGAGATGTAGATTAATGAGGATTTATTGTTTTTGTACCGAAATAAATATTTTTACTTAGACTTTTAAACTGCGGTTTCTTTTCTAATGTCTGATGTCCGGGAAAAGTTCTATTTCTCCTTTGTGAGATTAATTATCGCCTCTGTCAGTTGTTAAGTGAATCTGGCTTCCTCATTGACGTTGCTTGTCAGAAGGTCGCAAAAGGGGATCACATGATCGCGGGACACCGCAACCGACATAAGTACATGCCAGTTGCCAAGCACCCAGAATTTGATCACATGACCACAAGGATGCTGCAACAGTCAGAAGAGTGAAAAATGGTCATCACTCACTTTTTTCAGTGCCATCGTAACTTCGAATGGACACTAAATGAAATAGTTGTAAGTTGAGGACTGCTTGTCCGCTATGTCCAAAGCTTGTGGCTGAGGCGGGAGAAGCAGGCCTGGGGGTGACTCCAAAGACTCTTGCTGAGCCTTACATGCGGGAAATTGAACTGAATTGCCTCGCTTTTCTGTGAGGAAAACTCTGCCTCTTTGTCATAAAAGCCTGAAAGGATCCTGTTTCATTTCATGTCCAAATGAGGAATTTAGCACTCTTAAAAAAAAAGCTTTTTGCAGGCCTGTGTTTGGATCCCGAGAAGCCCATTTTGTACAATCAAGATTTCAATAGATTTGTAGGCGCAAGTGACTGAAATGAGAAAAACGGGGGAGTTTGTGTTATTTGTATTTGTTTATTTGTTTTATTTGTCAAGCATATATGATTATAAGCAAAGTATAAACAGTAAAACTTGATTGAATATATATGTAACATATGTACAAGCATGAATAAGAGTAAAAGAGGTATGAATATATGGGTACATTAGGACAGGAACGGCAGGCACGATTGTGCGCTTATGCACGCCCCTTACCGAACCTCTTAGGAATGGGGTGAAGTCGATGGTAGATAATCTGAGGTTGAAGTTTTTGGGGTTTGGGGAAGAAACTACTGAGTCAGGTAAAGTGTTCCAGGCGTTGACAACTCTGTTGTTGAAGCCGAATTTTTTGCAATCAAGTTTGGAGCGGTTTACATTAAGTTTGTATCTATTGTGAGCTCGTGTATTATTGCGGTTGAAGCTGAAGTAGTCGTTAACAGGTAGGACGTTGTGGCAGATAATTTTGTGAGCTACACTTAGGTCAGAACGAAGGCGGCGGAGTTCTAAATTTTCAAGTCCCAAAATTTCAAGTCTGGTTTCATAAGGAATTCTGTTGTGAACAGAGGAATGTAAAACTCTTCTTGTGAAGTATCGCTGGACATTCTCAATTGTGTTGATGTCTGATATGTAGTGTGGGTTCCAGACTGATGAGCTGTATTCGAGAATCGGTCTAGCAAATGTTTTGTATGCTCTGGTTAAGAGTACAATGTTACCAGAGAAGAAGCTGCGCAAGATTAGGTTAACCACTCTTAATGCCTTCTTTGCTATGTAGTTGCAGTGGGCTCTGGCACTTAGATCTTTTGAGATGAGCAGGGGCGGGTTCCTAATTTTTTTACTACCACTCTGTGGGCATGGCTTATTTTGTGGGTGTGGCTTGCCAGCCATGTGACCGGGTGGGCGTGGCTTGCCACCCATGTGACCAGGTGGGCGTGGCTTCTCGGACTGCTGAAGGGGAGAGGAACTGAGATAGGTCCTGCCGCCCATTCCCCCTCCCCTCAGCAGCTTGAGAAGCTTCAAACGTGCGAAAATGCCTAGGATCATCACCGCGCATTCGTGGCTTCTCGGACTGCTGAAGGGAGGGGAATGGAGATAGCTCCTGCCGCCCGTTCTTTCAGCGTCTCACCCGCTCCCTCAGCCATCCTCCCCTGCTTGGACTCACTGTGGGGTTGGAAGGTAGCGCATGAGCAGTGCCGGAAGCTCGGCTTCTGGGCATGCGCAGAAGAAAATTTTAAAAAAAATTAAAAAAAATTTTTTTTTTAAAAATGGTGGCACCCAGGCACCGACCGCACCGGTACTGTGACGTCACCAACAGGCCGCTACCGGTGCTATAGAGTGGACCGCACCTGTAGGAACCCACCACTGGAGATGAGTACTCCAAGGTTGTAGCTTTGTTGTAGCTTTGCAGTGAAAATCCCACTTACGCTTGGCTATTAAAAGGTGGATGCCTGTTTTCCATGGGGACTGGGCACTTGCAGTCTAAGGGAGATGCCCAAGAAATGCTCCATTTCAACCAAGAAGCATTTACCGTATTTTTCTGAGTATAAGACGCACCTTTTTCCTCCCTAAAAGTGGCTGAAAATTTGGGTGCGTCTTATCCTTCAAATGTAGCTTTTTCGAAGCTTTTTTCCCAGCCCTAACTAGGTGCTAACAGATCTTCCCAGCTCTTACCTTGCAGGCTCTTTCATTGTTACTCTCTCAGAAGAATGTTTTTCCAGCCCTAAGTCTTTGCAGGGTTTTTTTCATTGCTCTACTTGCTCCGAATAAGTTTTTTTCTAGCCCTAACCAGGTGCTAACTATCTTCCCAGCTCTTACCAGCTTGCAGGCTCTTTCATTGTTACTCTCTCCGAAGAAGGTTTTTTTAAGTCCTAACCAGGGGATAAAATAATGTGCTGAAGCTGACCAGACTAAGGACGCTAGCCAGATGAATACCTGGTAGGCAGATTGTTTCCCCCTATTTTCCTCCCCAAAAACTAATGTGCGTCTTATACTCTGAAAAATACGGTATGTCATCTTCTTGTGTATTTAACTAGCTGGTTGTATACCTGAAGATTTTAGGGTTGCAGGATTGTCAGGCAGAATAATATGCATCACTGAGGAATTGTTTTATTTAAAATAAAATTTTATTAAACATTTTTCAACCTTTACATGCGCAGAAGCCAAAAACAAGATGGCGGTGCCTATGGCGCCGCCAAGAGAGCCGGTTCGGGGGAGTGGCCAACTTGCGATCGCTCCCGGTTTGTCGAGTGGGGGAAAATTCCTGCTACCGGTTCTATAGAACCGGTCCGAAATGGGAGCAACTCACCTCTGCTGACGAGGTGAAGCATAATGTTTGGTCTCCAAAATTAGGCGCCGTCTCGGTGCAAAAGGCCACCTAGTCAAAGACTGAAGCCGCATTTTGTATGTCTGCACAACTGCGTGTGTGGCAAAGCGTTGGAGATCCAACCTGGCAAGGAAGGAAGGTCTGGAGAGTTGGAACACACATGATGTGGTTTGCATTGCAAGTGGAATATGCTCATTTAGTTTTCTGGCAATTCTGACTTGTTGCATGGTCTTGCAAGCGAGGGTTAAAAACATCAGCTCGGTATCCAAAGCAAATTTTCCATCCTGAGCTGATAATGGAAGGGTCCAGGCTTTTTGGCAGAGTCCACAAACTTACTGAGAATTTTCGTTTTTGATTTACTTCTACGTAAACGGGATTGATTTAGCTGCAGTCTTTCTGGAAGGGAGCAGTAGTCAGATTTCTCTCAATATCTGAATGGTTTTACAGATTAACAGAGTTGGAAGGGACCTTGTAGGTCATCTAGTCCAACCCCCCCCCCCGCCCAAGCAGGAGACCTTACAACATTTCTGACAGAGGGCAGTCCAGTCTCTTCTTGAAAGCCTCCAGTGATGAAGCTCCCACAACTTCTGAAGGCAACTTCTGTTCCATGGGTTGTTTATTCTCACTGTCAGAAAATTCCTCCTTATTTCCAGGTTGAATCTCTCCTTGATCAGTTTCCATCCATTGTTCCTTGTCTGGCCTTCAGGGGCTTTGGAAAATAACTTGACCCCCTCCTCTCAGTGGCAGCCCCTCGAATATTAGAAGACTGCTATCATGTCTCCCCTATTCCTTCTTTTCACTAGACTAGCCATGCCCAGTTCCTGCAACCATTCATGGTATGTTTTAGCCTCCAGTCCCCTAATCATCTTTGTTGCTCTTCTCTGCACTCTTTCTAGAGTCTCAACATCTTTTTTACATCGTGGCGACCAAAACTGGATGCAGTACTCTAGGTGTGGTCTTACTAAGGCTTTATAGAGTGGTATTAGTACCTCCCTTGATCTGGATTCTATCCCTCTGTTAATGCAATTTAGGATTGCATTGGCTTTTTTAGCTGCCCCTGCACACTGCTGGCTTATATTTAACTGGTTGTCCACTAAGACGCCAAGATCCCTCTCCCAGTTACTGCTGTTAAGCCTGATTTCACCCAGTCTACATGTGTACTTTTGGGATTTTCTTGCCTAAGTGTAAGACTTTACTTTTATCTACATTGAATTTCATTTTGTTAGATAGCACCCAGTGTTCAAGTCTGCCAAGATCCATCTGGATCTTGAGCCTATCTTCCAGGGTGTTGGCTATTCCTGCCAGCTTAGTATCATCCATGCCTGAAAAGAAACAACTTTTTAATCATTATCCTAGCTGTTGTAGGCCAGTGGTTAAATACCAATTTGAAGCCAGTCACGACTAACCTCTCTCAATGAACTATGGGTGAATTTGACAATATAATGGAAAGGTTCCTTGTAAATTCTTTGTGCTTGTGTTGTAGAACTGCTGCTGGAGTAGGCTGATTACTACTTCCAGTGGCAGAAGCAATATTTCAGCTTTCAATTTTTAATGCCAAAGCTTAACCCGGAGCTATAAATGTTACTATGTGAGTTAAACATTAGTACAGCAGGAGATAAACATAAGTTCTTGTTTGCCACTAGCATTTCTTTCATAATTTCTTTCGCTCAGCCGCACTGGTGTGAATAGAATCAATTCTCTATGTTCCTTCCCTCCATCCTACCCCCATTTCTGGAAAAATAATAACCTTTTTATTCTTTCCAAGTCAGTGGAATGTTGGAAAGGATTATTGTAAAAGGGTTGCGATACAGTCGGTCAGCAGAATGTAGATACTAATAAAATTTTCGTGTCTGTTTTATTGTTTGTAATCTTCGGTTGGACGAAATGAGGCTCCAGATTTTTTGAACCAATGAACCCCAAATGGGCTAATTTAGAGAATGTGCCCAAAATCCAGGACCCGTGACTACCACGGGATTGAAATTTGACAAAGTTGTGGCTGCTTCAGTCACATGGTGAACATTTTCAATGTTCCCTGTCAACTTCCTACTAGGAAAGTCAATGGGGAAGACAGCGGGAAATCGGAAAATCGCTCCTGTTCTCGCTGATATTTTTTTTGCTTCCTCATTGTTATTCTGTTTCTCTATTTAGGTAAGGAAATACAGTATATTTGAGACAGTGACCCCACAAGTCATGGGTTTATTTATTTGATTTTTATCCTGCCTTTAACTACTTGATAACGCAAGGCAACAAACATACCTAATACTCCTTCCTCCTCCTATTTCCCCCACAACAACCTTGTGGGGTGGGGTGGACTGAGACGGAGTGACTTGCCCAAGGTCATCTAGCCAGCCTTCATGCTTAAGAAGGACTGGAACTTAACCATCTCCTGATGATTGGTCCGAAGTCACCCAACCGGCTTTCATATCTAAGGCAGGACTAGAGCTCACTGTCTCCTGATGATTGGTCCAAAGTTACCCAACCGGCTTTCCTATCTGAGACAGGACTAGAACTCACTGTCTCCTGATGATTGGTCCAAAGTCACCAAAACATTTGGGGAGGGTCCATTGCTTATATATCCCAGGTGCAGAAGCTGATACCTCCATTGTCAAAAGGTTGATCATAGCAGAGGTGAGAGATGTGTCCAGTAGATGACCTTCCACACCAGGCACGGAATATCAGGTCCACACATGAAGGTCCAATTAAATTGATGTATTGCTACTCATGCCTATGCACAGGAATCTTGTCAACTAAGGGCTAGCATTATTTTGGTGCTAAATAAGGGTCAATGGAATTCAAGGGAAGTTGGACTGAGTTTACTTGCGGCTATGTAGGGATTCTAGGCTGATTCCCCTTTTCACGCTGCCCGAAGTCCTGCCACTGCTTCCCCTACAGTACCGTTGACACAGAGCACATACCATTATACTCGCAAGGTGCTGGAGTTATTCTGTAATGTCCCCCAGGTAACAGTGGAACCTGATAGGGGTTGATGATGAGAGCCGGTTTGGTGTAGCGGTTAAGCCATCAGACTGGAAACTGGGAGGCAGTGAGTTCTAGTCCTGCCTTAAGCCCAAAGCCAGCTGGGCGTCAAGCATGGGAAATCAGGCTTCCAGGCAGTTCAGATGAATGTACAGGTAGGTCTCAACTTACAACCGTTCATTTCGTGACCGTTGAAAGTTACAACGGCACTGAAAAAAAGAGACTTATGACCACTTTTCACACTTATGACCGTTGCAGCTTCCCCGTGGTCACGTGATTTACATTCGAATGCTTGACAAGTGGTTCACATTTATGACGGTTGCAGTGTTCCCAGAGTCATGTGATTCCCCTTTTGTGACCTTCTGACAAGCACAGTCAGTTGGGGAAGCCAGATTCACTTACTAACTTAAGAACTGCAGTGAATCACTTAGCAAATGTGGCGAGAAAAGTCGTAACATGGGGCAAAGCTCACTCAACACATGTCTCACTTAACAACATAAATTTGGGACTCAATTGTGGTCGTAATTTGAGGACTACCTGTACAAGCTTATTGCAGGCTTAAGCTCTCTACAAGAATCTGAACTACTAACGGTCAAAGCAAACGGGCGGTCGATCAGAGTCCATGGAATTCAAGGTGGGCAGAAAGGGACTCGAGACTGATGATGTGTTTGACCCCTCCCTCAGGTTCAGCCTGATCACCTCCTACACTGGGAGACACTGGGCCAGCCACTTTCTCTCAGCCCTAGAAAGCAAGCAATGGCAAACCAATTCTGAAAAAAATTGCCAAGGAAACAGCAGGGACTTACTTGTCCAGGTATTTTCCAAGAATCGGAGGCGGAAGGGAAGAAAAAGGGTGGGGGAATGATGGGTAAGTCCTAAGCTTGGCATAAAGTCATATGTTCCCTTGCAATCATTCTTACGCCAACTCCTCAGGCTGCTATTCCAACATTTTAGGCGTTTAAAAAGCGGTTTGGGATTTGGGTTTGGAGCCGGGGCTGACATGGAAACTTTTAGAATAACTGTCTTATGCCTGCTTTGCTCTGTTGCAAAGGTGAAGCAACTCGTACGACTGGGAGATTAAACCAAAAAGCCCAGCGTTCAAGAAATGCCCGTTTTCTTCATTGTAATTTGGTCAATAATTTATCTTCCCATCTACAGGCGTCACCCCCGCTGGCCAAGACCTGTGAAATGCGACACATCTACATTTTAAACAGCAATTCCTTCTTTGGCTCCGAGAGAGCTTTTCCATCCATTAATAACAGGGAAAATTAATGTTCGGCCTGTAGTAAAACAGATTAAACTGTGTGCCCCCTGAGGGTGGCTGACTGCACCTTTAACAGAGCCGAAATTCCTCTGGTTAGTTAAATGTGGTCTATTGAAATACGATGGTGGTCCAGGGTTAATCGTTAAAGAAATCTAAATTGGAATTTTCTCCCTTAGAAGTCTTTTCTCATTTATCAGAGTCCACTGGGCAGTGGGGGGAAAAAAATACACCTCGTCAGGACTGTTGAGGAGCCTCGCAGATTTAGTAAGCCCTCTTCTGCTGTGTTTCCTTCGTATCGCACGGTATAAAACTTAACATTGTAATGAACTCGTCGTTTTGGATTGACGTCGATGCGTCTTGGCAGAAATGGAAAGTGGATACACTCAGAGTTACTAAGTCTACAGGTAGCCCTCGACTTACGACCACAGCTGAGCCCAAATTTTCCGTTGCCAAGTGAGACGGTTGTTAACTCAGATTTGCCTCATTTTACGACCTTTCTTGCCCTAGTTGTTAAGCGAATCACTGCAGTTGTTAAGCTAGTAACACTGTCGTTCAATGAATCTGGCTTCCCCAGATTGCCTTTGCTTGGCAGAAGATTGCCAATGGGGATCACATGACCCCAGGACACTGCAGTTGCCAAGCCTCCGAATTTTGATCACGTGACCATGGGAACGCTGCATCGGTTATAAGTATGAAAAATGGTCATAAGTCACTTTTTTCAGTGCCGTTGTAACTTTGAACAGTCACTAAGCAAATGGGTGTAAGTCAAAGATTACCGTATTTTTCGGAGTATAAGACGCACCGAAGTATAAGACGCACCTTAGTTTTGGGGGAGGAAAACAAGGGAAAAAGGCCTCTGCCTCCAAGCAGTTTGCCAAACAGCAAACACCAAACAGCACAGATTATATACACTGTTTGCTGTGTATTTCTGTGCATGTGTGCCTGACCCATAGAAATAGCAAAGAATTGGAGAAATGTGCATTATGCCAGAAAGTTTTCTTAAATGTAGTCACACTAACTCTTCCCAATTATTTAAATAGATCTACTCCAAGGTAACTAAACTCTAACACTAAACAGGACACTGTTACATTTCATACTATACTTGTACAGAGCTGTTAAAATTAATTAAAATTTCTGGAAGTATACATTATTCTCTATTATTTAAAAGAAGATACAATAGCATTGGGCCTCTTCAGAGCAAGCATTTATTTTAAAAAGCTTCTTTATTTTGTTAAGTTGTCTAGATTTACAAGGGGTCTCCAACCTTGGCAACTTTAAGACTTGTGGACTTCAACTCCCAGAATTCCACAGCCAGCAAAGCTAGCAAAGCTGGCTGTTGAATTCTGGGAGTTGAAGTCCACAAGTCTTAACATTGCCAAGGTTGGAGACCCCTGGCTCTAAAACAATAATTAAGCAGTCTTTAAAAAATAAGTCTAATAATTTGAACATTCTACAGACATTTATAGTTATTCACTTACCCCCTTTCCAGTTCAGCAAAAATAAAAATCTGCCTGTCTCTCCCAGCTATTTGCCTCTTTGCAGTTAGTTTCACTTTCATTTTCCCACGTGGCAAACCTAATCAGCTGTATGTCGGGAAACTGCTACTGACTTGCTTGGCTTGACAGGCTCTTCCCTCTTTCCTGCAAACAGGTAAATTGCTGGGAGGCAGAGGCCAAAGGGTGGGGGTGGCTGGGAGGATGGCTACATTCGGTGTATAAGATGCACCCAAGTTTTCACCCTCTTTTTGGGGGTAAAAAGGTGCGTCTTATACTCCAAAAAATACGGTACCTACCGTATATATATACAAATAATATACTTGCATTCCTACCCTCCAACCTATTATATGAATTTATATGAATACTGTATGAAGGGTTGTCACAGAGAAGATGGGGTCAGTCTATCCTCCAAAGTCTTGAGGGAGGGGCAAGAAATAATGGGTGGAAGACCATTAAAGAGAAATTCAACCTGGAACTAAGGAGAAATTTCCTGAGAGAGAGAAGAATTAATCAATGGAAAACCTATCCAGACTGGAACTCCATAAACCCATCATGTATCCATAAGTTGTGGGTTCTCCACCACCGAAAAGAGATTTGTACTGAAATGTTACAGGGTTTCCTGCTTGAGCAGGCAGTTAGACTAGAAGACCTCCAAGGTCCCTTCCCAACTCTGTTACTCTGGTGCCTCTGACTGGCCTGTTTTTGGAATAGAATAACAGAGTTGGAAGGGACCTTGAAGGTCTTCTAGTCCAACCCCCCTGCTTAGGCAGGAAACCTATACCATTTCAGACAATTGGTTATCCGATCTCTTCTTAAAGACTTCCACTGTTGGAGCAGCCACAACCTCTGGAGGCAGTTTCTGGTTTGATCTTCACACAGCAGTCTCGTTGACCAGGAATCCAACGTTTCTATTGAAAGTCTTGAAGGCCTTCAAGGGCATGGAAGGTGTTAGGATGAGAATAAAATCTGATAGAGGCGACGTTTGGATCTTTACTTGGAATTCAGACAGTTAGAAATAAAACCGAAATTAAAAGTCTAATAGAAAATATTTATTTCAGTACAAAAACAATAAATCCTGAATAATTACATCTTTGCTAAGAAACACGACCGTACAGGTCAAGAGCTAAGGCAGAAGAGAATTAATGGTGGATTAGGAATGTAGACATGCGCAAAACATCATATCACGTGTTCTGCTTGTATTGGAATGTACCATAATATTAGATAGGGGTGCATCACCCTGCATAGACATACAACTGACAATATTCACTACGTGACAGAAGGTTCCTCAGGAAACAGCCAAAGTCCCCGAGATGACACCCAGTGTCCTTGGAGGACCTCCAAGGACGGTGGGTGACTCTGTGTGTTCTTCTTTATCTTCTCTAGAGTGTGCCACCTTGTCTGGGTGGAGCGTGCGAGTCCTGGGTGGAGAAGTGGATAATGTAGCAAACATATAAATGTGACTGTCAAAGTGGGTTCAGGGTTCTCCCTTGCTAAGGGAGGCCCATCTTTATTCAGCCCTAGCTCAGCTCCAGCGTGCATGTGCATGCCCGCCAGCTGATTTTTGGCTCGCGCAGAGGCTCTGGGAGGGTGATTTCAGCTTCCAGAGGGCCTCTGGGGTGGCAGGGGAGAGCATTTTTGCCCTCCCCAAGCTCCAGGAAAGCCTCTGGAGCCTGGGGAGGGCGAAAAATGGGCCTACCGGGCCTACTGGAAGTCATGAAACAGGGGAGTGGGGGGGGGTCACACACGCATGCGCAGGGGGGTGGGGTGAGTGGGGGGCTTTGAATTATGGGTGTGGGCACGCACGTGTGTGTGATAGCGCGTACAGACACTATTTCGGCACCCGAGGAAAAAAAGGTTCGCCATCACTGCCCTAAGTTAATCATATATTGGGAGAAGAGCTGTCTGCCATTCGTCAACCTGCATTTTTTTCGCGTCGGCATCTGTCTTCCGAAATTAGATAATTCTGCATCAGAAATGATCTCCATGTCCCCAATGCACCAAGAGCAGAAATGTGGCAGATTACAGCATGCCAGGCTAAAAGAGCCACTCATCAGGAGGTGTCAGCTTCTGTGGATGAGAATTTGGGGCTGGTGGCGACTTCTCGTTGCTAACACAATTAATTTTGAGTACCTCCGTAGCATACAGAGGTGATGTGGGATCTGGAGGCTAAATCATACGTACGAGGAACGGCTAAGGGAACTAGCAATGTTTAGCCTAAGGAAGAGAAGACACGACAGCTGTCTTTCAACACTTGAAGGGCTGTCACAGAGAAGAGGGGGTCAACCTATTCTCCAAAGCACCTGAAGGCAAGAAAAGAAGCAATGGATGGAAGCTGGTCAGAGGGAGATCCAACCTGGCAATAAAGAGACAGTGAGAACAATCAATCAATGGAACAGTTTGCCTCTTGAACTTTTGGGGGGCTCCATTCCTGGAGGTTTTCAGGTAAAAATTAGACCAGGGCTGTCAAACTCAAGGCCCAGGGGCCAGATCCGCCCCCGGGGTGTTTAGGTCTGGCCCCCTGGGCTGCCCTAAAAACAGCAAAGGACGAAAACGGAGCTCGGGAGGGCCGCGGGCAGCCCTCCTGAGCTCCGTTTCGCTGGCAGAGGGTTGCAGGAAGCCGTGGCAGCCGAAAACGGAGCTCGGGAGCCCATTTTTGATGGCAGAGCACTCAGGCGTCCCTGACATGAGTGGCGTCGAGCTGGCCACGTCCCCCTGGCCACACACACCCTGCCCCCCCCCCCGAGGTCAAATACAACCCTGATGCGGCCCTCAATGAAATCGAGTTTGACACCCCTGGATTAGACAATCCTTTCTCTGGGATGGTATACAGGTAATCCTCAACTTGCAATCATTCATTTAGTGACCGTTCAAAGTTACGACAACACTGAAAAAAATGACTTATGACCATTTTTCACACTTCTGATCGGCGCAACATCCCCATGGTGACGTGATCAAAAATTCGGACGCTTGGCAACTGGCTCATCTTTATGACGGTTGCAGTGTCCCCCTTGGCGACCTTCTGACAAGCCAAGTCCATGGGGAAGCCAGACTCACTTAACAACCATGTCCCTTACTTAACAACCGCTGGATTCACTTAACTCCTCTGGCAAGGAAGCTTGTAAAATGGGGCAAAACTCAGAACTGTCTTGCTTGGCAAGGGAAATTTTGGGCTCAACCGTGGTCGTAAGTCGAGGACGACCTGTAAAGACTCCTTACTCGGGTGAATGGGTTGGACTAGAAGACCTCCAATGTCCCTCCCTGCCCCGTGATTCCAATGTTCATCTGTGTACCAAGGCAGAAAAGGATCGGAAAGGATTCCTTGGAGATGCCTCCGTCCAGAAAGCTTGGGACACACTGAACTCTTGACTCCTCTCCCCGAGTGGCCCCCAAAGGGCAGAGTAGCCTATGTACTTATTCCCCAAATGACCACGTTCTGGTGTAAATCCAGGGCGAGGCCGTTTCTCCTCCTGCTGATCTCTCCTCTGCAGTCCGGCAGTTAGAGAGGTGTTATAAATAGGACGTCCCGGAGAAGCTGGGGTTGGCTTCCTTTGTTTTCTCTCCCGCACTCTTTCTCTTTCCTTTCGGACACGGCAAGGGCCCAGCTGAGATTTCCTACCCTCTAATTTGGCCTTCTTCGGTCTAACCAACTGACGCCTAGTTGAAAAGACTTATGTTACTACATGGCCACAGAAGCCAGACCATCTCCCGCCCGCCCGGCCTCTCTGTGTCTCATCAGCAAACTTCAAATCCCCACCCTTGGAGTGGGGTGGGGGCAACCTCATCCATCAAGGAGGAGAGGAGAGGAAGCCTTGGAGTAAACATAGAGCAGGGGCCTCAACTCGGTAATCACTCACTCACTGGCTTCCGCTTCCAGACCCTATAATTAGAAGTTCTTCTCCTTGGTTGTATTCCCCAGTTGACGCAAATTCCTCTCGTGGTTTGGCACCTCGCTTTTAGGGTGTGGGTTTGAGTCGATGGCCAGCCCTGGAGTCTGGTTTAGTCTTCGGATGCTGCAGAAATAGCTCCGAAGCCACAAATCGACATCTGGACCATTTTCGACACCCCCCTTCCCCTCTTTTATAAAGTTCTTTTCTGCACCTTCCCCCCCCACCCCATACAGCTTAACCTTCCACGCTGCATGGAGCAGCCTGTGAAACAAAGAGGAAGCTGTAAATTAAATCAAGCCGATTGTCTCGCTCTATCACAGTGTTTCCCAACCTTGGCAACTTGAAGATGTCTGGACTTCAACTCCCAGAATTCCCCTGGCTGGGGAATTCTGGGAGTTGAAGTCCAGACATCTTCAAGTTGCCAAGGTTGGGAAACACTGCTCTATCAAATGGGATATTTAGTGGAGTTCGGGCAGCGGGTGGGTGGGAAAGAGATGGCGTTATCTTTTGCATCCACTAAATGACTTTTTTTTTTTTGGCCTCCCAAACGGAAAGTTTTAATCTCCTCTGGGGACTGAAGGGTAAAAATAAGAGCCGCTTTTCAAGGAGCTCCACTTTGCAAACAGCATCGAATGTGTCCGTGCGAAAAAAGATTGAACTCGGTTCATAAATTCTTACCAACTTATTTCTTTACACGATGCACGGAAGACTCTAGACCCCTGATGGCGAACCTACGGCACGCGTGCCAGAAGTGGCACACAGCGCCCTCTGTGATGGCACGCCAGCCATCGCCCCAGTTCAACTCCACTGCGCATGTGTGCACATCTCCCGTCAGCCAGCTGGTCTTTGGGTCTCTGCCATGCATGCAGGGGATGCGCATGCATGTGTGGGGAGGCAGGGCACATACGGGGGGCATGTGTGCATGTACGGGGGGCAGGGGGCATGCAGGGGAGCCACGCACTCATGCATGGGGATGGGGGCTGTGTGCGCATGTGCGGGGGTGCATGTGGGGGTGCAGATGCAGGGGGGGGTGCACACATGCGCAGGGCAGGGCGCATGCGGGGGCGTGTGCATGCATAGGGCGCATGCAAGGGGGCTACGTGCGCATTACATTCGGGCGTGTGTGGACTTTGGGCACTCGGTCCGGAAAAGGTTAGCCATCAGGAGCCGAGGTGGCGCAGTGGTTAAAAGCAGCACTGCAACCTACTCCAGCTGGCTGCTAGTTCAGCAGGTCAGCGGTTCAAATCTCACCGGCTCAAGGTTGACTCAGCCTTCCATCCTTCCGAGGTGGGTAAAATGAGGACCCAGATTGTTGGGGGCAATATGCTGAACTTTGTAAACCGCTTAGAGAGGGCTGTAAAGCACTATGAAGCAGTATATAAGTCTAAGTGCTATTGCTATTGCTATCACTGCTCTAGACTGACTGCAGATGTTATCGGCTCGGTTGGAACGAATGCTTCTTTGGAAACAAAAAAATTAAGAAAGAGAAGAGATTGAATTTGGACGAGTCCCTTCAACACCATGTCAGAAGAAGAATTTTGGGGTTCCAACTCGAGCCGGGGCTGCACAAGAATGAATAAAAATGAGATCCAGATAGCTGTGAGGAAAGAAGGCATATATATTCCTGAAAGCTAAGCAGTTTGCATTTAGGGGCAGGCTGCAGAGAAATGGGATACAGCAGCAGATTTTTATAGGGGGAAGCTTTTGTGGGGTGTCGCTTGCTGATCCTAGGGTGACACATAAGCACATGTGTGTGAAAAATGGTCATAAGTCACTTTTTTCAGTGCCGTTGTAAGTTAGGATGGTCACTGAGTGAACTGTTGTAGGTTGAGGACTACCTGTACTGTTTAGGAATGGGGTGTCTACGTGTTTCTTGATTTCCCCAGGATGTAAACTAACTAGTGTGCACATGTGGATGTAACAACAGGGAAAAAGAAAAAGATCCATACAATTAGAAGGAAAATATAGTAGATCCAGCTGTTATTTCACAGAATGTTCCCCTGCTGCTAAATGCCATAACTCTGGTGCTTGGTTATTTGCTTGAAAACATTTTGCTAGGGGTCCTTGGTGCTCTCTGAGCTTGCTTGTTTTCTTGCAGACGTTTCATTACCCAAACTAGGTAACATCATCAGTGCTAGTGATGTTGCCTAGCTACCATACTAGTACTGATGATGTTACCTAGTTTGGGTAATGAAACGTCTGCAAGAAAACAAGCAAGCTCAGAGAGCACCAAGGACCCCCTCATTTCAGCCCTGAGCTACAAAGATTCTCCTTTATTGGACATTTCATTATCAGATTAAATAATATTATCTGTGCTGTTATACCCACTATCACTGATGTTGTTACCTTGTCTGGTAATGAAACGTCTGCAAGCAAACCACCAAGCTCAGAGAGCACTAAAGGCTCCAGATTTCAATATCTGAACTACAGATATTTTCTTCTCTGGGTACCATAAGTTTGTCAAGGGAAAATTTGTACTTTTATTTATTTATTTATTTATTATTGGTTCTTCTATGCCGCCCTACTCCCGCTAAAGGTTGATTCTGTTTTGATGGATGGAAAAGCTGAATTTCCAATCATGGCAAAATTTGATCGTTAGCTCCATCATTCTATACCAGGGATGTCAAACACAAGGCCCGCGGGCTGGATCAGGCCCACAACGTGGTTGGATCTGGCCCACGGGGCTGTCCTGGAAAATGTAAGGGGCCGGCCTGCGTTGCTTTGGCCAGTGGAACAGCTTGCCACCAGAAGTTGTGGGTGCTCCATCACTGGAGGTTTTTAAGAAAAGACTGGACAGCCACCTCTCTGAAATGATATAGGGCAGTGATGGCGAACCTTTTTTGGCTCGGGTGCCAAAAAGCTGTGCGCGTGCCCACACCCATAATGCAATGCCCTCCCCCATGCATGCGCACAACCCCCACGCTGCCCCGCCCGTGCATGCGCACAACCCCCACACACACTCCCCTCCCGCGCATGCGCACAGGCCTCACTGAAGCTCTGGATTCCCGGTAGGCCCATTGGGCTGTTTTTCGCCATCCCCAGGGTTCAGGAAAGCCTCCGGAAGCCTGGAGAGAGTGAAAAACGGCCAAACAGGCCAAACGGAAGTTCGGAAACAAACTTCCGGTTGGGCCGTTTTTCGCCATCCCCAGGGTTCAGGAGGCTTTCCTGAGGAGAACTAAAATGGCCGAAAAGAAGGCCGAAAATTAGCTGGCCAGCGTGCGAATGCGCGCTGGGACTGACATAGGACAACGCCTCGCGTGCCCTCAGATATGGCTCCGCGTGCCACCTGTGGCACGCGTGCCATAGGTTCACCATCACTGATATAGGGTCTCCTGCTTGAGCAAGGGGTTGGACTAGAAGACCTCCAAGCTCCCTTCCAGCTCTATTCTGATTGATAACTATGAGGGGTTATCTATGCTCAGAGGTCTACAGTTTGCAACTTATTTTATTTATTTATTTATTTATTTATTTATTTATTATTTATTATTTATTTATTTATTTATTTTGGAGTTCTTCTATGCCACCCTACTCCCTAAGGACTCAGGGCGGCGTACAGCATTTTAAAGAACACCAGAGAATAAAAAAACACTTAAAAACAATTTTTAAAAAGTTAAAAAGAAAAACATTCAACACCATACATACATGGGGGAGACCTCAGATGTAAAATTGTCTCAGAACTTATTTGTTACTGCTTTAATATCATATGTGAATAGGCCTTTAATTGTCCCTTATGCAGTCCTTTTTCTTGAAATATGGGAAGGTTTAAAAAGGCGTATGGAAGGAAACACCAAGTTGATTTCAGATAGCTGTCAGTCATATAGCAGGAAGAGAGTATTCATTGAATAGGTGACTTATACTGTTATACCAGGGGTCCCCAAACTTGGCAACTTTAAGACTTGTGGACTTCAACTCCTAGAATTCTCCAGCCAGCTATGCTGGCTGGAGAATTCTGGGAGTTGAAGTCCACAAGTCTTAAAGTTGCCAAGTTTGAAGACCTCTGTGTTATACCAATAGTGTGCTTTTTTTTCTAATGAGGCTCATATTCCATCATGAGTAATTTGTTAGAGGCAGCCTAGTAGGGGGAAATGAAGCAAATAATGAGACTAGCAGGAACCATAAATGGGCACAAAATACCTATATTTTCTTCAATCGTTTCCTATTGAGGAGCTTCCGAGTGAGAACCTATGACAGGTTGGATGTCCCTGCAACCTGTCTCTGTGAGCAGGGACAGCACCATGGTGGAGATTGGAAGCCAAGCAAAATGTTCCGGCCGATGAAATTCTGTCTCTCTGGGAAAGGAGCGATTGGGAGATTGCCCACTGGGGCTCTAGATAGCTATGCTTGCGAGGAAACCATGGGAATTGAGTTTCTTGTGGTCGACTGTGGGTTGAGCGGCTTGCGAACTGAGGTATTACCATCACACTCAAAACCACTGTGCAGCCTTTACGGACATTTGACCCAATTATTTTATACAATTAATTTATAACTTAAGAGCGATCTTTCGACAAGCAGGAAAGGACACTAGGTAATTTCCCTATTTTTTTTTGGAATTACTATCTTGGACTTAAAAGCAGAAATGCTTAGAGGTAGGAGCTGACCATGAGGGAGGGGTCAAGCAGGTCGGCAGTCTCGAGTCTCTTCACTCCCACAAGAGGTCTAGTCTAGCTCACCTTGTGTCTTATCTACCGCCAATTTGCTTCGACTTTTAGTCATTTAGATTCTTGTAGAGAGTGTTAGAAAGCAATAAACTTCTATTCGTTTGAACCGCCTTGGCTCCTGATTTCCTGTTCGTGATATTAACAGGATTGTGATTTAAGAAAGTTTTAAACGGATAGTGATTTTTAGAAAACAGAATAATATTTTTTTCTTTGACATAAGTACCTTTGAAAATAGTAAAATAACTAGACAAACAGGCCGGACCTTCATGAGAATGCTGACTGTTTATTATTAAGGAAAGTAGATAATGGATGGATTTTACAAAATAAGATAAGGGTAGTATGAGCCAGACTGTGTGGTTGTAGTTATGGGGAGTTAACGTATTTTTTCAGACTATAAGACACACCGGTGTATAAGACACACCAAGATTTCGAAGAGGTAAGTAAGAAAAAAAAGTTTTTGTCCTCCCCAGCCCCCAGGAGCACTCTGGAGGCCTCCCAAGCCCTCTGCACACCCCATTTTTTGAAAAAATGGGCCGATTT
Source organism: Diadophis punctatus similis (assembly GCA_023053685.1). Taxonomy (NCBI): domain Eukaryota; kingdom Metazoa; phylum Chordata; class Lepidosauria; order Squamata; family Dipsadidae; genus Diadophis; species Diadophis punctatus. The sequence goes on from JALIGW010000001.1 coordinate 5,781,185, forward strand.
TCCACCCATTTTTGTGAAAAACGGGGCACACAGAGGGTTTGGGAGGCCTGCAGAATGCTCCTGGGGGCTGGAGAAGACAAAAATGCCCCCATTTTTGCGGAAAAATTGCCCGTTTTTCGCAAAAACAGAGTTTTTGCCTTCCCTCAGTCCACAGGAGCACTCTGCAGGCCTCCCAAACCCTCTGCGCCAGAGGTGGGATCCTGCCGGTGCGGTTAATAGCTGTTGTTCGGTGCAGAGCCGAAGACGCTGCTGCCATTCGCGGAGCGGGAGCTTTCCCCGGGCGCTTTCCCCACCCGCATGGATGCCGCCAATTGTGTTCTTTTGCCCTCTGCGCATGCGCAAAGCGTTCCGCATGCGCAGAGGGCAAAAGAACACAATTGGCGGCATCCATGCGGGCGGGGAAAGCGCCCGGGGAAAGCTCCCGCTCCGCGAACGGCAGCAGCGTCTTCGGCTCTGCGCCGAACAACAGCTATTAACCGCACCGGCAATCAGAGGCAGGAACCCACCTCTGCTCTGCGCACCCCGTTTTTTGGCAAAAATGGGATGCAGGGGCGGGGCTTCGGGAGGCCAGAAATGGCTGTATTTGGTTTATAAGACGCACCAACATTTCCACCCACTTTTGGGGGGGGAGGTGCATCTTCCACTCCGAAAAATACGGTAATTGGAACAAAAATATTAAAGACAGAGACAAGCAAAAGAAGAAAAAAGGAGAAAACCTTGCTTTTTACTTTATTTTACTTTTGACTTGCTTTTTACATACTTTCACCTTGGGGCCATAAATATTACAATGGCAACTATAGGAGGAGTGGTAGAATTTAGGGAAAGAGTCAAAAAAGGGATCAACCTAGAATCCCTACGTAGGCACAAATGGACTAAGTCCGACCCCACTTGAATTCCGTTGACCCTTATCTGGCACCAAAATAGTGGTGTAAATTTAGCTGAGTAAATTCCTGTGCATAGTAATAAATTCCATGAATAGTAATAAATCAGTTCAATTGGAAATTCATGTGTGGTCCTGGTCTTTCCTGCCTGACCACAATCAAAGACAAATAGGAGAAGGAAGGAGAGGTTCCCTAGAACAACTTACAGATAAGGACATCACCCTAGATTTACTGTTTGAGGAAGTTGGCAAAAGAATGAGGCCACATGTTGTTCTTTTTTTAAAAAAATCAATTTTATTAATTTTCAACACTTTTCTTTAAAATAACTATTACCATGTTTCCTTATGCATTTCTACAATCACACAAAATTATTTTTCGTTTTCACATTTCCATATTACAATTGATTCTATATCACATATCATAATTACATATATGTTTTCATTTACATATTTACATTTTATTACTTATGGTTTCACTATTTCTTTTCTTTTCTTAATTTAGCCCATTGATACCATTTTTCCCAGATAGTATAATATTCAGAATCTTTTTGGTCCTTTAGATACATTGTAAGTCTATCCATTTCTGCACATTCGTAAATTTTTTAAATTACTACATTTTCCGGTGGTGTTTCTGCATTTTTCCAAAATTGTGCAAAGGTTATCCTGGCTGCGGTCGTAATATGAAGAACTAGATACTTAATGTTTTAATGATAATCTTTTTTAAATATACCCGAGAGAAATAGTTTTGGAGTAAATTCTACTGTCTCGTTAGTTATTTCCAATAACCATTTGTGTATTATATTCAAGAATTTTTTTGTTTCAGAGCACAACCACCACATGGGCCACATGTGGTTCTAAGATCACAGGTTATCCTTTAAATTGCTGGTCCCTCAACGCCACTCATACATTATCTTCCCATTGGTAGTCTCAAAGGTGCTTTTTCAAGAGGCAACTGGACTTTCTCTGGTTTTCCTTGAAAGATGTTTCGCTTCTCATCCAGGAAGCTTCTTCAGTTCTGACTGAATGGTGGAGGATGGAAGGATTTATATTCCTTGCAGTCATCTGGTCGTTGGCACTCTCTCTGAGAACCATTGAGGCCGCTTGGAGGTTTATCTATGCCTGTTCTGACCCAGCTTCCTGATAAAAGACCACAGCACAAACAGCGTCCTTACAAACCTCTTTTTAATAGTAACAGCTGCTGATTGTCTTTCTTAGCAGTCGTCCTAAGTTCAAAATAAAGGATAAACAAGTATTTTCTGTGCAACGGCTGTTAATTAGTCTCCTTAACAGTCAGCAATAGTCCAAGCAAAAGAACACAATTCTGACGGAAAGTCTTTCAGATAACAGCAGATAACTCACAGGAACCTTGTTCTTCTTTGGCAAACGGCCCAGGAACAATTTGCAGGCAAACTTGACGATTTCAAACGGGAGCAAAACAGAGGCTTGAATTCAAAGACAAGGACTAGAAATGAACGAAGTTGCTTCCTGCAAATTCCTCATTCATTTTCATCACTTAAAGAGGCTATGGGAATGGCCAATTATCCCTAAGCCTTACTCCGGAGTAGTCCTTCTCCTCTGGAACCATTCCTGCCTTTTGGCAGCTCTGCGCATGCGAGCATTGAGAACAGGCTCCTCCTGTTCTTCTTCTTCACTCATGTCAGCCTCTGGAGGTTCTGAAGGCCCTGGCTGAATCCCTGCCTCTGGCACCGAACCTTCTCCAGGCCTGGCTCAGGTGCCTCCCCAGCCTCCTCGCTGTCCAACTCTGCTGCCAGCTGCACAGGCCGCTGGCGGACCACAACAATGCCAGGGGTGTCAAACTCGATTTCATTGAGGGGCGCATCAGGGTTGTGTTTGATCTCGGGGGGCCAGGGTGGGCGTGGCCAGCTCAACATCACTCATGTCGGGGGTGTCTGTGGTGGCCCGAGCACTATGCCAGTGAAAATCGGCTCCCGAGCTCCGTTTTCGGCTGCGACGGCCTCCTGCAACACTCTGCCAGTGAAAATGGTGTTCCGGAGGGCCGTCCAAGCTCCATTTTCGCTGGCAGAGGCACCACGGCAATGTTCCCTGTAAAATTAGAAAACGGCGCGCAGCAGTTAAAAACTGCCACGTGGCGTTTTCTTTTCATGTGTGCGGCCGCGCAGGCTCACAGCCTCTGCAATTAGAAAATGCCGGGCGGAAGTTAGAAACTTCCGCGCGGCGTTCTCTCATTACATGCGCGACCGCGCACCTTAGAGGGAACAGTGCACCACGGACTGGTCCTTCGCTGTTTCCAGGGCGGCCCCATGGGCCAGATCTAAACACTCCATGGGCTGGATCCGGCTCCCGGGCCTTGAGTTTGACACCCCGATCTATGCTCTCAGAGATCACTGGAATCAAAATGCAAATGGGTGTGAGACCTTTTTGAAACTGCTGGAAGGACTGTGTTGTACAACGGTGGTGTGGACAGGTGGAGACTGAATCTCCATAGACATTTACACCAATAGTACCTCAATGTCAGAATTCTTGAGTTAGATCCTGTCTGTCAGTTTCTTCCTCGTAGTAGCCCTCAACATCAACTTCAACCCCCGTGAGTTAGACATTGGTCCACCACCTTCAGCGTTGCTACTGACCGATGGCAACTTTCTTTTTTCTTTTTTGTTTTAATCAATCATTTAAATATATCAGGCTGTCCAAATTGACACTAACTCTGGATGGCATAACAAATAAAAACACAGAGAACGGCCTTTCCCAGTGCTAAGTTTAAGATGCCAGGAAAACATCGAGCATAGGAAAGAAGAGTTTCAGATGTCTATGGAGATTCTCCGTCAGCCAGGTCGTGGTGTCCTATTCAATGTAAAGATCATTTCACCACTGACTACTGTATATACACCAAGGGTGCAATAGCACTTTATAGCAATAGCACTTTACTTATATACCGCTTCATAGTGCTTTACAGCCCTCTCTAAGCGGTTTACAGAGTTCAGCCTATTGCCCCCAACAATCTGGGTCCTCATTTTACCCACCTCGGAAGGATGGAAGGCTGAGTCAACCTTGAGCCTAGTGGGATTTGAACAGCTGAACTGCTGAACTAGCAGTCAGCCTGCAGTCACAGCATTTAACCACTGCACCACTTCAGCTCTGGGTGGGCAAACATGGCCCCTTTACGACCTGTGGACCTCAACTCCCAGAATTCCACACTGCCTCAGGAATTCTGGGAGTTGAGGTTCACAGGTCGTAAAGGGGCCATAGTTGCTCACCCCGATATAGCTCCTCCCTTCCATTTATACAGGTACCATCCTCGCCTTACAACCATTTGTTTAGTGGCTGTCTGAAGTTAACAGTGGCATTAAAAAGGGGTCAGCCAGACAATGTCGGCTGGCGGGTCCATGAGGGAGAGCCTTCTCTGTGGCAGCTCCGGCCCTCTGGAACCAGCTACCCCCGGAGATCCAGACCGCCTCCACCCTACTGATCTTCCGTAAGGCAATTAAGACCTGGCTCTTCCGCCAGGCATGGGACCGTTGAGCTTGGGAATATCAGGGATAAGCGCCGGCCCATGAAAGTAGTATGCATGTGTTTTTTAATGTTTTTTAAATTGTTTTTAACTGTTTTTTAGATTTTGTATTCACATGCTGTTAGCCACCCAGAGTCCTCCAGGAGTTGGGCGGCATACAAATCTATTAAAATAAATAAAATAAATAAATAAATAAAAAGTGACTCATGACCATTTTTCACACTTACAACCGTTGTAGCATCCCCATGGTCACATGATCAAAATTCAGATGCTTGGCAACTGACTTTTATTTACGATGGTTGCAGTGTCCCGGGGTCACGTGATCCCCTTTTGCGACCTTGTGACAAGCACAGTCAACGGGGAAGTCCGATTCACTTAACAACCGTGTTACTGACTGAACAACTGCAGTGATTCACCTAAAAATGTGGCAAGAAAGGTCGTAAAATGGGACAAAACTCACTTAACAACTGTCTCACTAACTTTGGGCTCAATTGTGGTCGTAAGTTGAAGACTATCTGCACACTATGAGAATGATGGGAAAAAACACCTTTGGGAAATGTTTGATATTGGTATTGTAGCATCCAACCTTAATTTTTTAGCTGCAAAATGTGTTTGGAATTGTCAGACATTCTCAAATTCTTCCGGCTAGAAATTTCCCCCTATTTTTAATTCTATCCTAGCAATGTTTCGAAGGGACATTGAATGTCCTATCTCCAAAATCTTTTTTTGGCCAGGTTTTCTTTCATTTTGCTTAGGTCAAAGCTAACCTTGTGCCCATATGGATGTTATCTTTTTTTAAAAAAATATAATTTGAAGAACTCAAACGCCTGCCTGGTGGGTGGCATTCCAGCCATGGCGGCCCTGGTGAAGGTGCAGTTTTTAAACGTTCTGCCAAACTCAGCATGAAGCACTTTGCAAATGGAAAGTAATGCCCGGACAAACTTCCTGTGGTTTACCAACGAGTAAAAAGAAGTAGCACGTCTTGGCAGATTCACCAAACCCGTTGGCAGTAATGAAAGGAACATACTTCATTAACTGGTTGCACCGGTGTGTGGGTACTATGTGAGAATTATTCCCGGGCTAGCTCAGTGCATAAAATCTCTACCGTCGGCCATTTACAAGGTGTCTACTTCAAGCCTGCTCTTTCTTCATTGCCTGGTCCATCATGGAAAGCCTGCACTTTATAGAAGATTCTAAGAATTGTTGTGAATTTTGCTGTGGGTTGGAGAGGGCAGGTAATGCACATAGAATATAGACCAATAGAATTGGAAGGGACCTTGGAGGTCTTCTAGTCTGACCCCCTGCTCGATACCATTTCAGACAAAATGGTTGTCCAGTTTCATTTCGAAAGCCTCTAGTGATGGAGCACCCACAACTTTGGACGGTTATTGTTCTACTGTCAGGAAATTTCTCCTTAAATCTAGGTTGGTCTTCTCCTTGGTTAGTTTCCATCCATTGTTTCTTGCCCTGCCTTAAGGTGCTTTGGAGAAGGGTTTCACCCCCTTGTCTTCGTAGGAGCCCCTCAAATATTGGAAGACTGCTATCCTGTCACCCCAGTCCTTCTTTTCATTAGACTAGACATACCCGATTCCTGCTGTCCTCTGCACTCTTTCCAGAGTTCCAACATCTTTTTATATTGTAGCCACCAGAACCGGATGCAGCATTCCAAGTGTGGCCGTACGAAGGCTTTGTAAAGGGACTGGTTCAAAGTCACCCAACTGGGTTGGATGACTAAGGTAGGACTACAACTCACAGTCTCCCGGTTTCTAGGCTGCTGCCTTAACCATGAGATCAAACTGGCTTTTAAAACGTTAATTGTTTTTCTATTTATCTGTTTAGGGCCAGAGTCACCTTATAACTGAGAGGGGTGGCATATGAACTATTAATAGAGGGATTGGATCAAGATCACGCGAAGTGTTCATACCACTTTATATTGCCTTGATAAGACCACACTTGGAATACTGCATCTAGTTTTGGTTGCCGCGATATAAAAAAAGGATGTTGAGACTCTGGAAAGAGTGCAGAGAAGAGCAACAAAGATGATGAGGGGACCAGAGGCTAAAATTGGGTAGGAATTGCAGGAATTGGGTAGGTCTAATTTCATGAAAAGAAGGATTAGAGATTATACAATAGGAGTGCTTCAATATTTGAGGGGCTGCCACAAAGAAGAGTGAGTCAAACTATTCTCCAAAGCATCCAAAGGCAGGACAAGAAGCAATTAATGGAAACTAACCAAGGAGAGAAGCAACCTGGAATTAAGGAGAAATTTCCTGATAGTCAGAACAATTAATCAGTGGAACTACTTGCCTCCAGAAGTTGTGGGTGCTCCAATACTGGAAGTTTTTAAGAAAAGATTGGACAGCCATTTGTCTGAAATGGTATAGGGCCGTGATGGCGAACCTATGGCACGGGTGCCACAAGTGGCACGTGGAGCTATATCGGTGGGCACGCGAGCTCAGATCTGGCGTGCATGTGTGCACCAGCCGGCTGATTTTCGGGCTTTCTGGGCCCACTGGGAGTCGGGAAACAGGCTGTTTCCAGCCTCCAGAGGGGGTGGGGAAGGCCGTTTTCGCCCTCCCCAGGCTCCTAGAAAGGCTCTGGAGCCTGGGGAGAGCGAAAAATGGGCGTGCCATTGCATGCTGGGAGCAGGGGGGTCATGTGTGCATGTGCGGGGGTGCATGGAATTATGAGTGTGGGCACGCACACACGTGATCCCCCGCATTCCTCCCCCTTTTGGCACGCGAACCAAAAAAGGTTCGCCATCACTGGTATAGGGTTTCCTGCCTAAGCAGGGGGTTGGACTAGAAGACCTCCAAGGTCCCTTCCAGCTCTGTTATTCTGTTATTCTTTTGACTAAATAACAAGAAATCTCCAAACTTCCCTAACAGACACTGCTGTGCAGTGTTTCTCTGACTGACTTGCCTATCATGATGGATGTTATTGAGGAAGTTCTTGGATTTACTTCAAAAAAAACCCCAACAACCTTGGCTTCCATGGCTGTGGCTATTTTGACTGGAGCTTATGGGAGCTGTAGTCCAAATTTATCTGAAGACATTCAGCTGTCCTTGCTCAGGTAGCCTGGGGATGTGCTTCCAAGCAGTGATTTATTTTTTTAAAAAAAAGTCATTCTTGGCTGCAGCATAGAGCTGTACAGGACTCGGGCCAAATAAATCATCTACAAAGCTTTTCTGTGTTTGCAGCTTTCACGTTTTATAAAAAGTCTAATGGGGTGTGCTATTTCTTCTCTTGTACTCCCACTTCATTCCCTTCACAAAAGAAGTTAGGCCTGCAAGCTTTAAATCAGCTTTATTAGGGTTTCTCTTAACCCCCCCCCCTCATTCTCTTACTGGAGAGAAGCTCATTTAACATAATGGCTCTTAACTTCTGAGTAAATATACATCATAAATGAGACGAAGGGAACGGACTCTCCTTTGAGCAAGTTGCAGGAGATAATAGCAATAGGCACGTAGCTCCTGATTTCCAACGATTTGCAAACAAAGGATGTTTCTTGGTTATTATTCCCTCCATTATTACCGTATATGCTGGGGAAAGTTCTCCTAAGGATACTATACAACCTTGACTTAGCCAGTGGTGGGATTCAATTTTTTTTACTACCGGTTCTGTGGGCGTGGCTTGGTGGGCTTGGTTTGGCTTGGCTTGGTGGGCGTGGCAGGGGAAGGAGGTGGCGCAGCAGTTAGAGGCAGTACTGCAGGCCACTTTAGCTGACTGTGATCCTCAGGTCAGCGGTTCAAATCTCACCGGCTCAAGGTTGACTCAGCCTTCCATCCTTCGAGGTAGGTAAAATGAGGACCCAGATTGCTGGGGGCAATATAAATATACATTGCTTACTGGTGTAAACCGCTTAGAGAGTGCTTGCACTGTGAGGCGGTATATAAATCTCACAAATAAATAAATAAATACTGCAAAATCCCCATTTCCTCCCGATCAGCTGGGACTCGGGAGGCAGAGAATAGATGGGGGCGGGGCCAGTCAGAGGTGGTCTTTACCGGTTCTCCGAACTACTCAAAATTTCCGCTACCGGTTCTCCAGAACTGGTCAGAACCTGCTAAATCCCATCTCTGCTTACAACCATTCTTTTAGTGATCGATTACAGGAGCACTGAAAAATGTGACTTACGACTTTTTCACACTCACAACCGTTGCACCATCCCCATGATCACATGATCAACTTTTAGACACGTGGCAACTGGGCATGTATTTACGACGGTTTGCAATGTCCCGGGGTCATGTGATCCCTTTTGCAACCTTCTGACCAGCAAAGTCAATGGGGAAAATGTTGAGACTCTAGAACAGGGGTGTCAAAGTCAAGGCCTGGGGGCCGGATGTGGCCCACAGGGTGCTTAGATCTGGCCCACGGAGTCGCCCTGGAAACAGTGAAGGACCGGCCTGTGGTGCCTCTGCCAGCGAAAATGGAGCCGGGGAGGGCCCTCCTGAGCTCTTTCGCTGGCAGAGGGTTGCAGGAGGCCGTCGCAGCCAGAAATGGAGGTCACAAACCCGTTTTTGCTTGTAGAGCACTCCAGGCTACCACCCGGCGCCCCCAACACCCTGGCCACGCCCACCCTGGCCCCCCTGAGTCAAACACAACCCTGATGCGGCCCTCAATGAAATCGACTTTGACACCCCTGCTCTGGAAAGAGTGCAGAGAAGAGCAACAAAGATGATTAGGGGACTGGAGGCTAAAACATATGAAGAACGGCTGCAGCAACTGGGTATGTCTAGTTTAATGAAAAGAAGGACTAGGAGTGACATGACAGCAGTGTTCCAATATCTCAGGGGCTGCCACAAAGAAGAGGGAGTCAAACTATTCTCCAACGCACCTGAGGGCAGGAAAAGAAGCAATGGGTGGAAACTAAACAAGGAGAGAAGCAACCTGTGAATTAAGGAGAAATTTCCTGACAGTTAGAACAATTACTCAGTGGAACAATTTGCCTCCAGAAATTGTGAATGCTCCAACACTGGAAGTTTTTAAGAAGATGTTGGATAACCATTTGTCTGAAGTGGTGTAGGGTTTCCTGCCTAAGCAGGGGGTTGGACTAGAAGACCTCCAAGGTCCCTTTCAACTCTGTTATTCTATTCTATTCTATTCTATTCTATTCTATTCTATTCTATTCTATTCTATTCTATTCTAATTGCTATTTCTATTCTATTCCACTCCACTCTACTCCAATTTCTATTTTAATTTCTATTCTATTCTATTCTATTCTATTCTATTCTATACTATTCTATTCTATTCTATTCTATTCTATTCTATTCTATTCTATATTCTATTCTATGCCATATTCTATTCTATTCTATTCTATATTCTATATTCTATATTCTATTCTATTCTATTCTATTCTATTCTATTCTATTCTATTCTATATTCTATTCTATGCCATATTCTATTCTATATTCTATATTCTATTCTATTCTATTCTATTCTATTCTATTCTATTCTATTCTATTCTATTCTATTCTATTCTATTCTATTCTATTCTATTCTATTCTATGCCATATTCTATTCTATTCTATATTCTATATTCTATATTCTATATTCTATATTCTATTCTATTCTAGTCCATATTCTATTCTATTCTATTCTATTCTATTCTATTCTATTCTATTCTATTCTATTCTATTCTATTCTATTCTATTCTATTCTATTCCATTCCATTCCATTCCATTCCATTCCATTCCATTCCATTCCATTCCATTCCATTCCATTCTATGATTTAAAAGTAGAGTTCTGTTCATGTTCCTTTTTTTCCCAGATGTCGGAGAGATGCAACTGAACCATGCATTGCTGGAGTCCCACTCCACAACAACACGGCCCACAACGTGTTTTCTCTCTCATGTGTCCACCTTTCTCTGTTTTTTTTTTTTCCTTTCAGGCATGCTTCTGGTGACAGCAGACACCCTGGGCCACGATTTCCACATCTTCCAAATCCTCACCCACCCTTGGTCGTCCTCTCAAAGCGCCGTCCATCATTTGTACACGTTACACCGCGGGGAGACCGAAGCCAAAGTAAGTGGCCGAAGGGGGGGAAAGCAGGAGGCTTCTGTCTCAACTTGGCAAGGCAATCGGGAGATTCATCGTGGGTGTCCGTGAAAACTGCTGGTCTTGCAGTCAAGTCAAGAGGAAGGCCACTTAGCAAGGGTTCATATGTTTCTGTAAACGATTCATCTGCGTGTGGTTTTCTTTCTTTCTTTTTTCTTTTAAACAAGAGGATAAAAGGCGGCTGTGTTCGATCTTAAATCAAGGAGCCGACATTTTGCCAAATGTTATGAGCCTCGGTGGCGCAGTGGTTAGAATGCGGTACTGCAGGCTACTTCTGCTGACTGCCGGCTGCCTGCAATTTGGCAGTTCGAATCCCACCAGGCTCAAGGTTGACTCAGCCTTCCATCCTTCCGAGGTCGGCAAAATGAGGACCCAGATTGTTTGGGGGCAAGAGGCTGACTCTGAAAACCGCTTTGAGAGGGTTGTAAAAGCACTGTAAAGCGGTATATAAGTCTAAATGCTATTGCTGTTGGAGATTAACTCTGCCCACTGCCAGGAGTTCGGTCCTGACCGGCTCAAGGTTGACTCAGCCGTCCATCCTTCCGAGGTGGGTAAAATGAGGACCCAGATTGTTTGGGGGCAAGAGGCTGACTCTGAAAACCGCTTTGAGAGGGTTGTAAAAGCACTGTAAAGCAGTATATAAGTCTAAATGCTATTGCTGTTGGAGATTAACTCTGCCCACTGCAAGGAGTTCGGTCCTGACCGGCTCAAGGTTGACTCAGCCTTCCATCCTTCCGAGGTGGGTAAAATGAGGACCCAGATTGTTGGGGGCAAGAGGCTGACTCTAAACCGCTTAGAGGGGGCTGTAAAGCACTGTGAAGCGGTATATAAATTTTAAGTGCTATTACTATTTCTATTCACTGAATTGGCCAGGCCCTTGAAGGACTGAAGAATAACAGAGCTAACTGTAACAAGGACGTGGTTGTGGGTGCAAACTGTAGGTACAAAATCTGTAGCGTGTTCTTTTGCCAGCTTGACAGAATTTATCAGCATCCTTGTATACAGAGAGGGCAAAACTCACTTAACACATGCCTCGCTTAGCAACATGAATTTTGGGCTCAGTTGTGGTTGTAAGTTGAGGGCTACCTGTATACAGGTAGTCCTCAACTTACATTCATTCATTTAGTGAACATGGTGGGGTTGAAAGCATTTCATGCTTTTTATATAAGATTTTTTTTTCTTTTTTCTGTTTATAAGCTGCTGATCAAGACAATCCTCCAATAGGATAGAATATAGAATATAGAATATAGAATATAGAATATAGAATATAGAATATAGAATATAGAATATAGAATATAGAATATAGAATATAGAATATAGAATATAGAATATAGAATATAGAAGAATATAGAATATAGAAGAATATAGAATATAGAATATAGAATATAGAATATAGAATATAGAATATAGATGGGACGGGACAGAACGGAACAGCACAGGAGTAGGGTAGGAAGGGTAGAGTAGAATAGGAATAGGAATAGGAATAGAATACATTTGGAAGGGACCTAGTAGGTCATCCAGTCCAACCCCCTGTTCAAGCAGGACACCTATAGCAAATGCTATTTGCACTACTCAGGAGACCCTGAGGACAAAGATAAACCTCCAAGTGGCCTCAATGACTCTCTAAAAATAATGCAAATGACCAGCTGTCTGCAAGGAGTATAAATCCTTTCATTCCCCACCATCCAGTCAGAGCTGAAGAAGCTTCTTGGATGAGAAGTGAAATGTCTTCAAAGAAAAAAAAAAGAAAGTCCAGTTGCCTCTTTAAAAAGTTGTGTCTTGGGTGTCAGCTTGCTTATCTGAGTTGATAGTTCCTTTTCCTACCCCCACCCTCAAGTTTTTTTATCTTATTTTATATAGATGTATCCACGCATGAACAGTATGGCATCTGGGTGTCTTACATTCTAATTCAGAATAAAACTAGTAGAATTAACCATAGCTATTACATTCAACCAGCTTATATATTTCTAATAATAATACACATTTATGTTAAGATATAGTATCATTATTCAATTATTCCATGTGTTCTCTTATTATTGCTTTTATTTTATTATATAAAAGTGTATAATAGTTCCTTGATTGGGATGCATTTACTTCTTGATAGTTGCTCTAGTATTAATCTTGTTGTTAATCTCTGGTGTTGATTGCTGGTGCAATGACAGAGTAAGCCACTAATACATAAAAAGAGAGCAAACCCCACTCCCTTGTAACCCTGATGGCGTTACCTTGTTGGGTCACGAAACATCTGCAAGAAGACAACCAAGCTCAGAGGCCACCAAGGACAGCCTTTGAGAATGCTAGATTTGGGTTTGACCTTGTATATGAACAAGTCACTTTAAAAAAAAAACCTGTTTATTGTTCGTGTTTGGCTTGGCTACCGCAGTTTTCTTTTTGTTATGCTGGTCAAGTCACATGGTTAATCTTGGCCAGTCATGAGCATTTAGTGAACATCATCATAAAGTCATTTGGGGCAAAGGAAGTCAACTGAGGTTGCCTCCGAACAAGAGAAAGGCAACGCATGTCTGAAGGGACGATGAAAAATCAACAAGGGGAAGGGAGATTTATTGGCCTGGGTTGACAAAAGTTACGGGTGGGTTTGGCTTGGTTCTAATTTATTTAAATATATGCAATTTCAAGCTGGCTCAGACTCTGGAGCAGAAAGCAAACTTCATAACCATCCAGAGACAAACATGGGAATGCAAAAATGTCTGAGCTGCTCTAAAAATAATAATAATGACCTAGCCAGGTTGGCACCCTTAGGCACAAGGCAATCGCCTGGGTTTTACAGCCCCTTGACATCCCGAAGTCGACTGAGAGCAAGGCCCAATTGGTGGTTGGGGTTGCCAAGGCTACCCTATCATTTTGAACATTTCCGTAATTGCACGGGTGTGTTTTTAGCTCTTGCATGTTACAGAGGTACCTATATTTCAGCAGTGAGAAAAACAATGTCTGGAGAATCCTTTGTTCCCGAAAACTGCTTTCGTACATTGCTCTTTGTTGTCGGAAGAAAAAAATTTTTTTTTTTAGGGTGGGTGTTCAATCTGCAACCCCTTAGTTGTCAGCCCTGGGTTTTTCACGTTCCACAGCCTGTAATTCTTAGCCCTTCAAAGACGGATGTTATTTTAATTTCCATTTCTACTCAAAAATTAGGATTAGCCGCAGCTTTACAAAGTCTTAGTAAGACCGCACTTGGAATGCTGCATCCAGTTTTGGTCACCACGATGTAAAAAAGATGTTGAGACTCTGGAAAGAGCGCAGAGAAGAGCAACAAAGATGATTAGGGGACTGGAGGCTAAAACATATGAAGAACGGTTGCAGGAACTGGATATGTCTAGTTTAATGAAGAGAAGGACTAGGGGAGACATGATAACACTCTTCCATATTTGAAGGGCTGCAACAGAGAAGAGGGAGTCAACCTATTGTCCAAAGCACCTGAGGGCAGGACAAGAAGCAAAGATGGAAACTAATCAAGGAGAGAAGCAACCTAGAACTAAGGAGAAATTTCCTGTTAGAACAACTAATCAGTGGAATCGTTTGCCTTCAGAAGTTGTGAATGCTCCAACACTGGAAGTTTTTAAGAAGAAACTGGACATTTGTCTGAAATGGTATAGGAGCTCCTGCTCAGGCAAGATGTAAGACTAGATGATCTCCAAGGTCCCTTCCAATTATGTTTATCTATCTATCTATCTGTCTGTCTGTCTGTCTGTCTGTCTGTCTGTCTGTCTGTCTGTCTATCTATCTATCTATCTATCTATCTATCTATCTATCTATCTATCTATCTATCTATCTATCTATCTATCTATCTATCTATCTATCTATCTAATGTATTTACTCTTCTGTATCCCTTTCCTTTCTTCCCTCCTCTTCCTCTTTCTCATACACACACAGGTACACAAATATGCACATCCCAAACTCACTAGTCCTTGTTCTTAATTCAAAGCTAGCAGGTTACAGTGAGTCACTGCTCTCCTTTACCCAACAGCAAAAAGTAGTTTTCCAAGTTACATAGAATTGTGAGGTCTCCGGTGCTGTCTGAGCTTGGTGGTTTTCTTGCAGACGTTTCATGACCCAACTAGGTAACGTCATCAGTGCTAGAAGGGAGGTGGGGTGCATTAGGTTTACAGGTTTACAGATTATTAGAGTTGGAAGGGACCTTGTAGGTCATCTAGTCCAACCCCCCGCTCTTTCCCTAGCACAACTCCATCAGAAATACGTTACAGTTATAGCTTTTAAGAGAATAATAATAATAATAATTTATTGTCATTGTACGTATATACACAGTACACCCATACAACGAAATTCACATAACGCTTCAAGACCAGTCCCAACACACATAGCAATCCCCACCCGCCACGAATTCCCCACCCTGAACCACTCAAACATCCATACAACAGACCAAGCAATACTATCCAACAGCTCACTGATAGTGACCCTTCAATTCATTATTAAGTGCAATTATAGCTCTGTGTAAAAACTGTTCAGAAAGCGTGTGGTCCGAGTTTTAATTGTTCTGTATCTTCTGCCAGAAGGCAACAGTTCAAAAAGATTGCAAGCAGGATGAGAAGAGTCTCTGATAATATTGTGCAACTTCCTAGAACAGCGAGATGCGAAGATATCGTCCAGGGCTGGTAGCTGGAGCCCAATGATATTCTGGACAGTTGTAATGATTCTCTGTAGAGCTTTTTTGTCTGCTGCAGAGCTGCTTCCATGCCATGCTAGAATATCATATGTCAGGACTCTCTCAATGGTGCTGCGATAGTAGGACAACAGTAGATGCTGTGATAGATTTATTTTCCTGAGCATTCTCAGGAAGTGATGATGATGTTCGTCCATCGTGTTCGAAGAGGACCTTGACATCTATCAGGTTGTGGGCTGTATTGGGGGGGAGATGTCAAGACTTGCGCGTGAATTGGATTAAAGTGAGGGAGAGGTGCGCATAGTCAGCCTCACTCTCTCTTCCCAGATTCCATCTTGCTCCAAATAGCAGGACAAGAGTCAAGACAGTTGGAGATGGGCTGGGCGCCGTGGTTGACCAGGGCGTCTTTCGTGTCTTGCCGTGCTCTTAGTGTACCACATCGCTTGCAGAGACCGCCTTCATGACCATTGTCCTATTCTAGTAGGTTTCATCCGCTCAGTCCGCCGGAATCTGACTTCACATGCTCGGGATAGACAAGTCCCTATCTCACCGAAGGTCGATGACCCAACGGCTACTCTCAACCTGGTTTGGCCAACCTGTCGAAGCTGTTGCCCTTGTACTTCTCAGGAAGTACAGCCTCTTCTGAGCCTTCTTCACGAGCATTGTATTGGGACCAGTTTTAGAAATGCATAGAGCAGTGTTTCTCAAGCTTGGCCAGTTTAAGATAGGTGGACTTCAACTCCCAGAAGTCCCCAGCCAGCATGGAGTTGACCTCCATCGTAAACTGGCCAAGCTTGAGAAACACTGGTATAGAGCCTTATGTGGGGAAAAGGAACCAGAAACGAGATGGGGATGACTTCCGACTCTATCCCTTTGTGTTGTATTGGGAGCTGCTTCACTCCAAGCGCCTCCAGGCCAGGATGGTCGGCACTGATGCTGAGATGTGAACCCAGGATCTTCTCTGTGCTGGTGCTCTCTCCCTGGGCTGCCGTCTGAAAACACCTTGAAAACTTTATTTTATATCAGGAAAAAAACTAGAGAAATGCAGCTAGAGCAGGGGTGTCCAACTGGATTTCTTTGAGGGTCATCTCTGGATTGTAATTTTCCTCCGCAGGCCAGCCGGGGGGGCAGGTGTGTGGGGGTAGGAGACGGGACGGATGCCTGCTGCAGCACCCTGCTGGCCAAAACAGGGCGTGGGGGGGGGGCTCCACGCACGCCCCCTATGCCCAGTTTTGGCCAGCAAAGTGCTGCAGGAGGCTGTCCAGGCTGAAAACGGGCCGCACAGGGGCTGCAAGCGGCCCCCCCCCATGCCCCATTTTTGCTGACAGAAGCAGTGCGGCCCGGTCTTTTGCTATTTCCGCGGGCCAGATTTAAGCCCTTGAGTTTGACACCCCTGAGCTAGAGAGTGGCTGAACTGAGTGGAAATAAGACATCGCTGTTGCTTTTGAGTGATTGAGGCCAGCGGGAAAGTCCATAGGCTTGGCTTAAGCCCCTAAATCATTGATATTTTCATGCTTTTATTTATTTATTCATCTATATATTTGAGATAGGGGAGGCGACACAGTCCCTCCGCCCCCCCTCCCATATAACCCATTAGCCTTGCCAGCAAATCAGTCCCAACCCAACTCCTGTTTTGGTGCCGCGCGTCCGTTAGTCCGTCTCTTCTTCCCTTGGGTGTCGTCTTTCTTGTAATTGACATGGGAATAAAACTTTAAATAGCGGTTTCTCAGTGTACTCAGGTTTGTGTTACTCAATCGGTCTGTGATTACCCAAGTGTCCGTTTTCACTGATGTTTAACGGAAAAGGTGATTCTAAAATAGGCAGGGGCCGTTTGGGCCAAGGCGCGTCTTCGGTAACGTAGAAAAAAGCTGGACGGTTTAAAAATAACATTTCCCCGAATTCTTGATAGCTGATGCGCAGGGTTGTTGTTGTTGTTGTTGTTGTCGTTGTCGTTGTCGTCCCCCCCGAATTAAAAAGGAAGCACTTAAGGAAAATATCAGATGCGGCCCTGAGGTAAATTTTTTCGCAGCTGTTCAGAGGGACTCGGCTGAGGGCATCAGCAAATTACATCCCTTGACCTATTGCGGATTGTGCCATCGGAAGCCAACTATTCTAGAGCACACAAGAAAGGAAAAGGGCTCTAGGATTAGGCTTTACAGATTGTAGCTCGTAGACCTACAGAAGGTTACCTGAAATAGGGACATCTAGAACCAAAGCTGCACAATGTCAGCCAGAGGGCGTCAGCTGTTGTTCTGGATATTTTGCAGAACATGGATAAAGTCAGAAACCCCAGATCCCCATTGACCTGAGTAGTTCATGGTCTGGGGCACATGCAAAGGTTGTGGTTTTTGTATGTGTTGACACGCGTGGGAAAGGTTGGAACTTCAACTGTGTGGTCACTAATGCCAGCTTGAGTTTTTCAACCTCCCTGGGGACATTCCTAAAGCCAGCTCTGTGCCCTTTTTCGGAATGTTTACTTCATTTCCCCCCCCCCCTTTATATCCTGCCTGTATTGTTTTTACAAATAACTCAAGGCGGCAAATATACCCAACACATTTTCCTCCTCCTGTTTTCCCCACAACAGCAACCCTGTGAGGTGGGTTGGCTGTATGAGAAAGACTGGCCCAAGATCACCCAGCTGGCTTTCATGGCTAAGGCGGGACTAGAACTCACCGTCTCCTGGTGATTGGCCCCACAGTCATCCATCCAGTTTTCATGCCTAAGGAGGGACTAGAACTCACCGTCTCCTGGTGATTGATCCAAAGTCACCCAGCTGGCTTTCATGCCTAAACCGGGACTAAAACTCACCGTCTCCTGGTGATTGGCCCAAAGTCACCCAGCTGGCTCTCATGCCTAAGGCAGGACTAGAACTCATCGTCTCCTGGTGATTGGCCCCAAAGTCACCCAGTTGGCTTTCATGCCTAAACCGGGACTAAAACTCACCGTCTCCTGGTGATTGGCCCAAAGTCACCCAGCTGGCTCTCATGCCTAAGGCAGGACTAGAACTCATCGTCTCCTGGTGATTGGCCCCAAAGTCATCCATCCAGTTTTCATGCCTAAGGAGGGACTAGAACTCTCCATCTCCTGGTGATTGATCCAAAGTCACCCAGCTGGCTTTCATGCCTAAGGCGGGACTAGAACTCACCGTCTCCTGGTGATTGACCCAAAGTCACCCAGTTGGCTTTCATGCCTAAGATGGGACTAGAACTCACCGTCTCCTGGTGATTGACCCAAAGTCACCCAGCTGCCTTTCATGCCTAAACCGGGACTAGAACTCACCGTCTCCTGGTGATTGGCCCAAAGTCACCCAGCTGGCTCTCATGCCTAAGGCAGGACTAGAACTCATCGTCTCCTGGTGATTGGCCCCAAAGTCATCCATCCAGTTTTCATGCCTAAGGAGGGACTAGAACTCTCCATCTCCTGGTGATTGATCCAAAGCCACCCAGCTGGCTTTCATGCCTAAGGCGGGACTAGAACTCACCGTCTCCTGGTGATTGACCCAAAGTCACCCAGTTGGCTTTCATGCCTAAGATGGGACTAGAACTCACCGTCTCCTGGTGATTGACCCAAAGTCACCCAGCTGCCTTTCATGCCTAAACCGGGACTAGAACTCACCGTCTCCTGGTGATTGGCCCAAAGTCACCCAGCTGGCTCTCATGCCTAAACCGGGACTAGAACTCACCGTCTCCTGGTGATTGACCCAAAGTCACCCAGTTGGCTTTCATGCCTAAACCGGGACTAAAACTCACCGTCTCCTGGTGATTGGCCCAAAGTCACCCAGCTGGCTCTCATGCCTAAGGCAGGACTAGAACTCATCGTCTCCTGGTGATTGGCCCCAAAGTCATCCATCCAGTTTTCATGCCTAAGGAGGGACTAGAACTCTCCATCTCCTGGTGATTGATCCAAAGTCACCCAGCTGGCTTTCATGCCTAAGGCGGGACTAGAACTCACCGTCTCCTGGTGATTGATCCAAAGTCACCCAGTTGGCTTTCATGCCTAAGATGGGACTAGAACTCACCGTCTCCTGGTGATTGACCCAAAGTCACCCAGCTGCCTTTCATGCCTAAACCGGGACTAGAACTCACCGTCTCCTGGTGATTGGCCCAAAGTCACCCAGCTGGCTCTCATGCCTAAGGCGGGACTAGAACTCATCGTCTCCTGGTGATTGGCCCCAAAGTCATCCATCCAGTTTTCATGCCTAAGGAGGGACTAGAACTCACAGTCTCCTGGTGATTGACCCAAAGTCACCCAGTTGGCTTTCATGCCTAAGATGGGACTAGAACTCACCGTCTCCTGGTGATTGATCCAAAGTCACCCAGCTGGCTTTCATGGCTAAGGCGGGACTAGGACTCACCGTCTCCTGGTGATTGGCTCAAAGTCACCCAGCTGGCTTTCATGCCTAAGGTGGGACTAGAACTCACCGTCTCCTGGTGATTGGCCCAAAGTCACCCAGCTGGCTTTCATGGCTAAGGCGGGACTAGAACTCACCGTCTCCTGGTGATTGGCTCAAAGTCACCCAGCTGGCTTTCATGCCTAAGGCGAGACTGGAACTCATGATCTCCTACTTTCTAGCCTGGTGCTTTAACGGCTATTTCAAACTAGTTTTCTTTCTCGTGTGCCTGATACTTCCAACACTTTCTGTCTTTATTCAATCGGATCGGTATGTGTACGTAAAAAATTGTGCATCCCAAAAAGAAAATAACCAATCATTAGATCAAAGATGGTGTTATGTTCTGTGGGTGTCTTCTGCTGTGTAAAACCTAAAGGAGGAGGAACATTTGGATTCTGAAGTGTAGATGAATTTGTAAAGACTTTTTTTTTTTTTTTTTTGTAAACCGACTCTCCATCACTGTGTTATCAGAAGCTGACATTTCTAGAGCAGTTTACAAATCAGGCAGAAGGATGGAATTCCAAACCAGCTACCTTTCTCGCTACTTGTGCTTCTCGGGTTTGTTTATGGACACAGGATGTCTCTCTTCATTTTGGGGCTGGCAGGTTGTGTCACCTTTGAGGCTCTCACCCGCACGCACCCTTCAACATAATGAAATCAGAGAGAGGCCAAATTAAAAAAAAGGAAGTGTGTGTGTTTGGGGGGGGAAGCAAAGAAGAAAGGTAGCCATGGGTAGGAAAAGTGCAGTTTTCCAGCTTTGGAAATAAAACTTTGACAAGAGGATACCTGTCTTGGCCTTCCTGCAAAGGGAGGTACATCAATGATAACATATTTATGTAAAGGAATGAAGCCTTTCCATTGGGGTTTTGAGACCCCCAATTTATGAGGAGGGGGTTATAAAGCCGATGCAGATGGCAGAGACCTGGTAAACCTCGTCCTTCTGGAAATTCTATGGGGGTGGGAAAGGGACCAGAGGTTGGGTCCCAGGTGGGAATAGAACCAAATCAATTTGATGTAGTGATTAAGGTGCTGGCAACAGGAGACTGTGAGTTCTAGTTCCACCTTAGGCATGACAGCTGGATGGATGACTTTGGGCCAATCACCAAGAGACGGTGAGTTCTAATGCTGCCTTAGGCATGAAAGCCGGCTGGGTGATTTTCAGCCAATCACCAGGAGACTGGGAGTTCTAGTTCTGCCTTAGACATGACAGCTGAATGGGTGACTTTGGCCAATCACCAGAAGATGCTGAGTTCTGGTCCCGCCTTAGGCGTGAAAGCCAGCTGGATGACTTTGGGCCAATCACCAGGAGACGGTGAGTTCTAGTCCCATCTTAAGCATGAAAGCTGGCTGGGTGACTTTGGGCCAGTCTCTCTTTCTCTCTCTCTCCCCTCTCTCATCTCAACCCACCTCACCGGGTTGTGGTGGTGGGAAAAAGAAGGGGAAGAAGACATGTTGGATATATTGAAATATTTATAAGAATAATAAAGGTGGGATAAACATCTAATGAACAAATAAACAATTGCTGTATTTTGCTTCCACAAGGTGAAATAGACATTAGACAATAGAGGTGTTCAGTATTTGATAACCCTTTCGGACTCCAGTCACTGGTGTGACCTGCCTAAGGTCCATTTGCTCTTGTGTTTCATCTTGGTGACATTGGCATGCAATTTTATTTCATTGACTTGGCAACATCTTAAAATATAAAAACAATAGTTAAAAATAAAACCAACCAACCAACCAACCAACCAATAAAGGAAAATATTTGTAGCTCAGGGTTGAACTGTGAGGTCCTTGGTGCTCTCTGAGCTTGGTTGCTTTCTTGCAGACGTTTCATGACCCAACTAGGTAACATCATCAGTGCTAGAAGGGAATGGGATTTGGGGGGGGGGGAGGTGCTCTCTGAGCTGGGTGGTTTCCTTGTAGATGTTTCATGACCCAGCTAGGTAACATTATCAGTGGTAGAAGGGAGTGGGGCTTGTGGAGTGGAGGAGGTGGAGGTGGAGGAGGAAGAGGAGGAGAAGGAAAAAGACTGTGTGGTCCTTGGTGCTTTCTGAGCTGTGTTGTTTTCTTGCAGACATTTCTTGACCCAAACTAGGTAACATTATCAGTGCTAGAAGGGGGAAGGAGGAGGAAGAGGAGGACTGTGGGGTCCTTGGTGCTCTCTGAACTGTGTTGTTTTCTTGCAGACATTTCATGACCCCACTAGGTAACATTATCAGTGCAGCACTGCAGGGAGGACTGATGAGGTTACCTAATTTGGGTTATGAAACATCTGCAAGAAAACAACCAACCTCAGAGAGAAACTCAGGACCCCTCAAATTAAAAAGAAAACAAAAGACAAACAAACTCAAAGGGCCGATTCGATGGACCACTGGATCTTTTTCACCATCAGTTTCCCTACGTTTCTATGAACCGCAGGATTAAGATCCTCAGAAGGGAAAAAAAAATCCTAAGCGGTCCCAAAATAGCCATACACCGGGGGATAAAAGGATGAAAACAAATTCCTTTTGATCTTGAAAAGCATTCACACCATTTAATGCAGTATCTCAGGAAACATCACAAGGTTTCAAAATACGTCCCTGCCTTCTTCAAATATTAGTCTTCTTTCTGGACATCGGAATTGCTGGACGGTCAGCAGAGTTCAACCGTCATTACTGTCTTCTAACTGGAGTAGGAAGCTGTGAGGAGCTGGGCTCCCAGCGCCTAAATTAGTGTGATTTGGCCCAAAACCCTGGGAAGAATCAGAAGCCGAAATGAGCTCAGATGCTTTTAGGACCTTTTTCACCAACCAGTGTTCAGGGTAGTGGGATTCTCTGCACTTGAGCCCCGCAACTAAACCAATACTGAAAAGAGTTTGAGGTTGACAGAACCCAATCGGACCTTGATCGGAGACCCAACCGCCAACGGCACCGCCTTCTACTGTTCTTCACAAACACCTTTGGAGGCTGAGAAAAAAATATTGATTTGGTTCTGGACAATTTCCTTTGGTTTCAACTGCTCCCAGATGCGGAACAGCAGCCCAGGCCTCAAGGAACCGGTCCAAAAGAAATACCAAATTGGTCACACCAGGGATGCTGTTTGGAATCCGAAGGCTGGCTTGGTTGTTGGTGTAAGCAAGAGTTCTTCAAAACTCTGAAAATAGAGCCAGTTTTGCGCTCTTGCGGGGATTCCCCAGCCTCTGGGCCGTGGCCCATTGGAAACGGGGCCGTATGAGCAGCGGGCGAGAGAGCAAAGCTGTATCTGTGCATGCATGGAATCTGGGTTGCGCATGGAACCATCCCCTCTCCCCCCCCCCCACCGGGGTCTGTGGAAAAGTAGACTTCCACAAACACTGTCCCTGGTGCCAGAAAGGTTGGGGACCGCTAGTCTAGTGGTTAAGGCACCAGGCTAGAAAGAGGGAGTCCTGTGAGTTCTAGTCCCTCCTTAGGTATGAAAGCTGGGGGAAAGACTTTGGGGCCAATCACCAGGAGACTGAGTGGTCTAGTCCCGCCTTAGGCATGAAAGCTGGCAAGGTGACTTTGAACCAATCACCAGGAGGCTGTGAGTTATAGTCCCTCCTTAGGCATGAAAACTGGATGGATGACTTTGGGGCCAATCACCAGGAGATGATGAGTTTTAGTCCTGCCTTAGGCATGAAAACAAGCAGGGTGACTTTGGATCAATCACCAGGAGATGATGAATTCTAGTCCTGCCTTAGGCATGAAAGGCAGCTGGGTGACTTTGGAGCCAATCACAAGGAGACTGAGTGTTCTAGTCCCTCCTTAGGCATGGAAGCTGGATGGATGACTTTGGAGCCAATCACCAGGAGACTGTGTGTTCTAGTCCCGCCTTAGCCATGAAAGCTGGCAAGGTGACTTTGAACCAATCACCAGGAGACTGAGTGTTCTAGTCCCTCCTTAGGCATGGAAGCTGGATGGATGACTTTGGGGCCAATCACAAAGAGACTGTGTGTTCTAGTCCCTCCTTAGGCATGGAAGCTGGATGGATGACTTTGGAACCAATCACAAGGAGACTTTGTGTTCTAGTCCTGCCTTAGGCATGAAAGCTGGCAAGGTGACTTTGAACCAATCACCAGGAGGCTGTGAGTTATAGTCCCTCCTTAGGCATGAAAACTGGATGGATGACTTTGGGGCCAATCACCAGGAGATGATGAGTTTTAGTCCTGCCTTAGGCATGAAAACAAGCAGGGTGACTTTGGATCAATTACCAGGAGATGATGAATTCTAGTCCTGCCTTAGGCATGAAAGGCAGCTGGGTGACTTTGGAGCCAATCACAAGGAGACTGAGTGTTCTAGTCCCTCCTTAGGCATGGAAGCTGGATGGATGACTTTGGAGCCAATCACCAGGAGACTGTGTGTTCTAGTCCCGCCTTAGCCATGAAAGCTGGCAAGGTGACTTTGAACCAATCACCAGGAGACTGAGTGTTCTAGTCCCTCCTTAGGCATGGAAGCTGGATGGATGACTTTGGGGCCAATCACAAAGAGACTGTGTGTTCTAGTCCCTCCTTAGGCATGGAAGCTGGATGGATGACTTTGGAACCAATCACAAGGAGACTTTGTGTTCTAGTCCTGCCTTAGGCATGAAAGCTGGCAAGGTGACTTTGAACCAATCACCAGGAGGCTGTGAGTTATAGTCCCTCCTTAGGCATGAAAACTGGATGGATGACTTTGGGGCCAATCACCAGGAGATGATGAGTTTTAGTCCTGCCTTAGGCATGAAAACAAGCAGGGTGACTTTGGATCAATCACCAGGAGATGATGAATTCTAGTCCTGCCTTAGGCATGAAAGGCAGCTGGGTGACTTTGGAGCCAATCACAAGGAGACTGAGTGTTCTAGTCCCTCCTTAGGCATGGAAGCTGGATGGATGACTTTGGAGCCAATCACCAGGAGACTGTGTGTTCTAGTCCCGCCTTAGCCATGAAAGCTGGCAAGGTGACTTTGAACCAATCACCAGGAGACTGAGTGTTCTAGTCCCTCCTTAGGCATGGAAGCTGGATGGATGACTTTGGGGCCAATCACAAAGAGACTGTGTGTTCTAGTCCCTCCTTAGGCATGGAAGCTGGATGGATGACTTTGGAACCAATCACAAGGAGACTTTGTGTTCTAGTCCTGCCTTAGGCATGAAAGCTGGCAAGGTGACTTTGAACCAATCACCAGGAGGCTGTGAGTTATAGTCCCTCCTTAGGCATGAAAACTGGATGGATGACTTTGGGGCCAATCACCAGGAGATGATGAGTTTTAGTCCTGCCTTAGGCATGAAAACAAGCAGGGTGACTTTGGATCAATTACCAGGAGATGATGAATTCTAGTCCTGCCTTAGGCATGAAAGGCAGCTGGGTGACTTTGGAGCCAATCACAAGGAGACTGAGTGTTCTAGTCCCTCCTTAGGCATGGAAGCTGGATGGATGACTTTGGAGCCAATCACCAGGAGACTGTGTGTTCTAGTCCCGCCTTAGCCATGAAAGCTGGCAAGGTGACTTTGAACCAATCACCAGGAGACTGAGTGTTCTAGTCCCTCCTTAGGCATGGAAGCTGGATGGATGACTTTGGGGCCAATCACAAAGAGACTGTGTGTTCTAGTCCCTCCTTAGGCATGGAAGCTGGATGGATGACTTTGGAACCAATCACAAGGAGACTTTGTGTTCTAGTCCTGCCTTAGGCATGAAAGCTGGCAAGGTGACTTTGAGCCAATCACCAGGAGACTGTGAGTTATAGTCCCGCCTTAAGCATGAAAGCGATCTGGCTTACTTTGGCTTAGTTACTTTCTCTTAGCCCAGCTCACCTCACAGGGTTGTTGTGGGGAAAATAGGAGGAAGAAGGTGTGTTGGATATGTTCACCGCCGTGAGGTATTTGTAAAAATAATAAGGGCAGGATACAAATAAATAATAGTAATAATAAAGATAAATGAAGGTTGCAAGTCCTCTGTCCAAATTAGTGCATTCTGCTGTCCTGGAAGAATTCCTTCTTTGGAAACAAAAATGTTGAGAGGATCAGCCCAAAGGATCAAATGTATTTACATTCCTTTTTAGTGAATTGACGTACATATTCTATCTCTACTCGCGGTTTACCCTTCAGGAGTTGTTAGTCCCCATGGAAAACAATTCAGATAACTGATACAGCTGATCCCGAAGTGTCAAGTCTTGGCATATAAAACTTTATCATTGAAAGAAGTTTGAAACTGAAGACACTGGAATCCGAGATCTTCCGAATGGAAAACATATTATCCAGAGGCTCAAAATATTACAATTAATGAATGACTCATACTTTGTCATATAAGTGCCGGACTACAGAATACAATCGAGGCCTTCCTGAACTCAGATCCAAGAAGTTCAGCATCGGATTGACTTAAAGGAGCCCTTCTCTTGACGATCAAGCCAGGTTTGCATCATCAAAATAAGATGATGGGTTTATAATTTGCATGTAAAGGTAGAGGTAAAGTTTCCCTGTCAGTCACATCTGACTCTTAAGGCCCAGTGCTCATCTCCGTTTCTTGGTTGAGGGAGCTGTTGTGGCCCGCCAGCGGCCAGCGGAGCTGGCGGCAGACTCAGACAGTGAGGAGGTTGGGGAGGAACACGGGCCAGTCCTGGAGTCTGGGGAAGGCTCTGATGAGTGCTCTGCGTCGGAGGCAGAGATGGGGCCAGGGCCGTCCGACGGTTATCAGCTACCTTCGGAGTCGGAGATAAGTGGGGCTGAAGAACAGCTGGAGCCTGTTCCCGATGTGCGCATGCGCAGAGCTGTCAGGAGAAGGGAACAATTAAGGAACAGAGGTCGACTCGGGAGTAAAAGCACAAGGGGACGCTGAATGGCCCCTCCCATAGGGAATAAATAGGAGCAAATGGGGAGTGGAGTTTGCAGGAGACAATTAGTTCGCTATTCGTGTGAAGATTGGCTTATCTGAGAGACTCCTTGCCAAGTATTTCCTTGTACAGCAGTTGTGTCAAGAAGCTATCGGCCTGGCAACTATCCAAGGACTGATAAGGTCTGTGTTTGCAACTCACCCTTGAAAGACTGTTTGCCGGGACTTTGCTGGATGTGAATGCTAAGAATTCACATTAGCCAAATAAAAGGGAGTGTTTTGGGACAAGGAGTCTGTTTCATGATTTGGCGAAGCCTAGGTCAGAACAGGAGCCAGCGTTGTCTGAAGACAATTTCCGTGGTCATGTGGCCAGCATGGCTATATGCCAAAGGCTCACGGAAGGCTGTTGCCTTCCCACCAAAGTGGTACCTATTTATCTACTCGCATTGGCATGCTTTCAAACTGCTAGGTGGGCAGGACCTGGAGCCAGGAACGGGAGCTCACCCCTGTGGCGCTGTGCTCGGGACTCGAACCCAGGCTGTCAGCTTTCCAGTTGACAAGCTCAGTGTCTTTAATCACTGAGCCATCGTGCCCCTTAATCTGCATATACCCAATGTCAGAATGAAACTTTGTTCATTTAATGAGAAATAAAATGGGAATAAAGTAGATCTCGCTCTAGTAGTGAAGAGCTCACTGAGGACCCACATTTCTGCCTGTCCCATGTGAGCGGGTCAGTGATTAAAAACTAGAAACTAAGAAATGAGCTTCCTTTGTCGTAGCACTTACTTTCTGGAACAGGATTTTCCTCCCAGGGATTCAAATGGAAGTAAGCCCTTAAATCCTGGTTCTTCCCCTGGGCCCTTGGGCTTGAATGGTTGGTAGGCCCCTTATTGGATGGATGCTCAGAATAACAAGAGTTGGGAGGGACCTTGGAGTTCTTCCAATCCACCCTCCTGCTCAAACAGGAGACCCTACTATTCCAGACAAATAGCCCTCCAGACAAGAATGGAATAGAATAACAGAGTTGGAAGCAGGGGTGGGTTCTGGCTTACGTCGCTGCCGGTTCACTTCCTGACGCGCTGCGCGGGGGCGCACGCATGCGCAGTGCTAAAAACCCAGCTTCTGCGCATGCGCAGAAGGAAAAAACAAAATGGCATCGCCTATGGCGCTGCCGAGAGAGCCGGTTCGGGGGCGTGGCAGGCCTGGGTCGCTGCCGGTTCCAGCAACCCAGGCCGCCAAGTTACTACCAGTTCCATAGAACCGGTCTGAACCAGCAGGAACCCACCTCTGGTTGGAAGGGACCTTGGCGGTCTTCTAGTCCAACCCCTGCTTAGGCAGGATACCCTACACACCACTTCAGACAAACGATTGTCCAATCTCTTCTTGAAAACCTCCAGTGTTTGAGCATTTACAATTTCTGGAGGCAAATAGTTACACTGATTAATTGTTCTCACTGTCAGGAATTTTCTCCTTAGTTCTAAGTTACTTCTCTCCTTGATTAGTTTCCACCCATTGCTTCTTGTCCTGCCCTCAGGAGCTTTGGAGAATAGGATAACCTCCAAATCTTCTTTGTGGCAACCTCTGAGATATTGGAAGACTCCTATCATGTCTCCCCTGATCCTTCTTTTCATTAAACTAGATACACCCAATTCCTGCAATCGTTCTTCATATGTTTTAGCCTCCAGTCCCCTAATCCTCTTTGTTGCTCTTCTCTGCACTCTTTCTAGAGTCTCAACATCTTTCTTATATCGTGGCGATGAAAACTGGATGCAATATTCCAAGTATGGACTTACCAAGACATTATCAAGTGGCATTAACACTATCAGTGGCATTTTAATTTTGTATCACTTGGTATAGCATTGTTTTCAATTGCCTTATACAGTATGCTGTCCTGGATCATGGGCAGCCTATGCTTTTAACAATAAATAAATAACCATTCGTTTAAGACACATCTTATCCGTCCTTCTGGTTCTTGATCTCCAACTGGGCAGGTCTTCAAACAGAAGAGGCTTTAGAAAAATGTCTTCTGTGAAGTTTCGACATATGGCTGCCCAAGCTGTCCTCTTTGAAAATAATTAAGAGAGTGGCCAGATCCCTGCTCCCTCACCACCAAGGCCATTATCTGATGAGAAGACACAGCTGCTTCATCGCCTCCTTTCATATGTCTTCAGCAGATAGTGGTTACTAAAATAGCCATCATCAGATAGGGTTGTTCCAGGATCTGCTTGGCTCCAGCCTCAATCTTGGGTTCACCTGACCAGACAGAGGGGGCTGCTGGCCAGAACAAACAATTAATTAGCATAATTCATCAAGTCTGTTTGCAGCTGCTTCAAAGACAAGTCCTTGGTAACAGAGACAAGAGCTGAGGTTGCTCTCAACTCCCACCACTTCACCCTTTGGACTTGTGAGAAACTGCAAAAGAGGCAATCACATTTCTTAAAAGTGTCCGTGCTGATTGGTGGAATCCAAACCTTCTACTGACTTCTGTGTGTCACCTGTGTCACATTTCCTTACCTACTTTGTTTCCCCCTGTGTTTAGCTACTCATAGACCATAGAATCAAAGGGCTGGAAGAGACCTTGGAGGACTTCTGGCCCAACCCTGTGGGCATGAGACCTTTATGCAATCCTGGTGAAAAGGTTGTCCAATCTCTTCTTGAAAGCCTCTAGTGATGGAGCATCCACAACTCCAGGAGGCAAACCATTCCATTGATTAATTTTCTGACTGTGAGGAAATTTCTCCTTAATTCCATTGTTTGGCTGACGGGACCTTGAGGAGGCCCACGCTGTGGGACCTCACCCATCGAAGGGAAGTGTGTGGGAGGATAACAGTTTAGCCTCCAGACCCATTGTTACAACGGTCCCCAATCTTTCTGGCGGTGTGGACCGTGGTGGGGAGGAAAGGATGGTTTCGTGTGCGTTCAGATGGAGCTTTGCACACTCACCTGTTGCTTGCACAGTCCGGTTCCCAACGGTCCAGGGACCGGGAAGGTTGTGCACCCCTTGCCTTATCATGTTAGTTGCTCTTCTCTGTGCTCTTTCTGCATTTTATTTTGGCACCGTGGTGACCAGACCTGGACTCAGTATTCCAGGTGTGGCCTCACTCGTGTGGTTTGAGAGGGCTAGCACTTCTGCTTGTGTGAGCTGCTTTATTTAACAATTAATTCAGCCCCATCCTGTTGAATCTGTTTAGGGAGTTTGGCTGCTCCTAGGAATTTCATCCCGGTGATGTATTTAAAAGCCTGTTTGACCTCCCTTCCCATCTCCCCCACAAAGCATCAGTGTAAATATATAAGGGAATAAAAAGCCCTGTTGCATTTTTGCTCTCCAAACATAACCTCACAGTTTAACAACAAATGCAGAGGGGTGTTATAAATAAATACCCTCCTTGGTACATTAGCCCCCAGGATGAGCAGAAATTGGCCGGGCTTAGCATAAACGTGAAAAAGCCACTAATGGGATCCTGCATTGGTGGTTCAGGCCATGAGCGGCAAAGAACACTGCACTGGTAAGACCACATGTGGCATACTGCGTCCAGTTCTGGTCACCAAGGTACAAAAGAAAGTGTACAAAGAGCAGCGAAGATGATTAAGGGGCTGGAGGCCAAAACTTATAAAAACCGGTGGCAGGAACTGGTTATGTCTAGTCTAACGAAGAGAAAGACTAGGGCTGACGTGATAGCAGTCTTCCAATATTTGAAAAGGGGGTCAACGTATTCTCCAAAGCACCAGAGGGCAGGACAAGGAGCCATGGATGGAAGTTTATCAAAGAGAGATCCAACCTAGAATTCAGGAGAAATTTCCTGACAGTGAGAACAATTAATCAGTGGATTGATTTCTCTCCAGAAGTTGTGGATGTTATATCACTAGAGGTGTCAAGAAGAGACTGGACAGCCATTTAGAACAGAAAAGAGCTGGAAGGGACCTTGGAGGTCTTCTAGTCCAACCCCCTGCTCAACCAGGAGACCTTGTACCATTCCAGACAAATGGCTGTCCAGTCTCTTCTTAAAAACCTTCAGTGATGGCGCACCCACAACTTCTGGTGGCAAGCTGTTCCACTGGTTAATTGTCCTCACTGTTAGGAATTTTCTCCTTAATTCCAGGTTGCTTCTCTCCTTGATTAGTTTCCATTCATTTCTCCTTGTCCTGCCTTCTGGTGCTTTGGAATATAGGTTGACCCCTCTTCTTTTCTCAAATATTGCAATATTGCATGTGTCCAGAATTGGCATAGGGTCTCCTGCTGGAGCAGGGGGTTGGACTAGAAGACCTCCAAGGTCCCTTCCAACTCTGTTATTCTGTATTGTTTGTGATATTTTCCCTTGAGATCGGTAACAAAAGGCCCACATCGCTTGTGTGGAAAAAAGAAAAGAAAAGAAAAGAAAAGAAAGAAAGAAAGAAAAAAAGAAAGAAAGAGTCACGATGTGAATATTGCCAGTTGAGCTTCTCTACTATATTTCTAGATCTACTGTATTTTCTAATCATGCAGACATGTGGCATGTATTACTGCGCATGTGTGCATGCCAGGAGTCTTCTTCTCCTGCAAGCCTCGCCCGAGGCAGATGTGAATTCTTAGCTGAGAAAATGTAGCTTATTAAGGTTTATATTTTGTTACTTTTATACTGAAATAAATATTTTGTTAATTAGAATTAAATCTTGGTTTTATTTTCTAAGTAAGAATGACTTCAAGGGAACAAGATCCATACATCGTCTCTGGTAGGAATAAATTCCTATCCCGAAAGGAAGGAAGGAAGGAAGGAAGGAAGGAAGGAAGGAAGGAAGGAAGGAAGGAAGGAAGGAAGGAAGGAAAGGGAAAGGAAGGGAAGGGAAGGGAAGGGAAGGAAGGAAGGAAAGAAGAAAGAAAGGAAGGAAGGAAAGAAGAAAAGGAAGGAAGGAAGGAAGGAAGGGAAGAAAGGAAGGAAGGAAGGAAGGAAAGAAGAAAGAAAGAAAGAAAGAAAGAAAGAAAGAAAGAAAGAAAGAAAGAAAGAAAGAAAGAAAGAAAGAAAGAAAGAAAGAAGCTTTTCCAGTCTCTTGCCATGACACCCCCAGACCAAAGCTGAGGATGAGAGCGCATATGGTTTCTGAATTATCTTGTCATTGGCTCACTTCATCGGGTGTTTGTTGTTGAGTAGTTGAGGATCGGTTCATTTAAGACATTAAGGCTTATCTTCAATTCCTCCCAGGAGTTCACTTACTCTGGAGATGAATAGGAAGGAGGACTACGGCTGCTGGCTTCGCTCCAATCTACACATTTATAATGCATGGTTGGGAAACGGGCCTGTGTGTGTGCACCGTTGTTAGATACACATAAAAGCCCCTTTCATGCTGTACACATGGACTCTGGACAAGTGGGCCCTCCCCCTACACATGTGTTCACCATGTGTTCTCCGAAGGCATCCTAGCAGGAAGCAGAGGACCAAATTTACGGTGGAGAACCTTTCAGTGGTCTTAAGCCCACCAGCCAACTGCCTGTCCTTTGATCTAGGGAACGTAAGAGGGTGGGCTGGAAAGCGTTGAAAGCCAACAAATTTAAGGGGTGTAAGGTGGTTGGCTCTCAAATTAAGAACTCCATTAATGGGTTGTACATGGCTCATTTTCTTCCAGCAGGGAGTCAGAGGGACAGGCTGGTTTTGATCCCCGTTGCTCCGCAGGACTTCACCGCAGAAAGCGATAAAGAATTCTGCAGGGGGGTTTTCTCCCCCCCCCCAGCTCCCGAAGAGCAGAGGATTGGCGCAATCCACAAGTTCCCACCTTATCCTTTAATATTTAGATTAAGGCTGTCCAACCTTGGCAAACTTCAAGACTTGTGGACTTCAGCTCCCAGAATTCATGGCTGGCTGGGGAATTCTGGGAGATGAAGTCCACACAACTTAAAGTACCCAAGGGTGAGGAACGCTGCTCTGATAGAATCCTTTATAGAGCAGTTTCGAAGATTGAGGCTTGACCAAACGTCTTGGTCGCCGAAATTCTGGCATCACTAAGGGATGTTAAGATTGCCAGTTAATTTATTTATTGAACTTTTAAATTGCCCATCTTCCTTATAAGGTGAATCTTAGCAGCTGGAGTTTGTGTGTCAGGCTGTTTTATTGATACTGATACAACTCGTTGGGGTATCCTGTGAAGTAAAAAGGGCCCACCTTCAGTTATTTGTAATAGCTGTCTGTCTGCCTGCCTGCCTGCCTTCCTGTCTATTTATCCACCCACCCACCCATCCACCCACCCACCCATCCATTTGTAAAATTGAAGGGGGGAATGAATGAATGAATGAATGAATGAATGAATGAATGAATGAATGAATGAATGAATGAATGAATGAATGAATACATATTGGGTGGAGAAGTGCCAGAATATGGGGGCTCACCCTGTGCAGTTGGGTGGGTGATTTCCTTCATTATATTTTTAGAGACCTACGTTTTTTGAAACATGTGGGTTTTCAATACAGTTTTTAAAAAATTAGATGTTTTGTTGTGCTTTTGTTTTAAATACAGCTAGTCCTCAATTTATGATCACAACGGAGCCCAGAATTTCTGTTATTAAGTGAGTTTTGCCACATTTTATAACCTTTCTTGCCACGGTTGTTAATGTCCAGTTCCAAGCTGGGAATAAAATGGAGGCTGCTTAAGAAAGAAGGTTTATTGATGAGCAGACCCAACAACAGCATGCAGTTCTGGAACAGCTGATCCCTTGGCTGGGTGAATTGAGGGATCTTTATACGGTTTTGAGATGCTCCAGTGGATTATGCAATGTAGTGAGCCTTGTGCCTTTTGCTATTCTGATGGTGGTGGGTTACCCAGGGGTGAATTTCAGCAGGTTCTGACAGGTTCTGGAGAACCGGTAGTGGAAATTTTGAGTAGTTCAGAGAACCGGCAAATACCACCTCTGGCTGGCCCCAGAGTGGGGAGGGAATATGGATTTTGCAGTATCCTTCCCCTGCCACGCCCACCAAGCCACGCCCACAGAACCGGCAGGGGAAAAATTTGAATTTCACCCCTGGTTAATCCTATTACATCCTAAAGGTCATGTAGAATTTGGGTGGGGAATGTAGGTTTTAGGAGTCTTTGTTTTTCTACTTTTAATCCCTTCTTGGGAACTGGGCTGAAGGCATTTTGTTTGTGAATAGGCAGGCCAGGATTTCTTAATGGGCACAAAGAATCCATCTCTAAAGACTTCAGGCATCTGCTGGAGGCTATTAAGAAAGACCGGGGCTGCTTTCTGCCTTTAAGAACATATTTCTCCTTTGGGGGAAATAGTCTATCCTGCCTCTTTTTAATATTAAGAATAAAGAATATTTTAAACTGGGGAGGGGTGGTGTCTTCCTACAAAACTAACCTGGATCTTCCAATACTTTGGCATTGGTTGCTATGAAAACCCATTCATCTTGGATTGGGTTAATTTTAAAATGTTTGATTCTTGCTTCTTTAGACTTTTCGTTGAGTCCAGTCACTTAGACCTGAGCTACTTGAAGTGGTACACATATAGACTGGGTGAAACCAGGCTTAATAGCAGTAACTGTGAGAGGGATCTTGGAGTCTTAGTGGACAACCAGTTAAATATGAGCTAACAGTGTGCGACGGCAGCCAAAAAAGCCAATGCAATCCTAAGTTGCCTCAACAGAGGGATACAATCAAGATCAAGTGAGGTAACAATACCACTCTATAAAGCCTTAGTAAGACCACACCTAGAGTACTGCATCCAATTTTGGTCACCACACTATAAAAAAGACATTGAGACTCTAGAGAAAGTGCAGAGAAGAGCAGCCAGGATGATTAGGGGACTGGAGGCTAAAACATACGATGAACGGTTGCAGGAACTGGGCATGGCTAGTGTAGTGAAGAGAAGGACCAGGGGAGACATGATAGCAGTCGTCTAGTATTTGAGGGGCTGCCACAGAGAGGAGGGGGTCAAGCTATTTTACAAGGCACCTGAAGGCCAGACAAGGAATAATGGATGGAAACTGATCAATGAGAGATTCAACCTGGAAATAAGGAGGAATTTTCTGACAGTGAGAGCAATCAACCAATGGAACAGAAGTTGCCTTCAGAAGTTGTGGGAGCTTCATCACTGGAGGCTTTCAAGAAGAGACTGGACTGCCATCTGTCAGAAATGGTGTAGGGTCTCCTGCTTGGGCAGAGGGGTTGGACTAGAAGACCTACAAGGTCCCTTCCAACTCTGTTAATCTGTAAATCTGGTTTTTGTCTGTCCTTAAAGGGATGGGAATGGGTTGCTTGAAAAAAAGCTAAATCCTCTCTTGGCTTTATCTCTGAGATACATAAGAGATCGTTATATAAACAAAAAGTTATTGGTTTTGATGAGAAAACTATTGCAGGAAAGAATAACCAGTTTAGTCTCTTTAAGTATCCTTTCTGCCAGATGGGAGGATAGGTGATGTTTTATTACTTGATAAACCTGATTCCTTGTCATTCCTAGACTGTGTAGCAGAGCGGGATATTTTTAAGCCACAAAAAAGAAGCAGAAATCATCAAAGAGAATATTTGTAGCTCAGGGTTGAACTGTGGGGTCCTGGGTGCTTTCTGAACTTGGTGGTTTTCTTGCAGACGTTTCATTACCAAACTAGCTAACGTCATCAATGCACTGATGTTACCTACTTTGGTCATGAAACATCTGCAAGAAAACCACCGAGCTCAGAGAGTATCAAAGACCCCAGAAACATAAATCATGTATAAAACTTCAAATTAAGAGTTTGAATATTCAAACCAAGGGAAAATTCCTTGCCTGGGATTAACTTGTAAGTCACGGATGAGGAAGCTGTGGTTGTAAGGATGATACCCGACTGCATCTGATATAATTCCCAGCCATTTCCGTTACTAAAATGGGAATTAAGTTTAAGATCGCCTGAGTCACAGCTTCCTTCTTCTTTCTGTAAATATGGCTCTTTTTATTTCATATGTAAACTTTCTAATCTGCATGGATAAAATGTCCCGCAGACACGTCGTGATAAATGCAAAACTATTTGATAATAAAAATCCCAATCCTATTTGATTTTTATTATCAAATAGTTTTGCATTTAAGACCATAATCTTACTAAGGATGAAGCTGCTGCTTAAAACACAGAGAACATACCGTATTTATCGGCGTATAACACGCAGTTTTAAAACTAAAATTACAAGCCAAAACCCTACCTGCGTGTTATACGCTGGGTCCCAGCTGATGCCGGCGTATAAGACGACTTTTTACCCCTTGAAAATCTCCTCAAAAGTCGGGGGTCGTCTTATACGCCGGGTACTAAAACTTCCGAGCTGGGGGCAGCTCAAAAACGGCCGCGGGCGCATCCCTGCTGTTCTCCGGCAAAGCGGCCGAAGGAGCCCTGGAGCCCCGACGCCGCCCTGCATCTCGGTCTCTTGGGGCTTGTCCGGCAGCCTGCTGGGAAGGCTGCGACGCAGGGAGGGAAGGAGCTGCTATTGCCGCTCCGGCATGTCTCCCTGGTCACTGTGGCTGCACCGGGGAGCCGCGTCCTTGTTAACAATGGAGACGCTGCGCGGAGCAGAGGCGCCTGGCGAGCAAGGCGAGTGGCTGCATCAGCGGCAAGCTCCTGCCCGCGTCTCCCGCCCGCCCGCCTCTAAGGCAAGAGGCGGGCAGGGGGACGGGAGACGCGGGCAGGAGCCTGCCACCGATGGATGGATGGATGGATGGATGGATGGATGGATGGATGGATGGATGGATGGATGGATGGATGGATGGATGGATAGATAGATAGATAGATAGATAGATAGATAGATAGATAGATAGATAGATGATAGATAGGAAGGTTGGTAGACAGACAGACATGAAGGTTGGTTGGTAGGTAGGTAGATTGGATGGATGGATGGATGGATAGATGATAGATAGATGATAGATAGATAGATAGATAGATAGATAGATAGATAGATAGATAGATAGATAGATAGATATAGATACGAAGGTTGGTAGACAGACAAACAGACAGACACGAAAGTTGGTAGGTAGGTAGGTAGATTGGATGGATGGATGGATGGATAGATGATAAATAGATACAAAGGTAGGTAGGTAGATAGATTAGATGAATTAGATCAGTGATGGCGAACCTTTTCTGGTTCACGTGCCCATGCCCATTGCCCCCCCATGCATGCGCACAATGGGCAAACCGGAAGTGCGGAAAAAACGCATTTCTGGTTTGCCATTGGGCTGTTTTTTGCACTCTGGAGGGTTCAGGGAAGCTTCCTGAATCCTCCGGAGTGCCAAAAACGGCAAAACGGGCAAACTGGAAGTGCGGTTTTCCGCACTTCCGGTTTGCCCATTGTGCGCATGCATGGGGGGGCAATGGGCGTGGGCATTAAACCGCTTAGAGAGGGCTGTAGAGCACCATGAAAAGGTAGATAAGTCTAAGTCAGCGGTTCTCAACCTGGGGGTCGCGACCCCTTTGGGGGGTCGAACGACCCTTTCACAGGGGTCGGGAGACTTCGCCCGGATGCTGCCATTTTGGTTTTTTTACCCTCTGCGCATGTGCAGAATGCCTTACGCATGTGCAGAGGGTAAAAGAACCCAAATGGCGGCGGCGGGTCGCAGCGGCGGCGGGTCGGGTCGCGGTGGAGTTGCGGTGGCGGGGCAGGGGTCGCAGCATTAGGAAGGTTGAGAACCACTGGTCTAAGTCCTATTGCAAATTGCTATTGCTATTGCAAATATGCAGTATGCAGCAGTGGGTTGCTCCCGGTTCTGACCGGTTCTTAGAACCGGTAGCGCCGCCGGCGGGAGGCTCTTCCCACCCACCCAGGACGCTTCTGCGCGTGTGTGAACCGGTAGCAAAATCATTTACAACCCACCACTGACAGTATGTATATGTACATGTACACATACTGTATATTCATAATTTCTTTGCAGTGTGGCATGGCTTCGGAGAATTTTAGGAGGAATGTATTACACACACACACACACACACACACTGTATGTTCATAATTCCTTTGGTGGTGTGGCATGGCTTCAGAGCCTGTTGAATTGAGGCGCTATTTTGGCTTGGCAAAATCATCTTGGGCTCACTTTATGGTAAAGAGAAACATCCCCGTTTGCCTCTTTCAGGGTTTGGATGCCCTTTTCTCTTAAATAACCCGCTGTGGAAAAGCCATAACTGCCGGTGGCAGTGTTAACTGTGTCCCCACTGCCTTTTCGTCTACCCGGAAGGCTCCTTGATATCGTAGGACCCTTAAATTAAAAAAAGAAAAAGCAATCACAAGTATTTTCCAGAAACGTATTTTCTTTTCCGGAAAGTTCTTTTGGCAATTGTACGATTTTCCCCTCACGTGGAGAGAGATCCAGTTAGTCCTCGACTTTCAGGATTGCCAAATGCGGGGTGAGATGATTTTCTTTTAATTTCGGTTCTAGCTTTTCTTGGCTAATCCCCCTTTGCAGAGTCTGTTGTTAAGTGAGATATTTGTTACTTGGGTTTTGTCCCCATTTTACGACCATTCTTGCCACAGTTGTTAAGTAAATCACTGCAGTTGTTCAGTTGGTGACTCAGTTGTTAAGTGAACCTGGCTCCCTGCTTGAGTTTGCTTGTCAGAAGGTCACAAAAGGGGATCACGTGATCCCAGGACACTGCGACCGTCATAAATATGAGACAGTGGCCAAGCGCCCGAATTTTGACCACATGATCACGGGGATGCTGCAAAGGTCACAACTGTGAAAAACGGTCATAACTAAATCACTCCTTTCAGGGCCGTTGTAACTTTGAACGGTCACTAAACGAACTGCTGTAAGTCGAGGCCTACCTGTATAACTTTACTGATTGTCAGGTTGTGAGTAGAAGTGCATTGCCAGTCAGCCTTGACAATAACCGAATAACAAAGTTGGAAGGGACCTTGGAGGTCTTCTAGTCCAACCCCCTGACCAAGGCAAGGAGGCCTTCTAGCAGGGGTCACCAACCTTTCGGACCTCAGGGACCACTACATTCATAATTTTAAATCCAGCGGACCATAATATGATTTTTTTAAAAAATATATAAATAGTATTTAGTGCGATATAAAAAATGCAAATGATTTTTCTGTGGACCACCAAAATTTTCTCACGGGCCACCAGTTGGTGATCACTGTATCTAGTCCAACCCCCTGCTTAGGCAGGAAACCCTACATTACTTCAGACAAATGGTTATCCAACATCTTCTTAAAAACTTCCAGTGTTGGAGCACCCACAACTTCTGGAGGCAAGTCGTTCCACAGGTTAATTGTTCTTATTGTCAGGAAATTTCTCCTTAGTTCTAAGTTGCTTCTCTCCTGGCTTACTTTCCACCCATTGCTTCTTGTCCTGCCCTCAGGTGCTTTGGAGAATAGTTCGACTCCCTCTTCTTTGTGGCAACCCCTGAGATATTGAAACACTGCTATCATGTCACCCCTAGTCCTTCTTTTCATTAAACTAGACATACCCAGTTCCTGCAACCGTTCTTCATATGTTTTAGCCTCCAGTCCCCTAATCATCTTGGTTGCTCTTCTCTGCATTCTTTCAGATGGAGAGTGGATGGGGATGGAGGCAACTCCTGGTATCCCCCAATACTTTCAGGATACCGATGCATTTCTTGTTTGAGTCAGACAATTGATGATTAGGGGACTGGAGGCTAAAACATACGATGAACGGTTGCAGGAACTGGGCATGGCTAGTGTAGTGAAGAGAAGGACCAGGGGAGACATGATAGCAGTCGTCTAGTATTTGAGGGGCTGCCACAGAGAGGAGGGGGTCAAGCTATTTTACAAGGCACCTGAAGGCCAGACAAGGAATAATGGATGGAAACTGATCAAGGAGAGATTCAACCTGGAAATAAGGAGGCATTTTCTGACAGTGAGAACAATCAACCAATGGAACAGAAGTTGCCTTCGGAAGTTGTGGGAGCTTCATCACTGGAGGCTTTCAAGAAGAGACTGGACTGCCATCTGTCAGAAATGGTGTAGGGTCTCCTGCTTGGGCAGGGGGTTGGAGTAGATGACCTACAAGGTCCCTTCCAACTCTGTTAATCTGATATATAATATATATATAGACAGGGACCGAATCCATCAGAAAATGTGTCTTCACGGAGGGAGACTTAAGGCTTCATCATCCCGTCGCTATTTATTTACCAAGTGCCACATTTTCCAAATCAAGTTATAGCTTCCCAGATTTTGAACCTCTAAGAAACCTTGATTTTTCAGACCGTTGGCTGGGAACGATCTGCACGTTTTCATGCACCTTCATTCGGGGGGGGGGGGGGAGTTCAAAATCCTTCCTCCTTTGGGAAGAGGGGAAGCTCCCCTCCCCTTTAATTTCAGACCACATCCAAATCTTGGGGGGAAAAGATCTGTTGTTTTTGCTGGTGATTATTTACCTCTCGTTTTTCATGTTTTCTCGGGATGAAAAAAAAAATGAGCGAGAGGCTAATACGTAGTTGGCCTGCTGTAAAAACCAGTATCCAGAGCCAAATTCAATTAAAAAAATTTCAGCAGGCTCCTGTGGGTTTTTGTGTGTGGCAATTTGTGTTGCTGGAACAGCCATGTGCTTTATTGAGCTGGGCCCTTGATTGAGCTAAGAAACGTTTTTAAGCCCTTCTAAAGTTATTGGGTTCCTGGATTCGGTATTGAAAATTCTTGGCCAACTTGGCTTGGCGTTAATAAAACTTTTGACCCCTTTCTGCTCTTAATTAATAAAAAATTCCTTGTTCCTCCCACCCCAATATTTTCTACGCAGGTAGAAGGAAAGATTTCCTAGGGAGTACAGTTAGTCCTTGACTTATCAACATAATTAAGTCCAAAACTTACATTGCTAAGCAAAACATTTGTTAAGTGAGTTTTCCCTCAGTTTACGACTTTTCTTGCCACGGTTGTTAGGTGAATCACTGCAGTTGTTCACTTCGTACCACGGTTGTGAAGTGAATCTGGCTTCCCCCGCTGACTTTGCTTGTCAGAAGGACGCAAAAGGGGATCGCGTGACCCCGGGATATGGCAACCGTCATAAATATGAGTCAGTTGCCAAGCGTCTGAATTTTGATCACCTGACCTCATTTAACAAGCTCCTTCCTTAGCAACAGAAATTCCGGTCCCGATTGTGGTTGTCAGTCGAGGACTACTTGTAATCTGCACAAATGTTTTGTGAGAAACAGGCTAGTGAGGGAGGGGATGCACTGATGTGGAGTGGATTCTAGCATTGATGATGTTATCTAGTTGGGTAATGAAACGTCTGCAAGAAAACAGCCAAGCTCAGGGAGCCCCAAGGACCCTTCAGTCTTCCTCCTCCTCCTCCCTCCTCCCTCCCTCGCTCCCTCCACCCCTTTCAGCACTGATGATGTTACTTAGTTGGGTAATGAAACGTCTGCAAGAAAACAGCCAAGCTCAGGGAGCCCCAAGGACCCTTCAGTCCTCCTCCTCCTCCTTCCTCCCTCCCTCGCTCCCTCCACCCCTTTAAGCACTGATGATGTTACTTAGTTGGGTAATGAAACATCTGCAAGAAAACCAC
Source organism: Diadophis punctatus similis (assembly GCA_023053685.1). Taxonomy (NCBI): domain Eukaryota; kingdom Metazoa; phylum Chordata; class Lepidosauria; order Squamata; family Dipsadidae; genus Diadophis; species Diadophis punctatus. Next base: position 5,821,871 of record JALIGW010000001.1, read on the forward strand.
CAAGCTCAGAGAGCTCCAAGGACCCCACAGTCCTCCTCCTCCCCCCTCCTCCCCCTTCTCTCCCCCCTCCTCCTTCTCTTCCACTTCACAAACCCCCTCTCTTCTAGCACTGATGATGTTACTTAGTTGGGTAATGAAACGTCTGCAAGAAAAACCAAAACCCAACGAAGCTCAGAGAGCCCCCAGATCGCCTCATTTCAACCCTGAGCTACAAATATTCCGCTTTATCAATTTGCCTTCGCATTTATACCTGCACCCCTTGATGTCCTGCCCGTCTTCCCTCTCCAGGTGCAAGACATCGCGTTCAGCCACGACTGCCGGTGGGTGGCAGTCAGCACCCTCCGAGGCACCTCCCACGTCTTCCCCATCAACCCCTACGGAGGGCAGCCCTGCGTACGGACTCACCTGTCACCCCGGGTCGTAAACCGCATGAGCCGCTTCCAGAAGAGCGCGGGGCTGGAAGAGATCGAGCAAGAGCTGACCACCAAACAAGGAGGGCGCTGCAGTCCCGTGCCAGGCCTTTCCAGCAGCCCGTCTGGCTCCCCTCTCCATGGTAAGCCTCCCTTTGAAAACAGATGGGGAAGATTCGTTTGTTTGTTTGTTCAAATTTATGATGGCCTCCAACTCCTATAGATTCTGGGCGGCTTAATCAATGCAAACACAAAACAATGACAATGACACAAAACAAAAACATGTGAACCCAACGACAACCCAGATTAAAACAATCAAGGGTGCACACATCGACCAAGACCAGAGACCAAAATTATGTCTTAAGTACAGGTAGTACTTAGGTACAGGTAATACGTACATACACATTTTACATTTTACATGTCATTATCAATCAGAATAGAGCTGGAAGGGACTTTGGAGGGTTTTTTTTAGATTTATTATTAGATTTGGAAGGGACCTTGTAGGTCATCTAGTCCAACCCCCTGCTCAAGCAGGAGTTCCTACACCATTTGAGACAGATGGCAGTCCAGTCTCTCCTTGAAGGTCGCAAGTGTTGGGGCTCTCACAACCTCCGCTGGCAAGCTGTTCCACTGGTTGATCGCTCTCACCGTCAGAAAGTTTCTCCTCACTTCCAGGTTGAATCTCTCCTTGGTCAGCTTCCATCCTTTATTCCTTGTTTGGCTTTCTGGTGCCATAGAGAACAGCCTGACCCCCTCCTCTCTGTGGCATCCCCTCAAGTATTGGAACACTGCTATCATGTCACCCCTGGTCCTTCTCTTCGCTAGACTGGCCAAGCTCAGTTCCTGCAACCGCTCTTTGTATGTTTTATTTTCCAGACCCTTTATCATCCTGGTTGCTCTCTTCTGCACTTTCTCTAGAGTTTCAATGTCTTTTTTGTAGTGTGGTGACCAAAACTGGATGCAGTACTCTAGGTGTGGTCTGACCAAGGCTTTATAGAGTGGTACTAGTACCTCTCTGGTCCTTGATTGTATCCCTCTATTTATGCAGCTCAGGACTGCGTTGGCCTTTTTGGCTGCTGCTGCACACTGCTGGCTCATATTTAGTTGGCTGTCTACCAAGACTCCGAGATCCCTCTCTTAGATTAGAAGATTAGGTCTTTTAATCCAACCCCCTGCTTAAGCATTTCAGACAGGTGGCTGTCCAGTCTCTTCTTAAAAACCTCCAGTGTTGAAGCATCACAACTTCTGGTGGCAAGCTGTTCCACTGGTTGACTGTCCTCACTGTTAGGAAGTTTCTCCTTAGTTCCAGGTTGCTTCTCTCCTTGATTAGTTTCCATCCATTATTTCTTGTCCTGCCCTTCTGGTGCTTTGGAAAGTAAGTTGACCCCTTCCTCTATATGGCAACCCCTCAAATACTAGAATGCTGCTATCATGTCTTTCCCTAGTCCTTCTTTTCTCTAGACTGGCCAAATCCTATTCTTGCAGTCGTTCTTCATATGCTTTAGCCTTGAGGTCCTTAATCATCTTAATTGCTCTTCTTTGCATTTTTCCCCAAAGTGCACTCCCCCCCCTGAAAAAAAACCCTCTATTGAGGTTTTTAGGCAATGGGCGCAAACTAGAACCCAAAGTGGATTATGGTTTATTACCTGTCAACTTGTATGCTTCTTGCTCTGCCCTTCAATCCTCTTCTGCCAACTGCCAGGAGTTCAATCCTGACTGGCTCAAGGTTGACTCAGTCTTCCCTCCTTCCGATGTCAGTAAAATGAGGACCTAGATTGTTGGGGGCAGTGTGTTGACTCTAAACTGCTTAGAGAGGGCTGTAAAGTGGTATATATAGACGAGCCAAGGTGGCGCAGCAGTTAGAGGCAGGTACTGCAGGCCACTTTAGCTGACTGTGATCCGCAGGTCAGCTGTTCAAATCTCACCGGCTCAAGGTTGACTCAGCCTTCCATCCTTCCGAGGTAGGTAAAATGAGGACCCAGATTGCTGGGGGCAATATAAATATACATTGCTTACTGGTGTAAACCGCTTAGAGAGTGCTTGCACTGTGAGGCGGTATATAAATCTCACAAATAATTAAATAAAATAAATATGTTTAAGTGCTATTGCTATTTGTTATACCCTCCCTAGTAAACAAATTTAGAAAACAAGAGCAAAGAGTTGGTTTATTTGTTTGTTTGTTTATAAAACCTCTGTGCCATCCGTCTCACTGATACAGTGACTCTGGACGGCTTAGAATAGAATAACAGAGTTGGAAGGGACGTTGGAGGTCTTCTAGTCCAACCCCCTGCTTAGGCAGAAAACCCTACACCACTTCAGACAAATGGTTATCCAACATCTTCTTAAAAACTTCCAGTGTTGGAGCATTCACAGCTTCTGGAGGCAAGCTGTTCCACTGATTAATTGTTCTCACTGTTTATAATATAATAAGAAGTAAAAAAAAACAAGTGCTAGTAAAAAAGATAAAATTAGAAAAAGTGAATAAAAAAGCTAATCGAAGTGGATGAAGAGCGTCAGGATCTTTTGCCCAACTCTGTTACAAGACTGGCATAGATCATAGTCAGCTTCGGAGACGTAGATGTTCTTAATAGATGCCATTAAACATTAATTGGCCATCCATAAAATAGATATCGAGAGTCTGCTGCTCTTAGATTTTATTTTATCGGCCGCTTTGTTAGCATGTTTGAGGTGGTTACCTCATAGTCCTATATTGCTTGCCAGTCAAAGATGGATGTTTAAGCGACTTCCTGTAAATAAAAGCGGCTGTCTTTGCAAGGAGACTCCAAAGACATTTCAAAGAAAAGATGGAACGCAAAGGAACAGTTGGATCCGTTCCGTTGTTCTTATCGTTATTCCTGGACTGCTTTCAAAATAGGGTGATTGAACAATGGAACTATTTCTGGATAGCTTTGGTTGAATGCAGCCACTTGCTCAAGAATTACCATCCCACTCCAAGTACCGTAAGCCAAGGCTATATATATATATATATATATATAAATTGTGCAAAGATACAGGATTTCCCATTTATATACTTTATTTTGCCTTTTTGCTGTTTGTGGAGAAGGATAACAATAGCTGCAGGGATTCCTCTCCTAACCATATCATTGATACATATTCCGTTATTTTAACATTTACTGGGTTTTCCCCCCCCTCCACTTCCTCTCCTTTTCAAATATTAGATTGCTAACGCAAGGCCCTGCTGTTTGTCCTAATGTGCCGTGTATATTATTAATAAAATAAAATAAAAATAGATTCTGGTTGGTTAAACAAAATGGTTAGCTTGCAAAACTTTTTTTTTGTTTGTTCTGGCATAAGTGTCTATGGAGGTTCTCCGTCATCCAAAGGTGCTTTCTTTCCCCTCCCCCCAAGAGACAACTGGACTTTCTGGTTTTTTGAAGACGTTTCACTTCTCATCCAAGAAGCTTCTTCAGCTCTGACTGGATGGTGGGAAGCGAAACGTCTTCAAAGAAAAACCAGAAAGTCCAGTTGCCCCTGGGGGGGGGGGGAAGCATCTTTGGGAGGTTCTGGCATAATTTATTTATTTATTTATTTATTTATTTAAATAGATTTGTATGCCGCCCAACTCCCGGGGGACTCTGGACTAGAGACTAAGCTTTGTGGACTAGAATCCATTACAGTAGATGTATGAAATGGGGTTTTCATTTGGGAAAAGAGAGAGAGAGAAAGAGAGAGAGTGGCAGGTAGGCGGGGAGGGACGGAGGGAGGAAGGAAAGGAAGGGAAGGGAAGGAAGGGAAGGGAAGGAAGGAAGGAAGGAAGAGCCGAGGTGGCGTAGCGGTTAGAGTGGGGTACTGCAGGCCACTTTAGCTGACTATGATCAGCAGTTCAGCGGTTCAAACCTCCCCGGCTCAAGGTTGACTCAGCCTTCCTTTCTTCCGAGGTAGGTAAAATGAGGACCCAGATTGTTGGGGGCAATATAGCAATAGCAATAGCACTTTACTTATATACCGCTTCATAGTGCTTTACAGCCCTCTCTAAGCGGTTTACAGAGTTCAGCATATTGCCCCCAACAATCTGGGTCCTCATTTTACCGACCTCGGAAGGATGGAAGGCTGAGTCAACCTTGAGCCTATGAGATTTGAACAGCTGAACTGCTGAACTAGCAGTCAGCCTGCAGTCGCAGCATTTAACCACTGCACCACTTCAGCTCAATAAATATACATTGCTTACTGGTGTAAACCACTTAGAGAGTGCTTGCACTGTGAGGTGGTATATAAATCTCACAAATAAATAAAGAAGGAAGGAAGGAGGAAAGAAGGAGAGAAAGTGTGAGAAGAAAGAGAGACAGGAAGAAAGAGAAAGAGGGATAGAAACGGAGATAGCAAGGAACAGAGAGAAAGAGAGAGACAGAGAGAGGAAGAGAGACACAGAGAGGAAAAGTAGTACTCTAACAATGATGAAGAAGAAATATGTGTAGGTTTCCGAAATATGAGCACAAAGCATTGTGAACACCAGTCAGAGGACTAAGCACAATTTAAAATCCAGGATTGATAAGTCCATCCTGTCATTTCTGACGCCCGAGAACAAAATTTACATCATTCCGCTAACTTCGTTCCATGAGTCTAATCACCTTTGTAACTGACATCCAGTTTGTGGGTGATAAATCCTGATAAAATGTGAACGTTCTCCTTCACGTTAGATTCCAAGTAACCCCACGGCCATCTCCATATAGCGCTACATTCCCAGTGCTGAAGTAGTTTACCGTTTCCTTCTTCTAGTATGTCTGTTGCCTTCCCGTCTATCTGAAAGCTCTTGGTTGCCTCTCTCACCCAAGAATTAACCAAACCTGAAACGCTTTTGCTTCTAAAATCAGTGAAGTCACCTTGGAGGCTGCTGCTTAAATGGGCTGGACCTCAAGATTTACTGTGAGAAAACAGACCTCCCAAACCTATTTGTTCCTTAGGGTCAGGGGTCTCCAACCTTAGCAACTTTAAGACTTGTGGACTTCAACTCCCAGAAATTCCCCAGCCAGCTTTGCTGGCTGGGGAATTCTGGGAGTTGAAGTCCACAAGTCTTAAAGTTGCCAAGGTTGGAGACCCCTGCCTTAGATGGCCTCCTTCTTGGTGGCCAAAAACATTTTGATCCTCAAAACATACACGTGAAAAGTATCAGCAGTGAATCTTTAATTTTTTTTGACGTATTAAAGTATTTAAATATTAAAGTATTTAAATATAAAAAATATTAAAGTATTTTTTGACTGTTAACCTAATCTTACGTAGCTTCTTCTCCGGTAATATCACACTACTAACCAGAGCAATAAAAACATTCGCCAGACCAATCCTCGAATACAGCTCATCTGTCTGGAACCCACACCGCATATCGGACATAAATGCATTAGAAAGTGTCCAGAGATACTTTACAAGAAGAGTCCTCCACTCCTCTACTCGCAACAGAATACCTTACGCAACCAGACTTGAAATCCTGGGCTTAGAAAGCTTAGAACTACGTCGCCTTCGGCACGACCTAAGCATAGCTCATAAAATTATCTTCTACAACGTCCTTCCTGTCAACGACTACTTCAGCTTCAACCACAACAATACACGAGCACACAACAGATACAAACTCAAAGTGAACCGCTCCAAACTTGACTGTAGAAAATACGACTTTAGCAACAGAGTGGTAAATGCCTGGAACTCACTACCTGACTCTGTGGTTTTGTCACCAAACCCCCAAATCTTTATCCTTAGACTGTCCACTGTTGACCTCACTCAATTCCTAAGAGGTCAGTAAGGGGCGTGCATAAGTGCACCAGCGTGCCTACCGTCCCTGTCCTAATGTTCCCTCTTATCAGTACCCATCTTATGTACATAAACAATGTTATATCGATGTATATTACCAACACGTACTTGACAAAAATAAATAAATAAAAAAGGAGTCAACGGATCCCTTTTCAAGGTAATCAAACAAGATCTCTCTTCTCTGATTTATCCCAGATAGTCTTTACAATTGATTACAACTCAGCCATCCAGTGTGGCATACTTGAAACAGGCACAGGGTTGCCTTAAGGTTATTTTAACACATCCAATCATTTTTTTTACTCCTGACATCATAGAGTGGACAGGAAGGAGGGATCAGGGCCTCCGGGCTTTCTGTCAAGGGGAAGTACAGTAAGTTGTTGCCTTTATTGGTTTTCCAAGCTTCCACATTGGGAAGCTTTGCCTTTGTAAACAGATGTAATCGCTGGATACTGAAGAATTGTCTTGAGAAGGTTTGGTTTGGATTTGATTAACGTGACCCAACATTTCACGGGTGGCATGAAGGCCCTTGCAAAACCAGTACAAGCTATGCAAGAAGATAGTTCATATATTGTATCATTGGAAGGGGCCTTTAAGCCAAAGTAAGGTTCTACATTTAGGCAAGAAAAACAAAATGCACAGGTACGGTATATGTGGTACCTTGCTCAACAGTAGTAACTGTGAGAGGGATCTTGGAGTCCTAGTGGACAATCATTTAAATATGAACCAGCAGTGTGCGGTGGCAGCCAAAAGAACCAACACAATTCTAGGTTACATTTTATTTTTATTTTATTTATTTTGTCAACACATGTACAAGACAACAGGTATGATATAAACATAAACAAAAGCAAAGTATGTATTAGACAATAGGACAGAAGGACAGGGACGGTAGGCACGATGGTGCGCTTATGCACGCCCCTTACAGACCTCTTAGAAATGGGGAGAGGTCTACTGTAGACAGTCTAAGGTTAAAGTTTTTGGGGTTTGGGGAAGAAACCACAGGGTCAGGTAGTGCATTCCAGGCATTGACCACTCTGTTGCTGAAGTCGTATTTTCTGCAGTCGAGTTTCGAGCGGTTTACATTGAGTTTGAATTTATTGTGTGTTCATGTATTGTGGTTGAAGCTGAAGTATATAAACAGAGGGACAGAATCAAGATCACGTGAAGTGTTAATACCACTTTATAAGGCCTTGGTAAGGCCACACTTGGAATAATGGATCCAGTTTTGGTCACCACGATGTGAAAAAGATGTGGAGATTCTAGAAAGAGTGCAGAGAAGAGCAACAAAGATGATTAGGGGACTGGAGGCTAAAACATACAATGAACGGTTGCAGGAACTGGGTATGTCTAGTCTGATGAAAAGAAGGACTAGGGGAGACATGATAGCAGTCTTCCAATATCTCAGGGGTTGCCACAAAGAAGAGGGAGTCAAACTATTCTCCAAAGCACCTGAGGGTAGAACAAGAAGCAATGGGTGGAAACTAAACAAGGAGAGAAGCAACTTAGAACTAAGGAGAAATTTCCTGACAGTGAGAACAATTAACCAGTGGAACAACTTGCCTCCAGAAGTTGTGGGTGCTCCAACACTGGAAGTTTTTAAGAAGATGCTGGATAACCATTTGTCTGAGTTTCTACTCATATACCCAGTCAGTGCAAGAATCCAAGTTAAAATATTCCCTACAAAAAGCAATAGCACTTAGACTTACTGTATATACCGCTTCACAGTGCTTTACAGCCCCTTCTAAGTGGTCTACAGAGTCAGCATATGGCCCCCAACAATCTGGCTTCTCATTTTACCGACCGATTTACTGTTCCAAACATCGGAACACTGCTATCATATCACCCCTAGTCCTTCTTTTCTTTAGACTAACCATACCCAATTCATGTAGCCCTTTTCCGTGTGTTTTTGTCTCCTGTCCCCTAATCATCTTCGTTGCTCTTTTATGCACTCTTTCCAGAGTCTCAACATCTTTTTTTTAATAATATGGTGACCAAAACCGGTTCAGTGGAGGTTCTAGGTTAAGAAATCCAAGGACATCTAAGAGACGATTGGGCTAGTTTCACCGGAGAAACACGAGATATAAATATGGTAAAGAAATCGAAAATGGATAAACGATTCTTGGTCTTCACCAAAATTTATTGTTAGCTACTTTTAGAAACAGGATGCCGGATAGGATGTCCCCTCTACCAGAGCAGATCCATCAAGGGCAGTTTTCAAGTTCCTATTGCTCAGGGATGTTAGGAGTGGAACCTCCATGTTCAGAGATTATATAGCTGTAATGCTGATTGCTGATGCCCAAAGGAAACCTTTGTCTTCCTGTCCTGGATGTGTTTTTCCTGGAGGCATCTGGCTCCCATTCTGGGAAAGAGGATGTTGGCTTCCATGGACAGCTGTTTTGTGTCTTGAGACTCGGAAGAGCTGCTGGCCTTCTGCCCATCAGGCTGGGCTGACACCGAGTTGCCTTGCCATTCCAACTCAAGCCTAGGATCCCAAGAACCAAGATCCCTAGACCCAGCCAGCCAGGATGTTCTTGTCATGTTTTCTTCCTCCCCCTTTTCCCTTTCGTCTTCTGGACGCGTTCAATTCAGCGTGGAAGCCACGTATTTATGTTTTCTTCTCAGCCCATCTCTAAATTGTTTACTTGTGCAATATAAACCTTTTATGGGGAACGGGGAGCCATTGTACAACGAATGAATCATTGTTGGCGCTGTCCTCATCTGTCTTCTCCGGGCAGGAAAATGACAAAGGAAATGGTTAATAGGCATCTGATAAGAGATAACTTCCTTGCACCTGTTAGAGCCACCCTGGCTTCTATTTCATTGTTTGGACTGATTTAACCCCACCCCGATATGTGTGTGTGTGTGTGTGTGTGTGTGTGTGTGTGTGTGTGTGTGTGTGTGTGTGTGTGTGTGTGTGTGTGTTATTTGATGGGATTGTCAAGCTGGATTCAGGATCGGTTTCAGGGCCAACAGACTGGCCCATCGTTTCTCAACCTTAGTAACTTTAAGATGTGTGGACTTCCACTCCCAGGATTCCCCAGGCAGCTATGCAGGATTTTGGGAGTTGAAGTCCATTCATCTTAAAGGTGGTTGAGAAAACGCTGAACTGGTCCTTCTATGACCCAAAGCAGTTGTAAAGATGGGAAGAGCCAATTTAGAGTTTTGTGTCTAAATTCCCCTAATGAACAGTGACCATGGGAACAATTAACAGTGGGACAACTTGCCTTCTGAAGTTGTGGGTGCTCCATCACTGGAGGCTTTTAAGAAGAGACCGATCTCTTTCAACTGTTTAGATTTAGATTTATTATTAGAGTTGGAAGGGACCTTGTAGGTCATCTAGTCCAACCCCCTGCTCAAGCAGGAGTTCCTACACCATTTGAGACAGATGGCAGTCCAGTCTCCCCTTGAAGGTCGCAAGTGTTGGGGCTCTCACAACCTCCGCTGGCAAGCTGTTCCACTGGTTGATCGCTCTCACCGTCAGAAAGTTTCTCCTAGCTTCCAGGTTGAATCTCTCCTTGGTCAGCTTCCATCTGTTATTCCTTGTTTGGCTTTCTGGTGCCATAGAGAACAGTCTGACCCCCCTCCTCTCTGTGGCATCCCCTCAAGTATTGGAAGACTGCTATCATGTCACCCCTGGTCCTTCTCTTCGCCAGACTGGCCAAGCTCAGTTCCTGCAACCACTCTTTGTATGTTTTATTTTCCAGACCCTTTATCATCCTGGTTGCTCTCCTCTGCACTTTCTCTAGGGTTTCAATGTCTTTTTTGTAGTGTGGTGACCAAACCTGGATGCAGTACTCTAGGTGTGGTCTGACCAAGGCTTTATAGAGTGGTACTAGTACCTCTCTGGTCCTTGATTGTATCCCTCTATTTATGAAGCTCAGGACTGCATTGGCCTTTTTGGCTGCTGCTGCACACTGCTGGCTCATATTTAGTTGGCTGTCTACCAGGACTCCAAGATCCCTCTCACAATCGCTGCTATTGAGTGTGGTTTCACCCAGTTTGTATGTGTATTTTTGATTCTTCTTACCGAGGTGTAGAATTTTACTTTTTTCCGTGTTAGATTTCATTTTATTGGTTTGGGCCCAGTGTTCGAGTCTGTCAAGGTCCCTCTGGATTTTGAGTCTGTCCTCTGGGGTGTTTGCTACTCCTGCCAGCTTGGTATCGTCTGCAAATTTGGTTAGTTCTCCTGCTATTCCCTCATCTAGGTTGATATCTATGTTGTTTTCCAGATTTGCTGGTATAGTTTGGTAAAACTTTTTACCAGAAAGGCTAAACGTACCTAGCTCTCTCTCTCTCTCAACAATTCATCATACGATTTAGCCTCCAGATCCTTTATCATCTTTGTTGCTCTTCTCCACGCTCTTTCTAGGATCTTTACGAAGATAGTTTTCTCTGTCTCTGTTTCCATCTTCGGTGTCTCTACAGCTGTTGTTATAAGATCTCTCCCCCCCCCCCCCTCTTCTAACAAGCTTAAGTTCCTTTTGGAAATGTTGTCTTTCTTGGCTTTAGCTTCCCTTCTTCGCTTGGCAATTTTCACGGTTTGTTCTGATATCCGTTTTCTTCTGTTCTTTCATCTCCGGCAGTCTTTTTTTTTCTTTTCTTTTCTTTTCTTTTCACATTCCTCTTGAACAACTTTGATTCCTCTCCATAGTTTCTCTGGTTTTCCACCCATGAAGTTCAGGACTTCAAAGTGATTCCTGATGTTCTTTTCTGAAATGATGATTATAAGGTCAAGATCATGTTGTGAAACTCTGGTTGGCTTTCTTCTCCTCCTTCTCCTTTAGCTTAATTTGGAAATTGCACACGAACAATTTGTGATTTGTTCCACACTCAAGTCCCTGGCTGTGTCTTTACTGTTCACTGAATTGTTCCATCTCCTCTTACACATAATACAGGCGGTCGGATAGCTGTTTTCACTCCCATCTCCTTGATGTGCGTGTACATGAACATTATTTTCATTACTGGAAGACTTTAAGCAATGAATAAACCGTTGGATTGGCTGAGATTCTTCAGACCTTCTCCCAAAGGCGCTTTTTCAAAAGGCAACCGGTCTTCGTTTTTCCTTGGAGAAGTTTTGCTTCTCATCCAAGAAGCTTCCTTCAGTTCTTTGGTGGGGTAAAAGCACCTTTGAGACAACCATGACCTGGATGACTTGAGAATCTCCGTCGACACTACAATCTTCTCCTGTTTCCCTACATTTTTCTAGGCTTTATAATCAGTGGTGTTTTCCGACTTTGGCATTCCAGTCTCCGATGGAAGGCCAAACGGGAAATTCTTGCATGCTCTTTGATGAACTTGATCATAAAACTTGTCTACTTCCATGCCTTCCTCCTTGAGTCTAAGTTGGAGCCCAGACCTGCACAATTGTCATATTAAAGGGTTGTCTGCAAAGTTGAATTCATACGATTTAGTCATTGATTGCATTGCAGCCGATGCTACTGTTCTCGGCATATCTTTCCTCACTCTAAAAACGATGCTGCGTTTTTGTTTTTTTCATGCCCTGAGCAGTAAATCTGATCTCCTGACTGAAAATGTCCAAATGCAGTCCATTTAAATTCACCGATGGGTAAGAGGTGAACGTGCAGTGGATTCGTTCGAGGGTACCTGTATAGTTCTCCTGGTGGGCTTTATCCTTCTCAAGAACGCCTTCTCCCTCCGCCCCTACCACGATGAGGCAGCAAAGAAGGACTAAATGATAATTCTCAAGTAATGAAATTGACCAGATTTTATCCAGGTCCAGATTAAGGATCTCCCTGTTTGTTTGTCTTTCCCCATTTTAAACAGGCATCTGCAGCAAGACAGATTATCGGTCTGTCTGTCTGTCTGTCCATCCATCCACCCAACATCCAACCATCCACCCACTAACAATGTCTGTCTATATCAACTACATCCATCCATCCAGATTTGTCTCTGCCTGACCCATCTATCTGCCTGCCTTGCCTGTCTGTCTATCTCTATCCATCTTCTCTGTCTGTCTGTCTGTCTGTCTGTCTATTTATTTCTATCTATCCATCTTCTATCATCTATTTATCTTTCTATCTATTGCCTGCCTGCCTGCCTGCCTGCCTGCCTGCCTGCCTATCTATATAGCATAGCACTTTTCTTATTTACCGCTTCATAGTGCTTTACAGCCCTCTCTAAGCGGTTTACAGAGTTCAGCATATTGCCCCCAACAATCTGGGTCCCTCATTTTACCCACCTCGGAAGGATGGAAGGCTGAGTCAACCTTGAGCCTAGTGAGATTTGAACAGCTGAACTGTTGAACTAGCAGTCAGCCTGCAATGGCTGCATTTAACCACTGCACCACTTCAGCTCCCTATCTATCTATCTATCTATCTATCTATCTATCTATCTATCTATCTATCTATCTATCTATCTATCTATCTATCTATCTATCATCTGCCTGCCTGCCTGCCTGCCTGCCTGCCTGCCTGCCTGCCTGCCTGCCTGCCTGCTGCCTGCCTGCCTGCCTGCCTGCCTGCCTGCCTGCCTGCCTGCCTGCCTGCCTGCCTGCCTGCCTGCCTGCCTGCCTGCCTGCCTGCCTGCCTGCCTATCTATCTATCTATCTATCTATCTATCTATCTATCTATCTATCTATCTATCTATCTATCTATCATCTGCCTGCCTGCCTGCCTGCCTGCCTGCCTGCCTGCCTGCCTGCCTGCCTGCCTGCCTGCCTGCCTGCCTGCCTGCCTGCCTGCCTGCCTGCCTGCCTGCCTGCCTGCCTGCCTGCCTGCCTGCCTGCCTGCCTGCCTGCCTGCCTGCCTGCCTGCCTGCCTGCCTGCCTGCCTGCCTGCCTGCCTGCCTGCCTGCCTGCCTGCCTGCCTGCCTGCCTGCCTGCCTGCCTGCCTGCCTGCCTGCCTGCCTGCCTGCCTGCCTGCCTGCCTGCCTGCCTGCCTGCCTGCCTGCCTGCCTGCCTGCCTGCCTGCCTGCCTGCCTGCCTGCCTGCCTGCCTGCCTGCCTGCCTGCCTGCCTGCCTGCCTGCCTGCCTGCCTGCCTGTCTGTCTATCTATCATTGCCTGCCTGCCTGCCTGTGTATTTGTCATCATCCATCCACCCACCCACCCACCCCACCCACCCACTGACTCCCCCCCCTCCCTCCCTCCCCCTCTCTCTCATCATCACAACATCTGAGATATCACCATCACATTATGTCCTGTAGCTATCCTGCTTGTGGGATCCTCTGGCGCCGATGCACAAGTTCTTTGAATTTTCACTATGTGTTTTTTCAGTTTGTCAGTAGGTGGATCATGCTAAAAAAAAAAAAGACCGTCGTTTGTCTACAGGTTCTCTAGTGAATTTTCACCCTCGTCAATAATGCACTGCTTTATTTAGGGACGTAAGTGCCACGGAGGACTTTTTCTGAAACTAAAAAAAAAAAAAGGCCAGGGATTTTGTTGTTTTTTTAACATGCTTTGCAAGTTAAGTATTTTTATTTTTACTGGAACGGAAACAGCGAGTTTAATCTTCAGCCGTACTGCGGAATAATTCTTTGGAATCATTTCATCAAATTTCCCGTGAAGCGAGGAGGAATCTTTTTCTCACCTGTCTGCCCCAAAGGTGATTTTTCTTCCAAAAGGCAACTGGACTTTCTTAGGGGCTTTCTTAGAAGCTTTGGATGAGGCTTGTGTGATGTGTAAGAGAAAAAAAAAGAGAGAGAGAGAGAAAATGAGGACAAAACCCAGAAGTTTGATAAACATACAAATCTCAGCAGGCCTGCAGTCTCTCTCTCTCTCTCTCTCTCTCTCTCTCTCTCTCTCTCTCTCTCTTTCTCTCTCTCTCTCTCTCTCTCTCTCTCTCTCTCTCTCTCTCTCTCTCTCTCTCTCTCTCTTCTCTCTCCTCTCTCTCTTTTCTCTCTCTTCTCTCTCTTTTCTCTCTCTTTTCTCTCTCTCTCTCTCTCTTCTCTCTCTCTCTCTCTCTCTCTCTCTCTCTCTCTCTCTCTCTTCTCTCTCTCTCTCTCTCTCTCTCTCTCTCTGTGTGTGTGTCACTCCGCCCAAATTCCATCCTATTCTCGCACGATTCCTATGGGAAAGCAGGCTTAAAAAGTCAGAACAGCTTCTGTTCCCTGCGAAAAAAACAGATCGGCTTCCTTTAAGTAACATTCATTCACAGAATCCCTTTTTGGAGCTTAGCAGAGGCAAATCCTTATTGCAAAAAAAAAAAAAAAAAAAGGCAAAAAGAAAGAAGAAAGAATGAGAGCAATAGCAGAAATACCAGGAAATTAGCTCCCACCCTCCGTTGCATTGAATATCCAAACCGGTAAACAAGGGTGACTTGGGTGAACAAAGAGTTCTGCTCTCCGGTTTTTTGTCATTGGCTGCCCTGCATTGTTCACCGAACGTTTGAGAATATCATTTGGTTTTGTCTCCTTTGACAGTGGTTTTAGTCCAGTTTTGAGCTGAAACCCTCCCCCCCTCTCCCACACCCCCCAAAAATTCCTCCTACTTTTAGCAGTTGTGTTCCCTACCTTCCCAACTGGTCTATTAAAAACTCCTTTGAGCTTTAGACCTGTCAAGAGTGTGGAGTGCAGTCCAAACGTCACTTACCAAATATTTCTGTGATGGATAATTATGTCTATCATTGCAGTAGCACCTTATCACGCATGCAGCGCCATATGCGTGCTGAAGCAGTCCTGAGCCTCCAAGAAGTTTTTAATGCCATAAGGGGAATGTAAAACCATAGGGACCTTGGAGGTCTTCTAGCCCAACCCTCTGTTGGACTAGAAGAAGGAGACCCTATGCCATTTCAGACAAGGAGACCCTGTATCACTTCAGACAAATGGTTGTCCGATCTCTTCTTAAATCCTCCAGCGCTGAGCACCCACAACTTCTGGAGGGAAGGCGGTTCCACTGGTTAATTGTTCTCATGGTCAGGGAATTTCTCCTTATTTCTAGGTTGCTTCTCTCCTGGTTAGTTTCCATCCGTTGCTTCTTGTCCTGCCCTTCAGGTGCTTTGGAGAATAGGATCACCCCTTCTCTTCTTTGTGGCAGCCCCTCAAATTTTGAAGACTGCTATCATGTCATCCCTAGTCCTTCTTTTCATTAAGACTAGACATATCCAGTTATCTCAATTCTTCATCGTGCATTTAGCCTCCACATCCCTTATTATTTTTGCTGCTCTTCTCTCTACTCCTTTCTAGGGTCTCAACCATCTTTTGTTGTATCTGATGACCAGAACTGAAAATATAAAGTAGTCATGGACTTAGGACTCACTCTCTTCTGGTCCACATGTTACCTTGCGTTAACATGTGGACCAGATGTTCTCTAATGCGCCCATCATCATTCTTGAAGGACTACCTCAACAACAACTGAGCCCAAAATTTCTATTGTACAGGTAGATTTGGACTACAAAACGTCAAAAAAGAATAAAACACAAAGGGAAAAAATACCAAAATCTTTTTTTTTACTATGGTGGATGAATTGAACATATTTGATGCATGGAGACAGAAATTTCCAAGAGAAAAACAATATACTTTTATTCTTCTAGACACATGTCAAGGTCAAGGATAGATATGTTGTGGATGTCTTTGGAAATGTTAACTAATATACAACATATAAATATTGAAACTAGCTAAGCAATTTTAGAGGGCTGGCAATGACTTATATGGCTAAAAGAAATAAACAAAGATGAGAAATAAAAAAAATAGAAGAGGGAATAAAAGATTTAGAGAAGAAACTCAAAGAGATGTACAAAACAAAAAAATTAAAATAATGATGGACCTGAAAAAACATAAATTAAATATGATAGAAAATGGAAGATGTAGCAAGAAAGTTTAAAATTTCCCCCATCATCATTCTTGAAGGTCTACCTCAACAACAACGGAACCCAAAATTTCCGTGCTAAGCAAAACAGTTAAATGAGTCTCCCCCCCATTTTTACGACCTTTCTCCCCACAGTCGTTAAATGAATTGCTGCGGTTGTTAGTCCCATGGTGATTGAGTGACTCTGGATTTCCCCATTGACTTTGCTTATCAGAAGGTGGCAAAAGGTGGATCACATGACCCCAGGACACTGCAACCGTATAAATCCATGCCAGTTGCCAAGTGTTCGAATTTTGATCACGTGACCATGGGGGATGCAGCAATGGCCGTAAGTGTGAAAAAAAAGGTCATAAGTCACTTTCCCCAGTGCCGGTGTACCTTCAAACAGCACTAAATGAATTAAGTTGGGGACTACTTGTATATTTTTAGAAAGCTGCTCTTTGTGGTCCCTGAGATTTCCCTCTGAGAACTCCAGATGGGTTAGGGTTCATTCATTCAGTTCAGCTGTTCAAATCTCACCGGCTCAAGGTTGACTCAGCCTTCCATCCTTCCGAGGTGGGTAAAATGAGGACCAGATTGTTGGGGGCAATATGCTGACTCTGTAAACCGCTTAGAGAGGGCTGTAAAGCACCATGAAGCGTATATAAATCTAGTGCTATTGCTATTCATAAGACCATTCCTGATTTTAGCAGGAACACTTATATCTCAGTGATTTAAACCTTAACCCTTTGTAATCCTGATGTCAGCGTGGGTGCAGAAAAGTGAGAGGTGGATGACCTGTTGCCACTAAAGGCACAACACTAGAAACTTGGGAGATTTTTCAGCGGTGCTTTTTCATCCATTTCATCAGCAAATAATCAGAAATAAGTCTCAGAGGGCGCTTGTGGGATCCAGGCACTTCAGTTTTGGTGCCTCAAGGTCACGCTTGATTGAGAGGCCAGAGGTGTGGGGATTCTGGGAGTTGCAGTTCCCTACATATCTGGAGGAGATCCGTCTAAAGAAGAATTCCATTTGAAGTCAGCAGAATTGCCTTCCTTACCCAACCCTGGGTCTTTTACCTGAGTTCCTTCAAGGTAACGTTGGCGTGATGCGTTGAGTGTCCTCTAGAGGGTGATATTTCCCAGCTTTGCCCCTAGCGCTGAGGAGAAGTCCTTGTCTCCACCCGTTAGGCTGACAGTCGATTTACGATGTACGAGGTAGCAATATTGTTTTATCTTGCCATTGGGTGATCCGGGAAGGCTGCTTGTTGACTTCTTGTTTGAAATGTTCTCGGAGCAATTGTTTACTCGTCCGCCTTGGAAAGAATTCGCCTCGGATACCTTCTCCTTTTTTCAGATTGCAAGTGACATCTTAAAAACGATTTGCAGTTGTCCAGTAGCATTTCCAATTAGCAAAGCTGGGTGACTTCTTTTTCACAAAGAGCCAATAATCCACCTTACAGGAGAATGGAGTGCTGGAGTTACTCGGGCCATTCTGAGCTGCAAAGGATTAGGCTAATATTCTTTTACACCATGTCTGACTCCTTTCCACCCTTACACACATGTCCTGAGCAGGGGTGGGTTCTAACTTGACTCGCGGCCGGTTCGCTTCCTCCCGCGCCGCGTGGCCCGCGCCTCGTGTGCAGTGCCGAAAATTTTTAAACCCCCCCCCCAAAAGCCAAAACAAGATGGCGATGCATGCGCAGTGCTGGAAACTCAGCTTCTGCACATGCTCAGAAGAAGAAAAACCTGGGGAAAAATTCCCCCCAATTTTTTTTTCCCAAAAAAAAATTTCAAAAAAATTCCCAAAAAAGATGGCGGCGTCCATGGACCGGCACCGACTGAACCGGTTCCGTGACATCACCGTGATGTCAACCAGCGGGTTGCTTCTTGTCCTGCCTTCTGGTGTCTTAGAGAAGAAGTCAATCGCCTCTTATTTGTGACAGCCCTTTAAGAAGACACGTACAGGTCTACCCTAATCCTTCTCTTTGCTAGGCTAGAACAGTGATGGCGAACCTTTTTTTGCTCGTGTGCCAAAAGGGTGAGTGTGCGCACGGATAGCAACGTGTGCGCGTGCCCCACACCCATAATGCAATGCCCTCCTCCCCCCCTCGCATGAGTGCACAACCCCCCTGTGCTCACCCTGCATGTGGGCAGACCTCACTGAAGCCTCCGGACTCCCGTTGGGCTGATTTTCGCCCTCCCCAGGCTTCAGGAAAGCCTCTGGAATCTGTTGATGGCGAAAAATGGGCCCAACGGGCCTATCGGAAGTTCAGAAACGGTAGGCCCATAGGGTCCGTTTTTTGCCATCCACAGGCTCCGGAGGCTTTCCTGAAGCCTGGGGCGGGTGAAAACGACCTCCCCCCGCCCTCCGGAAGGCCGAAAATCAGCTGGCGCGCTGGAGCTGACATAGGACAACGCCTCGCGTGCCCTCAGATATGGCTCCGCATGCCACCTGTGGCACGCGTGCCATAGGTTCGCCATCACGGAGCTAGAAGTACCTAGCTCCCTCAACAGTTCATCATAGAACTGAAATTAGAGGGAGGGAATGTCAGAAACATGGATCCGTTGCATGGAAGAAAGTCATGTTTTCATGTTGTATAGAGGAAATCCTTTGTGCCAAGGAAAGATTGAAAATGCGTCCCACATCATCGGTTCTTCCGTGCTGAAATCTGAATTCTGCCCTCTAATTTAGTCTTTCCCAATTATTGGATTATGGACCTTAGAGGGGCACATACATAAAGAATACCCTGTTGGCCGAAGGCTAAGATAATCTTAAAATGTTAGTTCTCTGCCCACGGGATTTAAGTGTTGCAGCTGGTAGAATAAATTACCTCTGCCAAGCAAGACACGAGATGACACGAGTTTATTCTACCCAACTCTTTCCGTTTGCAAGCTCCAAGCTCTTTAAACATCCAACTTAATTACATCTTCCTTCACAGGCAAACTCTAGAAGGAACAAGAGGCTAACACATGGGGAGTGATAGAAATACTGGCTCCATAAATAAGCAGCAGCATCTCTCCAATTTTAGCTGGTCTTGAGAAAAGCTAAGTGGAATCACATTGGTTGTTCTTCAGTGGCTAAGTCATGTCCGACTCTTCGCAACCCCATGGACCAGAAGTCTCCAACCTTGGCAACTTTAAGCCTGGTGGACTTCAACTCCCAGAATTCCCCAGCCAGCAAAGCAAAGCTGGCTGGGGAATTTTGGGAGTTGAAGTCCACCAGGCTTAAAGTTGCCAAGGTTGGAGACCCCTGGTCCATGGACCATAGCACGCTAGGCCTCTATTGTCTCCTGGAGTTGGTCAAATTCATGTTAATTTAGTCATTCCACTAGTTAATTGTTCTCACTCTCAGGAAATTTCTCCTTAGTTCTGGGTTGCTTCTCTCCTTGATTAGTTTCCCCATAAAAGGGATCGACATTAACCTTGAGGATGGGATTGAATTCTGGGGTCAATCAGGAATCATAGACTCAAAGGGCTGGAAGGGACCTTGGAGGTCTTCTAGTCCAACCCACTGCTCAAGTAGGAGATCCTATACCATTCCAGACAAATGGTTGTCCAATGTCTTCTTAAAAACTTCCTGTGTTGGAGCATTCACAATTTCTGGAGGCAAATCATTCCATTGGTTAATTGTTCTAACTGTCAGGAAATTTCTCCTTAATTCCAGGTTGCTTCTCCCCTCGATTAGTTGCTTCTTGTCCTGCCTTCTGGTGCTTTGGAGAATAGATTGAACCCCCTCTTCTTTGGCGCAACCCCTTAGATATTGGAAGACTGCTGTCATGTAACCCTAGTAGTTTTGACTAAACTAGACATGTTCTAACTATCAGGAAATTTCTCCTTAGTTCTAGGTTGGATTCCTCTTGAATGACCTTCCACCAGTTAGTTCTTGTTCTGCCTTCAGGTGCTTTGGAGAATAGGTTGGTCCCTTCGTAGGTTGGTCCTCAAAAGCTCAGAGGCGTACATCCCCCTGCCTTCATGTCAACTATCCATAGCCCAGTTTGGGCTCATGCTAAAACATGCAGTGGAGCAATGGATAACTCTGGAGGTGGGTGGGCAAATGGAAGGCTGGTGGCATTCCTCCTTACTCCTTTTTCAATCATTTGGTGGGTTTGTGCATTTGGATTCCTACCAGCAGAGTCACAGGGATGGGGTGAGGTGGGAAATTTGCTGAAACTTAGAGCAATTAATCCATGGAACAACTTGCCTCCAGAAGTTGTTGGTGCTCCATCACTGGAGGTTTTAAAGAAGAGATTGGACAGCCACTTGTCTGAAATGTCATAGGGTCTCCTGTTTGAGCAGGGGGCTGGACTAGAAGACCTCCAAGGTCCCTTCCGGCTCTGTTCTTCCTTCGTTCTAGTCTGATCTGGTTCTGTTTTCAGAAGGTTTTCCTGCTGTTGAAAAAGTTACCAAGAGGATTTATCATGGTTATGTTTTAGACCCGGGCTAGTAAAAGAATTCAGATAAATTAAATAATTTTGGTCTCCATGGAAAGAAACTTAACAATTCCTTTCCTTTTTTTTTTGGCCCGGTGGTAGTTAAAAACTTTGATCCCTATTGATGAAAAGGGGGGAAATGACTAGCTTCAACCCCAGAATGTAATTAAGAGGCTTTCCAAGGCATAGACCACAATAACAAATCCCTCTTCAAATGAAGCCATTGGTTTTTCTTTGGTGCCGAGAGAGGCTAGCAAGCTGTGTGTGTGTGTGTGTGTGTGTGTGTGTGTGTGTGTGTGTGTGTGTGTGTGTGTGTGTGTGTGTGTGTGTGTGTGTTTGCGTTGTGTGGTTTTTCGGAGCTCTCTAAATGGGTCTCCTTTTCCCATCTGAAGGAAATGAATCTTTGACACTTCTCATGACCTGACTCAAGCTTTCTGATCCGGAGCCAAAAAATATCCTTAAGTGTAAAAGCAAAAACGGCTGGGAGACCAGTGGAAAGAGACGGCCTTCGGCACCTCGGCACTCAGGGTGAACTATGAAAATAGATTTCCTTCTCCCGTTTTTTCCCCCAATACTTAATCCAGCCATCATTCTATTCACATAATCTCTGCCCTTCCTGGTAATATCCCTACTTATGATCTCTTGCTTGGCTGGGGCCATTTTCTCTCCAAGGAAAATACAGCAATTTGGTATAGAGGTGGATTGGGTAGAATCCGAGACTTTGCCGATAACGGCATTCGCGTGGCAGACTTTAAAAAGGGATCCTCCTCCGTTGCTTTGAAAAATGAAGGACCTGCCTGGGAATGGGGGCTGATAGGAGACGAAGTCTAAGACACCTAGAGAAGATGGCCTGTCTTTGGGGTCCTTGGTGATCTCTGAGCTTGGTTATTTTCTTGCAGACATTTCACTACCCAACTAGGTAACATCATCAGTGCTACAAGGAAGTGAGGTTTGGAGGGAGGAGGAGGAGGGTGACGACAACAACTGTGCGGTCCTTGGTGGTCTCTGAGCTTGGTTATTTTCTTGCGGACCTTTCATTACCCAACTAGGTAACATCATCAGTGTTAGAAGGGAGTGGGGTTTGGAGGGAGGAGGAGCAGGAGGACTGTGGGGTCCTTGGTGTTCTCTGAGCTTGGTTATTTTCTTGCAGACATTTCATTACCCAAGTAGGTAACATCATCAGTGGTAGAAGGCAATGGGGTTTGGAGGGAGGAAGAGGAGGAGGAGGAAGTGGAGGAGGAGGAGGACTGTGGGGTACTTGGTGCTCTCTGAGCTTGGTTATTGTCTTGCAAACATTTCATTACCCAACTAGATAACATCATCAGTGCTACAAGGGAGTAGGGTTTGTTCTGTGTTTATATACCAGTGGCTTGCCTTGGTGGAAGTGGTCCAGTCAAAAAGCTGAAAGACCACAATACCTCCAGACCGGCAATCAAAACCAAGATAAGCAGAGATTAATACCAAGATAAACACTAGACCAACAGTCAAGCAGTAAACAATACCCCAATCAAGGAACTACCAACTCAGAAAAAAAAACACTAACATTAAACAACAGTCTAATCAAGGAACGATCAAGAACACTCCCACCAACACTTAGCCCTTAGCCCTTAGACTTATATACCGCTTCACAGTGCTTTACAGCCCTCTCTAAGCAGTTTTAGAGAGTCAGCCTCTTGCCCCCAACAATCTGGGTCCTCATTTTATCCACCTCGGAAGGATGGAAGGCTGAATCAACACTGACAGGCCAAGCCACTTGTATATAAACAGACAGCAAGGTCCACTCCCTACTAGCCCTGATGGTGTTACCTAGTTGGGTAATGAAACGTCCGCAATAAAACAACCAAGCTCAGAGAGCACCAAAGACTCAACAGTTCAGCCCTGAACTACAAATATTTCCTTCCATTGCCTATCTCTACTATAGCAGTTTGTTTGTTTTATTCATCAGATTTTTGTAGCCACCCATTTCACAAAATGTCCCTCTGGTTGGCACACAATAAAAAAAAATAATGATAAAAATTTAAAATTAATTTTGCAATTTAAAAAAGGCAAGGAGAGAGTGACAGATATTAACTACAGTGGAGCCACCTGAACAATTGACCTACCCCCTTGGGGCTCCGAAGCCTGATGATTTAGCCAAATATTGAGGGGTTTGCAAAAAAATTAAGAAGGATGGAGGCAAAGCTGGCTGAGGAACTCTGGGAGTTGAAGTCCACAAGTCTTAAAGTTGCCAAGGTTGGAGACCCCTGTAAATCTGGAGGCAAGCTGTTCCAGAGATTAATTGTTCTCACTGTCAGGACATGTATCCTTAATTCCAGGTTGGGTCTCTCTCTTTAATGATCTTCCTCCCGTCACGTCTTGTCCTGCCCTCAGGTGCTTTGGAGAATACGTTGACCCCCCCTCTCCTCTGTGACTGCCCCTCAAGTTCTGTACAGCTCGATCTCATTTGTCTTGGCTCATAACAGTGAGGTAACCACTGAGATGGATAACTTCTGCCTGGCCCTCATTTAGCACTGGAAGAAGTGGATTTCCTTGTCACCTAGAAATTAGACATTCAGAAATTAGAAATTCTTAGAAATTCAGTAGGAAGTTAAATGAGCTAATTAATACGCAGCACCACAGTCTGACTCCTTTGTTAGGTTGTATTGAGACAAGAATAGAAATAGAAATAGAATAGAATAGGAATAGAATAGAATAGAGATTGATGGAGAGAGAGAGTTGGTGGATGGATGGATGGATGGATGAATAGATAGATAGATACAGTAGATAGATAGATAGATAGATAGATAGATAGATAGATAGATAGATAGATAGATAGATAGATAGATAGATATAGATATAGATAGATGATAGATAGATAGATAGATAGATAGATAGATAGATGATAGATAGATAGATAGATAGATAGATAGATAGATAGATAGATAGATAGATAGATAGATAGATACAGTAGATAGATAGATAGATACAGTAGATAGATAGATAGATACAGTAGATAGATAGATAGATACAGTAGATAGATAGATAGATAGATAGATAGATAGATAGATAGATAGATAGATAGATACAGTAGATAGATAGATACAGTAGATAGATAGATACAGTAGATAGATAGATAGATAGATAGATAGATAGATAGATAGATAGATAGATAGATAGATACAGTAGATAGATAGATACAGTAGATCGATCGATCGATCGATCGATCGATCGATCGATAGATAGATAGATAGATAGATAGATAGATAGATAGATGACAGACATATATAGATACACACACACACATACACACCCCACAGTCCATTTAGAATATATAGTGGGAAAAGGAGAGTTAACAAGGTGATGTTGCAACCATCATGAAAGCTAGTCAAAAGCTCCTTTTTCCCGTGCTGTCGTAACCTCGAACGGTCACTAAACGAACGGATATAAGTCGAGGGCGACCTGTACACCCCATAGGCTGCCTTTTCCAAATGCGAAGGGTCAAGGTAACCTGGGTGAGTGAGGGTTTTTTTTGGCTTTCCGTCTCTCTTCCCATCGCCATCATCTTGTTAGGCCAGCAAGGATTAGACAGAACTACCCATGCGAAGGTAAATGCCCAAGGTGCTGGCCAAAGGCTCTTATGCGGAAAGGTGAGTGAGTCAGAAGATGGAGCATGAAGTTCCTCCTAATCTTGATGTGCTACTGTGAGGATGTACATGTTCTGCGTTCTTGTCAAGTGCGCTGGAGTGTAAAGTGTGTGTTTGTTCCTGATGCGGAACAATTGCTTTCTCCGGCTTTCAGGCTTTCTTGGAAGGCCTCAATTCTCACTCCCTTTCGACAACAAAATCTTAACATCCAGTTAAAGAGGCTGGAGCGATGCCCCTGTAAAGATGGACGCCCATGAATCCTTGGGGGGGGGGCAGTCAACGTGTCTCTTAATACCCTGTTAGCCACGTTGCAACAGTCAAATCATTTTGAAATTATTATCTTCTTTAAAAAATGAAAGACATCTGGAGCCAGATTTCTTTTCAAGGAGTATAATGTAGATCATGGGTGTCCAACTTGGCAACCTGTAAGACTTCAACTCCCAGAATTCCCCAGCCAGTTTGCCAAGCACCTGAATTTTGAGCGCGTCACCATGGGGATGTTGAAATGGGCGTAAATGTGAAAACTGGTCACAAGTCATTTTCTTCAGTGCTGTAGTAGAGTAGGGAATGGAATGGAATGGAATGGAATGGAATGGAATCGAATCGAATCGAATCGAATCGAATCGAATAGAATCGAATAGAATAGAATAGAATAGAATAGAATAGAATAGAATAGAATAGAATAGAATAGAATAGAATAGCAGAATTGGAAGGGACCTTTGAGGTCTTCTAGTCCAACTCCCTGCTTAGGCAGGAAATCCTACACCACTTCAGACAAATGGTTATCCAACATCATCTTAAAAACTTCCAGTGTTGGAGCATTCACAACTTCAGGAGGCAAGTCGTTCCACGGATTAATTGTTCTAACTGTCAGGAAATTTCTCCTTAGTTCTAAGTTGCTTCTCTCCTTGTTTAGTTTCCACCCATTGCTGCTTGTCCTACCCTCAGATGTTTTGGAGAATAATTTCACTCCCTCTTCTTTGTGGCAACCCCTGAGATATTGGAAGACTGCTATCATGTCACCCCTAGTCCTTTTTTTCATTAAACTAGACATACCCAATACTAGCAACTGTTCCAATATCTGAGGGGTTGCCACAAAGAAGAGGGAGTCAAGCTATTCTCCAAAGCATCTGAGGATAGAACAAGAAGCAACGGGTGGAAACTAAACAAGGAGAGAAGTAACTTAGAACTAAGGAGAAATTTCCTGGCAGTGAAAACAATTAACCAGTGGAACAGCTTGCCTCCAGAAGATGTGGGTGCTCCAACACTGGAGGTTTTCAAGAAGAGAT
This sequence comes from Diadophis punctatus similis, assembly GCA_023053685.1. Classification (NCBI taxonomy): domain Eukaryota; kingdom Metazoa; phylum Chordata; class Lepidosauria; order Squamata; family Dipsadidae; genus Diadophis; species Diadophis punctatus. The sequence continues at coordinate 5,847,119 of JALIGW010000001.1, forward strand.
TGGAGAGTCATTTGTCTGGAATGGTACAGGTAGTCTTCGACTTACAACAGTTCGTTTAGTGACCGTTCAAAGTTACAACGGCACTGAAAAAAGTGACTTACGGCTGTTTTTTCACAGTTACAACCTTTACAGCATCCCCATGGATATATGTGATGCAATTCAGATGTTTGGCAACTGATTCATATTTGTGACCGTTGCTGTGTCCCGGGGTCACGCGATCCCCTTTTGCGACCTTCTGACAAGCAAAGTCAATGGGGGGGGAAGCCGGATTCCCTTTAAAAACCGGGTTACTAACCTATCAGCTGCAGTGATTCCCTGAACAGCTGCGGCAAGAAAGGTTGTAAAACGGGGCCAAACTCCCTTAACAAACCTATCACAGTGTTTCCCAACCTTGGCAACTTGAAGATATCTGGACTTCAACTCCCAGAATTCCCCAGCCAGCGAATGCTGGCTGGGGAATTCTGGGAGTTGAAGTCCAGATATCTTCAAGTTGCCAAGGTTGGGAAACACTGACTTAAGAACAGAAATTTGGTAAATATTACATAGATAATGAATAAATATTAAGTATTTATACCTGTACAAAAGTTTTATTACTCAAGTTTTATTTAATATTGAGGAAATGTTGTGATGTTGCAACTGATTGAAATGGGGAGGAAAGACCCTTTTTTCTTTTTTCTTCTTTTTTCTTCTTTTTTCTCTTCTCCTTTTTTTTCTTTTCCCTTTCTCTTTTTTCTTATTTTTATTAGATCATATATAGATTATATAAAGGAAAGATATTTAGTGGGGTAAATTATCAGCCTGAGATACTGAATGGTGTTTGATTAATAATATGCTTGATTTTTTTGATTATGTTTAAAAAGTTTTGAATAATTAGGAGTTAAAGAATCAAAGAAATGTGGAAATTAAGAATTTCTTTTAACTTAATTTAAACTTATTATATTGAATATTATGCCCTGTACTTTCTCTGTGAAGTCCGGGGGGTGGGGGGGGGGTGAGAGGGGGGGAGGGTAAGGGGGTGGGGAGGGGTTTGGGGGAAAGGGGGGGGGAGAAAAGAGAAAAATGTTTGTACTTTGTACTAATAAAACTTTTTGAATAAAAAAAAAAGAACAGAAATTTTGGGCTCAGTGGCGGCCGTAAGTCGAGGATTACCTGTATAGGGCCTCCTGCTTGAGCGGGGGGTGGGGGGGTTGGACTAGAAGACCTCCAAGGCCCCTTCCATCTCTTTTCTGAGATCGCAGGAAGGCAGTGAGCATGGAAATAAATAAATAGAAACAACCTCCAAAATCTGCCCACTCTTAACATCCACGGGGGTTACCTTGGCTCTTCTCAACAAGGAATTGTACGTAGTTGAGTTGCTGGGATGCTTGTAACCCCCAGCCCGTCCTTCTCCATAAATCTTGCTAAAGAGACGGTGAGAATCGTGCTTGGCAAGGAACCAATGTTGGTTTTAGGCCGCTGCCAAAGAGGCCGGGGAGCCGAGCCAATTAACTATCAGCAGCCTTTCCTCTGGAGGGGTGCAACGGGGCAGGCCATTTAACACTGATAGCAATTCCCACCTTGTCTTCCCTGGGAGATTTCCCCCGTCCACGGCCATATATCCTGGCACTTTGCCTCCGTCGGCCCCCAGCACCCCTCCCCACCCCGCCAATATGGTCATTGGCACATATCCTCCCTAGTTAGGTTTCGGTGGTCCCCTCAGAAACCCACTGTGGTCCCCCTAGAAATATTATGTGGCCCCTGGAGCAGGACATTCTCTCCCCCCCACCCCCCCATTGAGCATCGTCGTTCTAAAACACAGGGGTGGGGAATGATGGCCTTTTGACGACTTGTGGACTTCAACGCCCGGAATTCTGGGAGTTGAAGTCCACAAGTCGGAAAGAATCTCTGCCATTGTTACGTTAGCGAGCCGGTTGTTAAGTGAATCCCCCCCCGCAATTGATTTTTGCTTGTCAGAAGGTCGTAAGAGGGGAATCACATGATCCCGGGACGCTGCAACCGTCATAAATGCATGCCGGTTGCCAAGCGTCTGAATTTTGATCACATGACTGCGGGGGGGGGGATGTTGCAAGGGCCATAAGCGTGGGAAACGGTCCTAAGTCAGTTTTTTCAGTGCTCTTGCAACTTCGAACGGTCACTAAGCGAATGGTTGTAAGTTGAGGACTACCCTCATTTGCTCCGAAGGGAGACTTTTCTGTTTCTTCCGAAACGTGGTGGATCGGGTTCCCTCCCCTCCCTTTCCCCGACCCTCGTTTTCCTTCCCTTTCACCCCAGAAAGCAAACTGGGAGAGGAACCTCCTCAACAGGAAGGACGGAAGTGCTGTGGAAAGGACACACACAAAAACCACACGCAGTGCAAGTCTGCCGCCGAGGTCTGGAGGGGTGAAGGCCGATGGCTGCGGAGCCCTTTGGCTGAGTTTGGTGTCCCAGGCAGCAGCTCCGCTCGCTGGCTCCAAGCTCTCTGTCGGCTGTCGGCTGCAGGGTGTGCCTGAACCGCCTGCTTTCGCTCGGGAAGCGCCTTTTGGGGATCCGAGCCTCTTGTTTAAACTCTCCGGCATAGTCATGTTTGCTCTGGTTCCAACTCCCGTAGACTGGGGATGGTCTTAAAACAAAGCTTTCAAATGGTTGGTACCAAAAGAAAGGCCTGGAACTGTTTATTGTCTGTTTGTTTTCACCTTGGGAAAACATTCCTACTTTCCTTCCTTCCTTCCTTCCTTCCTTCCTTCCTTCCTTCCTTCCTTCCTTCCTTCCTTCCTTCCTTCCTCCTTCATTCACTCACTCACTTTCTCCTCCCTCCCTCCCTCCCTCCCTTCCTTCTTCCATTCCTCCCTCCCTCTCTCCCTTCCTCCCCTCCTTCTTCCCTCCCTCCTATTTTCCTCCCTCCCTCCTCTTTTCCTTCCTTCCTTCCTCTCTCCCTCTCTCCCTCCCTCCCACACTTCCTCCTTTCCTCCTTCCTTCCTTCCTCCATTCCTCCCCCCTCTCTCCCTTCCTTCCCTCCTTCTTCCTCCTATTTTCCTTCCTTCCTTCCTTTCTCCCTTCCTCCATCCTCTTTTCCTTCCTTCTTCCTTCCTCCCTCCCACACTTCCTCCCTCCCTCCTTTCCTCCTTCCTTCCTTCCTCCCTCCCTCCCTCCCTTCCCTCCTTCTTCCCTTCCTCCTATTTTCTTTCCTTCCTTTCTCCCTTCCTCCATCCTCTTTTCCTTCCTTCTTCCTCCCTCCCTCCCTCTCTCCCTCCCACACTTCCTCCCTCCCTCCCTCCTTTCCTCTTCCCTTCATTCCTCCATCCCTCCCTTGCTCCCTTCCCTCCTTCCCTCCCTCCTATTTTCCTTCCTCCCTCCCTCTGTCCATCCATCCATCCATCCATCCATCCTCTTTTCCTTCCTTCTTCCTTCCTCCCTCCCTCTCTCCCTCCCTCCCACACTTCCTCCCTCCCTCCTTCCCTCCTTCCTTCCTTTCTTCCTTCCTTCATTCCTCCCTCCCTTCCCTCCTTCTTCCCTTCCTCCTATTTCCCTTCCTCCCTCCCTCCCTCCCTCCCTCCCTCCATCCATCCATCCATCCTCTTTTCCTTCCTTCCTGCCTGCCTGCCTCTTCCCTCCTTCCCTTGTCAAGCAAAATAACTCAACACGTGAACAATGCTTCTTCTTTTTCCTCCCTCCCAGTAAATTCAGCAGCCTAGGTTTCGGTGGTCCCCTCAGAAACTCACCGTGGCCCCCTAGAAATGTTATGTGGCCCCTGGAGCAGGATACCCCCCCCCGCATTGAGAATCTAAAGTAGGGGTGGGGAATTATGGCCTTTTTATGAATTCTGGGAGTTGAAGTCCACAAGTCATGAAGAATCACCGCAGTTGTTAAGTGAGTCACACGGTTGTTAAGTGAATCCGGCTTCCCCATTGACTTAGCTTGTGAGGAGGTCGCAAAAGGGGATCACCTGACCCCGGGACACTGCGACCGTCATAAATACATGCCAGTTGCCAAAGCCTCTCAATTTTGATCAGGTGACCATGGGGAGACTGCAACGGCCATATGTATGAAAAGCAGTCATAAGTCACTTTTTTCAGTGTTGTTGTAACTTTGAGCAGTCGCTAAACATACGGTTGTAAGCCGAAGACTACCTGTATCCATGACAGGAAGGTGGGTTTTAATGCATGCTATTTACAAACAGCAGGTCAAAGGAGACGTGGTGTGTTGGTGGTCTGATCTGCCAGGCCGCTGCTCTCCCGGTCAGGTTCAAAACAAATCTTTGCCCCATTCACGGACATTTTAACAGCCTCTGGAGTATCACAAGGGACTTTGCTTCTTCTAGCCATCAGGTGACATCTCTCCGCTAGCAAAAAGCAAAATCACCCACTGGTGAAACACAGAGACCGTCAACACTTTCTTGGCCTTGTAACTATCAAATGGTTAAGCAAAAAAAACTGCTTGCTCTTTTTTAAAAAAAAATTAAAAATAAGTATTATTTCCGTGATTTGGTCCCGTTTCTACCACTCTGCAGTTTTTCAAGCCACTTAGCTTTCTTCACCTTTGCCTTGTGCCATTAACAATTAAGAAAGTGCACTTTATACATATGTTTTAGTATCGTGTTCTTTCAAAACAAAAAAAACACACACACCAAAAAAAAAAAAAACACCCAACAAGCATGCTACTTCCTTTTCAAGAAAAGAATTCGATAGCCATTTGTCCTGGATGTTGTAAGGACTCCTGCCTTCTGGCAGGGGGTTGGACTAGAAGACCTCCAAGGTCCCCTCCAGCCCTAGGAACACCTGAATTTCATGTATTTTCATCGGTCAGGCGCAAGTAATGACTACTTCAGCTTCAACCGCAACAATACACGAGCACGTAATAGATTCAAACTCAATGTAAAGCGCTCGAAACTCGACTGCAGAAAATACGACTTCAGCAACCGAGTGATCAATGCCTGGAATGCACTACCTGACTCTGTGGTTTCTTCCCCAAACCCCCAAAACTTTAACCTTAGACTGTCTACAGTCGACCTCTCCTCGTTTCTAAGAGGTCTGTAAGGGGGTTGCATAAGCGCACCAGCGTGCCTACCGTCCCTGTCCTATTGCCCTCTTTTATCGTTACTTTTTACTTATGTTTATACAAATTACTACTATCCTATACATGTTTGACAAATAAATAAATAAATAAATAAAATAAATAAATAAGTAACCATACCCAGGCATATAGAGTTTGAACTGACCACTTTATTGTCCTATGCATTTAATACATGAACCTTCCCAGACTCTGGGAAGACTCTTCCCAGGACTCTGGCAGCTTTTGCCTGCAAAAGACTAAATAAAGCTCCAAGGCATTCAAAGGGGTCAGGCCTCGCCCTCTTGTGTGTAGGTAAGAAGTCCAAGCTAATTCCCTACTTGATCCCTCCTCCCAACTGGGATGGTAGGTCTATTGTTTGAGCAGGAGATTGGACTAGAAAACCTCCAAAGTCCCTTCCAACTCTATTACAGATAGTCTTTGACTTACAACTGTTTTTTTAGTGACCGAAGTTATAGCGGCATTGAAACTAGTGACTTACGATTGTGTTTAACACTTACGACCATTGCAGCAATCCCCAGGGTCACATGATTCAAATTCAGACACTTGGCAACCGACTCATATTTATGACAGTTGCAAGGCCCCGGGCTCACGCTTGGCGACATCCAGACGCGCAAAGTCAACAGGAAAGCCAGATTCAGTTCACAACCATGTGACTCACTCAACAACTGCAGTGATTCACTTAAGAACTCTGGCAAGAAGGGTCGTGAAAATGCGGCAAAGCTCGCTTTATCACTGTCTCGCTTAATCGCAGACATGTTGGTGTCAGGGTTCCAAGTAATAGATCAGGGGTCCCCAAACGTGGCAACTTTAAGACTTGTGGACTTCATCTCCCAGAATTCCTCAGCCAGCTTTCTCCCAGCCAGAATTCTGGGAGTTGAAGTCCACAAGTCTTAAAGTTGCCAAGTTTGAAGACCTCTGTAATAGACCCATAGCAAGCAGGTCAGCTTCAGGCAGTTGACAGTTGGGCTCCATTGTTGTCGTAATTGGAGGGGCTACCTGTATTCTGTATATATATGTAAATATGCTGTCCCCACAACATTCCCAAGAAAACCAAACCAGGATGCCCCGTTTTCTGGCTAAGGGGAACTAATGGCCAAGCTGAGTGGAGTCAGTCCAGAAGGTTCTTCGTTGACTAGCAGTGTGGCATCTCCTCACAGGGGACATTACTCAGTAGCTGCGCCATAATATAAGGGTTGGCATGCCAGCAGCCCCAGCCGTTTAAGTACTTATAGGTTGGAACTGGGGCTTGTGGCTGGGAGGATACTTGGCAAGGCTGCCCTTCTTCCGTGCAATGGAAGTAAATGGATTTTCGGTGCCCAGGCTGATGCAAGTTAAGTGACAGCGATTGATTGATTGATTGATTGTAGGGCGTTTTTATTTATTTATATAAGCCTGCACCAAAAGACAGATTTATGGGTAAGAGAAACCCCCCTGTACCAACTGAAAATGGGTGTCACTCTCTGGTTAGAGTTTGAAAAACCACCTCGGGAGGAAAAACGTTGTTGTCCCTGATTCCACTCTTTCCTTCTCTTCCCATTTTTGAAGAAAACCAGCTTTGGGGAATGTGAAATTATATTTTATCTGTCTGTCTGTCTGTCTGTCTGTGTGTGTGTGTAACATTTTTTGCTGATAAATGAAAATAAAGGGATACATGAAAATAAAGGGAGACTATTATAGATTTATTTCGAGCTATTTTGCTCTCGTCAGTTAGCCATACCCGTAGTGGGAATTGAAACTCGACAGAATAAACATATATATATATATATATATATATATATATATATATATATATGTATGTATGTATGTATGTATGTATGTATGTATGTATGTATGTATGTATGTATGTATGTATGTATGTATATATATATATATATATATATATATATATATATATATATATATATATATATATATATATATATATATATATATATATATATAAAATATGTATATAAAATATGTATATTATAAATATACATATATTTATATATATATATACAGGTAGTCCACGACTTACGACCGCAATCGAGCCCAGCATTTCTGCTGTTCAGCGAAACATCTGTTAAGTTAATTTTGCCCCATAGTACGACCTTGCTTGCCACGGTTGTTAAGTGGATCCCTGCACTTGGTAAGTTAGTAAACCGATATTGTTATGTGAATCTGGCTTTTTCCATTGTCGTAAGTTCGCAAAAGTGGACCGCGTGACCTTAGGACACAGCAACGGTCGTAAGTGTGAACCAGCTGCCAAGTGTCTGAATTTTGATCACATGATCATGGGGATGCTACAAAGTCGTAACTGTAAAAAACGGTCATCACTCCCTTTTGTCAAAGCCGTTGTAACTTTGGTCACTAAATGAATTGTTGTAAGTCGAGGACTACCTGTATTTTAATTTTTTTTTAATGAATTCACACAATTTTAAATAGAGTTAAGAATAGAGTAGAGCTGGAAAGGACCTTAGAGGTCTCCTAGTCCAGCCCCCTGCTCAAGCAGGAGAACCTATTCTATTTTAGATTAAGTGGCTGTCTAGTCTCTTCTTAAAAACCTCCAGAGATGGAGCACTTACGATTTCTGGTGGTAAGGTGTTCCACTGGTTAATTCTCCTTATTGTTAGGAAGTTTCTTCTTAATTCCAGATTGCTCCTTTCTTTGATTAGTTTCCAATCATTATTTCTTGTCTTGCCCTCTGGTGCTTTGGAGAATAATTTGACCCCCTGTTCTTTGTGACAGCTCTCATATACTGGAATACTGCTATCATGTCATCCCTAATTCTTCTTTTCTTTAGACTAGCCAGACCCAAAACCTGCAGCCGTTCTTCATAAGTTTTAGTCTCCAGGCCTTTAATAGAATAGAATAGAATAGAATTCTTTATTGGCCAAGTGTGATTGGACACACAAGGAATTTGTCTTTGGTGCATATGCTCTCAGTGTACATAAAAGAAAAGATACATTCGTCAAGAATCATGAGGTACTAACACTTAATGATTGTCATAGGGTACAAATAAGCAGTCAGGAAACAATATTAATATAAATTGTAAGGATACAAGCAACAAGTTACAGTCATACAGTCATAAGTGGGAGGAGATGGGTGATAGGAACAATGAGAAGACTAATAGTAATAGTAGTGCAGACTTAGTAAATAGTTTGACAGTGTTGAGGGAATTATTTGTTTAGCAGAGTGATGGCGTTCGGGGAAAAACTGTTCTTGTGTCTAGTTGTCTTGGTGTGCAGTGCTCTATAGCGACGTTTTGAGGGTAGGAGTTGAAGCAATTTATGTCCAGGATGCGAGGGGTCAGTAAATATTTTCACGGCCCTCTTTTTGACTCGTGCATTATACAGGTCCTCAATGGAAGGCAGGTTGGCAGTAATTGTTTTTTCTGCAGTTCTGATTATTCTCTGAAGTCTGTGTCTGTCTTGTTGGGTTGCAGAACCAAACCAGACAGTTATAGAGGTGCAGATGACAGACTCAATGATTCCTCTGTAGAACTGTATCAGCAGCTCCTTGGGCAGTTTGAGCTTCCTGAGTTGGCGCAGAAAGAACATTCTTTGTTGTGCTTTTTTGATGACGTTTTTGATGTTAGGTGACCATTTTAGGTCTTGAGATATGATAGAACCTAGAAATTTGAAGGTCTCTACTGTTGATACTGTGTTGTCTAGTATTGCAAGAGGTGGTAGGATGGGAGGGTTTCTCCTAAAGTCTACCACCATTTCTACGGTTTTGAGTGTGTTCAGTTCCAGATTGTTCCGGTCGCACCACGAGGCTAGTTGTTCAACCTCCCGTCTGTATGCGGTTTCATCGTTGTCTCGAATGAGGCCAATCACTGTTGTATCATCTGCAAACTTCAGTAGTTTAACAGATGGATCGTTAGAGATGCAGTCATTGGTATATAGAGAGAAGAGAAGAGGTGAAAGCATACTAATCATCTTAGTTGCTCTTCTCTGAACTTTTTCCAAAGTCTCAACACCTTTTTTGTAGGTTGGTGACCAAAATTGGTTGTAGTATTCCAGGTGTGGTCTTACTAGGGTTTTATAAAGCAGCAGTACTAATACTTCACTAGATGCTGTGGCCAAGAAGCTAAAAGAGCTTGCGGTGAGTGAGGGGTTCTTAAAAGTGGAATTGCCAATTAAAAAAAACAAACCAGAATTCAAGAGAAGATGAAATCAAAACATCTAAAATTTACAGCCAGAGAGATTTGATCGTAAAATGTCAGGCTGAAGCAGGAAAAACCAGATGCACAGGTACAAGGGAGGTAGTACCTGGCTTAGGCAGGAGTACCTGCGAGAAGGATCTGGATGTCCTGTTACACCACAAATGAAGTGTGAGCCAGCAAGGTGTGTTGCAGCTGCCAAAACTGCCAGGGCAGTTTTGGATTGCATCAACAGAGACCCAAAGGTGCTTTTTGTCACAACCATGACCTGGATGACCAACAGAGAGATGACATCAGGATCAGGGGAAGTAATACGTAGTTCTGCTCTCTGCTTCAATGGTCAGACCATCTAAGGCGCAAAGGATGTGGCCTGTACATGAAGTCGCATTTCCAAAGATTTCTTGCTCAAGCCTCTACTGTCAGGGTTCCAAGTAATACACCCATTGCAAGCAAAAACTTTGAGGCAGGTAGATTCCTCGAAGGACAGCTTTATTGGAAATATCATATTGGCACATATCTGGTGAAAACCGACTCTGAAGGGTCCCGTGGTTTTCACCTAATTAAAAGTAAAAGATTTTCCTCTTGCGTGCCCACCGATATGGCTCTGCGTGCCACTTGCAGCACGCATGCCACAGGTTTGCCATCACGGGTATAGGGCCTCCTGCCTGACGAGGGGGTTTATTTGTGAGATTTATATACCACCTCACAGTGCAAGCACTCTCTAAACGGTTTACACCAGTAAGCAATGTATATTTATATTGCCCTCCAACAATCTGAGTCCTCATTTTACCTACCTCGGAAGGATGGAAGGCTAAGTCAACCTTGAGCCGGTGAGATTTGAACCGCTGACCTGCGGATCACAGTCAGCTAAAGTGGCCTGCAGTACTGCCTCTAACCGCTGCGCCAGCTCGGGTTGGACTAGAAGATCTCCAAGGTCCCTTCCAGCTCTGTCTTGTCTACTCTACTCTACTCTACTCTACTCTACTCTACTCTACTCTACTCTACTCTACTTTACTCTGCGTACTCTATCCCACTAGCAACTTTCCATGCATACCTGTACCGTGGCCTGTTTCTTACTTGCCTCCTGTCACTGGAGGTTTTTAAGAAGAGTTTGGACTACCTGTATCGGAATTTTTTTTAATAAAAAAAATCAAAACTGAACACGGAATGTCGAATCCCACAGAAAACACTTTCCAGCTTACCAGCTAGCCTTTGGAAATCTCGTTGACTCCTTTGAAATCGCTGCATTTGGGGATTGAGAATAGCAGCCACCTGAATTTTCCAGTAGGCGAAAGCTTTGGGGTTGAGGGCAGGGAAGATAAAACACAACGGATGAATTCCTTGCAAATGGCATTACCAACCAGTAGCTCTTGATAGCTTTTGCACAAGCTTCCCGACTTTGTCAGGACCCCGTAAATCTCCGAAAGTTTATTTTCTTTACAGCATCTGTGTTTTATAATGGCACATTTAATTTGTTTTTGCTTTGTCTGCTGGGATTTCTTTTGTCCGGCGTCTCCCCCTCCCTCCCTCTGCTGTTCGACAAGAAAGAAAAAAAAGGGAGGGGAAAAGCCCTAGATGGAAGCGAACATTTAAGTGATGACTAACTGGGGAATATTTCATCCACAAAGTTAATATGACAGACAGCTATTCCCTGTGCAAGCCGCAAAGGCAATTGTTGACTTTTCCCTCCTCCGTGCCTTTTAATCCTCATCTTAATTCATTTTTCCGATGTGCGTTTTCGAGGCAGAAAAATATCTGGAAAAATAAGGAAGGGAGAATGTTGCGTGGACGATACGGTGATTTAAATTCGCCTTCTCTTCCTCTTTCGAAAAAGCTAAATACACAAAATATCAAGAAGCCAACGGACTTGTCTTTTCATGTTTGGTTGTAAATTGGCTAAAGATTTTATTGTTGCCAACAAATGCATGTTAATCTTAGAATGTGTTTTGAAAAGCCAGTGATTCTGATCTTATTCCAGGGGTCCCCAAACTTGGCAACTTTAAGACTTGTGGACTTCAACTCCCAGAATTCTCCAGCCAGCTATGCTGGCTGGAGAATTCTGGGAGTTGAAGTCCACAAGTCTTAAAGTTGCCAAGTTTGAAGACCTCTGTCTTATTCACTCAGAGCCAGACCTACATTCATTTTATCTTTGGATCTGCAGGACATCCTTGACTTGGGACCGCCATCGAGCCCCCCAAAATTTCTGTTGCTGAGCAAGGCAGTTGTTAAGCAAGTTTCGGGCCCATTTTACGGCCTTTATTCCCCAGCTGTTAAGTGAATCACTGCAGTTGTTAAGTTAGTAAGACGGTCGTTAACTTTGCCTGTCAGGAGGTTGCAAAAGGGGATCACGTGATCCCGGGACACTGCAACCGTCATAAGTACATGCCAGTTATCAGGAGTCTGAATGGAGAAGCAGTTCAGCCCCACCAGTGGCTTTCCACGCACTGCTGTACCATAGCTTGCTCCTCACTTAATTTAATTTAATTTAATTGAACGTTCTTATATGCCACCCCACTCCCATGGGACTTCTTGCCCCCAGAAGTTGTTGTTGCTCCATTGCTGGAGGTTTTGAAGAAGAGATTGTCCAATCTCTTCTTCAAAACCTCCAGCGATGGAGCAACAACAACGTTCTGGGGGCAAGGGAGAAGCACCCTCGTCCTATACCCGAACTGCAGATATTCGCCACTATTGCAAAATAGTGTAAGGTTTCCTGCTTGGGTGGAGGGTTGGACTGGAGGACTTCTGGTCTCCCTTCCAACTCTATGGTTTGGTACTGTTATTCTTTCTACGATCATATGTACATCCACCCCATCAACTCAAAGTCTGGAATAGTATAGGATCTCCTGCCATGGGCAAGGGGTTGGACTAGAAGACCTCAAGGTTGCTTCCAACCCCATTCTTCTATGTTCACACTCTTTCAGTGATTGGATTGCCAGTAGAAGCAGCTGGGCTGGGTGAACTTGGCTTCAGCTCCTCCGTTGCCTGTTTGCTCTCCAGGACTTGGAAATGCGTAGGGGAAATCTTATTCTATCCTAAAGGAAATCCTCACTGCTCCTATCCATCAAGGTCTTTGCACTGGTGTGGTGTAGAAGAAGGAGTGGCAGAATCTGGGGGTGGAGTCAAAAGAGGAATCAGGCTAGAATCTCTACGTAGCCACAAGCAAACGAAGTCCAACTGGAATTCCATTGACTCTTATTTAACTCCTAGCCGGTGCTCTTAATTGAGAATATCCCTGTGCATAAGCTTTTAGCAATGAATCAGTTTAACTGGACCTTCACATGTGGACCCAAACTTTCGTTCCTAACATATGGCCACTAACAACGCAGTGCACCCCGGAGCCGTCACAAGTCCACATTCAGCCCCCAAGTCCGGTGGTATCTAAGAAACTACAGGTAGCCCTTGACTTATGACCACAATTGAGCCCAACATTTAAGTTGTTAAGTGAGACATTTGTTAAGTGATCTTTGCCCCGTTTTACGACCTTCCTTGCCGCAGTCATTAAGTGAATCACGGCAGTTGGCAAGTTCGCAACCCGGTTGTTAAGGGAATCTGGCTTCCCCATTGCCTTTGCTCGTTGGAAGGTCGCGAAAGAGGATCTCGTGACCCCGGGAGACTGCAACGGTCGTAAGTACGAACCAGTGGCCAAGCCTCTGGGTTTTGATGACATGATCCACGGGGGAGGCTGCAAAAGGTTACAGCTGTGAAAAACAGTGAATTTTTATCCGTGCCGTGGTAACCTTGAACGGCCACTAAACGGAGTGTTGTAAGTCGAGGACTACCTGTATACCAGTTTGTGAAAAGGTGCAAACTCTGTAAACTGCTTAGAGAGAGCTGTAAAGCACTATGAAGCGGTATATAAGTCTAAGTGCTATTGCTATTGCTATTGCAAAGGTTCATTTAGCAAAACTGGCCCGAGACCTTGGCCTGTCCTGTGTTAACCTCATCAAAAGGAAAGATGTGTAACCTGGGGGAGTCGGACAAATGGTTAACCAAGGAAACCTTCCTCCTCCGATTTGCTTAAAAGTTTATTGAACTCTGACATCGAAGCCAGAAAACGCATCTCTATGGAACGCTTGTCTCTCTCTCTCTACTCCTGGATGAGAAAGACGGGAGAAGGAAGGAAGGAATCGGGCCAAGTCCATTCTTCGTAGAATGGTTAAGAGAGGAGCTTTTCTGGATCTTTCTAGATGACAAATTGCGCAGCTTCTCATATTTGGAGGGGGAAAAAATAGCAGAGGTGGAGAAGATGCACAAACGCTGGACAGTGAAGCAAAAGTGCTTTTTGCAGGAGGCAACTGGACTTTCTTGTTTTTTTTCTTTTGAAGACGTTTCGCTTCTCATCCAAGAAGCTTCTTCAGCTCTGACAGGATAATGGGAAATGGAAGGATTTATATTCCTTGCAAGACAGCTGGACAATGAAGGATTTCCAGGCCAAGTTCTAGGAGGAATGGAAGAGGACGCAGAAGCTGCTGTGCCTGTAGTCTTGAAACGGGCCTAAAGAGCAAAAAATTCAATCATCCCAACCTTGGCAACTTTAAGATGTGTGGACTTCAACTCCCAGAATTCCCCAGCCAGCCGTAACCTGAAAAAGCATAAAAATCTAAGGCAGGGTTTTCCAACCTTGGTAACTTTAAGACTCGTGGACTTCAACTCCCAGAATCCCCCAGCCAGCCATTGAACCTGAAAAACTTAAGGCAGGGTTTTCCAACCTTAGTAAGACTTGTGGACTTCAACTCCCAGAATCCCCCATCCAGCCATTGAACCTGAAAAACCTAAGGCAGGGTTTTCCAACCTTAGTGAGACTTGTGGACTTCAACTCCCAGAATCCCCCATCCAGCCATTGAACCTGAAAAACCTAAGGCAGGGTTTTCCAACCTTAGTGAGACTTGTGGACTTCAACTCCCAGAATTCCCCATCCAGCCATTGAACCTGAAAAATCTAAGGCAGGGTTTTCCAACCTTGGTAACTTTAAGACTCGTGGACTTCAACTCCCAGAATCCCCCAGCCAGCCATCGAACCTGAAAAAGTTAAGGCAGGGTTTTCCAACCTTAGTAAGACTTGTGGACTTCAACTCCCAGAATTCCCGAGCCAGCCATTTAATCTGGAAAACCTAACGCAAGGTTTTCCAACCTTGATAACTTTAAGACATGTGGACTTCATCTCCTAGAATTCCCCAAGCCAGCCAGGAGTTGAAGTCCACAAATGTCCCTTTGGACTTCCTCCACTAATCCTGACCCACAATGGAGTTAAAAGTGTCCTTTGGCTGATGAATTTCACCCATTCTGCTGCACTTCCTACTTCAGCTCACTTGTTTTAGGCAGCCAACGCTTGATGGAGACCACTACCTTTGAAGGTCATTTATTAACAAGCACCAGTGTTCTCCGTTTGCACAATCGCACCGTGTATCTTAGGTCAATCACTCGCACGGAGTTTTACAAACCTTTGCGAATCACGAAACCGGCTGTTTTGCATGGAAGGCTGAGACCAAGTGTAAGAATCTGTTCTTAAGACAAACTTAAAAACCAGCCATCCCAACCCCCTGGCATGTTTGCACGACGGGTCGAAGCGATAAGAAATGACCATTTTGGAAAAAATAAAACCAACCAAACCAACCAACTCTAACGCTCCCTGCTGCTTTTGAAAACAAAACCACCACTGAAAAGTCAGCAAAAAAAAAAAAAAAAAAAGAACAGAGTGTAAGGCCAAAGTGTACTTTACCGATGGCTCTTAACTGTGACAGTGATTTATGCTGTGTATGTGTGTGTGTGTGTCGAAAGCCTGCGGATGTTTAAAACTACGAAGCGGAAAAAAAAAATCTGAAAACTTCCTTGTCTTCAACGCATAGGAAATACCGATTGTCCTCGATTTATGGCCACAATGGATCACCAAATTTCTGTCGCTGAGCGAGACAGTCATTAAGGGAATTTTGCCCCATTTTACGGCCTTTCTTGCCACAGTGGTTAAGTGGATCATTGCATTGTTCAGTTGGTAACACGGCTGTTAAGTGAATCCGGCTCCCCCATTGAGTTTGCTCTTCAGAAGGTCGCATTAACCTTGGGACGCTGCCACCGTCATGAATGTGAGTCCGTTGCCAAGCGTCTCAATTTTGATCGTGTGACCACAGGGGTGCTGCGACCGGAAGGGATCTTGGAGGCCGTCTAGTCCAACCCCCTGCCCAAAACTGGAATCCTTATTCCATCCTAGACAAATGGTTATCCAATCCTTTCTTGGCATCCTCTAGTGATGGAGCAACTTCTCCATTCCGCTGAGGAATTGTTCTCACTGTCAGAAAATTCCTCCTTACTTCCAGGTTGGATCTCCCTCTGACCAGCCTACACCTATTCCTGCCCTCAGGTGCTTTGGAGAACAGGTCAACCCTCTCTTCCCTGTGACAATCCTTCAAGGATTGGTTGTTTCAGAATAACAGGAAAGGACCGTGAAGGTCTCCTAGTCCTACCCCCTACTCAACCAGGAGACTCTAGTGTATACCGTTTCAAACAAGTGGTTGTCCAACATCTTCTTAAAAACTTCCAGTGTTGGAGCATTCACAACTTCTGGAGGCAAGTTGTTCCACTGGTTAATTGTTCTCACTGTCAGGAAATTCATCCTTAGTTCTCCAACCTTGGCAATTTTGCTTTGCTGGCTGTGGAATTCTGGGAGTTGAAGTCCACAAGTCTTAAAGTTGCCAAGGTTGGAGACCCCTGTTTCTAGGCTGCTTCTCTCCTTGATTAGTTTCCATCCGTTGCTTCTTGTTCTGCCTTCTGGTGCTTTGGAGAATAGCTTGACTCCCTCTTCTTCTTTATGGCAGCCCCTTAGATATTGGAAGATTGCTATCATGTCACCCCCTAACCTACTTTGGGGAATGAAAGGTCTGCAAGAAAGCAAGCTCAGAGAGCACCAAGGACCCCTCACTAGACCTACCCAATTCCTGCAACTTATCATTTATTTTATTTATTTATTGATTTATTTGTCAAACATGTATAGGATAGTAGTAGTTTGTATAAACATAAGTAAAAAGTAACGATAAAAGAGGACAGTAGGACAGGGACGCTAGGCACAGTGGTGCACTTATGCACGCCCCTTACAGACCTCTTAGAAACGGGGAGAGGTCGACCCATAGGTTTTAGCCTCCAGTCCCCTAATCATCTTTCTTGCTCTTCTCTGCGCTCTTTCTAGAACCTCAATATTTCATTTACTTAAGTATTGGTTCGTCTCCTGTATCGGACCTCATGGTTTTCAGTTAGGCTCAGCTGTGACTTTCGCTGCTTTGTCCTTTGATGGAGAAC
Organism: Diadophis punctatus similis; assembly: GCA_023053685.1. Taxonomy (NCBI): domain Eukaryota; kingdom Metazoa; phylum Chordata; class Lepidosauria; order Squamata; family Dipsadidae; genus Diadophis; species Diadophis punctatus. The sequence continues at coordinate 5,863,598 of JALIGW010000001.1, forward strand.
CGGCGGTCGAAAGAGAACTGTCGCTTGAATGTGACCTGCCGGACTTGGGGCTATTTGAAAAAAATCTTCCCCTTGCAGTGATGTTGCGAAGATGGGAGTTGCTTGACTTGATAGACCCTGAAGTGGGGAGTGTAATAGCTTCCCTCCTTTTATTCCCGAGCATTTTCTCAGGTCCAGATACAATAGCATGCCGTGGTTTTGTTGTTGTTGTTGTTGTTGTTGTTGTTGTTGTTGTTATTTTATTTTTATTTATTTATTTTATTTTAATTTATTTTTTTATTTTTATTTTTTTATTTTTATTTTTTTATTTTTATTTTTTTTATTTTTTTTATTTTTTCCTCCCTCCCTTTCCTCCCCTTTTAAAAATTGACCTGTTAAATATAATCTGCGGCCCCAATCACTTCATCCCGGTCACGGGTACACAATGGTGCTCTTCCTGAATGCGAGATATAAAAGAGTTGCCGGAGCACACATCGCTCACTCCCCCATGGCCATTCAATTAAGAAGTTAAGATTGAATATTGATGGTGACAACAACAACAACAACTACAACAGCAAAAGCATTTCCCTGTGTGTGCGCGCGTGCGTCTCTCCGTATGTGTGTTCCTCGGCACACTCCCGGGTATATAATGCATCTGTTCCCCCCCCCCCGCCTGCCCGCCTGCCCTGCACTTTGCTTCTTAAGTGTAAGACGCTGGAAATAAAAAGCTAATAACATTATTCTGCTCCTAACCTTATTCAGTGGTACTTTGTAGAACGTATGCGAAAGAAAGCCCAACAGCCAAAGAAAAAAAAACCCACCCATGCCTGGAAACACATTTGATTGCTCTCCGTCTTCACAAAAATGCTATTTGTAGCTGTGAGTGGAACTGTGAGCTTTCTCTGAGCTGGGTTATTTTCTTGCAAACCCGACTTTAAAAGACTCTCGGTCTGTTTTTGCAGTTGAGAGATCGCACACAGGCCAAAACAACAACAACAACAACAACAACAACAATGTCTAGGATACTGGCAGCAACCCGTATCAACCATCAGCGCCAGTCAATGATATTTGTGATACATTTTTAAAGGTTCAGTTGGCTGAGTTTCATGTTTAAGGAATCAAAGAGATGATAACAACAACAACAACAGCAACAACAACAATAATAATAATATAATGTTTACCCTGGTTTCCCCAAAATAAAACATCCCCTGATAATAAGCCCAATCGGGCTTTTAAGTGCATGGCAATAAGGCCAAGCACTTATTTCAGGGTTCAAAAAAATATAAGACAGGGTCTTATTTTCGGGGAAACACGGTAGTTAAATGTTTAAATGTTCAGTTGACTGAGTTTCATGTTTAATGAATAAAGGAATAATAATAATAATCACAACAACAATAACAGCAGCCTCTCTTTATTTCAGACTTCAGAATTTTCTAATGATAATTCTCTCCAAAAAGTTCATAAGCTGGTGCTCAAAATTTGCCCTGTGTAATGGCAAGAGAAGCCTCCTTGCGTGGATAAATAAACTAAAATAAATAACGTTACTGTGCCTTCTCGCTGTTTCCATTTGGGTATCATTTTCTATCTTCTTACTACTAGACAATTTAATCTTCCTGAGATTTCTCCAGAACTCAGCCATAAAAGCTGCAAATATTACAGCCATGGGTTAACCTAAATAAATATAACCTAATTACGATATACCTTGTTTTATTTTTATTTTTTTCCTTTTCCAACATAAATGATTCTTCAACAGGTCACTTCCTACGTTTCTCGCTTAATAGCCAGTATAGTCACAATAACAATAATATTAAAACACACACACACACACACACCATCTCATAGCATATATTTTAATGCATTTTTTTTAAAAAAGAAGGTGTTTGGTATTGGTTGGGAAGGCCAAGGTAGATATTTTGTGTTTGAAAATAAGCGATCCATCTATTGCTATCTCTGTGTCGCTGTACAAATTAATTTTGCATCCAGTCATTGTACAACAAGGCACAAATGAATCCTTCTGTTTCCCTCTTTGGTGTGTTTTTTAAAATATTGTTCATATTTGTAAATCTATTTTTGCTCCAATTCCTAATGCTTTAAAAAAAAAAAACTACAAAAATTAGGTATTTATTTCTAAATATATTCCCCCCCCCAAATATGTATTTCTCAGCAATTTTCTTTTATATTATATTTTCTCTCTATTCTTTCTGTAATTATGGTGGTGATAATTAAGAACAGAAAATACATTTGTACAAACTAAAAGTTAGAACAGGAATGCGGACATGTAGTAGACATATTTAAATATATTTTAATACGGTTATATTTAAAAATCCTTATTTAAAGGGATTTTTTTTCATCCAGAGCTAGCAATATTCAGAACGCACATAAATACAAAACTGATGTATTTCCAATTTCCTCTGCCCATAAACCTCTGAATGCAGTGATCAGATAGTATAATTGTTAAACTCTTTTAAATTTGTGTTTATTTTTTCTCTCTCTCTTTTTATAGCAAATCTTCCAAATAAGTAGATCGGTGATACTCTACATCTATTTTGCCATTTTCGTTTTGTTACTTGGATTTTAGAGATATTATATTAGAGGGTTTAATTGTTTTTCTACGTGCTACTCTACACATCTATAAATAACAAGCAAACTCTTACAGTGTACTTGGGTTACGCCAACGTTTTCTCTCTAGCTAAGCTCAGGAATGTGGATTTTATCTGGATATTAATTCTTCCTAGGTATGATTCACTGTTTCTAACTTGTGCGATTCTGTCTCCGTTCGGATTTGTGTATATTTCAGGGAGTTAAAAGCAAGTAGCTGTGATTGTTGTACTGTCTGCAGGTGTATGAAGTACAACACAGATTACGATTCAATTCCAAATGGTTATACAAGTTGCTGCATTTTTAGTGTCACATTAAAACACCCCGGATTTTATTTCTGTATTAGGATACAGAACTTTACAGGGACAAACAAAAGTAACTTTTACCTAACATTTTAGGCAAGCAAACTGTATTTTAAATATTTATTTTTAAGATAAGTGGCATCAGGAAGAAATAATTCTGCAACACGTGATTTTTTTAAAAAGAGACTTTCTTTTATTTAATATAATTCATTCTGGTTTTTGCTCTTCTGCTAATTAAATGAATCTGATGTAACCATTGAAACGGGTTTACACGAAATTTTACACAAATTTTGAGATTCTAGCAGACGTTGCTTATACATTTTAGAGGAGGAAATACCTGTTTATTTTTTTTATTTTTTAAAAAAAGCACGTCATTTTGGATTTTAGTTCGACAGCAAAGAAATTTTAGTGCTGCAGCCGTCCCCTTACATATTTTGTAAATGTGCACCCGGTTAGTTATCAGAAGAAAATCATCGCTCTTTATAAATTATTTTCATTTTTATCCTTGATAATAAAGCAGGATTGCAATAGAAAGCTGTAGGAAAAAATGATTTTACGAGGGTTGATTCAGAATTTTGTAGTGTGTTTCAGTATTTCTCTAGCACGTATACACGCCGTTCTTCTTTTGAAAGTTCTGTAAAAAAAATAATAGGCTGCTTAAAAAAAGTGGTTATGTAGCTTTGCGAGCCGATGTCTTTTCTTTTAAAATGAGAAAAGCAACCCTCCGCTCCCCCCAAATTTTTTTAAAAAGGAAATTGTGGGAGGGGGAGAAGGAAATTTAAAATGTAGATTTGTTTAATGCAGCAGGAATAATTGCTAAATAACTATAGTTGTAGTATCAAGCTACATCTGATTTCCCATTTGTCTGTTTGTAAACTCTCTCCAATTGTCACAGTAGTGATTGATTGATTGATTGATTGATTAAATTTTTATGTCACCTATCTCCCCTATAAGGTGATGAACATACATACATCTGTATTTTAATAACACCCCTGGTGTGTGTAAGCGATGGGGAGGCAGGAAGACACACATCATGAAGTTGCTGTACACTGCAAATTGTGCAGTTTGCATGAATCGAAGCAGTAGACACAAATCTCATTTGTGCGATGTCGGAATCATCCAAGGGATGACTTACAGCTTCTTCTGGATCCGTATGCCAGTGGCTGTAAAATTTTGCCTGTAAAATTCACTCTCCGTCTATTCTTTAATTTATCTGGGATAGATCTACTCCAGAAATATATATTGATTTATTTTCTGGAGTAGATCTGTCCCAGATAAATTAAATTATCCTAACTGTGACTGTGGGAACGTGCCACAAACTTTATATTCTATTGGGATGGAATGATCCCTCAGAAAATTCCCTGGATCCCTGCATGAAATTCATCATCTTGAGGGCAGTGCTGCCCAACGGTTAAACAGTCTAAGTGTCCGACCATAGGCGTAGTCACTCCAGTAACCGCTCATACGTAATGTAACCCTAGTCATAATTTTATTTGTCAGTTGTGCTGTGTGTTTTTCAAATAAATCCACTGTTCCGGTGCTTTTAAATTTTGATACACATTTCATATGCTGTTTTTAATGAATTTTTATGCACTAATGCTCTCTTTGGTTATGCCATACAAAATAATACACATATATACATATACATACATGCATACATACACACATTTTATATGCTGATTGATTGATTGATTGATTGATCGATCGATTTTATATGCTGTTTCTTTTTTTATTTATTTCTGGAACAGGTTGTCCCAGATAAATTAAGAGTAGATGGACAGTAAATTTATAGGCAAAATTTTACTACACACACACACACTTTATATGCTGCTTCTTTCTTTTATACGTTATTTCTTTATTTATTTCTGGAGTAGACCTATACCAAATAAATAAAGAATAGATGGACAGTAAATTTATAGGCAAAGATTTACTACACATATACATATACATACACACCCATACCCACGCATGCACACATACACACACACACACATTTTATATGCTGTTTCTTTATTATTTTATATGCTGTTTGTTTATTTATTTCTGGAATAGACCTATCACAGATAAATTAAAATGGACAGCGAATTTTACAGGCAAAATTATATCTGTGTGTATCTGTGTGTCTGTATCTGTGTAATAGATTAGTTATCTATTAAATGTAGATATGGAGGGGGAATGCAAACGTCTGTCTGTCTGTCTGTCTGTCTGTCTATCCATCCATCCATCCATCCATCCATCCATCCATCCATCCATCCATCCATCCATCCATCCATCTATTGTCTGTCTGTCTGTCTGTCTGTCTGTCTCCCCTAAAAGCGATTATAGGGGGTGTACAACAGTGGGTCATTCCTGGGCAAGAGGTTTAGCCTGTGATGCATACAAGGAAGCTTAAATACAGCCAACAGTAGCACAGGAGTAATTTGAAATAGCCATAATTAGCAATAAGGCAGTCCTAGGCCATCTGAGCGAATAAATAGCTGCCGTACGATTGGAATCGAAATTCAGGGCCAGGGAAGTAGCCTAATCCAATTTGATCATTAGTTGTAATTTTGTAATTTGATGGAAGTGGTTTCTCGGCCTCAAAAGCCTCGGCGGTAATAACCTTGTTTGTCTTTAAGGAGCTAAACCCTGGCTACTTCTCTGAAAGTTGTAAACATAACAAGTTTCCATTTTGGAAAGAAATCCTGGGGGAAAAAATAAATAAAGTCAGAGCAAATCTGAGCAAATCCGTTTATCCCAGGATATTTTGTAGTCCGAATCGGTGAGGAAGGAAAAGGGGGGAAAAAAAACACATGTTGCCATTCTGTAAGAAATATGTCAGACGAAATATATTTTTTCCTCCTGGATATGTTATTTTGCCAGGTCGGTGAATGTGTGTCTGTGTGTTTATTTCATGCTGTTTATTAATTACATTTTATTCTTTACATTTTTTGTTTGTAGTTTTACTGGTAAGAACTCAGACAATTTCAGCTATTACAAGCATTAAAAATAATCTCGCTCTCTCGTATCCCTGTTTCGAAACCTTAACTTCCAAACACCTGGGAAAGGATAATGAAATCACAGAAAGGCCGTGGCTCCAAATACTAAGGATAATTGTTTTAAAGGTACTTGCTGCCTTTCCTTGGAATAAAAGAAAAGCCCAAATGTCACAATTCGTTTTCCTGGGAAACGTCTTCCAAAATAATGCCATGTCATTAAAAAAACTTCAGAAATGCGTTCCTGCCATTTAAAAAGCTCAACTCTTATTGGGTGAAAATACATTTATAATTGCTCTTTCATTTACTCAGTCAAATAATTATTTACATTCATTACTTGATCTTCCCAGTACGAATGGGTCTTTTTTTTTTGTATATGGTCACATGCTCGATGAACATTTTATATTTTATTTGCATATTTTATTATCAAATTATTATTTTTTAAAAAAGTTTTTTAGTTATATTACAATTAAAAAACAACACAAACATAAAATATAAAGATAAGTACATTGCGGATAATCCAGTTTAAATATTTACATTGACTTTTTCCCTTATCTTTCTAAATATATATCAAAAGAAAGAAATAATAATTAAATTTCTATACATCTCCACCTTTTTTACTAACTCATAATCTTGGCTTTCCTCTTTTCCCACTAGTAATATAATTTATCCCAGGTTTCAAAATATTCTGTTTCAGTTTTTTCTTTCAGTTCTAACGTTAGTCTGTCCATCTCTGCACATGATAATATTTTATATAAAATTTCTTCATCTGTGGGGATATCTTTATTTTTCCATTTTTGAGCGAATACCAGTCTCGCTGCGGTCAAAATATATAACATTAAGTATGTTGTGCTTTTATCATATTTGTCTATAGTTATGCGTAGTAAAAAAAAGTTCTGGTTTTAAATCTAATTTTATCCTCAATATTTCTTCCATCCATTGTCTTATTTTATTCCAAAATTCGCATGTTTTATGGCATTCCCACTACATGGGATATAATCAAATTAATAATCAAATTATTGTTTATATTAAAACATTGAATTACTATTTGTTATTATTGAATATTTTATTTATATAGGATCTCCTACTTGAGCATTTATTTCTATATTTTATTATGGATCTATTGTTTAGGCTAAATAATTGGATTACTATTATTGAATATTTCTTTTTATATAGGATCTTCTGCTCAAACGTTTTATATTTTATTTATATATTTTACTATTGACTCATGGCAGTGATTCTGAACCTAGGCCAGTTTCTGAGGTATGGACTTCATTTCCCAGAATTCCCCAGCCAGCCTTGCTGGCTGGGGAATTCTGGGAGTTGAAGTCCACACCTCGGAAACTGGTCCAAGTTGAAAAACACTGACTTATTGTTTATATTAAATAGTTGAGTTGCTATTTATTATTGAATATTTTATTTTATGGGGTCTCCTGCTTGAGCAGGGCGGTGGACAAGAATACCTCCAAGGTCCCTTCCAGCTCTTTTATTCTCTATTGTGTTTTTTAAATAATTCTACTTCAGCAATTCAGAATCTTTATTAAAATAAAGATTTAAATTAAATTAAAAAATAGACTTCAAAGAAAAGGGAACAGTTTGAGGATTGGGGGAACCCCACATTTTGCAGAAGAGTTTTGTACACTAAACCCCACATTTTGCAGAAGAGTTTTGTACACAAAACAGAAGTAATTTAAAAAAATTTTGGAAGGTGAACAAAACCCCCCCAGCAAATATCAATCATTTTTGATATTTCCCACATATTGTCAATTCTATTATTTTTCATACGGGATGGGGGTGGGTGGGTGGGGGCTGAGACTGGCAGGGCAGGAACTAGTAGTTTCCATGCCAGGGAGTGCTGTTTTGTAAACAGTTTGCAAGCGCCCGAAGACAAAGTCAAGTGTCTGCAAACTTGGAAGGTACGAGAAAGGGATCTATAAATCTTTAAGAAGTTTATTTTAGAGTTTAGCTTATTAAGAAAATTTATACAGCCGTTCAACTCACTCATGGTGACTCCGGACATCTTACAGAAATAAAAGCCCAATAAAGAAACCAATAAACTCTCAACCTTCTGACGACAACAATCAAACCAACCATTTGAGCATTGTGTATATATTTATATACGGTTAAGGACGCCGTGGCTCAGTGGCTAAGACGCTGAGCTTGTCGATCAGAAAGGTCGGCAGTTCGGCGGTTCGAATCCCTAGTGCCGCCTAATGGAGTGAGCTCCCATTACTTGCCCCAGCTTCTGCCAACCTAGCAGTTCGAAAGCACAAAAAAAATGCAAGTAGAAAAATAGGGACCACCTTTGGTGGGAAGGTAACAGCGTTCCGTGCGCCTTCGGCGTTGAGTCATGCCAGCCACATGACCACGGAGACGTCTTCGGACAGCGCTGGCTCTTCGGCTTTGAAACGGAGATGAGCACCGCCCCCTAGAGTCAGAAACGACTAGCACATATGTGCGAGGGGAACCTTTACCTTTACCATTTAAGGATCATAGGATTGGAAAGGGGCCTTGGACCAATGACTTGATTGTTGTATATATCTATATATGGTTAAGAATTATAGGACTGGAAGGGACCTCGGAGGTCTCCTAGTCCAACTCCCTGTCCAAGACAGAATACCAATTGGGTCAAACAGTTGTCCAGTCTATTTTTGAAAACTTCCCATGAAGGCAATTGCTCTCATTTATACATACTCCTTACTGTATATATATTTATATATATTTCTTACAATAAGTTTATAAGGATAGAAATCTGGAAGAAGATAACGACGGTTGATAAATAATGGTCCCCATGGATGAATTGTGCAGCTATAAATTCGTTTAAACGAAATATTATAGACAGCAAGAGCGTCTTGGAAGAAGCGTCTTGTGAAGAGAAATTCTGGTTCGATCAGGAGTTTGGGGACTTTTCCAATCGGGAAACCCAGATCAAGAAGCAAAGCTGTTGTGATAGAAACTTAGCTAGTCCTCGACTTACAGCTATTTAGTGATTGTGGGCCGCAGTAGCTCAGCAGTTAATGTCGCTGAGCTTAGAGAGCGTGCCATAGGTTAATGTCGCTGAGCTTAGAGAGCGTGTCATAGCGGGTATAGGTCTCCTGCTTGTGCAGGGGGCTTGACTAGAAGACCTCCAAGGTCCCTTCCAGCTCCATTCTGATTCTGAAGTTGTATCTGATGAGAAAATTTAAAAAAATATGTTTTTGTCCTTGCCTTAATTTATAAAGTCCTATGTTAGATGAAACCTATCTCAGCCCCCATATTCTCATTTCCTTCCACTACAAAACAATGAGGAATATTTATCTGTACTGGCTGCAGACTGGTGTCTCCCAGCCTCTTACTCTCACCGTAATGGACCTTCTTTTTCCTGATATAGGAACTCTTCCATGCCATCCTGACCCTCTCTCTCTCTCTCTCCGACATTTTCAAGGGGTTAAGATTTATTGTATTACCATACTTTTATCGTCCCTAAATATTTTATGATCGCCTACAGTATTGCTGATTTGCTTTCCTACGGGCGTTCTCTGAATTTTTAGAAGCCGTTCAAGTTTTAATTTTTTTTTAAAGGAAAAAACCTCCCCCCCCAAACTCACGTTAAGGAATAAGTTAATTATTAACCGCTGAGTTTTGTATCCTTCTTCGCGTCTCGCTGGCTCAACCCTCCAATAACAAGGCGAATTGCAAAGTAATGGAATGCCATCTGGGGAAAGCTCTTTAAAAAGCCCGACAATCATATCTGTTAAAAAACGGTTCCAATTCGGTAGATAAGATCAGATTTTCAGAGTGAAAATGAAATTGCAAGGGCAGTGGGAGGAAAGTTTTTTGTAGTCAATAAAACGAGGACTTCAAAGAAGTTGCTTTCATGTTTGCGGAGATCTCCTGGAGATGGCTGTGAACTCGAAGTCAATTGGAAGAGGTTAAATAAGAGGGATGGGAAATGTTGCCACTGCAGAGAAACTAAAAGGCTAAACTAAACTATCTCAGGTTTATTTGTCCTAGCCTGCTAATGATTATTTTTGCTAATTAAGAGGCACCTTCCCGTGGGTGGCCTGCCCTCTTGGTATGGAGTTGTACATTTGAAAATATTCCATGTCACCAGGTCCAGTTCATGGTTCTGGTCTAGTTCTAGAATGAGGGATTCATTAGAGATCCTACACCAGTGATGGCTAACCTTTTTGGTGCCGAGTGCCCAAAGTTCGCGTGCACGAATGTGCATGCGTAAAACCCCAGATGCAATGCGAGCGCCCCGCGCATGCGCCCCACCTCCCACACATGCGCCCTGGCCCCCTATAGCCCCGTTTGGCTTCCAGGTTGGTGCAGGAGGCCTTCCAGGCCCAATATGGGGCATGGGAGGCAGGTGCATGCGTGCCAACCCCCAAAATGCAATGCGAGTGCCCCCCGTGCATGCACACATGCATCACCTGCATGTGCCCCGCACGCGTGGCAGACACCCAAAGACCAGCTGGCCAGCGGAAGGCACATGCGCATGCGCGGTGGAGCTGGGCTGGGGTGACGACTGGCGTGCCCACAGAGGGCTCTCAGTGCCACCTGTGGCACGCGTGTCATAGGTTCGCCATTACGGTCCTATACTTCTACCCCGTTTAAGTAGCTCATGAAATGTCAGGCTCAAAGAATCAGGACCACACCCTGAAGTTCCAATGAAGCTGATTTATTTCTCTGCCTATACACAAGAATCTTGTTAACTAATGGTCAGATTGGTGCTAGATTAAAGTCAATTGAATTGAACAGGAGTTGGACTTAGACTCCTTATGAGGACGTAATGATTCTAGGCCAGTGATGGCGATCCTATGGCATGCGTGCCACAGGTGGCACAAAGAGCCCTCTCTGCGGGCACGCCAGCCGTCGCCCCAGTCCAGCTCCACTACGCATGCGCGCATGCCTCTGACTGGCCAGCTGGTCTTCGGGTGTTTGCTGTGCATGCATGGGGGCAGGGGGCATGCAGGGGACGCACACATGTATGTGCCAGGGGCACTTGCATTGCATTTGGGGGTTTGGGCGCGTGCACCCCCCTGCGCCCCATTTTGGGTCTGGAAGACCTCCTGCACCAACCTGGAAGCCAAAACAGGGTGATGGGGGGGCGGGGCGCATGCACGAGGGGGTTGCATGCACGGGGCGCTCACATTGCATTTTGAGGTTTCACACACGCGCATTTGCGCACGTGCGCACGCGCGCACTTTGTGCACTCGGCACCAAAAAGGTTAGCAATCACTTTTCTAGGCTGATTCTTCTCTTGACTCAACCCCCTTTCTCTCTGCCCGTCCTTCTACATGAAATGATAGTTCCAGGGTTGTCCCTTTAATATCAAAGTGTACACTAACTGGATAAGCTAACTATAATTCTATTGTTTTGTGTATCTATGTCACTAACAGGGTAGCACTTTATAATATTGGTGTGGAGGTATACAGGCCAACCACAATGAACTAATTTCAAAGGTAGGTCATCCTCAAGCCGGGAGGACTGCTAGAGTGCCTGGGAAATTGAACAACCAAGAACATTTTAACAGATGTTTCATTTACAGTTAGTCCTCGACTTATGACCTATTACTTCCAGGTTGCTTCTCTCCTTGATAGTTGCAGCATCCCCAGGGTAATGTGATCCAAAGTCGTGTGCTTGGCAACTGGCATGTAATTATGACAGTTGCACTGTCCCAGCGTCATGTGATCATCATTTGTTACCTTCCCAGCCAGCTTCTGATAAACAAAGTCAATGGGGGAAGCCAGATTCGCTTAATGACCTCATGATTCACTTAACTGTTGCAGCGATTCACTTAACAACTATGGCAATAAAGATTGTAAAACTGTCTTGCTTAGCAATGGAAATTTTGGGCTCAATTATGATCGTAAGTCAAGGACTAATTCTAATGTATTGTCCTGGTACGAAAGCAAGTGTCCCTCTTAGCAGCCGGATCCCATCCCACCATATATTAATGAACATTTTTGTGACAGTGCATGACAGTCTGCACATGGGAATGTAACACATTCTCGTGCAAAAAACATTCCCTTCTTTTCTTTCTCTCGGTTGTGGGTTAGGCTAGCAACCTTTTTGCAATTTGCGTTCGATTTGCGTCAGCTAACCAAAACACAAGATGTAGTTTCATTTGATCTGCATAACCACAAATTCGTCTCGACGTAGAGATCTTGGAAGTTTATAGCACTAACATTGAGATTTCTAAAAAGGTTCTGATTTTGATGCTTGAGTTATTTTGGACAAGAGGTTTAGTTCAAGGGACCTAACTAAGACCACAACTATAAAGAATATTTTAACTTATGCCTCAATTATTTACCGTATTTTTCGCACTATAGATGCTCCAGACTATAAGACGTACATTAGCTTTAGAGGAGGAAAACAAGAAAAAAAAATCTGCCTCTTTCCCCCAGCATCCACCCGGTATTCATCTGGCTAGTGTCCTTGCAGCAGACAGCAAACAGCCTGACTCCTCCGTGTCTGCTGCCTCCTAAAGCGGGTGGAAATGTCTGTGGGTCTTATAGAGCGAATATGGCGGCGGTGGAATGCCGCCGCCACCGGGGAACACTGGAGCGTTCGCTGCCAAGCAGCTGATTGGCGGTTAGATCAGACTCCTGGAATACCGCCGATCAGAAGTTCTAGGCGATGGGGATCGGTGCCGCCTATTCGCCACTGCCCATTCACCGCTGCCCGTTCGCTGCCACCGTTCACAGCCGATTGGTGCCACCTGTTCGCCGCTGATCGGCGTCGATAGGGCGAACGGGTGGCAGTGAATGGGCGGTGACAGGCAGCGATCCTCGCTGCCTAGAACAGTTGATTGGCAGTATTCTGGGATGCCGATCCAACCGCCAACCAGCTGATTGGCAGCGAAGGCTCCAGTGTTCTCCAACAGTGGCAAATGCCGCCGCCACACCAATGCACCCCCCCACCCCCCGCCGCAATATTCGCTCTAAAAGACCTACAGATATTTCCACCTGCTTTTGGGGGGGGGGGTGGAGTGCATCTTATAGTGCGGAAAATACGGTATTTAGCTGGTTTTATTTCAGTTTTACTAACTTTATAAATAACTCAAGATGGCAAATACACAATACTCCTTTCTCCTCCTGTTTTCCCCACCACAAGAACCCTATGAGGTGGGTTGGGCTGAAAGAGAAGGACTGGTCCAAAATCACCCAGCTGGCTTTCATGCCTAAGGTGATCCAGAACTCACTGTCTCCTGGTTTCTAACCTGGTGCCTTAACCACTAGACCAGTGTTTCCCAACCTTGACAACTTGAAGATGTCTGGACTTCAACTCCCAGAATTCCCCAGCCAGCGAATGCTGGCTGGGGAATTCTGGGAGTTGAAGTCCAGACATCTTCAGGTTGCCAAGGTTGGGAAACACTGCACTAGACCACACTGGCTCTCAATGAGCTTTAAATTCAGTATTTTGCAGGAGTTGGGGTGGAGTTCATCCTAGGACAGGTAAAGCCACCTTTTCCATAGCGTGGCCATTTTGTTGGCTACTAAAAGTTCATTTTGGGCTTGATTTGATCAGCGAGAGCAAAAGGAAATGCTACTGTCAGATCTCAGGCATTTGCAACTTATCTCGGTTTAAAGGGTCTCAGGTATTTGCAACTTATCTTAATAGAGTCTCAGGTATTTGCAATGCATCTCTATTTAATACCCCAGCTCAAGACCTAGCAGGCAACATCCTTAGTTCCAAAGGAAGGAACAGCCCAAAAAAAAAACCCCAATGTCATAGCAACCGCTATAAAAAAAATCCCACCATTAAAAAACAAACAAACCAACAAACCCAAATCAAGACAGGAGACGCAAATTCAAAATCTGTTTATCCTTTTGAGGTTTCCGGAAGACTTGGCCCGATTCTAAAACTCACAAATCCCCCCCCCTCCTTTCATCCTTTCTCTCCTCCCTCAAATTATGCACCTTTCTTTCACTCCGGGTTGTAAACATCTTCCATAATTTTGGGGGGTTGGGGGCACGAGGGCGCTTAGACAGGAAGACCGTCTTCCAGAGGACCAATTCGGGCCTCCGGTTTTGTTTGGTTTTTCCTTGCACCATTCCCCCGAGAGACAAAACAACATTTATTTCTTCGGCGGCAGGAGGATGCGTTGCAAGGAACCCTCTGGTTTTGATAGGAAAACAACCATGGGACCCCACGGAGCGCAATGGCAACAACAGCCTCACCGAGCCGTGGTTAGAAGGCAGTCCATGAACGAGCTGAAATGAGAGAGAGAGAGCGGGAGAGGAAAGGAAATTCTCAAGTGTCTTTAGGAGGGTGAAAACTTCATTAAAACCTCTCCTCCTCCTCCTCTTCCCCGCTCTTCTTTTTCGGCCTTCAGCCCCTCTTGAAGGGCCATTATAACTTTTCAGACGGCTTTCTTTCGGCGAGGAGGAAAAACGCTTTTCTTTATCCTCCTTGTGTTTCGTTGGAGGAAAGAGGGCAATTGCCCTCGAGGAGAGACACTTCAGTTTTCGGGATTTGTGTAATATCTCCACAAAGCAGGAAGAGCCATTGTGAAGGACCCAATTCAAAGATGGCTCCCTTTTGATTTGATTATTTCCTCTTTTTTCTTTCTTCTTTTTCTTCTTTCTTTCTTTTTTTTTCCTGGTCTCCTCCTCCTCTTCCTCCTCTTCTCCTGGAGAGAAAAGCCCTTATTTCACAGCATTGGGTAGACTGGAGAAAAACTAGCTAATGATCTAAATCTTTTAATTCAGAAGGGAGCTTGTTTATTTTAAGTGCTTTTCAATCTCTTGTAAACAGATGAGGCCTCAGCTTTCTTTGGCCTCTCTTATCTGTTCCTTTTTTTCCCTTTCTTTCTTTCTCTTTTCTTTTTCCCCTCCCATGAAATGGGTAGTTTTGTTCTTCCCTTCCCCTCTTAACTGACAGACCGGAGGTGATGGACAACGAGGGAAACTTAAGTCAGGCCTACGTGAGGTTTGGCCTTGCAAGCCGGATTTCTTTCTTTCTTTCTTTCTTTCTTTCTTTCTTTCTTTCTTTCTTTCTTTCTTTCTTTCTTTCTTTCTTTCTTCCTTCCTTCCTTCCTTCCTTCCTTCCTTCCTTCCTTCCTTCCTTCCTTCCTTCCTTCCTTCCTTCCTTTCTCTATTTATTTATTCAGTTTGTCAAACAGGTACGAGATAACAGGCATTATAAACACGAATATGAACACAGGAAATGGGTACGAATACATGGGGACAGTAGGACAGGGACGGTAGGCACGCTGGTGCGCTTATGCATGCCCCCTTTACGGACCTCTTAGGAATGGGGTGAGGTCCACGGTAGGCAGTTTAAGGTTGAAGCTATGGGGGTTTGGGGAAGTAACCACGGAGTCAGGTAGTGCATTCCAGGCATTGACCACTCTGTTGATGAAGTCGTATTTTCTGCAATCAAGTTTGGAGCGGTTTACATTAAGTTTGTATTTATTGTGTGCTTGTGTATTGTTGCGGTTGAAGCTGAAGTAGTGATTGACAGGTAGGACGTTGTAGCAGATAATTTTGTGCACTATGTTTAGGTCATGGTTATGCTTAGGTTAGGTTATGCTTTGACCCCTTCTTCTCGTTACGGAGTTCGTGATGGAGATTTTATTCGATCAGATCTTTTTATTCCTGACCGTTAAGTCAGAAAAAAAGATTTCCTCGGCAGTCTTTTAAGAGGCTGTTCAGATTTCAGGTCACCCAAGCCATAGGAGGCCGGAGCCGTTAAGGTTGTAGCTTGAGACGGTGCGGTTTAAAAAACTTTTTGAGGAGGGGATTTGCTTCCAAGAAAGCAGGTAGAGCAGAGGATCGGCTGGAAAGAGTGCACAATATTTGTCGTCTTTTCTCTGTCCTGTTGTTTGTGGCCACTGACAAAGAACTGAGCCTCCCTCTGTGAGAATATGAAATCTGTCCCTAACTTTCCTACTTTCAGCAAGTATTATGGGCATTGTCTGTCTGTCTGTCTTCCTTCCTTCCTTCCTTCCTTCCTTCCTTCCTTCCTTCCTTCCTTCCTTCCTTCCTTCCTTCCTTTTTTCTCTTTCTCTTCTTTCTTTCTTTCTTTCTTTCTTTCTTTCTTTCTTTCTTTCTTTCTTTCTTTCTTTCTTTCTTTCTTTCTTTCTTTCTTTCTTTCCTTTTCTTTCTTTCTTTCTTTCTTTCTTTCTTCTTTCCTTTGCTTTCTTTTTCCTTTCTTTTTTCTTTTTCCTTTCTTTTTTCTTTTTCTCACCTTTTCTTTCTCTCTCTCTCCTGTCTTTCTCTTTTTTCTCTTTTTTCCTCTTTCTCTCTTTTTTCTTACTTTTTTCTTTTTCTTTCTTTCTCTTTTTCTTTCTCCTTTTTTCTTTCTTTCTCTTTCTCTTTCTGTTTCTTCTCTCTCTCTCTCCCTCTCTCTCTCTCTCTCTCCCTCTCATACACACACACACACACACACACACACACACACACACACACACACACACGAATGGACAGACACTCAAAGACACAGAGTCATCTAGCATTACTCTTCTGCCTGCCTCACCCTTTCCATGAAGAAGTTTTCTTTTCCTTTGCTTCAGATCTCCAAACTTCCTACACAATACAGGTCCCCTTTCCCCCCCCCTTCCATTTTGACATTGACAAGCAATTTTAGTCCACCCAATTAATTTCCTGAGAATGAACCTGGGTACGTCAGAAATAGGGGTTTGTGGCGCCAAAAACACTTTGCAGAGACATTTTGCTGTCTCTGGGCACTGCGATGGACAATCAAATAATGCTTTTATCCAAGCACAGTTTTTTTGGTGTTTTTTAAAAATATATATATTATAATAATAATTGGCTTCCATTCAAGAAAATGAAGAACTTTTTAACTCTTTTTAAATCAGCTGCTATCAAAGCATTTAAATCAAGTTGACTTAGTCCATTTTTAGAAGTATAAATAAATAAATAAATAAATAAATAAATAAATAAATAAATAAATAAATAAATAAATAAATAAAAATATTGTGCTCTCCAACAGAAATAATTGATATATGGCAGGTGGACCAAGGCAGTCATAGAATGGATCCCACTTGTTAAAACGTGTCCACAAAAGAGACCTAAAACAAGATGGAGCGACAACTTTTTTCTTTCTTACATACATACATACAGATAGATGATAGATAGATAGACAGATAGCTATAGATATAGATGATATATAGATAGATATAGATTTATTTATTTATTTATTTATTTATTTATTTATTTATTTATTTATTTTGTGAGATTTATATACCGCCTCACAGTGCAAGCACTCTCTAAGAGGTTTACACCAGTAAGCAATGTATATTTATATTGCCCCCAACAATCTGGGTCCTCATTTTACCTACCTCGGAAGGATGGAAGGCTGAGTCAACCTTGAGCCGGTGAGCTTTGAACCGCTGACCTGCGGAACAGTGTTAGCTAAAGTGGCCTGCAGTACCTGCCTCTAACCGCTGCGCCACCTCGGCTCTTAAATATATATAAATATAAATTTATATTTTTATTTATAAATATAAATATAGATATAGATATAGAGAATATATATATTTCTGTTAGAGATGTTTGTATATGAAGGTAGATAGATAGATAGATAGATAGATAGATAGATAGATAGATAGATAGATAGATAGATAGATGATAGATACACACACACATACATGCATATATATATATATATATATATATATATATATATATATATATATATATATATATATATATACACACTATACACACACACACACATATATATATATACATACAGTATATGCACTATATGTGTGTGTGTTACAGAGCACAATATTTTTTTATTTATACTTCAAAAACTGGACTGTCAACTCAATTTAAATGCACACACACACACACAGACACACTACTAAAATGTGCATATAGTATAATTTCAGAGGTAGCCATAGCAATGTTCAATCATGACTATTAGTATCCTACAAAAATAAAGGTTTGTGGGGGTTTTCTTAATCGCTTAGAGACCAGTATAAGAATAGGGAGCACTGCATAAGCATCATTAGCCTTAGTATCTGCACATTGCAAAAATTCTAGGAGAGAAGGATGTGCAAGGCCTCAGTTCAGTCACGGGTGAAATTTCAGAATTTACCAAGCTATAAAAGCAACTCCAGGGAGGCATCTGCTTTGAGGCACATTTACAAGCTTGTGTCCTTTTCTCCCTTTTTCCCTACATGCAGAGGAAACGGGTAGTCCTTGACTTATGACCGCAATGGAGCCCAACATTTCTGTTGCTAAGCAGGATGGTTGTTAAGTGAGCTTTGCCCCATTTTATGACCTTTCCTGCAGCAGTTGTTTAGTGGATCGCTGCAGTGGTTGAGTCAGTAACACGGTTGTTAAGTGAATCTGGCTTCCCCATTGATTTTGCTGGTCAGAAGGTTCACGAAAGGCGATTAGATAACCCTGGGACACTGCAACCATCATGAACACATGCCAGTTGCCAAGATTTTTTGATCATGTGACCATGGGGATGCTGCAATGGTCATAAGTGTGAAAAACAATCATTTTTTTCCAGCGCCGTTATAACTTCAAACAGTCACTAAACGAAAGCTTGCAAATCAAAGACTCCGTGTAAGAACCAGCAGTAGCAACTAATGTGCCTTCTGATATTGTACTTTTCAATGTATCTCTGATGAAGGAGAAACATCATTTTAGGTCTCGGAAAGGTGCTATCACAAAGTAGGCTTATCCATTGGATGTCCAAACTACTACTACTTTTTTATTTTTGCTCCATTCCCAGGATTGGCCAGATTTTTTATAAAGAATTATAAAAGGATGATTGTAAGGGGGAAAAAAAAGAATAGAATAGAATAGAATAGAATAGAATAGAATAGAATAGAATAGAATAGAATAGAATAGAATAGAATAGAATAGGAGAGCAGAATAGAATAGAATAGAGATAGAATAGAATAGAATAGAATAGAATAGAATAGAATAGAATAGAATAGAATAGAATAGAATAGAATTCTTTATTGGCCAAGTGTGATTGGACACACAAGGAATTAGTCTTTGGTGCATATGCTCTCAGTGTACATAAAAAAAAAGATATATTTGTCAAGAATGGTTGTCATAGGGTTCAAGTAAGCAATCATAGGGTTCAAGTAAGCAAAGTAAGAGTTGAGGCCTTTGAACTCTGGTGCTGGAGAAGACTCCTGCGAGTCCCTTGGACTGCAAGACGATCCAACCGGTCAGTCCTAGAGGAGATCAACCCTGACTGCTCTTTAGAAGGCCAGATCCTGAAGATGAAACTCAAATACTTTGGCCACCTAATGAGAAGGAAGGACTCACTGGAGAAGAGCCTAATGCTGGGAATGATTGAGGGCAAAAGAAGAAGGGGACGGCAGAGAATGAGGTGGCTGGATGGAGTCACTGAAGCAGTCGGCGTGAGATTAAATGGACTCCAGAGGATGGTAGAGGACAGGAAGGCCTGGAGGAACGTCGTCCATGGGGTCGCGATGGGTCGGACACGACTTCACGACTAACAACAACAAAGGATGGGGAGAAATACATTGCAAGCTGGCAATTCTATCCTGAACAAATCAACTCGGAAATAAGTCCCGCTTGCCTAATGCGTCCCATTCCCAGGTAACAAGTTTAGAATTGCAGATTACATTAACAGAAAAGGGAGGAAAAACAAGTCGGGAGGGGGAAAAATGTGTCACGTTATAAAGTCTACACTTCTTGAACCAGAAAAAAATGAAGGTCCTCGTGTTTTGTTTAGAAAGGGCCCAAAGGTTAACAGCGGGAGAGCTCTTTTGAATTAAACAAATCATTTTTGTTAAAAAGGGAGGGAGAACCTCTGAGAAGAAGTGTTCCAAATGTAAGGAGCTATTCAGAGAAAAAGCTGGCAACTGAAGTGGTGACACCGAATAATGGTGGAACACAAAGAAGGAGGAGGGGTCAAACTATTCTCCAAAGCAACTGAAGGCAGGACAAGAAGCAATGGGTGGAAACTCATCAAGGAGAGAAGCAACCTAGAACTAAGGAGAAATTTCCGGACAGTGAGAACAATTAATCAGTGGAACGACTTGCCTCCAGAAGTTGTGGGAACTTCATCACTGGAAGCTTTCAAGAAGAGATATGGAGTGCCATTTGTCAGAAATGGTATAAGGTCTCCTGCTTGGGCGGGGGACTGGACTTAGAAGACCTCCAAGGTCCTTTCCAACTCTTATTATTCTGTTGTCAAAAAAAGGACGATAGGCAAGAAGCAACAAAAGCACTTCAGTTAATAATAAATTCATGGATTTTAGATTGTAGAATGAGGAGCTCTGATGCAACGGGTGAATCAGGGGTCAATGCAGGAGAAGAAGGGGCAGAACTGGGGGCAGAGTCAAAAGAGGAATCAACCTAGAATCTCTACGTATGACAAGAATGAAACTTTGGCAACTACGTGCCTCTTCATTTCAACTTACCATTAGAGTAATGGGGAGGGGGAAATGTTGCTTTAGAGTGGGTTAGCTGGAGAAATGTTGAGACTCTAGAAAGAGTGCAGAGAAGAGCAAAAAAGATGATTAAGGGAATGGAGGCTAAAACATACGACGAACGGTTGCAGGAACTGGGTATGTCTAGTTTGATGAAAAGAAGGATCAGGGGAGACATGATAGCAGTGTTCCAATATCTCAGGGGTTGCCACAAAGAAGAGGGAGTCAACCTATTCTCCAAAGCACCTGAGGGCAGAACAAGAAGCAATGGGTGGAAACTAAACAAGGAGAGAAGCAACTTAGAACTAAGGAGAAATTTCCTGACAATTAGAACAATTAATCCGTGGAACAGCTTGACTCCAGAAGTTGTGAATGCTCCAACACTGGAAGTTTTTAAGAAGCTGTTGGATAACCATTTGTCTGAAGTAGTGTAGGGTTTCCTGCCTAGGCAGGGGGTTGGACTAGAAGACCTCCAAGGTCCCTTCCAACTCTGTTGTTGTTGTTATTATTATTATTATTATTATTATTATTATTATTATTATTATTATTATTATTATTATTATTATTATTATTATTATTATTATATGAAATCTCCACGGTTCCGCTGAAGACGGTGAGAGCCTGAAACCTTTTCAAGGACATCATAACAGCTGTGGAGTTGAAGCAGACGGTTCCCATAACAAAGTGAACTTGGTTACGTGGACGACGTGAGAGGTTGGGGGGTTTGGCTGGGGAAATTATTGTTTTATTCTATGAAGTGGCGTCTGGGAACTTCAGAGTTAGTTTTGCTTCGACATTACCATGTCAATAAACAGTAAGATTTTCGGAAACGGAATGAACCCGGAGTTTCATTTGGATTCTTGAGCTGGATGTTGACAACATAATCAACAAACGGACTAAGCCCAACTTTTCTTGAACTCCGTGGACCTTTATCTAACTCCAAGCCGGTACTAACTCTTAGTTGGGAAGATTCCTGCGCAGAGGCTGTTTGAGCAATAAATGAGTTTAATTGGACCTTCACATGTCGGCCTGGTCTTTTGGCACCTGACAGTCGATCAAGGAGATGATGGGACATGGGGGAGAGAGATCAGGGACATGGGGGGTGGGGGTGGGGGGCAGAGGCGGGTTCCTAAATTTTTTACTACCACTCTGTGAGGGTGGCTTAGTTTTGTGGGCGTGGCTTAATTTTGAGGGCATTGCTTAGTTTGGTGGGCGTGGCTTGACGGTCATGTGACCGGGTAGGAGTGGCTTGATGGTCATGTGACCGGGTAGGAGTGGCTTGACGGTCATGTGACTGGGCGGGCATGGCTTCATAGTCATGTGACTGGGCGGGTGTGGCTAAGTGGTCACGATCCTGGTTCCCCCTACGAGGATTCCTGCATCCGGACCTTTTACAATCCCCCAAAGGATTAAAAGAAACCAGATTCCATACAGCTCTGAACCCTTAAGGCAAACCAAATACAAGTGGTCCTCGCTTAATGGCCAGTTGCTTAGCAAGTGTTCAAATTTATGACTGACCTCCTCAGAGCTACTTGACCTGTTTTTTGAGTTTTGACAGCCTTATGCATGTACACACGCGCACACACATACACATTTATGACCAGTTACAACATCCGTGACGTCACCAGCCGGTCGCTACCGGTGCTATAGGGTGGACCGCACTGGTAGGAACCCACCACTGGTGGGGGGGAATAAGAAGAGGAAAGAGCATGGACCGCCATGCCATCAATGTCATCCAGCACAGGGATGTTGGCATCTTCAAAGCAGAGCAAAGCAACAGTTGATTGCTTGTTGCAGCCAGGAGGGTAGGGGGTTATTGGTTTTATTCTTTTTATATTGGGATTTTATTGTTTGTAACCCCCCCCGCCCCCCCGGAGTCATTGAGCGTGAATAGGGGGCCATAATACATCTTCTAAACCAGGGGTGTCAAACTCGATTTCATTGAAGGCTGCATCAGGGTTGTGTTTGACCTCGGGGTGTCAAGTGGGTGTGGCCGGGGTGGGCGTGGTCCCGTTTCAGCCAGGACGGCCTCCTGCAGCCCTCTGCTAGCGAAAATGGAACTCCGGGGGGGGGGGGCGGGCGACCTCCATTTTCGCTGGCAGAGGGCTGCAGGTGGCCATCCCGGCCGAAAACAGAACCTGGGAGGGACGCACCTGGTTCTCCCGAGCTCTGTTTTTGCTGGCAGAGGAATGCGGGCCGGTCCTTTGCTATTTCTATGGCGGCCCCGTGGGCCAGATCTAAGAACCCCGTGGGCCGGACGCGGGCCTTGAGTTTGACACCCCTGCTCTAAACAAACGAAGACAAGGTTGTTAGAGCCAAATTTTAGATTAAAAGCACCCTGTAAATTTTTGTAGTATAATTTTGCGTTCCCCCCTACTACTAAAAAAAAAATGGTTGGGGGGGGAGAGCAGTACTTTAGGCCAGGAGACAGCAATGAGCATGAAATAGCCGCCCGTTGTTCCTCCGTCTTCTCAGTCTCAAATCTTGCCTATCGGTTACACAGCCGCTTGAATGGAGACAGGTTTCTTCTTTTTCTGTTCTGTTCTGTTTTTTTCTCTTCAGCCTTGGCAAAAACTTTTAAGGTTTTCTGGTTTGGAGAGTCCGTTTGAGATGTTCGTTTTGTAAATGCAAATCCCCAGTTTTTCTTTGGATTAGATTCATGGAGTAGAGTTTCTATCTTGGAAGTAATTTCTAAAACATGAGTTTCCTTTTTTCCTTCCTTCCTTCCTTCCTTCCTTCCTTCCTTCCTTCCTTCCTTCCTTCCTTCCTTCCTTCCTTCCTTCCTTCCTTCCTTCCGTCCTTCCTTTCTTCCTCCCTCCCTCCCTCCCTCCCTCCCTCCCTTCCTTCCTCCCTCCCTTCCTTCCCTCCTTCCTTCTTCCTTCCTTCCTTCCTTCCTTCCCTCCCTCTATCCATCTTCCTCCCTCCCACCCTCCCTTTTCTTTCTTTCCTTCCTTCTTTCCCTCCCCCTCCCTCCCTCCCTCCCTCTTCCTTCCCTCCCTCTATGCATCTTCCTCTCTCCCTCCTTCCTTCTTTCCCTTCCTTCCTTCTTCCCTATCTCTTCCGTTCCTCCCTCCCTCTTCCTTTCCTCTCTCCATCCATCTTCCTTCCTCTTCCTCCCTCCCTCCCTTTTCCCCCCTTTTTATTTTAAATAACCAGATTGTATGAAGAAAAGGCCTATTTCTCTTGCATTTTCTACATGTTTATTAAATCCTCTTTGCTTTAAGAGAACGAAGGTGCAGTTAAGAAACAGCGTCACCTCAAATTTTGTGTTTTGCTTGTAATTATTTGAAACAGACAGTTATTTTATTACATCTTGTTTTCCAAAAGGACAATATTTGCAAAATGTACACCTTTTATTCCCGTGGCGTATTGATGATAACTTCCAACGAACTCTTTAAAAAAAGCCTGGACAGATATTAATAGGGGGAAAAAAACACTTACCACAACTGAACAACGTTGCATAAAATTGCTCTTCAGATTTCTATCTGAACCGACGCGATCGGCATTCTGAAATCGCAGAAGGACGAATGTTTAGTGGATTTCAAACTTTGCCAAATGGTTTGAAGCAGTTCTTGGCAGGTTAAGCAAATCACCCAATATGCCTTAGGAGAGCAAATAAACATTTGTGTATTTAAAGGTAGAAATGGCAGATTTACTGCAGATATGAAAAGGAACAGAATTACCACACCTGAAAACATGCGAAAGTAATACAGACCAGAAATCGTACATTTCTGATTTGGTGTATTTCAGCCCTACCAGGGGTGGGTTCCTCCCGGTTCGGACCGGTTCGCTTGAACCGGTAGCGACCCTCTGGTGACATCATGATGATGTCATGGACCCGGTTCGGTCAGTGCTGGTCAGTGGGCGCCGCCATCTTTTTTAAAATTTATTTATTTGTTTTATTTATTTATTTATTTATTTATTTGAATTTTAAAGTTTTTTTTTCTTCTGAGCATGTGCAGAAGCCGAGTTTCCGGCACTGTGCATGCAGTCGCCATCTTGTTTTCAGCTTTTTAAAATTATTATTATTTTTGGATTTTTTTGGCACTGCGCATGCACGCGCCCATGAGGTAAGTTAGAACCCACCCCTGAGCCCTACTGATTTTAATGGTTCGAGCACAAATTAATTCTGTACAGTCTGGTGAAGAGTAAATTTTTAGAGTAAACATACAGTGTTTTTGTATGTTTCTTTTAAATGTATTTCAAATTGTTATTAAATTATATTGTTTAGCTGTTTTTTAAATGTTGTATGCCGCCCTGAGTCCCCAGGGAGTAGGGCGGCATATAAGAGCACTAAATAAATAAATAAATAAATAAATAAATAAATAAATAAATAAATAAATAAATAAATAAATAAATAAATAAATAAATAAATAAATAAATAAATTGTGGCGCTCTTTCTGCAATCCCAACCTGTGCTTTAGGAATTCATTTTATCGTTGAACTGTACCCGTGGTCCTTGACTTACGACCATTCATTTAGTGACCATTCAAAGTTACAAGGGCACTAAAAAAAGCGACTTAGGCCCATTTTTCACACTTACGACCGTTGCAGCATCCCCATGGTCACGAGTTCGAAATACGGATGCTTGGCAGCTGGTTCATATTTATGACGGTTGCATTGTCCCGGGGTCACGTGATTCCCCCTTTGCGACCTTCTGACAAGCGAAGTCAATGGGGAAGCCAGATTCACTTAACGACCGTGTTACTAACTTAACCACAGCAGTGATCCACTTCACAAGGGTGACGAGAAAAAGTCGTAAAAATGGGGGCAAAACTCACTTAACAACTGTCTTGCTTATAAATATATCTGAGTGAATAATTATATTATCCATTATATTTATAACGATATAATTATTATATAATAAATATATCTGAATGAATTCTCCTTCTCTCTCCCACAAGGTAAATTGAATAGTCAAGATTCTTATAACAATTTCACCAACAATAATCCGGGAAACCCTCGCCTGTCCCCGCTTCCCAGCCTCACTGTGATGGTACCTCTTGTTCAGATCAAGCAACCTATGACTCTAGGCACCATCACGAAACGTACAGGGTAAGTCAATTGTTTGAGAATGGTGATCTCTCTATCTTCCTTTCCTTTCCTTTCCTTTCCTTTCCTTTCCTTTCCTTTCCTTTCCTTTTCCTTTCCTTTCCTTTCCTTTTCCTTTCCTTTCCTTTCCTTTCCCTTCCCCTCTCCTCTCCTCTCCTCCCCTCCCCTCCCCTCCGCTCCGCTCCGCTCCGCTCCGCTCCCCTTCCCTTCCTTATATCCTTCCTTCCCTTTCTCTTTCCCCTTCCCCTTCCCTCCCTCCCTCCCCAGACAACCCTCTTAAATAAGGCCTATGATGGAGCTTTCGGGAGCCTGAATGTTTCAATTTTAATTATGTTTTTTTCAAATTTAAATTTTTCTTATTTATTTTTTTATAGTTTATGTGTGCTTTCTTTCCTCTTAGCCTGTCTGTACTTTGAAGCTTGATATGGCCTACTGAGTTATTTAAAAAAATTAAGATCTGCTTTGAATCATTCAAAGCTCTTCAACATTCAATAAATCAAAACGATTTATTCATGGAATAGTTTGCCTCTTTTTGGCATATTTGCTTCCTCAAAGCATCTTAAAACTGGTTGGAAAAGCAACATAGCAACATAGGTATTCTTCAACTTACAACCATCCATTAGTGACCATTCAGAGTTACGACGTCACTGGAAAAAGTGACTTATGACAGTTTTCCACATGACCATGGCAACATCCCTGTGGTCACATGATCAAAATTCAGACGCTAGGCCTGTGATGGCGAACCTATGGCACGCGTGCCACAGGTGGCACACGGAGCCATATCTGAGGGCACGCGAGGCGTTGCCCTATCTCAGCTCCGGTGTGCATGCATGCGCTGGCCAGCTGATTTTCGGCTTTCCGGACGGTGGGGGGAGGCCGTTTTCGCCCTCCCTAGGCTTCAGGAAAGCCTCCAGAGCCTGTGGATGGTAAAAAAACGGACCCAACGTGAAATTCCGGTAGGGCCCGTTGGGCCCATTTTTTCGCCATCTACAGGATCTGGAGGCTTTCCTGAAGCCTAGGGAGGGTGAAAAAATGGCCCAACGGGCCCTACCGGACATCTGGAGGCTTCAGTGAGGCCTGCATGCATGTGCTGGGAGGGCAGTGCGGGGGAGTTGTGTGCGCATGCACGGGGGGGGAGGGCATTGCATTATAGGTGTGGGCACACGAGCAAAAAAGGTTCGCCATCACTGCGCTAGGCTACTGACTCACATTTATGACGGTTGCAGTGCCCTGGGCTTTTGTGATCCCCTTTTGCGACCTTCTGACAGGCAAAGTCAACGGGGAAGCCAGAGTCATTTAACAACTGTGTCACTCACTTAACAACCATAGTGATTCACTTAGCAACGGTGGCAAGAAAAGTCTTAAAATGAGGCAAAACTCACTTAACAAATTTCTCACTTAGCAACAGTAATGTTGGGTACAATTGTGGTCATAAGTCAAGGATTACCTGTAAGCCCTACCAGTTACCTTTAAAAAAAAGTGTGTTATGCGCAGGATTTTTAAAGGTTAACCTGTTTTAAAAATAAATATATGCCATATTTTTCGGACTATAAGACGCACCAAGATTTCGAAGAGGTAAGTAAGAAAAAAAAGTTTTTGTCCTCCCCGGCCCCCAGAAGCACTCTGCAAGCCTCCCAAACCCTCTGTGCACCCCGTTTTTTGCAAAAAACGGGGCACGCAGAGGATATGTGAGGCTTGCAGAGTGCTTCTGGGGGAAGGCAAAAACACCCCCGTTTTTTCGCAAAAACGGGGGCGTTTTTGTCTTCCCCCATCCCCCAGGAGCACTCTGCAGGCCTCCCAAACTGTCTGCACACCCCATTTTTGTGAAAAAGGGGCCCATTTTCCGCACAAATAGGATGTGGGGACGGGGCTTCGGGAGGCCAAAAATGGCTGTATTCGGTGTATAAGACACACCAACATTTCCACCCTCTTTTGGGGGGGGGGGAATGGTGCATCTTATACTCCAAAAAATAGGGTAATTGGAAAGCTTGCAGGTCCTTAGAACAGACTGTCACACAGACAAAGCTATTGAATTGAGAGATCATTAAGTAAGTGAATTGCAAGAAGAGAAATTTTCATTTTCACTGGCCCATGTCCTTCATTCGCTTAAATAATTCTCCCCAAACTTTAAATCTATCTGCGGAGAAGATAGCATGTTATTAGCATTTCTACAGCAGGTTATTTACAAGTGGTCTTCGACTTTGTAACAGTTCATTTAGTGACCGTACAAAGTTTACAACGGCACTGAAAAAAGTGACTTATGACCGCCGTTCACTCTTACGACGATGCAGCATTCCCCCCATGATCACGTGGTCAAAATTCAGACGCTTGGGAACCGGTTCACATTTATGACGGTTGCACTCACTCTCCCGGGGTCATGCGATTCCCCTTTTGCGACCTTCGGTCCGCCCAAGTCAACGGGGAAGCCAAGATTCATTTCACAACCGTGTTCCTAACTTAACAACTGCCGTGATTCGCTTAACAATGGTGGCAAGAAAGGTCGTAAAATTGGGCAACATTCACTTAACAAAGAAAGGCCTCACTTAGCCACTCAAATTTTGGGCTCAATTGTAGACGTAAGTCAAGGACTAACTTTATTATTATTTTTTATTGCAACGGACTTTGAGAAGGAGCTATGAAATCTGAGGAGAGCGAAGAAAGAAACCGGATCATTTCTGCTTATGTACATTTTTCTCTCTTCCAGGCAGACGGTTTTCATGAGACCAGTTTAGATTGAGCTCAGGGTTGAACTGTGGGGTCCTTGGTGCTCTCTGAGCTTGTTGGTTTTCTGGCAGATGTTTCATGACCCAACTGGGGAATATCATCAGTGCTAGAAGGGAGGGGGGTTGAGGAGAAAAGGAGGAGGAGGTGGAGAAGGATGTGGAGGAGGAGGTGAAGGAGGAAGAGGAGGAGAAAGAGGAAGAGGAGGGGGTGGTCTGCAAGGTCCTTGCTGATCTTTGAGCTTGGTCGTTTTCTTGCAGATGTTTCATGACCCAATTGGGGAACATCATCAGTGCTAGAAGGGAGGGGGGGGGGTTGGAGAGAAGAGGAGGAGGAAGAGGAGGAGGAGGAGAAGAAGGAGGAGGAAGAGGAGGTCAGTGGGGTCTTTGCTGATCTTTGAGCTTGGTGGTTTTCTTTCAGACGTTTCATGACCCAACTAGGTAACGTCATCAGTGCTACAAAGGAGTGGGGTTTGCTCTCTGTTTATATATCAGTGGCTTGGCCTGTCAGTATTGGTGGGACTGAACCGTAAAGCCTACAAACTTGAAACTTGGCATGTATGTTCCTCTTGGCTTCTAGGTGCTCGCTAAGAAAGGATTTTTCAAAATTACCATCAGATCATTAGTATTTCTTATATAGTATTATATTAATTAACACGCTCTGATGCTAAAGAGTTAGACGTTCTACTCCCCCTCCCCACCTGAAAAGAACTCTGTTCCAACTGCCAGTTGCCTTATATTAACACGCTCTGATGCTAAGGAGTGACACATTCTACATAAATTTTCAAGCTTTAAGTGTCAATGTATCAAGCCTGATCGTAACTACTCATTAATTTTCAAGCTTTAACTGTCAATTTATCAAGCCCGATCACTTAGTTTCGTAGCGAAGCATGGGTATCCAGCTACTATATATATATATATATATATATATATATATATATATATATATATATATATATATATATATATATATATATATATATATATATATATATATATATATATATATATATATATATATATTCAGATGGGGAGGTTTTCACTTATAAGATTACAGAGGGCCTTACTGCGATAAAAACCTATCACTGAGAAATACAAATAGATGTTACTCCATATGGTTTTAATATTTTAATTGCAATCTTTTAATTTTCCGGGTTGTCCTTCCAAACAGGTCTTGGGTCTAGAAACCTGGTGGAGTAATTCAGCAGAAAACTGTAGGGTACAAGGCAGTCCTTGACTTACTACCATTGATTTAGTGACCGTTCAAAGTTACAATGGCGCTCAAAAAAATTGACTTATGACCATTTTTCACACATGACCGTTGCAGCATCCTCAGGGTCACACGATTACAATTCGGATACTTGGAAACATGGATTTATGACGGTTGTAGTGTCCCAGAGTCATGTGATTCCCCTTTTGTGACCTTTTGACAAGCGACATCAAATGGGGCAGCCCGATGCACTTAACAACCACGTCACTATACTGCTAATTTGTTTGTTTGTGCCCATCTTTTTTTTTTCCATTCGGGAATTCAGCTTCCCTTCGGCCTTCGTTTTTGCATTCTCCGTGCAAGGCCAAACCAAAACTCCGCGGAGAGATTTTACAGGAAAGATCTGCCCATGAGCCGCGGTGCCGCAATGGTTAGAGTGCAGTACGGCAGGCTACTTCTGCTGACTGCCGGCTGCCTGCAATATGGCAGTTCGAATCTCACCAGGCTCAAGGTTGACTCATCCTTCCATCCTTCTGAGGTAAAATGAGGACCCAGATTGTTGGGGGCAATATGCTGAACTCTGTAAAGCGCTCAGAGAGGGCTGTAAAGCACTATGAAGCGGTATATAAGCCTAAGTGCTATTGCTATCTCAGCCTGCTTCTTCATTCCATTGGTTTTCTGCTGTTTTCCCCAAAGCAGCAAAGAGAAGGTTGGATGAAAAGAGCCTCTTTGCGTGTCAAAATGCCTCGTTCCCCCTTCTCCCTCCAAAAGCCACAGAACCGAAATACCTCTCTGTCTCTATGAAGGAGCTCCAGATTCGATCACGCTTAATTTCCCTCCTCTGCTTTAGGATGCTAGTCAAATTCAGAGCAGCTTACTTTCATGTTTTGACTTTTTTTTTCAAGCTTTCCAAGGCTTGAATTGTTAACCTTCCGGATTTTGTAAAGGGGGGAAAAAAAAAAGAGAGAGAGAAGGGAAACATTTGGTGGGAAACTTATCAAAGAGAGAACCAACCTAGAACTAAAGAGAAATTTCCTTACAGTGAGAACAAATTACATGTACCGTATTTTTCGGACTATAAGACGCACCTTTTTCCCACCTAAAAGAGGCTGAAAATTTGGGTGCGTCTTATACTCCGAATGTAGCTTTTTCAAAGCTTTTTTTTTTAGCCCTAACAAGGTGCTAACAATCTTCCGGGATCTTCAGGCTTGCAGGCTTGTTTTCATTGCTACTCCCTCCAAAAAAGTTTTTTTCAGCCCTAACCAGGGGATAAAATAATGTGCTGAAGCTGACCAGACTAAGGACGCTAGCCAGATGAATACCTGGTAGGTAGATTTCCCCCCCCCCCTATTTTCCTCCCCCAAAACTAAGGTGTGTCTTATACTCCGGTGAGTCTTATACTCCCAAAAATACGGTAGTTCTCGACTTACAACAGTTCATTTAGTGACCATTCAAAGTTACAACGGCACTGAAAAAAGTGACTTATGACCGCTTTTCCCACTTACAACCATTGCAGCATTCCCCATGACCAGATGATCAAAATTCAGACGCTGGGCAACTGACTCGTATTTATGACGGTTGCAGCCTCCTAGGGTCACGTGATCCCTTTCTGCGACCTCTCTGACGAGCAATGTCAATGGGGTAGCCGGGTTCACTTGACAACCCTGTTGCTAACTTATCAACTGCAGCAATTCCCTTAACAACCGTGGCAAGAAAGGTCATGAAATGGGGCAAAACTCAACTCAACAAATGTCTCGCCTAACAACACAAATCCTGGGCTCAATTGTGGTCGTAAGTCGAGGACTACCTGTACCCAGGTAGGAAGGGCCTAAATCAGAGATATTCAACTGTGGCTACTTTAAGACTTGTGGACTTCAACTCCCAGAATTCCCCCAGCTAGCAAGTGGCCAATATTGGACACCCCTGGTCTAAATAAAACTGGCTTCGTTTTATTTTATTTTTCTAGTCTGCCATCAGTAGGGAGCTCTTGAGGAACTTTGGGATCGGAGGACTTGAGTGGGAGATGACAGCTGCTCAGCCCAGTTTCAATCTGCACTCACTGAACTGGGAGTAATTGGCTTGTTTAATTTAGTGGGGCTTGTTTTGAATGAGAGAGAGAGGAGGAGAGAGAGGGGGGGAGAGGGAGAGAAGAGAGGGGGGAGAGAGAGGGGGAGAGGAGAGAGAGGAGGAGAGGGAGAGGGAGAGAGAGGGGAGAGGAGAGAGAGGAGAGAGAGGGGGAGAGGGAGAAGGAGAGAAGAGAGGGGAGAGAGAGGGGAGAGGGGAGAGGAGAGACAGGAGAGGGAGGGGGAGAGGGAGAGGGGGGAGAGAGGGAGAAGGAGAGGAGAGAGGGGGAGAGAGAGGGAGAAGGAGAGGGGGGAGAGGGGAGAGAGAGGAGAGGGGGAGAGGGAGAAGGAGAGAAGAGAGAGGAGAGAGAGAGGGAGAGAAAGGGGGGAAGAGGAGAGGGAGGGAGAGAGAGAGGGAGAGAGAGAGAGAGAGAGAGGGAATTGTAGTCGCTCTATCCGTTGCTTTCCTCGGAAAACCATGGGATCTGGAAGGGTTTGCAGTTTCGGTTGGCTCGTGATCGCATTTTAAAAAGATGCTCTTCTTAAAAACTGAATGGAAAACGACCTCAGCCATATACGCATACAGACGCAGAATGTTTGGGGTGATTGCATGTTCTTTCGTGAAGCTGGAAATGTAAAGCTTGAAGAGGAAACGCTTAGCCACTTTGGTCTAATAGCTGAGGAACCAGGATAGAAAGTGGGAGACTGTGAGTTCTAGTCCCGCCTGAGCCATAAAAAACTAGCGGGGTGACTTTGGCCAATCATCAGGAGACTGAGTTCTAGTCCCGCCTTAGCCATGAAAACTGTCTGGGTGACTTTGGGCCAATCAGGAGGAAACTCTGAGTTCTAGCCCCGCCTTAGGCATGAAAGCCTCTGTATTACTTTGGACCAATCATCAGGAGACTGTGAGTTCTAGTCCCGCCTTAGCCATGAAAACTGTCTGGGTGACTTTGGGCCAATCAGGAGGAAACTCTGAGTTCTAGTCCCATAGGCATGAAAGCCACTGTATTACTTTGGACCAATCATCAGGAGACTGTGAGTTCTAGTCCCGCCTTAGCCATGAAAACTGTCTGGGTGACTTTGGGCCAATCAGGAGGAAACTGTGAGTTGTAGTCCTGCCTTAAGCGTGAAAGCCGCTGTATTACTTTGGACCAATCATCAGGAGACTGTAACTTCTAGTCATTTCTTAGCCATGAACGCTGGTTAGGTGACTTTGGGCCAGTCCCTCTCTCAGCCCAACCCACTTCACAGGGTTGTTGTTGTGAAAAAAATAGGAGGGGGAAAGTGTGTTGGACATGTTGGCTGACTTGAGTTTTTTGTAAAAATAATGAAAGGCAGGAGGCAAACAAAACATAGATACATACATAATACATACATACATACATACATACATACATACATACATACATACATACACACACCCTGTTTCCCCCAGAATAAGACATCCCCTGATAATAAGCCTAATCGGGCTTTTGAGTGCATGGCAATAAGGCCAGGCGCTTATTTCAGGGTTCAAAAAAATATAAGACAGGGTCTTATTTTCGGGGAAACACGGTAGTACGTTCATACAGTCATACATACATACATAAAATGTTGCTGGTGCGTTGGGGCTGCGAATTCAGTCGTAGGGCAACTGAACGGAAAGCGCTTTGTGAAAGACGGAATGAACTGAACGTTGATCTTCCCTGCTTAGCCATGCCTCAAATGGCCAAATCGAGACAGCAGCCTGAACTGAACCTCCAGGGGACACGGCGTGTGTTTTAACATATTTAACATCTGCCCTCCTGTTTCTCCAAACGCAGAGCAATCCGAGCCTATAATAATAGAAAGAAGGCAGGACAGGGACCATCTGCCTCGGCTCCGAGAGGAGGAGGGAGGCCGCGTGGGCAGTTAGCAAACGGCAGTCGACAGATGCATTTACACCTACGTGGATAACGCCTTTAAGGGCTGCCCCAAGGAAACCGGGCCCTCCCCTTGGCCGTTGTAGCTTGACTGGAGAGAAGGGGGATCCTTGAAACCTGGGGGGGGGTTAGCAAAGGTTACGGGGTGACAGTTGCAGCTAAGAGCGAAGTGGACCAGAGAAAGAAAGATCAAAAAATGTTAATGCATCTGCTTCGTTCCTCCAAGTCTCAACTCTCTCCGAAGCTAAATTTAACCAGGAACTTAGGGACAATAATACAGATAGTTCTCAACTTACAACCATTCATTTAGTGACCGTTCGAAGTAACAATGGCACTGAAAAAAGTGACTTTTAGGAATAGAATAGAATAGAATAGAATAGAATAGAATAGAATAGAATAGATAAATGGAATAGAATAGAATAGGAATAAAATTAGAATAGAATAGAATAGAATAGAATAGAATAGAATAGAATAGAATAGAATAGAATAGAATAGAATAGAATAGAATAGAATAGAATAGAATAGAATAACAGAGTTGGAAGGGACCTTGGAGGTCTTCTAGTCCAACCCCCTGCTTAGGCAGGAAATCCTACACCACTTCAGACAAATGGTTATCCAACACCGTCTTAAAAACTTCCAGTGTTGGAGAATTCACAACTCCTTCTTTTCATTAAACTGGACATACCCAGTTCCAGCAATCGTTCCAGACTGTTTTTGGGGAATTTTTATAACAATTTTATTAATTTATGATACAACATACCAAAAAGAATACAAAAGCAAAAAGAAGGAGACAGAGAAGGGGAAGGGGAAGTGTGGAGAAGAAGGGGGGAAAAGAAAAAAGAAAAGCATTGACTTCCTGCAGTAGAATAAGGCAATAACATCAAACCTCAACTTTTTACTTTTACATAATTGTTTAAACTAGCCATTTCTATAACAACAAATCTTATAAGGAGCCGAAGTGGTGCAGTGGTTAAAGTGCAGCACTGCAGCACTGCAGTTCAGCTGTTCAAATCTCACTAGGCTCAAGGTTGACTCAGCCTTCCATCCTTCCGAGGTGGGTAAAATGAGGACCCAGATTGTTGGGGGCAATATGCTGAACTCTGTAAACCGCTTAGAGAGGGCTGTAAAGCACTATGAAGCGGTATAGAAGTCTTAAGTGCTATGCTATCTAATTGGTAAAACCCAAAATCAAAGTTTCATTTTCCTCCCAAGTCCAGAAGCAGTTTCCAGGTATGAAAAAAGTGACTTATAACTGTTTTTTACAAGTTCCGAGTCTGACCCCATGTTCAAATGATCAAAGTTAGGACGCTTGGCAACTGACTCATATCAATGATGGTTGCAGTGTCCGGGGGTCATATGATTCCCCCTTTTGCGACCTTCTGGCAAGCAAAGTCAATGGGGAAGCCAGATTCACTTAACAACCGTGTGACTAACTCAATAACTGAAGTGATTCATTTAACAACAGTGGCAAGAAAGGTCGTTAAATGGGGCAAAATTCACTTTTT
Source organism: Diadophis punctatus similis (assembly GCA_023053685.1). Classification (NCBI taxonomy): domain Eukaryota; kingdom Metazoa; phylum Chordata; class Lepidosauria; order Squamata; family Dipsadidae; genus Diadophis; species Diadophis punctatus. The sequence goes on from JALIGW010000001.1 coordinate 5,898,289, forward strand.
TGCTTAACAGTGGAAATTTTGGGCTGCATTGCAGTTATCTGCACAGAATCAAAGGCTGGATTAGCAGAAAACATCACGTTCCAGGTTTTAAAAAGCACCATTGCTGCGCTGTTCATTTAACCTGCGGTGCCTCACCAACTAAACCATATTGTGGTTTATTTTATTTGCTCACTAGTAGCTGGATACCTGTGCTTCGCTACGAAACTGATCGGGCTTGATAAATTGACAGTTAAAGCTTGAAAATTAATGAGTAGTTACTTGCTGGCCACGGCCACACCCGGTTTAGCGAAGGGGTAGCATAGTGCGTGTTAATATAAGGCAACTGGCAGTTGGAACAGGGTTCTTTTCAGGTGGGGAGGGGGAGTAGAACGTCTAGATTAGATTTAGATTATTATTAGAGTTGGAAGGGACCTTGTAGGTCATCTAGTCCAATCCCCCGCTCAAGCAGGAGTCCCTACACCATTTCGGATAAGTGGCAGTCCAATCTCCTTTTGAAAGTCTCAAGTGTTGGAGCTCTCACAACCTCCGCAGGCAAGCTGTTCCACTGGAAGACCTCCAAGGTCCCTTCCAGCTCTATTCTGATTGAAGATTGCAGAAGCCAGGGTTGCTCAAAGTCTTCTTGTGAAAGGATGGTATGGGGACTCCTGCCTTGGGTCACCATCCTACAAAAAAAGATGTTGAGACTTTGGAAAAAGTTCAGAGAAGAGCAACTAAGATGACCAAAGGCCTGGAGACTAAAACATACGAAGAACGGCTGCAGGATTTGGGTTCGGCTAGTCTAAAGAAAAGAATTAGGGGTGACATGATAGCAGTCTTCCAATATTTGAGGGGCTGCCACAAAGAAGAAGAGGGGGTCAAATTATTCTCCAAAGCACCAGAAGGCAGGACAAGAAACAATGGTTGGAAACTAATCCAGGAGAGAAGCAACCTGGAATTAAGGAGAAACTTCCTAACAGTGAGGACAATTAACCAGTGGAACAGCTTGCCACCAGAAGTTGTGGGTGCTCCAACACTGGAAGTTTTTAAGAAGAAACTAGACAGCCACTTATCTGAAATACAATAGGTTCTTCTGCTTGAGCAGGGGGCTGGACTAGAAGACCTCCAAGGTCCCTCCCAGCTCACTCTATTCTAAGATTGGGTGCAGAGTTGTATTAGAAGACCTCCCAGCCCTGATTTTATTTGTATTTGTTATTTGTATTTGTTTATTTTGTCAAGCATATATGATTATAAGCAAAGTATAAACAGTAAAACATGATTGAATATATATGTAATATCACAAGCATGAATAAGAGTAAAAGAGGTATGAATATGTGGGTACATTAGGACAGGAACGGTAGGCACGATTGTGCGCTTATGCACGCCCCTTACCGACCTCTTAGGAATGGGGTGAGGTCGATGGTAGATAATCTGAGGTTGAAGTTTTGGGGGTTTGGGGAAGAAACTACTGAGTCAGGTAAAGTGTTCCAGGCGTTGACCACTCTGTTGTTGAAGTCGAATTTTTTGCAATCAAGTCTGGAGCGGTTTACATTAAGTTTGTATCTATTGTGAGCTCGTGTATTATTGCGGTTGAAGCTGAAGTAGTCGTTAACAGGTCAGATCGAAGGCGGCGGAGTTCTAAATTTTGAAGTCCCAAAATTTCAAGTCCTGATTTTTATGAGGGGAGCTTTTGGAGGCAATCCAAGGCCCCGTTGAACCTCAAATCTGAAAGTCTGAGAGAGGTTTGCCGTGTAACTGCGGAGGGGGGGCAGGAGACAGAGGGGAAGACAACTATAGAGTTCCAGCCCCAAACCCATCACTGAGGGCACGGATTTTGGATCCAAGCCCTGGAGAATGAAGGATCGCACGGCTTCCAGGTCTAACCTTTGCCCAGTCCTGCAAAACTTTAGCTAGTGAGAAGTTTCACCCCTGCTGTCTGGAGTTCTCCCCGTGTTTGTTTTTACAGTACGGGGGGGGGGGGGGGAAGGAATGCAGATAACACTTGTTTTTGATGTGGGATCTGGCCGAGATGGTATCGTCTCATGTACTGATTTGTTCATAAAAATCGCTGATATCCGTTTGATCTCTTTTGAACTCCGGAGACTTTAATCCTTTCCAGGACCTGTTAGCTGTGCAGACAAAAGGGAGGGTGTATGTGCGTGGGGGGGGGGAGATAAAGGAGCAACCCCAGCTGTATAGGAAATAACAAAGAAAGACCAAAGCCAAACTCCGAGAAAGGGGTGGGGGGGGGAAGGAATTAAATCTACTTTTCAAAACACAGCAAAGAAAACAGAGGTGACACGCCGATGGAAATTATTTTCACAAACAAAGAATCCTTTGGAAGAATGTAGCAGTTCGGGAAATTCAAATTTGAAAGATGTTTTATCTCAGGGATCCAGGATAGGATAGGATGGGACGAGACGGAATGAGATGAAATAACATAGCATAGCATAGGGGTCCCCAAACTTGACAACTTTAAGACTTGTGGACTTCAACTCCCAGAATTCTGGGAGTTGAAGTCCACAAGACTTAAAGTTGTCAAGTTTGAAGACCTCTGGCATAGGATATAGGATAGATAGGATTTGGGATGGGATGGGATGAGATGAGATGATAAGAGAACAGGATAGTATAGCATAACATAGCATAGCATAGGACTGTGATGGTGAACCTATGGCACGCATGTTGGAAGTGGCACGCAGAGCCATCTCTCCGGGCATGCCAGCCGTCGCCCATTGCTCTTCTGGGTTGGCCAGCTGGTCTTTGCGCTGAGCTGAGCTTCCGGTACGCGCCGTCCAATTGGTCTTCGCGTGTGCATGCGTGCCAGAAACCAGAAGACTGGATGACCGGCGCGCATGCGCATGCCGGAAACCAGAATCTCAGCTAGCCGTCGCGCGCATGCTTGCCGGGGAAGTGCTCTTTCAGTTTCCAGTGCTCCCGCACATGCGCGCCTGGGAGTTGCTCTTCCGGTTTCCGGTGCTCCCCCTGCGCACATGCACACTCCTGTTTCGGCACTCAGTGCCGAAAAGGTTTGCCACCACTGGCATAGCAGTGGTGGGTTTTAAAAATTGTTACTACCGGTTCTGTGGGTGTGGCTTGGTGGGCGTGGCATGGCTTGGTGGGCGTGGCTTGGTGGACGTGGCAGGGGAAGGATGCTGTAAAATCTCCATTTCCTCCCGATCAGCTGGGACTCGTGGAGGCAGAGAATAGATAGGGGCGGGGCCAGTCAGAGGTGGTATTTAACGGTTCTCCGAACTACTCAAAATTTCCGCTACCGGTTCTCCAGAACTGGTCAGAACCTGCTGAATCCCACATCTGTGGCATAAGTTATAGGATAGATAGATAGGATATAAGGATAGGATGGAATAGGATGGGATATGGGATAGATAGCATATAGCCGTGATGGCAAACCTATGGCACGCATGCCAGAGGTGGCATGCAGAGCCCTCTCTGTGGGCACACGGGCCGTCGCCAGCTTCTCTTCTCATTTCTGGAGCGCTGGAAAATGGTCTGAAAACGGCCAAAAAACAGGCATGCTTTTTTGGGCCGTTTTCAGGCTGTTTTTTGGGCTAAAACTGGTCCAAAAAGGGCCCCAAAAATGGCCTGAAAATGGCCCAAAACCCGGCCAAAAACAGGCATGCCCATGCCAGCCAGCTGTTCTTGGGGTTTCCACTGCTCCAGCATGCGCACATGCACACACATGCACGCGCGTTCCGGTTTGGGCACTCGGTGCCAAAAAGGTTCGCCATCACTGGCATATAGGATGGGATGGGATGAGATGAGATGATAAGAAGATAGGATAGGATAGGATATATGATCGATAGGAGCCGAGATGGTGCAGTGGTTAAATGCAGCACTGCAGGCTACTGCTAGTTCAGCAGTTCAGCTGTTCAAATCTCACCGGCTCAAGGTTGACTCAGCCTTCCATCCTTCCAAGGTGGGTAAAATGAGGACCCAGATTATTGGGGGCAATATGCTGAACTCTGTAAACCGCTTAGAGAGTGCTGTAAAGCACTATGAAGCGGTATATAAGTCTAAGTGCTATTGCTATTGCTACGGGACGGGACAGGAGAGGATAGGATAGGATACTTTATTGGTCAAGTGTGATTAGATACACAGTGAATTTGTCTCCAGTGCATAAGCTCTCAGTGTACATACAAAACAACAAAATAACAAACTAATAATAATAGCAAACTAATAATAATAATCATAATAATAATGATACCAATAAGAGAACATAGTGGAACAGATGTTTTACAGAACTATTTGTTGGTTTGTTGGTTTGTATCCTACCTTCATAATTTTTTCCAAATAATTCAAGGTGGGAAACATACGCAACAGGCCTTCTTCCTCCTGTTTTCCCTACAACAACCCTGTGAGCTGGCTTTCAAGGCTAGAGTGGGATTAGAACTCACGGCAGGACTAGAACTCACAGTCCCCTAATGATTGTCCCAAAGTCACCCTTTCATGTCTAAGGCGGGACTAGAACTCACCATCTCCTAGTGATTGTCCCAAATCACCAGCTGGCTTTCATGCCTAAGGCGGGACTTGAACTCACCATCTCCTCTTGATTGGCCCAGAGTCACCCAGACAGCTTTTATGCCTATGGTGGGACTAGAACTCACTGTCTTCCAGTGATTGGCCCAAAGTCACATAGCTGGCTTTCATGCCTAAAGAGAGATTAGAACTCACATATCCTCCTGTCTAGTCAGGTTTCATGACTACTAGACCAAACTGGCTTTTGAATAAAATGTTGCCAGTTTATTAAATATTTTTAATTATTAACAATAACATATCTATAAACAATGGCATGAAGGAAAGGATCATAACTAAAAGGATTAGCATAGTTCTTTTGAGACAAAAGACTTTTTATGGGTTTGTATGTGTGTATGCGTGCCACTTTTTAAGTTAGTTAACTGCACTGAAAAAAAATGACTAGTTACCATTTTTCACACTTACAACCGTTACAGCATCCTCGTGGTCACATGATCAAAATTCAGACACTTGGCAACTGACTTGTACTTATGACGGTTGCAGTGTCCCGGGGTCATGTGGTCATCTTTTGCAACCTTCTGACAAGCAAAATCAATGGTGGAATCAAATACACTTAACAACTGTGTTACTAACTTAACAACTGCAGTGGTTCACTTAATAATTATGGCAAGAAAGGTCATAAAAGGGGGGAAAGGCGCTTAACAACTGACCTGCATAGCAACAGAAATTGTGGGCTCAATTGTGGCCGTAAGTCGAGTATTACCTGTACTTGTTGTATGCAAATGATACTAGGTTTACTAAGCACCTGAATGATTTGCTATATATAATAGATAAATTGTATGTTGGAACATGGAACACATGTCTGCAAATGGATGGAGTGAAGAATTCCTAGTTCAACCTATCTGAAGAAGAAGAAGAAAACCTAGAATTTGTGAGCTTTGGAAAAATGCTTACTAAAATGGGGAAACGAATGGAGAAATATCAAAATTTACAAATGCTGGTAAAATTTAAAATAGAATTTAAAACTATAGCAGATGGAGGGGCATATTGTATGGGAAGCCACTCAGAAAAAAAAGCGTTGTCACCCCTAGTCTTTCTTTTCAATTTCATGAAAAGAAGGACTAGGGGAGACATGATGGCAGTCTTCCAATATCTCAGGGGTTGCCACAAAGAAGAGGGAGTCAAACTATTCTCCAAAACACCTGAGGGTAGGACAAGAAGCAATGAGTGGAAACTAATCAAGGAGAGAAGCAACTTAGAACTAAGGAGAAATTTCCTGACAGTTAGAACAATTAATCCGTGGAACAGCTTGCCTCCAGAAGTTGTGAATTCTCCAACACTGGAATTTTTAAAGAAGAGATTGGACAACCATTTGTCTGGAATGGTATAATTTTTCCTGCCTGAGCAGGGGGTTGGACTAGAAGACCTCCAAGGTCCCTTCCAACTCTGTGATTCTGTATTCAGTAAGTCCCTTATCATTGAGGGGAGCAGAGATGCAAATTGTGATGCCTGGTTTTGCCACCTCCTTTTTATGACTAAGCGGTCAGGAAGATATAATTCACCCTCCTTCCTTCCTGTCCCTCTGCAGATGTCAAATCCAAAGTTTTGGTTTTGCATTCTCAAAAGAGCTGAGTTTTTTTTTTAATGTTCCCTGGATTCCCCTGAGACCTTATCTAGGCTTTGAATCCTTTTTTTTTCTTTTTTGCACAAACTCTGTACCGGATCTGAAGATATGGTAGGTCAGTGGTGGAGCAGCTGCTCGGCTTCCAGAAGGTCACATGTTCAATCCCTGCCATCTCCAATTAAGAAAATCAAATAGTAAGGGGAGGAAAGATTGCTGAGACACTATAGAGAAGAGCAATTTAAATGAGGAGGCCGTGCATGGTGTAGAAGGAAGGAAGGACATAATTCAAGGGTCTGGATGGTTTTAAGGATGCAGGAAGCCCTTTCTCTCCTGTTAAAAGGGGCAGGCAGCGGTGATGGGAACAGGCCATTCCCAGCAAGAAATCGCAAAGAACCATGGCCAACCAGAGCACGTTCTGGAGAAATCAGGCCACATTGGGAATATTGTGTCCGGTTCTGGACACCACGTTACCAAAAAAAAAAAAAGAGAGAGAGAGAAGACTTTGAGGCCCTAGAAAGAGTGCCGAGAAGAGCATCGAAGATGATTAGGGGCCTGGAGGCTAGAACAGGAAGAACGATTGCAGGAATTGGTCCTGGCTAGTCTAGTGAAGAGGAGAGGAGAACTAGGGGGAGATACGATAACAGTGCTCCAATATTTGAGAGGCTACAATATAGAAGAGGGGGGGTCAACCTATTCTCCAAAGTATCTAAAAGCAGGACAAGAAGCAACGGATGGAAACTACCGTAATCAAGGAGAGAAGCAACCTAGAAATAAGGAGAAATTTCCCAACAGTGAAAACAATCAGTGGAACAACTTGCCTCCAGAAATTCTGGGGGCTCCGACACTGGAAGTTTTAAAGAGGAGATTGGACAACCACTTGTCTGAAATGCTATAGGGTCTCCTGCTTGAGCAGGGGGCTGGACTAGAAGACCTCTAAGGTCTCTTCGAATTCCTATTCTATTCTACTCTAATTTCTATTCCTATTCTAGTGTATTCTAGTCTATTCTAATTTCTATTCCTATTCTATTCTATCCCATTTCTCTATTCCATTCCATTCTATTCTATTCTATTCTAATTTCTATTCCTATTCCTATTCCTATTCCTATTCTATTCTATTCTATTCTATTCTATTCTATTCTATTCTATTCTATTCTATTCTATTCTAATTTCTATTCCTATTCCTATTCTATTCTATTCTAATTTCTATTCCTATTCTATTCTATCTCATTTCTCTATCTATTCTATTCTATTCTATTCTATTCTATTCTAATTTTATTCCTATTCTATTCTATTCCATTTATCTATTCTATTCTATTCTATTCTATTCTATTCTATTCTATTCTATTCTATTCTATTCTATTCTATTCTATTCTATTCTATTCTATTCTATTCTAATTTTATTCCTATTCTATTCTATTCCATTTATCTATTCTATTCTATTCTATTCTATTCTATTCTATTCTATTCTATTCTATTCTATTCTATTCTATTCTATTCTATTCTATTCTATTCTATTTTATCCCATTTCTCTATCTATTCTATTCTATCCTATCCTATCCTATGCTATCCTATCTTCTTCCTGTTCTCATTCCATTCCATTCCTAGTGTTGTTTTTTCCATTGCTTCTGAAACAGCTCCAGGTCCCACCTCTTGATCCTGGAAAGTTATCTCCCAGGCTAGCAGAACTTTAGTGAGGAAGGTGGACAGCACTGTTGTCTTGAATTTCAAAACCAGCCTTGAATTGCAGCCTTGAATTTGAATGCTGCATGATCAGGCAGGGGAATGGTGCATTTGCGCAGCCGTGGTTCATATGGGGATGATAAGGACATGAGAGAGATACAGGTCGTCTTCGACTGACGACCACAACTGAGCCCCAAAATTTCTGTTGCTAAGTGAGGCGGGTGTTAAGTGAGTTTATGCCATTTTTCTTGCCCACAGTCGTTAAGTGAATCATTAATTTAGGAACGCGGTTGTTAAGTGAATCTGGCTCCCCATTGACTTTGCCTGTCAGAAGGTCACAAAAGGAGATCACGTGACCCCGGGACACTGCAACTGTCATAAGTACATGCCAGTTGCCAAGCGTCTGAATAGAATAGAATAGAATAGAATTCTTTATTGGCCAAGTGTGATTGGACAAACAAGGAATTTGTCTTTGGTGCATATGCTCTCAGTGTACATAAAAGAAAAGATGCATTCGTCAAGAATGGTTTTCATAGGGTTCAAGTAAGCAATCAGGAAACAATCAATATGAATATAAATCGTAAGGATACAAGCAACAAGTTACAGTCATACAGTCATAAGTGGGAGGAGATGGGTGATAGGAACGATGAGAAGACTAATAGTAATAGTAATGCAGCTTTAGTGAATAGTTTGACAGTGATGAGGGGATTATTTGTTTAGCAGAGTGATGGCGTTCGGGGAAAAACTGTTCTTGTGTCTAGTTGTCTTGGTGTGCAGAGCTCTATAGTGTCGTTTTGAGGGTAGGAGTTGAAGCAATTTATGTCCAGGATGCGAGGGGTCAGTAAATATTTTCACGGCCCTCTTTTTGACTCGTGCAGTATACAGGTCCTCAATGGAAGGCAGGTTGGCAGTAATTGTTTTTTCTGCAGTTCTGATTATCCTCTGAAGTCTGTGTCTGTCTTGTTGGGTTGCAGAACCAAACCAGACAGTTATAGAGGTGCAGATGACAGACTCAATGATTCCTCTGTAGAACTGTATCAGCAGCTCCTTGGGCAGTTTGAGCTTCCTGAGTTGGCGCAGAAAGAACATTCTTTGTTGTGCTTTTTTGATGACGTTTTTGATGTTAGGTGTCCATTTTAGGTCTTGAGATATGATAGAACCTAGAAATTTGAAGGTCTCTACTGTTGATACTGTGTTGTCTAGTATTGCAAGAGGTGGTAGGATGGGAGGGTTTCTCCTAAAGTCTACCACCATTTCTACGGTTTTGAGTGTGTTCAGTTCCAGATTGTTCCGGTCGCACCATGAGGCTAGTTGTTCAACCTCCTGTCTGTATGCGGTTTCATCGTTGTCTCGAATGAGGCCAATCACTGTTGTATCATCTGCAAACTTCAGTAGTTTAACAGATGGATCGTTAGAGATGCAGTCATTGGTATATAGAGAGAAGAGAAGTGGTGAGAGTACACAGCCTTGGGGGGGGGGGCCCTGTGCTAATTGTACAGGTATCTACAGGATACAATTGTACAGCTGCTCCCCTATCTCTCCCCTCTCTGCTTCATTGCCTCGTTTTTCATTTTTAATTTTTTTTAAGGCTTGGGGTTTTCCTGTGCTCTTTTGAACTTGTCGTTTTTGTTTTTGTTTCCCCAAACTTATGGAAATTTGCCTTTGATCTTGTGTCTCTTTCTGTGCACTTTGGGAATTGGGAATGCTTGCTCTTTGCTCAGCGTCTAGCCAGACCCACATTTGAGGGGCGAGGGTCTTCCAGATATCTGGGGAGAAAGAGGTTAGTGAGTCTGCTTTGTGGGAGGAAATGCTCTTGAGGTTTGCCGGCATCCCATGTGCCATGTTCACATGCCATGTTCAATGGTTACCAACTGTACTGGAAAGCCAGTGGCTCAGAGACATGTTTGAATTGGGAGTTCAAGGATCAAGCCAAGCTTTGCCTTCCCAAAGATGGAGAAGGGAATCCATGAATATAGGTCTCAATGTTAGCATCAGGATTACTTTGCTAGGCAAGATGAAGGCCAGCTCAGATACTATTCGGTTTCTAACTAATGCTACGTACAACATGGCTGCTCATCCCCAACATCTATACCAAGGGTCCCCAAACTTGACAACCTTAAGACTTGTGGACTTCAACTCCCAGAATTCTCCAGCCAGCTATTCTGGGAGTTGAAGTCCACAAATCTTAAAGTTGCCAAGTTTGAAGACCTCTGATCTATACCAGGGGTGGGTTCCAACATACCTCGCTGCCGGTTCGCTTCCTCCTGCGCCTTGTGGCCGTGCCTTGTGGCTGCGCACACGCAGTGCAAAAAAACCAATTTTTTTTTAAAAAACCCGTTGAAAACAAGATGGTGACTGCATGCACAGTACCGGAAACTTGGCTTCTGCGCATGCGCAGAAGAAAAAAATCCAAAGAAAAATTCAAAAATTTTTTTAAAAAAAGATGGCGGCGCCCACGCGGCGATCGATCCAGTTCGGTGACATCATTGTGACATCACCAGCAGGTCGCTACCGGTTCGGGTGAACTGGTCCAAACCGGGAAGAACCCACCCCTGATCTATACGAATGTTTCTCAACCCTGGCTGCTTTAAGAGGGGGTGGACTTCAACTCCCAGAATTCCACCTGTCAAGCGCAAACAACCAGATCCATATGTGAAAATCTCCCTTAGCGATTTTATTATTCACTTCCAACAATCACTAAATGAATGGTTTTACGACGAGGATTACCTGTGTATCTGTTGCTTTTCTCCAGTGTCCGTGGGAATGCATTGCATCTCAGGTTCTCCTACAGGGTATAAATATAAATATAAATATAAATAAATATAAATATAAATAATATAAATATAAATATAAATATAAATATAAATATAAATATAAATATAAATATAAATATAAATATAAATATAAATATAAATATAAATATAAATATAAATATAAATAATATAAGTATAAGTATAAGTATAAGTATAAGTATAAGTATAAGTATAAGTATGTATAAGTATAAGTATAAATAGATAGATATAGATATGAAGAAAGGATAGACATCACGATCTCTGGAATTTTTTAAAATTTTATTATACTAAGCTTTCGTTAGCCCCTGCTAACATCATCAGAGTGTAAAATCACCATTGGAGAAATGCTTGCTTTTATGTAATGCTGATCGATTTAGTCATTGCACGCGTAATATGCCCACACCTTTGCCTCCCTCCTGTAATTAGCTTTGTTGTTTTTGCCTTAGACAGATACACGTGCAGTGACTAAATCGATCGGCATTACATAAAAGCAAGCATCTCTCCAATGGTGATTTTACACTCTGACGATGTTAGCAGGGGCTAACGAAAGCTTAGTATAATAAAATTTTAAAAAGTTCCGGAAATCGTGATGTCTATTGTTTCTTCTTCTATAACTACACCTGAAACTCGTATTTTTAGGACAATTCATTATATATAGATAGATAGATAGATAGATAGATAGATAGATAGATAGATAGATAGATAGATAGATAGATAGATAGATAGATAGATAGATAGATGTTTTTAGAGGTTTTCACGGGTGTTTGTATGTAGGTCTTTGGTTATTCGGGTTTTCTCCCGCGTGAAATTGGAAGTGTCTTGGCGACGTTTCGATGAAGTCTCATTCATCATCATCAGGCTGGTGTCTTCTGCTTCCTAGTAGCAGGAAGCTGAAGACACCTGCCTGATGATGACGAATGAGACTTAGTCGAAACGTCGCCAAGACACTTCCAATTTCACGCGGGAGAAAACCCGAATAACCAAAGACCTACATATATGTGTGTGTGTGTGTGTGTGTGTGTGTGTGTGTGTGTGTGTGTGTGTGTGTGTGTGTGTGTGTGTGTATATATATATATATATATATATATATATATATATATATATATATATATATATATATATATATATATATATATATATATATATATATATATAAAATTGTGGTTGTAAGTCGAGGACTATCTGTATCAAGAAATGATGGAACTGAATCATGAAAGAAAGGATGCCGAAGGAGGGACAAAATGAAATGTGAACGACAAAAATTAAAAAGTCCTCAACTTATGACCACAATTGAGCCCAAAATTGATGTTGCCAAGCAAGACAGTTGTTATATGAGTTTTGCCCCATTTTACGACCTTTCTTGCCACAGTTGTTAAGCAAGCCACTGCAGCTGTTAATTTAGTAACACGGTTGTTAAGTGAATCTGGCTTCCCCATTGAGGTTGCTCGCCAGAAGGTTGCAAAAGGGGATCATACGACCCTGGGATTCTTCAACCGTCATAAATACGAGTCAGTTGCCAAGCGTCTGAATTTTATGTGACCATGGGGATGCTGCAATGGTCCTAAGTCCCTTTTCCCCCCCGCCCCCTTGTAACTTTGAATAGTCACTAAATGAACGGTTGTTAAGTCAAGGACGCCGGCGTTAGCATAACTCTTGTCCCATGGCGAGTTGTAATAATATTACGTGTATTTTAATATTATTTTACATAATTAAAAAAAGAATTAGCAGTAGCGCTTAGACTTATATACCGCTTTACAGCCCCCTCTAAGCGGTTTAGAGTCAGCCTCTTGCCCCCAACAATCTGGGTCCTCATTTTACCCACCTCGGAAGGATGAAAGGCTGAGTCAACCTTGAGCCTGGTGAGATTGAACTGCTGGCAGTGGCCAGAGTTTTCCTGCAATAGCAATAGCACCTAGACTTATATACCACTTTATAGTGCTTTAAAACCCTTTCTAAACAGTTTACAGAGTCAGGCTATTGCCCCCAACAATCTGGGTCCTCATTTTACCCACCTCAGAAGGATGGAAGGCTGAGTCGACCTTGAGCCGGTCAATATCGAACTCCTGGCAGTGGGCAGAGTTTTCCTGCAATAGCAATAGCACTTAGACTTATATACCGCTTCACAGTGCTTTACAGCCCTTAGCCTATTGCCCCCAACAATCTGGGTCCTCATTTTACCCACCTTGGAAGGATGTAAGGCTGAGTTAACCTTGAGACTGGTGAGAATCGAACTGCCAAATTGCAGTCAGCAGAAGAAGCCTGCAGTACTGCACTCTAACCACTGCGCCACCACGGCTCATAAATTGTTTTGAATTGTTGTAATTGTCTCGCGGGCGAGAGTTGGCCGTGGCGAATTGTCCCATTCTGTTTTGCAGGTGAGTAAGGGGGGGGGGGTTGGCATTCCCCCCCCACCTTTTAAGAAACCAATTACGCTAAAAGCAAATATATTTTAAGGAGCTGATGAAGTGGCTCGTTGTTAAATGACCTCTCCCGTCTAATCTTTGTGCATTTCCCCTGCTTTCCGTGAAGACCTTACCTCTTCGGAGCTGGGTGCTTTTCCATGAAAGCTCCGTGGTGAGTGGATTCCCAGCATGCCTCCGTGTCCATTGGCTGGACAGGATCCTTCGTGGCTGCCTCTGTTTTTCCTCCATTTGCCTCCTTTTCTGATTTCTCCTCTTCTCTTTCGCTGGAGTGGATCACTCGTTACGTAGATGCGATTCCAGGCAGCCCTCGACTTGCAGCCACTCGTTTAGTGACCATTCGAAGTCACAACGGCCCTGAAAAATGACCGCTTTCCACACTTACTGACCGTGGCAGGGTCACGTGATCGAAATTCGGCCGCTTGGCAACCGGCACGTATTTATGACGGTTGCGCTGTCCCGGGGGTGGTGGTGGCTGGGGGTGTCACACGGTCCCCATTTGTGACCTTCCCAGATGGCTGGGAAGCAAAGTCAGCGAGGGAAACCGGATTCATTTAACAGCCACGTGATTCGCTTTGCAACCGTGGCAAAAAGGGGGCACGGCTCACTTAACAACGGCCTTGCTTGGCATACGGGAATTTTAGTCTCAATGGCAGTTGTACGTCGAGGGCTACCTGTATGTTGAGTTTGTGGGAAGGATTAAGACTGCGTAACCAAGGCAGGTGACTTCACTTTTTCCATGACTTTTACTTTATTGATATATTCATTTATTAAATTTACGTGCTGCGCATCTCGGCTGAAGGCGGTTCTAGGAGGCATACAATAATTAAGTAATTAGTAATGCCAAATACAGTGTGTCACATGGGGTCTTCCCAAATTCATTACATCGGATGTCTCCCCCATGTATGTTTGTGTGTTATAGGTGTGTTAAATTGTTTTTTTAAATTGCTTTTTAATGATTTGGTTGGTTGTTTTATTAAAATGTTGTACGCCGCCCTGAGTCCTCAGGGAGTAGGGCGGCATAGAAGAACCTCCAAATAAAATAAATAAAATAAATAAAAAAATCTCCAGGCCCTGAGGAGACCCTGGAGTAGTCCTCTCTGACTACAGTGAGTAACTCCTATTAGGAGTTAATTAGGAGTTACTACTACTACTGCTACTATTACTACTGTGCTCTTGACTTTCTTCTGTCTTGAGATTTTTCTGTTCGATAGAAGGCAGCTGCCATTTCAATTTTTATTTGTGCTCCAGTGCAAAGCTATTCTATTCTATTCCATTCCACTCCACTCCACTCCATTCCAATTTCTATTTTAATTGCTATTCTATTCTATTCTATTCTATTCTATTCTATTCTATTCTATTCTATTCTATTCCATTCCATTCCATTCCATTCCATTCCATTCCCATTCCACTCCACTCCACTCCACTCCACCTGCTATTTTAATTGCTATTCTATTCTATTCTATTCTATTCTATTCTATTCTATTCTATTCTATTCCATTCCATTCCATTCCATTCCATTCCATTCCATTCCATTCCATTCCATTCCACTCCACTCCACTCCACTCCACTCCAATTGCTATTTTAATTGCTATTTTAATTGCTATTCTATTCTATTCTATTCTATTCTATTCTATTCTATTCTATTCTATTCTATTCTATTCTATTCTATTCTATTCTATTCTATTCTATTCTATTCTATTCCATTCCATTCCATTCTATTCCTTTCCATTCCACTCCACTCCACTCCACTCCACTCCACTCCACTCCACTCCACTCCACTCCACTCCAATTGCTATTTTAATTGCTATTCTATTCTATTCTATTCTATTCTATTCTATTCTATTCTATTCTATTCCATTCCATTCCATTCCATTCCACTCCACTCCACTCCACTCCACTCCACTCCACTCCACTCCACTCCAATTGCTATTTTAATTGCTATTTTAATTGCTATTTTAATTGCTATTTTATTCTATTCTATTCCATTCCACTCTACTCCACTCCATTCCAATTGCTATTTTATTTGCTATTTTAATTGCTATTCTATTCTATTCCATTCCATGCCACTCCACTCCACTCCATTCCAATTGCTATTTTAATTGTTATTTTAATTTCTGTTCTATTCTATTCTATTCTATTCTATTCTATTCTATTCTATTCTATTCTATTCTATTCTATTCCATATTTTCTATTCCATTCCTTTCCATTCCATTCCATTCCTTTCAATTCCATTCCATATTTTCTATTCCATTCCATTCCATTCCTTTCCATTCCTTTCCCATTTGTTTGGTAATCATTCAAAGTAACAATCACACTGAAAAAAGTGACTTACGACTTTTTTCACACTTATGACTGTTGCAGCATCCCCCATGGTCACGTGATCAAAATTCAGACGCTTCAGCTGCAGTGATTCACTTAACAACCCTGGCAAATGGGGGGCAAAACTCACTTAACTGTCTCTCTTAGCAACCAAAACTTTGGGCTCAGTTGTGGTCATAAGTTGAGGACTACCTGTAGTTCTTCTGTTTTTTTCCTGCCTTCTGTCACTTTGAGTAGAGAATGCGAGGACCTCGGGGTGATTGACACTCAGCTGTGTTGACTTTAATGTTATATTATTAACATGATTTAATCAGCTTTTTTGGAGGGTTTTGCTGGTTCCCATTAACATATGCTGCCTGTGAGTTGCTCACCACAGAATTAAGTATCTCTCAAGCTTTGATCTCTGGTTCAAAGACATTTTTTGCAGGGTTTTTAGGAATCTCTGAAAGGCTGTCACCCCTCCGTAGCCAGTTGGCTGGCCTGCCCGTTCTGCATTTTATGGGGTTGTCCTCCAGATGGGGAAGGGGCAGGATAAAGAATGCAAGCCATGTTTAATGTAGCGGGGGGGGGGGCACATATAAAAACAACCTGATAGGAAGCATCCACTCCTTCAGAAAAAAGAGAACACATAAAGTCTTGGAAAAATGCATTGGGTGTGTTCAACCAAATGTCTTTGCAAGAAACAATCAGATTGGCCCCAAAATATTTCCAGCTACTTCCCCCAGAAATGGTCCATGTTCTTTCTCAAATCGTTCTTCCTTAGAAAGTTCCCTTCTGGTGTTTCCAAACTTCTTGCTGGGATATTTTATTTTTTTAAATAAATTATTGATTTCTATCTAATTATCTATCTTTATTATTCTTACAAATAAGTCAAGGCGGCGAACGTATCCAACACACCTTCTTCCTCCTCTTTTCCACACAACCACAACCCTGTGAGGTAGGTTGGGCTGAGAGAGACTGACAGGCCCAAAGTCACCCAGTCGTCTTTCATGCCTAAAGCAGGACTAGAACTCACAATCTCTCTGGTAATTGGCCCAAAGTCACCCAGCTGGCTTTTATGCCTAAGGCAGGACTAAAACTCACAGTCTCCTGGTGATTGTCCTAAATCAGGGGTCGGCAACCTTAAACACTCAAAGAGCCATTTGGACCTGTTTCCCACAGAAAAGAAAACACCGGGAGTCACAAAACCCTTCCCATGCCTGACTATTTCCTGAGCGGCCACAGAACTAGCATATGTAGTTGAATTAAATGTTCTGTTTTCTTCTGAAACTTTTCTTTTCTTGGATTTATCCATGGTTAGCCTACCGGGGGTCAAAAAGCTGAATAAATTGAATGCCAGCAGGTATCACACATTGGCAGTGGTGACACATATTTTGAGCGACAGGGAGCCACAGCAGAGAGATGAAAGAGCCACATGCGGCTCCAGAGCCGCAGGTTGCTGACCCCTGTCCTAAAGTCATGCAACCAGCTTTCATGGCTAAGGTAGGACTAGAACTCCCCATCACCTAGTGATTGGCTCAAAGTCACCCAGTCGTCTTTTATGCCAAAGGAAGGACTAGAACTCACTGTCTCCTGGTGATAGTCTTAAAGTCACACAGCCAGCTCTCATGGCTAAGGTGGGACTATAACTCCCCATCGCCTAGTGATTGACCCAAAGCCACCCAGCTGGCTTTTATGCCTACGGCAGGACTGGAACTCACTGTCTCCTGATGATTCATGACTAAGGCGGTACTAGAGCTCCCCATCTCCTGGTGACCGGCCCAAAGTCATCCAGGTGACCTTCATAGCTAAGGCAGGACTAGAACTCACAGACTCCCGCTTTGTAGTCTAGTGTTCTAACCCGCAGACCAAACTGGTTCCCTGAGAGTGTGCGGCCATATACATTTTCTAAAATAAAATAAATAATAATGCTAAAATTTAAAAAAAATGAAATAGTAGAATAAAATAAAAAGAAATCAAAGGAAAAAGATAGGATGTGGGTTGCCTGTTAAACAGGCACCAGAAAGGCTCAGCAGAGTGGATTCTCCTTCCGCCCATCGGAGTAATCACAGCCAACCCTGACAAATAGAGATGACATTGGCTTGAGTCAAGATTAAAAGCTCTAGATTAAAGCGAAGAATATATATGGAATCTAATAGACTTTAAATCCCTTGTATGTGCACTTGTAAGAGTCTCTTGTGGTCCGTTTGAAGCCGCGGTTGTAGCGCGTTTGAGGAAACGAAACCCGCCTTTGCTTACACAGCAATTGGATTGTCTTTTTTTTTTTTAAAAAAAAAAAATTTAAAAAAATATTTTTTTCTTTTTCAAGTCGAGTCGGCATGCTGTTTTCATTAGAGTCTTAATGAGACGTAAACTAATGTCAGCAAAATTGGGGGCCTAGGTTTGTCAACTCGGCTTGTGTTGAGTAAAGCCAGCAGCAACAACAACAACAACAACAAGAACACCCTTGTAATGATTTCGAGTCGTTTATTTTCACTTATCTCGCACACCACCCTCCGTTAGGAAAGATTTGGAATGAGGGGTACTTGGGGCAAAGTTCGCCAAATACATATTTGTGAGCGGCTACTTGTATTCTGATTTAAAAAAAAATAAGTGCCTCCCGCTTTGGATTAACAGAATAACAGAGTTGGAAGGGACCCTGGAGGTCTTCCAGTCCAACCCCCTGTTCAGGCAGGAAGCCCTGTACCATTTCAGACAAATGACTGTCCAATCACTTCTTCAAAACCTCCAGTGTTGGAGCACCCGCAACTTCTGGTGGCAAGCTGTTCCACTGGTTAATTGTCTTCACTGTCAGGAAATTTCTCCTCAGTTCTAGGTTGCTTCTCTCCTTGTTTAGTTTCCACCCATTGCTCTTTGTCCTACCCTCAGGTGCTTTGGAGAATAGCTTGACTCCCTCTTCTTTGGGGCAGCCCCTGCGATACTGGAATATATTTTATTTATTTATTTATTTATTTAGTGAGATTTATATACCGCCTCACAGTGCAAGCACTCTCTAAGCGGTTTACACCAGTAAGCAATGTATATTTATATATTGCCCCCAACAATCTGGGTCCTCATTTTACCTACCTCGGAAGGATGGAAGGCTGAGTCAACCTTGAGCCGGTGAGATTTGAACTGCTGACCTGCGGATCACAGTCAGCTAAAGTGGCCTGCAGTACCTGCCTCTAACCGCTGCGCCACCTCGGCTCTTTTTATATACTGTTATCATGTCTCCCCTGATCCTTCTTTTCATTAAACTAGCCATGCTCAGTTCCTGCAACCGTTCTTCATATGTTTCAGCCTCCAATCCCCTAATCATCTTTGTTGCTCTCCTCAGCACCCTTTCTAGAGTCTCCACATCTTTTTTACATCACGGCGACCAAAACTGGAGGCTGTATTCCAAGCGTGGTCATAAAATGAGACAAAGCTCATTTAATATACGTCTCCCTTAGCAACCGATTCACTTAACAACCTGCAGAACTAACTTAACACCTGCAGTGATTCACTTCACCACCGTGGCAAGAAAGGTTGTAAAGTGAGATAAAACTCAAGTGTCTGGCTTATCAGCAGACATTTTGGCCACAATTGCGGTCGTACGTCGAGGACTACCTGTGCATATTTGATAAATGTAAGTCCAGGAAATATCCCGCTGCTCCTACCCAGTGTTTAAAGCTGAGGTAATCTAGCCCAGGGGTCTTCAACCATGGCAACTTTAAGCCTGGAGGACTTCAACTCCCAGAATTCCCCAGCCAGCTGGCTGGAGAATTCTGGGAGTTGAAGTCCACCAGGCTTAAAGTTGCCAAGGTTGGAGACCCCTGATTTCTAGCCTGTATCTCCTCCTTCACTCCTTCTCACATAACTCTAACCACAAGAGTAATCGTGTTTTACAAGACTGCCCTTCTCCTGTCTACAAAACATCAGTCTTAAACGGAAAATGTTTTGGCACCGGAAGCAGGAGCCAAACGGTTTATTTTAAAGACGTGGTGTAAATAAGGCATCCTTGATTCCGTTTCCTTGAAAACTGTTTATACTTGCTTTGAGGAAAAAAATCGTAACTCTTGCAGGCCACGGAGGGCTTGGGAAGAGAGCTGGGAGAGATCTGACCTTGAAGATTACTGTCAGCTCTCAGGGAAACAGTTTGGGAGGATCCCAGGGATTTTACTGTCCTCCTCTCCCACCCGGACGTCCGTGCACAATCTCCACCCTTGCATGGCGTTAGTTAGGGAGACGTTGCAGCTCTGACTTGGAACTTTGCTACACACAATCCTGGGCTTGGGAGAAGATCAGCCGATCCCTTTTCCTCACTTTCATCCTGCTGAGATAGCAATAGCAATAGCACTTAGACTTATATGCCGCTTCATGGTGCTTTTACAGCCCTCTCTAAGCTGTTTAGAGTCAGACTCTTGCCGCATCAATCTGGGTCCTCATTTTACCCACCTCAGAAGGATGGAAGGCTGAGTAGACCTTCAGCCAGTCAGGATTGAACTCCTGACAGTGGGCAGAGTTGTCCTGCAATAGCAATAGCACTTAGACTTATATACCGCTTCATAGTGCTTTTACAGCCCTCTCTAAGCGGTTTACAGAGCCAGCATATTGCGCCCCCAACAATCTGGGTCCTCATTTTTACCGACCTCGGAAGGATGGAAGGCTGAGTCAACCTTGAGCCTGGTGAGATTTGAACTGCTGAACTGCAGCTAGCAGTCAGCTGAAGTAGCCTGCAGTGCTGCACTCTAACCACTGCGCCACCTGGGCTCTGTATGAAAGGAATATTCTTTTTCTCAGGTTTCCAAAAATCCAGGAATCGGGTATGTCTAGTTTAATGAAAAGAAGGACTAGGGGGTGACACGATAGCAGTCTTCCAATATCTGAGGGTCTGCCCCAAAGAGGAGGGGGTCAAGCTATTCTCCAAAGCCCCTGAGGGTAGGACAAGAAGCAATGGGTGGAAACTAACCAAGGAGAGCAGCAACCTGGAATTAAGGAGAAATTTCCTGACAGAACAATTAACCAGTGGAACTACTTGCCTCCAGAAGTTGTGTGTGCTCCAACACAGGAAGTTTTTAAGAAGAGATTGGACAGCTATTTGTCTGAAAAGGTATAGGACCGTGATGGCGAACCTATGGCACGCGTGCCAGAGGTGGCACGCAGAGCCCTCTCTGTGGGCATGCGTGCTGTCGCCAGCTGCTCTTCCGGGCTCCGTCGCATGCATGCCAGTAGTGGGTTCTAAAACCCTTTACTACCGGTTCGCGTGCGTGCTCGCAACACTTCTACGCATGCGCAGAAGCTCCCCGGGTGGGTGGGTGGAACTTCCCGCCGCTGGTGCTACCGGTTCTTAGAACCGGGCCGAACCGGGAGCAACCCACTGCTGGTGTATGCGTGCCGGACAGCTGCTCTCTTCCGGTTTCCGTGGCTCCAGTGCGTATGTGCTCCAGTTTCGGCACTCGGCTCCCCAAAATTTATGTTGCTAAGCGAGACAGTTATTAAACGAGTTTTGCCCCATTTTACCACCTTTCTTGCCACGGTTGTTAAGTGAATCACTGCAGTTAGCAACACGGTTGTTAAGTGAATCTGGCTTCCCCATTGACTTTGCTTGTCAGAAGGTCGTGAAAGGGACCCCGTAACCACGGGGACACTGCAACCGTCATAAATATGAGTCAGTTGTCATTTTGAACGGTCACTAAATGAATGATTGTAAATCGAGG
Organism: Diadophis punctatus similis; assembly: GCA_023053685.1. Taxonomy (NCBI): domain Eukaryota; kingdom Metazoa; phylum Chordata; class Lepidosauria; order Squamata; family Dipsadidae; genus Diadophis; species Diadophis punctatus. Next base: position 5,919,272 of record JALIGW010000001.1, read on the forward strand.
ACTACCTGTGTTTAAAATTTACTAGTAAAGATGAAACGGACATGTCATAGAACGACCTGGGTTCTACGTCTGGAACCTGTCTTCATCCATTGTTGTAAATTTCTGCCTACAGGTAGTCCTTGATTTATGACCATAATAATAGTGCCTGTAAGTCAAGATGGTCATTAAGTGGATCATCACGTAACTGACCCAATTTGCAACTTTTTTTCTTTTTGGTGGCGATGGTTGTTCACTAATGGGATGTTATGCCAAAACCCGGAAATAAATGCCATTTTTTGGGCAAAACATTGTAAAACACAACCATGGCTGTAAATGCAAACTTTTGCCAAGGGCCCAAAATGCAGTCATGTGACTGTCGAAACCATGTCATATGTACCTTTGCGGGGGGTGTCCGTTGGAACGTTTGCTAAGGAACCGGTCATAAGTCGAGGACTACTTGCATTCCATTCACGACTTCCCTTACCTTGGTTTATAATATTTTCTCTTGAACCTCCTGCCAACACTTCACAATTCTGCGCTTTTCCAGTTCCACAATGTTTATAGAGAAAGCAAATATCATTGACAATGTCGCAGTCTTTGGGGGAGAAGCCTCCCGGGCAGAACCCCACTGGGTCAGGTTGAAGGTTTCTAGGCTGGCATCCTGTTTCTTATAAAAGCCAATATTGCCCCTGTTTTGTCTTCAGGTGTGGTCCTCAGAAATTGAGTTTAGCTTCACCTGTCCTAAAGCAGGCTGACTAGGGGAGTCTAGAGGCTGAAGTCAATGCATCTCAAAGGTGTTGAAATTGAAAAACAATGGGTAGGGTAGGGTAGGAAGAGAGAAGAGAAGAGAAGAGAAGAGAAGAGAAGAGAAGAGAAGAGAAGAGAAGAGAAGAGAAGGAGGGGAAGGGAAGGGAACAGGGGTGAAATTCAAAATTTTTCCCTACTGGTTTTGTGGGCGTGGCTTGGCTTGGTGGACATGGCAGGGGAAGGATACTGCAAAATCCCCATTCCCTCCCCACTCTGGGGCCAGCCAGACGTGGTATTTGCCGGTTCTCCGAACTACTCAAAATTTCCGCTACCGGTTATCCAGAACCTGTCAGAACCTGCTGAATTTCACCCCTGGAAGGAAAGGGAAGGAAGAGGGAAGGGAAAGGAAGAGAGAAGGGAAAGGAGGAGGGAAGGGAAGGAGAGGAGAGGAGAGAAAAGGAAGGGAAAGGAAGAGGGAAAAGAAAGGAAGAGGGATGGGAAGGAGAGGAGAGGAAGGGAAGGAAGAGGGCAGGGAAGGAGATGAAGGGAAGGGAAGGGAAGGAAGAGGAAAGGGAAAGGAAAAGAGAAGGGAAAGGAAGAGGGAAGGGAAGGAGAGGAGAGGAGAGAAAAGGAAGGGAAAGGAAGAGGGAAGGGAAAGGAAGAGAGAAGGGAAAGGAAGAGAAAAGGGAAGGAGAGGAAGGGAGCGAAAGAAGAGGGAAGGGAAAGGAAGAGGGAAGGAAAGGAAAAGGGAAGGAAAGGAAAAGAGAAGGGAAAGGAAGAGGGAAGGGAAGGAGAGGAAGGGAAGGGAAGGGAAAGGAAGAGGGAAGGGAAGGAGAGGAAGGGAGGGGAAGGAAGAGGGAAGGGAAGGAAGAGGAAAGGGAAGGAAAAGAAAGGAAAGGAAAAGGCCTTAGAGAGTTGTAGACAGGTACTATGTGTCTACACATAGTACACTGTCCTAAGCACATTTTGGGAATTTGGGGCTCAATTGTGGTTGTGAGTCAAGGACTGCAGATAGCTAGATAGCTAGATGGATGGATGAGTATGGATAGATATAGATATGGAGAAAGAGAGAGATGAACAGATGGACGGATTGATGATGATGATGAAGATGGATGAGATAGAGAGAGAGAGAGAGAGAGAGAGAGAGAGAGAGAGAGAGAGAGAGAGAGAGAGAGAGAGAGAGAGAGAGAGATGATCACCAAGTACTTAATATCAACTCCACATTAAGTTATGCATGTAAGTGTCACTCTCTAAGGCATGCTTGTGTTTCTCTTCCCATTTGCCACACCTGTTTCTGCATGCTCGTCTAACTCGGCTCGTCTTCCTCCCAGTATACAAAAAGCTGATCATTTGCTTTGCCTTTGAATCAACAATGTTGGTAATGACCGGGGGTGGGGGATGGGGAGAACGCCTGTAAATAATAATAATATGATTAAAGTTTTGGGAACGGAATGCTTGGAAATAAACTTCTCCTCTGAATTTGGTACAAGCTGACCTCAAACAGTTCCTGAAATGTATGTTTACTTCACTTCATACGGAGCTCCCAAATATTATCCAAACATGGATCTCTTTGATGGCCATCCCTGCGAGAATCCCAAAGTCATCCGTTGACAGAAGAGCAGCCTCATAGCTTTCATCCCCATGTGCTCTGGTTGTGTACAGGAAGTCCTCGACTTACAGCCATTTCTTTAGCAGCCATTCAAAGTTACAACGGCGCTGAAAAAAAAAGTGACTTATGAACCAGTCCTCACCCTTACGACTGTGGCAGCGTCTCCATGTGGCCACGTGATCAAAATTCAAGCCACCTTGGCAACCGTCATGTATTTACAAGAGTTGCAGCCTCCCGGAATCCGGCTTCTAACCAACCAATTCAAAAGGGGGAGCCAAATTCACTTAACAACTGTGCGATTCACTTAACAATCGCGCTGAATCGCTTAACAATCCTGCCCCCCCCAAAAAGACGTAAAATCCAGTTTAACTCACTTCGACGCCACCTCGCTTAGTAACGGGGAATTCTGATTGTGGTCATAAGTCGAGGGCTAGCTCCTCTATACCAGCGGTCTCCAACCTTGGCAACTTTGAGCCTGGAGGACTTCAACTCCCAGAATTCCCCAGCCAGCTTTGCTTTAAGCCCAGAGGACTTTAAGCCTGTAGGACTTCAACTCCCAGAATTCCCCAGCCAGCTTTGCTTTAAGCCCAGAGGACTTTAAGTCTGTAGGACTTCAACTCCCAGAATTCCCCAGCCAGCTTTGCTTTAAGCCTGTAGGATTTTAAGTCTGGAGGACTTCAACTCCCAGAATTCCCCAGCCAGCTTTGCTTTAAGCTAGAGGACTTTAAGCCTGGAGGACTTCAACTCCCAGAATTCCCCAGCCAGCTTTGCTTTAAGCCCAGAGGACTTTAAGCCTGGAGGACTTCAACTCCCAGAATTCCCCAGCCAGCTTTGCTTTAAGCCCAGAGGACTTTAAGCCTGTAGGACTTCAACTCCCAGAATTCCCCAGCCAGCTTTGCTTTAAGCCCAGAGGACTTTAAGCCTGTAGGACTTCAACTCCCAGAATTCCCCAGCCAGCTTTGCTTTAAGCCCAGAGGACTTTAAGTCTGTAGGACTTCAACTCCCAGAATTCCCCAGCCAGCTTTGCTTTAAGCCTGTAGGATTTTAAGTCTGGAGGACTTCAACTCCCAGAATTCCCCAGCCAGCTTTGCTTTAAGCTAGAGGACTTTAAGCCTGGAGGACTTCAACTCCCAGAATTCCCCAGCCAGCTTTGCTTTAAGCCCAGAGGACTTTAAGCCTGGAGGACTTCAACTCCCAGAATTCCCCAGCCAGCTTTGCTTTAAGCCCAGAGGACTTTAAGCCTGGAGGACTTCAACTCCCAGAATTCCCCAGCCAGCTTTGCTTTAAGCCCAGAGGACTTTAAGCCTGTAGAACTTCAACTCCCAGAATTCCCCAGCCAGCTTTGCTTTAAGCCCAGAGGACTTTAAGCCTGGAGGACTTCAACTCCCAGAATTCCCCAGCCAGCTTAGGGAATTCTGAGAGTTGAAGTCCTCCAGGCTTAAAGTTGCCAAGGCTGGAGAGCCCTACTCTATACGTTTATTCCTGACAGCCCCAAACTGGTTTCAGAGGTGCAGTCTTGCGAAGAGAGGGTGATGGATCTTGTTTATTTCTTTGCAATCCGCTGCCAATCCCTGAACGATCTACTCAGGTAGTACGGTAGGTCTTCTTCTGCTCACCCTTAAGATCAGAAGCCATTAGAAGCCCCTTCTTGCCAATCCTGGCTGAAGTTGCTGAACAAGTAATTTGTTAATATCCCCGGCTATTTCTGCCTTTATGAAAGGGACATGTTGAATTTGCATTTCTGAAACGCTGAGCCGCCACAGTTCTGTCTTCCAGCTTTTATCGATTCTCCGTAGTTCTGAGAAAATAAGTTCCCTGGGTTTATACAATCTCCATTTGGTGGATTACTTCATCCTTAATTAGACTTTGATCTGTCTCTCTCTCTCTCTTTTTTTCTCTCTCTCTCTTTCAAAGCAAAAGCAAACCGGCTCCACAAATTTCACCCAGCAAATCTGTCGGAGGAGAATTCTGCGTCGCGGCGGCCTTCGGATCATCCCGCTCATGGTTTGCGAGCAATCCTGCTCTTAAAAGAGACAAAGGTTTGTGTGCGGAGACCAAATAACCGGTGAACAGATGGGTGAGGGGTCTTTGGTGCTCTCTGAGCTTGCTTGTTTTCTTACAGACGTTTCATTACCCTAACTAGGTAACGTCATCAGTACTAGGACCCGCACTGATGACGTTAGCTAGTTAGGGTAATGAAATGTCTGCAAGAAAACAAGCAAGCTCAGAGAGCACTAAGGACACACTCATGTCAACCCTGAGCTACAAATATTCTCCTTTATTGGACCAGATGGGTGCCATCATAAAGGTGCCTCAAGTTGCTTCTGACCATTTGTCTATCTAGCCAAGGGGTCCTCAAACTTGGCAACTTTAAGACTTGTGGACTTCAACTCCCAGAATTCTCCAGCCAGCTATGCTGGCTGGAGAATTCTGGGAGTTAAAGTCCACAAGTCTTAAAGTTGCCAAGTTTGAAGACCTCTGATCTAGCCCATCCTTTGCTGTGGTTTTCCAGACTTTCTCTCCCAGCCTGGAAATTTTATTTCAGTTACTCATCATTAATTGGTTCTGAAAGGCGCGAGGAGTACCAAAAACAATGAGTACCAAACAATTTTTTCCCATAAGACATAATGTAGTGAGTCACAACACAGCTGACACCGACAATTCTAGCTTGTGCGTTGAGTACTACACAAACGACGAGTACCGGGACAAAATGTTCATGTCAAAATGTGTTGAGTATCAAATCCGATGAGTTTCAAAGCAGTTGAATACCAAGGTACCGCTTTCTTTGTTTATTAAATGCATATGCCTCCCATCTCGCTATCGAGAGCCACTCTGGGCGGCATACAGTGCAGTCAAATAGGAAATGAAAACACAGTAGAAATAGTTAAATATTAACTATTAAATAGTTAATAGCAATAGCACTTAGACTTATATACCGCTTCATAGTGCTTTACAGCCCTCTCTAAGCAGTTTACAGAGTTCAGCATATTTCCCCCAACAATCTGGGTCCTCATTTTACCGACCTCAGAAGGATGGAAGGCTGAGTCAACCTTGAGCCTGGTGAGATTTGAACAGCTGAACTGCTGAACTAGCAGTCACTGAAGTAGTTGCAGTGCTGCTTTTAACCACTGCACCACCTCGGCTCCTAACATATCCAAATATCCAACAAAATGCAGTTCAGTGGTGGGAAAAGTGAGGTTTTACACCAAGGCAAGTAAAATAAAACGCACAGGTATAGAATAGGTTGGTACTTGGCTCAACAGCAGTTTAACTAACTAACATACCAGGAGACGTGATGGCGCAGTGGTTAGAATGCAGTACTGCAGACTAATTCTGCCCACTGCCAGACGTTCGATCCTGACCAGCTCAAGGTTGACGCAGCCTTCCAGCCTTTCGAGGTCGGTAAATGAAGACCCAGATTGTTGGGGGCAAGAGACTGACTCTGTAAACTGCTTAGAGAGGGTTGGAAAGCTCTGTGAAGCGGTATATAAGTCTAAATGCTATTATTAATGCTATTTTATGACCATGGGGCAATATGCTGATATTGTAAACCACTCAGTGCGTTGTAAAGCACTATGAAGCGGTATATAAGTCTAAGTGCTATTGCTAGTGCTATGAGAGGGATTTTGGAGTCCCAGTGGACAATCCCTTAAATATGAGCCAGCAGTGTGTTGCAGCTGCCAAAAGAGCCAACCCAGTGGTCGGATTCAAAATTTTTTACTACCGGTTCTGTGGGCGTGGCTTGGTGGGCATGGCAGGGGAAGGTTACTGCAAAATCCCCATTTCCTCCCGATCAGCTGGGACTCAGGAGGCAGAGAATAGATGGGGACGGGGCCAATCAGAGGTGGTATTTACCGGTTCCCCGAACTACACAAAATTTCCGCTACCGGTTCTCCAGAACTGGTCAGAACCTGCTGAATCCCACCTCTGAGCCAACCCAATCCTAGGCTGCATCAACAGAGTTATAGCCTCAAGATCACGAGAAGTGATAGCACTGCTTTATACTGCACTAGTAAGACCACACTTGGAATATTGTGTCGAGTTATAAAGTTGTTGCCCTCTTTAACACTTTTTCACAAGGCCCTGATTTGTCAACGGACCTGAGGACCCCAGAGTGGGATGGAGCCCATCAAATGGATCATTTGATTGTTGTTGCCATTGTTGTAGGGTGGGGTTTTTTTTTCTTTGTTTGTTTGTTTGTTGTTTTATGGGTAGTCCTTGACTTCCAACAGTTTGTTTAGGAACGGCTCAAAATTACGACGGCACCGAAAAAAGTGACTTACGACCAGTTTTCACACCCATTGCAGCATCCCCGTGGTCACGTGTTCAAAATGCAGAGGCTTGGCAACTGACTCCTATTTATGACGGTTACGGAGTCCCGGGGTCGCGTGATCACCTTTTGCAACCTTCTGACCGGCAAAGTCAACAGGAAAGCCAGATTCACCGAACAACCGTGTCACTGACCGAACCACTGGAGCGATTATCCTTAACAAACGGCGGCAAGAAAAGTCATAAAATGGGGCATAACTCACTTCACCACTGTCTCACTTAGCCACAGGAATTTTGGGCTCAACTGTGATAGTAAGTTGAAGAATGGAATGGAATGGAATAATAGAAGAGAAGAAAAGAAAAGAAAAGAAAAGAAAAGAAAAGAAAAGAAAAGAAAAGAAAAGAAAAAAAGAAGAGAAGAGAAGAAAAGAGAAGAAAAGAAAAGAAAAAAGAAAAAAGAAAAAAGAAAAAAGAAAGAAAAAAAGAAAAAAGAAATGAAATGAAAAAAGAAAAAGAAGAAAAGAAAATATGGAATAGAATAGAATAGAATAATGAAGAATAGAATAGAATAGAATAGAATAGAAGAGAAGAGAAGAGAAGAGAAGAGAAGAGAAGAGAAGAATAATAGAAGAGAAGAAGAAAAGAGAAAAGAAAGAAGAGAAAAGAAAAGAAAAGAAAAGAAAAGAAAAGAAAAAAGAAAGAAGAAGAAAAGAAAATATGGAACAGAATAGAATAGAATAGAATAGAATAATGAAGAATAGAATAGAATAGAATAGAATAGAAGAATAGAATAGAATAGAATAGAATAGAATAAGAATAAGAATAAGAATAAGAATAAGAATAAGAATGGAATAATAGAACAGAACAGAACAGAACAGAATAGAATAATAGAACAGAACAGAAGAGTTGGATGAGACCTTGGAGGTCTTCTAGTCCAGCCCCCTGCTCAAGCAGGAGAACTTATAACATTTCAGACAAGTGACCCACCAGTCTCTTCTTAATAACCTCCAGTGATGGAGCACCCACAACTTCTGGTGGCAAGCTGTTCCACTGGTAAATTGTTCTAACTGTCAGGAAATTTCTCCTAAGTTGCTTCTCTCCTTGATTAGTTTCCACCCATTACTTCTTGTTCTATCCTCAGGTGCTTTGGAGAATAGTTTGACTCCCTCTTCTTTGTGGCAACCCCTGAGATATTGGAAGACTGCTATCATGTCTCCCCTAGTCCTTCTTTTCTGTAGACTCGTTTCTGGCTCATCTCTGTTTCTAAGCCGAAGAGTCAGCGCTGTCCGAAGACGTCTCCGTGGTCATGTGGCCAGCATGAGTAAACGCCGAAGGCGCACGGAGCGCTGTTACCTTCCCACCAAAGTGGTCCCTATTTTTCTCCTTGCATTTTTTACGTGCTTTCGAACTGCTAGGTTGGCAGAAGCTGGGGCAAGTAACGGGAGCTTACTCCGTTATGCGGCGCTAGGGATTCGAATTGCTGAACTGCCGACCTTCTGATCGACAAGCTCAGCATCTTAGCAACTGAGCCGCCGCGTCCCTTCTTTAGACTAGCCAAACCCAAATCCTGCAGCCGTTCTTCATACGTTTTATCCTCCAGGCCTTTGATCATCTTAGTTGCTCTTCTCTGAACTTTTTCCAAAGTCTCAAACATCTTTTTTTTGTAATGTGGTGACCAAAATTGGTTGCAGTACACATGTTGGGATTTTATTCTCATACGCCACCCGGAATCACTGAGAGTGGGTTTGCCTGGCCATTGTATAAATTTTCACAAATAAATAAACAACCACTTCCGATTTGAAGAAATAAATAAAGAATAAATACCCGCTCCCAATTTGAATTTGAGCCCGAAGCGAGGGATAGTCAAACCTGAAGCACTGCCTGGCTAGAGGCCAGCGAAACCGAGGCACGAGAAATTCAAGGGTATAACGCAGGAGCGTTGCAAAAGAATCCAAGGTTAATGCATTCCGGATTGCATTTTTTCTGGGAAATTCCAAAAATAGCGCATCATTTCTCAGCGATTCACCTTCCTGAGAAGAGCGGTAGTATTAGTCGTGGGGCTGATAGATTTTGTATTTATGTAAATAAATAAAATTGACGTGCGAGGCGTCCGCTGTATGCTGAGTGATGGGAAGCTCTGGGCAGGAAGAAAGGGATCAATTGGTGCAGGCTGGGGAGTGAAAATGCTGACTTTTGAAAGCCTGAAGTGCACGGAGTCCCCGACTTACGACCACAATTGAGCCCCAAATGTCTGCTGCTAAGCTGGACAGCTGTGAAGTCAGTTCTGCCCCATTTTACGACCTTCCTTGCCACAGTTGTTAAGTGAATCACTGCAGTTGTTAAGTTAGTCATGCGGTCGTTAAGTGAATCTGGCTGCCCCATTTACTTTGCTCGTCAGAAGATCGCAAAATTTATTTGTTTGTTTGTTTGATTAATTAATTAATTAATTAATTAATTAATTAATTAATAGATTTATATGCCGCCCAACTCCCAAAGGGACTCTGGGCGGCTAACAACATATCAAATGCAAAATCTAAAAAACAGTTAAAATATTTAAAAACAAAATTAAAACAATGTAACAATTTAAAAAACATTCAATCATCCAATCATTTCATTTCATGGGCCAATATCAATAAATCATTCATTGGCCACAGGCTTTGCCAAAAGAGCCAGGTCTTCACGGCTTTTCTGAAGGCCAATAAGGTGGGGATAGTCCGAATCTCGGGGGGGTAATTGGTTCCAGAGGGTAGGAGCCGCCACAGAGAAGGCCCTCGCCCGCGGGCCCGCCAGCCGACATTGTTTAGCTGACAGGACCCGGAGCAGTCCGACTCTATGTGATCTAACCAGTCGCAGGGAGGTATGTGATAGCAGGCGGTCCCGAAGATACTCTGGCCCTGAGCCATATAGGGCAAAAGGGGGGTCACCTGACGTCAGGACAGTGCAACCGTCATAAATATGAACCAGTTTCAAAGCATCTGAATTTTGATCACATGACCCTGGGGATGCTGTAATAGTCATGTGAAAAACGGTCATAAGCAGGGGTGAAATGCTACCGGTTCAGCCCGGTTTGGGCGCACCAGTAGTGGCAGCCGCCGGTGGTTTGGAGAACCGATAGCGGCGGCAGTGTGAGGCTCTGCCCACCTGCCCGGACGCCGCCATTTTCTTTTTTTAACCCTCTGTGCATGCGCAAAGCGTTCTGCACATACGCAGAGGGTGAAAAAGCGAGCAAGCGAAGCGAGAGAGAGCAAGCGAAGCGTGCACTTCCGAACCGGTAGGAAAGGTAAGTAGATTTCAGTGCTGGTCATAAGTCACTTTATTCAGTGCCGTTGTAACTTTGAACAGTCACTAAAGGAACTGTTGTAAGTTGAGGACTACCTATACAGATATTCCTCGACTAATGACCACAACTGAGCCCAAATTTTCTACTGCTAAGCCAGACAGTTGTGAAGTGAGTTTCGCCCCATGTTGCAACCTTTCTTGCCACACTTCTTGTGAATCACTGCAGTTGTTAAGTTAGTCACACGGTCGTTAAATGAATCTGGCTGCCCTGTTGACTTTGCTGGTCAGAAGGTTGCCAAAGGCGATTACGTGACCCCCCCCGGGACACGGCAACCGTCATAAATATGAGTCAGTTGCCGAGCCTCCAAATTTTGAACACGTGACCATGGGGTCACGACCATGCAACGACCGTAAGTGTGAAAAACACTCATAAATCAACTTTTTCCAATGCCCTTGTGCCTTTTTTTGTAATGTGGTGACCAAAATTGGTTGCAGTACACAATGCCCTTGTGCCTTATACAATCAAGGTTGACTCAGCCTTCCATCCTTCTGAGGTGGGTAAAATGAGGACCCAGATTGTTGGGGGCAATATGCTGAACTCTGTAAACCGCTTAGAGAGGGCTGTAAAAGCACTATGAAGCGGTATATAAGTCTAAGTGCTATTGCTATTTCAATGAATGGTTGTAAGCAGAGATGGAGATTCAGCCGGTTCGGACCGGTTCGAGCAAACTGGTTAGTAGCGACCTATGGGCCCTGGCGCTCTGCCCTCCTATTCGGCCACATTTTCTAAGCCGCATGCATGTGCGCAAGCCGCGCAAAGCGCATGTGCGGAAGGCCGCGTGCATGCGCAGAAGGCGTGCACGCTCTCACATTTTCAGTGCTGCGTGAACCGGTGGGTAAATTATGTGAAGCCCCCCCCCCCCTCTGGTTGTAAGTCAAAGACTAGTGTAAACCTTCTATATTCTTCTTCCCCTGCAGATCAATCCAAGCAGTTCGTTGTGGAGTCTTTGTACATCATCAGCTGCTATGGGACTTTGGTGGAGCACGTCCTGGAACCCCGACCCCTCAGCACCACCTCTAAGATCAGCGATGACACCCTACTGGAAATGATGACCTGCCCGCGGGCTAGCTGGACCCTCGTCAGGTAGGTCCACGTTCTCTTCCGGCGTTCATATTTCCTTTCATGAGTTTCTCTTCGAACAACTTTCAGGCATCTTTTGTGGATTGATAGTGCTGCCCAAACGTATAAATCTACGGAAAAGAAGAACCTGGGACTCCCGGGCCACACATTTCTCCCAGAGATAACCCAGTCCAATGGTCCAGTTTTTCATCCCGTCTCTTGTTTCGCGTCCTGCAATTCTGACTGAAGTCAGAAATGAAGCCGTGATGGGAAGCGAAACGTCTTCGAAGAAAAAAACAAAGGAAGTCCAGTTGCCTTTTGAAAAAGCACATTTGGGACAACTGTGACTTGGATGACTGAGAATTTCCATTGACGTATAGCACTGATGAAGTTACTTAGTTGGGTAATGAAAGGTCTGCAAGAAAACAACTAAACTCAGAGAGCACCAAGGAACCCATGTCCTTCCAACATCCATCCGTCCATCCATCCATCCATCTATCTATCTACTGTATCTATCTATCTGTCTTATACAATCAAGGACCCACCAAGTACAGGTCCACCAACCTTGACAGGGCAGGCCACATAAACAAAGAGCAAACCCCACTTCCTTCTAGCACTGATGATGTTACCTAGCTGGGTCATGAAACGTCTGCAAAAACCCACCAAACTCCACAGTTCATCCCTTAGCTATTGTCTCCTATAAAGGTCTGTCCCCTTACAACCAAACGCACAGGGCATGCCTTTTCAACTTTGCTTCAAAATAACTTGGAAAACTATGGCCCCTTTACAACCTGTGGACTTCAACTCCCAGAATTCCTGAGCCAGGAATAGGCAATTATGGCAACTTTGCAACCTGTGGACATCAACTCCCAGAATTCCTGAGCTAGGAATAGGCACTATGTCACCTTTACTACCTGTGGACTTCAACTCCCAGAATTCCTGAGCCAGGAATAGGAAATTATGGCAACTTTGCAACCTGTGGACTTCAACTCCCAGAATTCCTGAGCTAGGAATAGGCACTATGTCACCTTTACTACCTGTAGACTTCAACTCCCAGAATTCCTGAGCCAGGAACAGGCAACTATGGCATTTTTACAACCTGGGTGGACTTCAACTCCCAGAATTCCTGAGCCAGGGGTGGGCAACTATGGCAACTTTACGACCTGTGGTCTTCAACTCTATGCTGAGCTATCCTGGCTCAGGAATTCTGGGAGTCGAAGTCCCCAGGTCATGCAGGGACCGTGGTTGCCCACCCCCATTTTCAGCGTCTTCCAAACTCGTCCATTTTGAAGGCTATTTAGAGAAATTAGGGCTAATTTACAGAATAAAATGAAAGAGGGATTGCTGAGAAAATGTCGTCAGTGCCTTTGACATTTTAAATTATTTTTTCAATTGATGGTGTGTGGTGGAAGGGATGGTGGGCGAGCGTCAGTCTTCCCCAATGCTCATTCCTGGCCTGAGCCAAGGAGCTGACAAGAGGCCAGCCCGATTTAAAAGGGACAACTCAGTCTTTCAGGGCCATTGTTGTCCTGGGTTATTTGTGCAGGTAGTCCTCAACTTATGACGGCAATTGAGCCCCAAATTTATATTGAGACAATTTGTTAAGTGAGTTTTGGCCCATGTTACCACTTTTCTCGCCACGTTTGTTAAGTGAATCACTGCAGTGGTTAAATTACTAAGACGGTTGTAAGTGAATCTGTGACTTTGCTGGTCAGAAGGTCGTAAAAGGGGAATCACATGACCCCGGGATACTGCCACCGTCATAAATATGAGTCAGTTGCCAAGCATCCGAATATAAATCACGTAACCGTGGGGATGCTGCAACGGTTGTAAGTGTGAAAAATGGCCACTTTTTCCAGTGCCGTTGTAACTTCGAATGGTCACTAAATGAACGGTTGTAAGTCGAGGATTACCTGTAATGGGATTACAAATTCTAACCCGATCAATTTGTTGTGAATTTACAGAGCTTGGTTTTCACAGGTTGGGAGAACAAATATTTCCCTCTTCTGTGCAGGTAGTCCTCGACATATGACCACAATGTGAACCAGGTTTTCCATTGTTAAGCAATGTTCTATAAGGGGATCCCTGCTATTCTTAAGTGGGATCGTTCGGTCCTTAAGCGAATCCGGCTTCCCCCATTAACTTGGCTTGTCGGATGCCGGCTGGGAAGGTTGCGAATGCTGTTCACATGACCCAGGGAGAATGCAACCGTCGTAAATACGTAACAGTTGCCAAGTGCCTGAATATTGATCAGATGACCGTGGGGACTCTCTGCAACAGTCATAAGTGTGAAAAACGGTCATCAGTAATTTTTTTCAGTGCTGTCGTAACCCGAAGCAGCCATTAAACGAATGGTCGTAAATCGAGGACTACTTATATCCTGTTTCTTGCTGCAAGGAAAAGAGATCACACTGTGCTCTTAGGTGTTTATACTGCTGTCTGCATCATATGAAGCTTCTTGTCATGGCTCTCTGAGCTTGGTTGTTTTCTCGCGGACGTTTCACGACCCAACTAGGTAACATCATCAGTGCTAGTAAAGAGTGGGGTTTGATCTCAATTTATATTCTAGCGGCTTGCCTACTCGGTGTTTCTTGGGTCTTCCTGGAAGGAAGAAGGTTCCCTGGCAATGCTCAAGGCCCTTCTTGATCTCCACAAGGTTCTAGGTTAGGTTCTGGTGTCTCTACTTGAACAAAAAAACCGGTGTAGGGCAGGGATCTGCAACCTGCGGCTCTGGAGCCGCATGTGGCTCTTTCATCCCTCTGCTGCGGCTCCCTGTCGCTCAAAATATGCGTCACAACCGCCAATGTGCGACACCCGCCTGCACGTGATTTATTGAACTTTTCGACCCATCTTTTTTTTCGGAGTTCAAAATGTTTTTGTTGCATGCAGAAATAAAAATGTGTTTTCTCTGTAGCAGGTCATTGATTTCATAAATGCAACACACTATAGCTTTTTTAATACATAGCATAAAGGTAAAAAAAATGATATATGCAGTGTTATCTTCATTTTAGATGTCAAAGGGGTTTTGTGGCTCCCGGTGTTTTCTCTTCTGTGGGAAACGGGTCCAAACGGCTCTTTGAGTGTTTAAAGTTGCCGACCCCTGGTGTAGGGTCTGCTTGGGCTGGGGGTTGGACTAGATGACCTACAAGGTCCTTTCCAACTCTGTTAATCTGTAATCTGTAAATCAGCGAACGAGGGGAGCAACCTGAAGGAAGCCGCCAAATGCTCAAACAGATAACGTTGAGCTAGAAGGACAATTTGCCTGGCGTTGGAAGGAGATTTTTATCCAATTCTATCAGTTTTTCAGAAAAAACACAAGTGTGAAGGATAGCCCGGGCATCTCCCTGCGAGTTAGCATTTTGCACAGGTCCTTTTTTCGAAAATGCAGAATTTTGACGATCGGGCTTCCCGTTACCCCCTTTTCCCCATCTGCCTCGAAATATTCCACGCTTGGAGCAAGGGACTTTAAATAATTAGAGACGCGGTATTCTCTTGCATAAATAATTGGACGTGATGACACAGATGCTGATTTCCCCCCTCCCCCCCCACTCTCTCTTCCATCTTAAATATTAATATTCTTGTGTCGTTTCCGCAGAACTCCCCAGTGGAATGAACAGCAGCCGCCTTTTAACTTGAACCACCCTCTGCTCCTAGCCGCAGATTCCGTGCAGTGCTACCAGTATCTCCTCCTTGGCTGTGAGTATCACGGAACGGTCCTTTTTTGGGGGAGTGATGTTCTGTCAGCCTCATTGTTGTTTCTTTTTTTAAAGAAAAACACCGATGGAATTGGGTCTGTAGCTTTCCCCCTTTTCATGTGACACGTAGACCTCGACTTACGACCACAATCAGCATAACACAACAACAGAGTTGGAAGGGGCCTTGGAGGTCTTCTAGTCCAACCCCCTGCTCAGGCAGAAAATCATATACCATTTCAGACAAATGGTTGTCCGATCTCTTCTTAAAAACCTCCAGTGCTGGAGCATTCACAACTTCTGGAGGCAAGCCGTTACACTGGTTAATTGTTTTGACCGTTAGGAAATTTCTCCTTAGTTCTAGGTTGCTTCTCTCCTTGATTAGTTTCCACCCATTGCTTCTTGTTCTATCCTCAGGTGCTTTGGAGAATAGCTTGACTCCCTCTTCTTTGGGGCAGCCCCTACAATACTGGAACACTGCTATCATGTCACCCCTAATCCTTCTTTTCATTAAATCGAGCCAAATGTCTCGTTGCTAAGCGAGACAGTTGTTAAGTGAGTTTTGCTCCATTTTGCTCCTATCCTGCTACCGTTGTTAAATGAATCCCTGCCATTATTAAGATAGTAACACGGTTGTTAAGCGAATCGGGCTTGGCGTTGCTTGCCAGAAGGTCGCAAAAATGTGATCACAGGACCCCGGGATACGGCAACTCTCATAAATACAAGTAATCCTTGACTTACAACAGTTCATATTAGTGACTGTTCAAAGTTACAACGGTACTGAAAAAAATTGACTTATGACTGTTTTTCAACACTTAACAGCCATTGCAGCTTCCCCACAGTCACCTGATCAGAATTCAGATGCTTGGCAAACTGACTCATATTTATGACGGTTGCAGTGTCCCGGGGTCATGTGATCCCCTTTTCCAAGCAAAGTCAAAGGGGAAGGCAGATTCACTTAACAACCGTGTTACTAACTTAACAACTCCAGTGATTCACTTAACAACTGTGGCAAGAAAGGTCGTAAAATGGGACAAAATTCACTTAACCACTCTCGCGTTTAGCAACAGAAATTTTGGGCTCAACCGTGATCGTAACTCAATGATAAGATGACCAAAGGCCTGGAGACTAAACCAGAGCTGAGGTGGCGCAGTGGTTAAATGCAGCTACTGCAGGCTACTCCAGCTGACTGCTAGTTCAGCTGTTCAAATCTCACCAGGCTCAAGGTTGACTCAGCCTTCCATCCTTCTGAGGTCGGTAAAATGAGGACCCAGATTGTTGGGGGCAATATGCTGAACTCTGTAAACTGCTTAGAGAGGGCTGTAGAGAGGGCACTATGAAGTGGTATATAAGTCTAAGTGCTAAGTGCTATATGAAGAACAGCTGCAGATTTTGGGTCTGGCTAAGTCTAAACAAAATAAGAATTAGGGATGACATGATAGCAGTATTTCAGTATTTGAGGGATTGCCACAAAGAAGAGGGGGTCAAATTATTCTCCAAAGCACCAGAAGGCAAGACAAGAAACAATGGTTGGAAACTAATCAAGGAGAGAAGCAACCTGGAATTAAGGAGAAACTTCCTAACAGTGAGGACAATTAACCAGTGGGACAGCTTGCCACCAGAAATCGTGGGTGCTCATTGGAGGTTTTTAAGAAGAGACTGGACAGTCACTTGTCTGAAATAGTATAGGTTCTCCTGCTTGAGCAGGGGGTTGGACTAGAAGACCTCCAAGGTCCCTTCCAGATTCTATTCTATTCTATTCTATTCTATTCTATTCTATTCTATTCTATTCTATTCTATTCTATTCTATTCTATTCTATTTGCTATTCTATTCTATTTTCTAATCTAATCTAATCTAATCTAATCTAATCTAATCTAATCTAATCTAATCTAATCTAATCTAATCTATTCCCTGTATATACCAGATGTCAAGTGTCCAAATTTTGATCACGGGACCGCAGGGATGTTGCCACAGTTGTAATTGTGAAAAACGGTGATAAGTCATTTTTTCAGTGTTATTGTAACTTTGAACAGTCACTAAACGAAACATCGTAGGTCAAGAACTAGCTGTATATTCTTTTCAGCATAGTTGATTTTCAGGCCTTTAATTTTATTAAATTGGATTGTGTGCATACTCCTTCGTTAGCTTCCATCTTGGAGTGCTATCGTCGATTTTTTTTTTTACAGTTCAACATAATCACTTTCTGTGACTCTCTGGCTCCGTTTCTTATTTACTCAACACGGTGTTTCTTTTTGAAGCATCCTGTTTTCGTTAATATTGTTTTAATTCTGTTCTGGAAGGGATTATCCTTGAAAAGCCCCATCCAGCATCTTTTTAGATTTATATACTTTTGTGGCCCTACGTTTGTTTTGTTTAAATCCCAAAAACGAAGGGTTGGCCAGACGCGAATGCATTTGGAGACTGTAATTAAAGCTACGGAAAACAATGACGTGCGGTCAAATTGTCACTCTTGGAAGACGGAATCCAAAAGTGGACAGAGTCCTAATCCCCCTTAAGCTAAACAAGAAGCAGTCTCATAAACAAAAAAATTTAAAAAAATCTACAGGCATGTTCCTTTGTCCTCGAGAGCCACTACATCAGCGGGCAATGCCAGCAACAATTCCGTCTCCTTTTTTTCTGTCTGCACTTCAAGACCCGTTTACACCATGGTTCTCAAATCCAGTTTTCATCTCTGCTATCTCTCCAGACTTGGCAGGAGAAACTTAAATTGTCCGCACCTCCCTCCCTTTCCTAAGATTGGGGATGGATGGCCGTGGCGTCAGGTAGAAAGCGAGACAATTCCAGGAATTATCTTTTTATAGACAGTGCAGGTAGTCCTCGCCTTCTGACTTCAATTGAACCCAACATTTCTGCTGTTAAGCGAGACATTTGTTAAGTGAGTTTTGCCTCATTTTACGACTTTCCTTGCCGCATTCGTTAAGTGAGCCGCTGCAGTTGTTAAGTTACTAACACGGTTGTTAAGTGAATCTGGTTTCCCCATTGACTGGCTGGTCAGAAGGTCATAAAAGGGGATCACATGACCCCATGCCACTGCAACTGTCCGAACATACGAGTCAGTTGCCATGCATCCGAATTTTGATCACGTGGATCATGAGGATGCTGCAACAGTCGTAAGTGTGAAAAGCGATCAGAAGGTCTCAAAAGGTGATCAAATGACCCCAGGACGCTGCAACCGTCATACATACCAGCTGTACAGGCTGCTGGCGGGCCACAACAGGCATAAGGTATTCTGTTGTGAGCAGAGGAGTGGAGGACTCTTCTTGTGAAATACCTCTGGACCCGTTCAGTTGTGTTAATGTCCGATATACAGTGTGGATTCCAGGCAGACGAGCTGTATTGGAGAATTGGTCTGGCAAAGGTTTTATATGCCCTAGTTCAGTGATGGCGAACCTTTTTTGGTTCGCGTGCCAAAAGGGGGGGGTGCGCGCTAGCGCGCGCACACATACCCACACCCATTCCCTCCCCCCCACGCATGCGGACAACACTCCCCCCCATGCTGACCCCTGCGCATGTGCACACACACACACACAAACGCAAAGGCCTTACCGGAGCCTGGGACGGTAAAAAATGACGAAACGGGCAAACCGGAAGTTCGGAAAACGCACTTCCGGTTTGTCCGTTTTGTCGTTTTTTGCATTCCGGGGCTTCAGGAAGCTTCCCTGAACCCTCCGGAGTGCGAAAAACAGCACAACGGCAAACCGGAAGTGCGTTTTTCCGAACTTCCGGTGTGCCGTGGAGCTGACAGGGCAACGCCTCGCGTGCCCTCCGATATGGCTCCGTGTGCCACCTGTGGCACGCGTGCCATAGGTTCACCATCACTGCCCTAGTTTGTTTTACAATGTTATCGGAGAAGAAGCTTCGCAAAACTATACTCCCACGGAGTTGACACTCCTTCAGATAACTAGATTTTAGCCAGGGGAAGATATTAAAGCAGCTTGGGTAAATATATATATATATTGTTGGAATATTCATGACTGGGAGAGCCATGTGATTGAGTCAGCCAATCTGGCTGAAGTGTTATTTGAGCATGTCCAGAAACTTAGCAAGAAGAAGGGCGTGGTTTACTCTGTCCACCATTAAAGCTTGCTGTGAAAACATCTCAACATGTGATCTGAAACAAAGTGTGGTATTGTTAATGTTTTATTCTACTTATAAAGAAGTTATTTGAATCAGCAAAATGCAGTTATCTTTTGAAGCTTCTGATTTATTGCGTAACTCTGACAGGTTATGGGCCCAGAAATCGCTCAAGAAGTAAAGTTAAAACTGCATTGTAATTTAAAGCTGATAAGAAGCTGTGTGTTGTTAAAGGAACAGGCAGAGAAGAAAAATAAAGCAGGATGGCTGCTGCTATGGAATTTAAAGACAGTCCAATACCTAAATTGGGGAAGAAAAATTATTTAATTTGGGCTGCAAAAATGGAATGTTTTTTGAAAGCAAAAGAATTATGGGACATCGTAGCAGACCCCCCACAAGGTGTGCTTGGAGCAGCAGATCAAAAGGCTCATGACAAAGCTATGGCTTATCTTCTTTTAAGTCTGGGGGATGATCAATTCTTAAATGTAGCTGAATTAAAGTCTGCAAAAGAAATATGGCAGAAATTGAAAGCAGTACATGTCAATGTTTCTGCGTGTAATGTGGTCCAACTTTCAAGAAAGCTTTTTAGAGCCAGTATGCAGCCAGGAGATTCTATGGAAGATCATTTAATGAAAATGCAGTCTAATTTTCTAGAATTGGAGCAACGTGGAGTAAAGTTTCCAGAGTCCCAAAAAGTTTTATTAGTGTTAAATAGTTTGGATCAGAGCTGGGAGACTGTATCAGCTATTTTTGAAAGTAAGCCAGAAGCAGATTTGAATTTGGAAGCTTTGAAATCGTGTTTATTGAATGAATATGAGAAAAGGCTTTTCAGCCATGCTGATGGAAAATTCCACAGGCAGGGGCCCAACAAGGAGTACAGTGGAAACTTACAGCAAGTCTCTAGCAAAATTTTCCACAGGCTGCCTATCTCTAGCAACAGCCGAGGTGTCTGCAGACAAGAGGAGAGCAGAGGCAGGAGAGATCAAGTTACACAGCAACAATTCTGCAAGCAAGTTAAGAAAGCATGTTTCATTTGTGGAAAGACCAATCATCTGCAGAAAAGCTGTACACAGAAAAGAAATATGCAAGACAAGAGACATTATTTGCAAGGACAGATTGCAGTTGCAAAAGTTTGTTATAATAACAATAGAGACAAATGGTTGATTGACAGTGGGGCTAGTCAAACAATTGTTAATAATTCTGACTTATTTTCCAGATTTTTCCCAGGAAACCATGAAGAAGTGGCCTTAGCCAATGGTCAAAAGGCTAAAATCATTGGAAGAGGCGATGTGCAAATTCCATATTTGGACTCCAGGTTTACTGATGTGTTATGTGTACCTGAAATGGAGCATAATTTGTTAAGTGTGTCTAGTTTAGACAAGCAAGGTTATGAAACCACATTTGTTAATGGGAAGTGTATCATCCAAAGAAATGGGAATGTTTGTGCACAGGGCATAAAAGAGGATAATCTTTATGTATTGCAGGGAGAAAAGGTGCCACATTGTTCCCAGATATTTAAAAATGTAGCAGAACACAATTCGTGTGTTCATCTTCTGCACAGACGACTTGGTCATGCTAATTTTAAGGTTGTTCAACAAATGAAAGAATTTGCAGAAGGATTAGATTTGAAGGGATGTAAGCCATATTTGGATTGTGCAGTATGCAAAGCATCGAAATCCAAAGCATTCCCAGTGAGCAAGTTTAGCACAAGACAAACCACAAGAGCTCTAGAACTGGTGCATGCTGATTTAATTGGGCCTATGCAAGCCAGTTTGGGAGGAGCAAAGTATGCGCTGGTCATTGTGGATGACTACAGCAGGTTTGGGTTTTGCTACTTACTTAAGAGTAAAACAGAGGTGCTACAGCAATTTAAGCAATGGTTAAGTTTTGTAGAGAGAAGGTATAAACAACAGGTATGTCAGTTGCAAACTGACAGAGGTTCTGAATTTATGTCAACAAATTTTCAACAATGGTTGAGACAATTGGGAATAAGACACAGGCGCACAAATCCTTACACACCGGGAGAGAACGGAGTGGCTGAAAGGAGGAATGGTGTTTTGCAAACAATGAAAGACTCATTACTGGAGGATTCTGGTATGAGCAGGTCATATTGGGGTGAAGCCATACTGACTGCCAATTATTTAGTAAATAGGCTGTGGAGTTCATCCATCAATAATACTCCATATGCAATGCTATATGGGAGAAAGCCTTCTCTAGCACATTTAAAAATATTTGGAAGTACTGCATGGGTACATATTCCAAAGGCAATCAGAAGAAAGGGACAACAAAAGGCTAGAAAGCTCAGATTTGTGGGCTATGAGCCAGGCTCAAAAGGGTATCGCTTTAGCGATGGAAGTAAAAGGATAGTGATTTCAAGATCTGCTAGTTTTGCAGAACAAAATTGGAACAGAATTGATGCAAATTCTGAAAATGTCTCACTTAGTGACGGTGATCCACTTAGCGACGGTGATCCACTTAGTGACAATAACTCATTTAATGATGGTGAATCATTTACTGAAGGTGTCTATGTTCAGGGAGGAGAGTCTGAACAAGATATGAAGCCAGAAAAGCTTGAAACACAAGTACAGGCAATGCCACGTAGGTCAGAGCGTAGGAACAGAGGGGTTCTGCCAGACAGGTATTCTGCCAGTAAAGTTAAAGTGTGTAATGTGTGGTATGAGCCAAGAAACTATAAGGAAGTATTGGCATTAGCAAAAGTTGAACAAGAAAAGTGGAAGGAAGCCATGGATAAAGAGATGAAATCCATGGGAGATCATGAAGTGTTCACATCTGTGACTTTGCCACAGGGTACGAAAGCTGTAGGATGTAAGTGGGTATATAAGAAAAAGGTATTACCCAATAATGAAGTACAGTATAAGGCAAGGTTGGTGGCACAAGGTTTTTCTCAATTAAAGAATGTGCACTATGATGAGGTGTTCGCGCCAACTGTAAAAGCTGAGAGCATAAGACTAGCACTGGCATTAGCATCAGCATACAGGCATAGAATTTGGCATTTTGATATAACCACTGCATTCCTCAATGCTGAATTAGAGGAAGAAATTTATATGGTTCAAGCGCCAGGGTATGAAAATAAAAAGCCTAACATGGTGTATAAATTGAACAAGGCTATTTATGGGCTGAAGCAGTCAGCCAGAAATTGGAATATCTGTCTTGATACTGCATTGAAAGGTCTTGGGTTCAAGAGTTGCAAAGCTGATGGTTGCATATACACTGGAAAGTTACAAGGTGGGAATTGTCTACTATTAGCATTTGTGGATGATCTTTGTTTCATTGCAAAGGATGCATCACAAGTTGAAGAATTTGCTAATAAGTTAGAAAAGAAATTTGAATTAAAGAATTTGGGAGAAATAAAGAATTATCTTGGTGTAGAGATACAAAAAACTGAAAAGGGTTATATTCTCAGTCAAAGGAGAAAAATTGAACAATTATTAGAGAAGTATAACATGAAAGATTGTAATATTGCTCCTACACCTATGAGCACAGATTTTTACAATAGTTTGGGTGAGGACAAAAGTGAAGCCTGTGATCAGGAGATATATCACTCTGCAATAGGGAGTCTGTTATATCTGTCACAGTGGTCCAGACCAGACATAGCTTGTGCAGTGAGCATCTTAAGTCGCTTTACTGCTACACCTACAAAGTTGCATTGGATGGGTGTGAAAAGAATTCTCAGGTATTTGAAGGGAACTGTGAATTTGGGTCTTCAAATAAAGGTCACTGAAGAATTAAAATTGAAATGTTATGTTGATAGTGATTATGCAAATGATGTAAAAACCAGAAAGTCTAATTCTGGAATTGTAATAATGTTTGGAGGGGCTTTAATTGGTTGGAAGTCCAGAAAACAAACAACGGTTGCTATTTCAACTGCTGAAGCAGAGTTTATTGCATTGTCTGAGTTATGTTCTGAAGTAGTTTGGTATGTACAGTTGTTACAAGATTTAAATGTAAATGTAAATGAAGCTGTAACTGTTTATGAAGATAATGCTGCTTGTATAAAAATGGCAACAGGTGACAGAGTGAAGAACAGAAGTAAACATGTGGACATTAAGTATTGTAATGTCAGGGAAGCTGTAAAAGAAAAATTGATACGTTTACATCATTGTTCTTCAGAGGATAATTTAGCAGACATGATGACCAAACCATTGGGTAATGTGAATCATGGGAAATATTTAAATCCAATAGGTCTGATGTCTCTCCCAGTAATGAAGGGAGGAGTGTTGGAATATTCATGACTGGGAGAGCCATGTGATTGAGTCAGCCAATCTGGCTGAAGTGTTATTTGAGCATGTCCAGAAACTTAGCAAGAAGAAGGGCGTGGTTTACTCTGTCCACCATTAAAGCTTGCTGTGAAAACATCTCAACATGTGATCTGAAACAAAGTGTGGTATTGTTAATGTTTTATTCTACTTATAAAGAAGTTATTTGAATCAGCAAAATGCAGTTATCTTTTGAAGCTTCTGATTTATTGCGTAACTCTGACATATATCATTACCAGAAGTTGGGCCAAATTCACAGCCTGGTTTGTATGCAAACATCACCGTCCCCTTTCTCTTCGCCGCGAGCTTTTTCCTTGGTGGGCGATGCTTGTTTTCAAACTTGCCCTTCCGATGACTCCTCCATCTTTTGCCCGGGTCTATGCATTCTCTTGTCCCTGGAGGATCGCCGGCTCAAGATGTGCCAATTTTCATCTGGCGCACTCCAAGGCTTGATTTGTGCATGAAAATGGGGTGGGGGGTGGGGGAAGGAGACTCTTAATTTAATATCTCCAGATCTCAGGCAGCAAAGTGGAAACACGTAATCCAATCGGCTGCACCGAGGTGAAACCTGTCAGAGTTACGCAATAAATCAGAAGCTTCAAAAGATAACTGCATTTTGCTGATTCAAATAACTTCTTTATAAGTAGAATAAAACATTAACAATACCACACTTTGTTTCAGATCACATGTTGAGATGTTTTCACAGCAAGCTTTAATGGTGGACAGAGTAAACCACACCCTTCTTCTTGCTAAGTTTCTGGACATGCTCAATTAACACTTCAGCCAGATTGGCTGACTCAATCACATGGCTCTCCCAGTCATGAATATTCCAACACTCCTCCCTTCATTACTGGGAGAGACATCAAACCTATTGGATTTAAACATTTCCTATAATGGACACCACCCAATGGTTTGGTCATCATGTCTGCTAAATTATCCTCTGAAGAACAATGATGTAAACGTATCAATTTTTCTTTTACAGCTTCCCTGACATTACAATACTTAATGTCCACATGTTTGCTTCTGTTCTTCACTCTGTCACCTGTTGCCATTTTTATACAAGCAGCATTATCTTCATAAACAGTTACAGCTTCATTTACATTTACATTTAAATCTTGTAACAACTGTACATACCAAACTACTTCAGAACATAACTCAGACAATGCAATAAACTCTGCTTCTGCAGTTGAAATAGCAACCGTTGTTTGTTTTCTGGACTTCCAACCAATTAAAGCCCCTCCAAACATTATTACAATTCCAGAATTAGACTTTCTGGTTTTTACATCATTTGCATAATCACTATCAACATAACATTTCAATTTTAATTCTTCAGTGACCTGTATTTGAAGACCCAAATTCACAGTTCCCTTCAAATACCTGAGAATTCTTTTCACACCCATCCAATGCAACTTTGTAGGTGTAGCAGTAAAGCGACTTAGAATGCTCACTGCACAAGCTATGTCTGGTCTGGACCACTGTGACAGATATAACAAACTCCCTATTGCAGAGTGATATATCTCCTGATCACAGGCTTCACTTTTGTCCTCACCCAAACTATTGTAAAAATCTGTGCTCATAGGTGTAGGAGCAATATTACAATCTTTCATGTTATACTTCTCTAATAATTGTTCAATTTTTCTCCTTTGACTGAGAATATAACCCTTTTCAGTTTTTTGTATCTCTACACCAAGATAATTCTTTATTTCTCCCAAATTCTTTAATACAAATTTCTTTTCTAACTTATTAGCAAATTCTTTAACTTGTGATGCATCCTTTGCAATGAAACAAAGATCATCCACAAATGCTAATAGTAGACAATTCCCACCTTGTAACTTTCCAGTGTATATGCAACCATCAGCTTTGCAACTCTTGAACCCAAGACCTTTCAATGCAGTATCTAAACAGATATTCCAATTTCTGGCTGACTGCTTCAGCCCATAAATGGCCTTGTTCAATTTATACACCATGTTAGGTTTTTTATTTTCATACCCTGGCGCTTGAACCATATAAATTTCTTCCTCTAATTCAGCATTGAGAAATGCAGTGGTTATATCAAAATGCCAAATTCTATGCCTGTATGCTGATGCTAATGCCAGTGCTAGTCTTATGCTCTCACCTTTTACAGTTGGCGCGAACACCTCATCATAGTGCACATTCTTTAATTGAGAAAAACCTTGTGCCACCAATCTTGCCTTATACTGTACTTCATTATTGGGTAATACCTTTTTCTTGTATACCCACTTACATCCTACAGCTTTCGTACCCTGTGGCAAAGTCACATATGTGAACACTTCATGATCTCCCATGGATTTCATCTCTTTATCCATGGCTTCCTTCCACTTTTCTTGTTCAACTTTTGGTAATGCCAATACTTCCTTATAGTTTCTTGGCTCATACCACACATTACACACTTTAACTTTACTGGCAGAATACCTGTCTGGCGGAACCCCTCTGTTCCTACGCTCTGACCTACGTGGCATTGCCTGTACTTGTGTTTCAAGCTTTTCTGGCTTCATATCTTGTTCAGACTCTCCTCCCTGAACATTGACACCTTCAGTAAATGATTCACCATCATTAAATGAGTTATTGTCACTAAGTGGATCACCGTCGCTAAGTGGATCACCGTCGCTAAGTGAGACATTTTCAGAATTTGCATCAATTCTGTTCCAATTTTGTTCTGCAAAACTAGCAGACCTTGAAATCACTATCCTTTTACTTCCATCACTAAAGCGATACCCTTTTGAGCCTGGCTCATAGCCCACAAATCTGAGCTTTCTAGCCTTTTGTTGTCCCTTTCTTCTGATTGCCTTTGGAATATGTACCCAGGCAGTACTTCCAAATATTTTTAAATGTGCTAGAGAAGGCTTTCTCCCATATAGCATTGCATATGGAGTATTATTGATGGATGAACTCCACAGCCTATTTACTAAATAATTGGCAGTCAGTATGGCTTCACCCCAATATGACCTGCTCATACCAGAATCCTCCAGTAATGAGTCTTTCATTGTTTGCAAAACACCATTCCTCCTTTCAGCCACTCCGTTCTCTCTCGGTGTGTAAGGATTTGTGCGCCTGTGTCTTATTCCCAATTGTCTCAACCATTGTTGAAAATTTGTTGACATAAATTCAGAACCTCTGTCAGTTTGCAACTGACATACCTGTTGTTTGTACCTTCTCTCTACAAAACTTAACCATTGCTTAAATTGCTGTAGCACCTCTGTTTTACTCTTAAGTAAGTAGCAAAACCCAAACCTGCTGTAGTCATCCACAATGACCAGCGCATACTTTGCTCCTCCCAAACTGGCTTGCATAGGCCCAATTAAATCAGCATGCACCAGTTCTAGAGCTCTTGTGGTTTGTCTTGTGCTAAACTTGCTCACTGGGAATGCTTTGGATTTCGATGCTTTGCATACTGCACAATCCAAATATGCCTTACATCCCTTCAAATCTAATCCTTCTGCAAATTCTTTCATTTGTTGAACAACCTTAAAATTAGCATGACCAAGTCGTCTGTGCAGAAGATGAACACACGAATTGTGTTCTGCTACATTTTTAAATATCTGGGAACAATGTGGCACCTTTTCTCCCTGCAATACATAAAGATTATCCTCTTTTATGCCCTGTGCACAAACATTCCCATTTCTTTGGATGATACACTTCCCATTAACAAATGTGGTTTCATAACCTTGCTTGTCTAAACTAGACACACTTAACAAATTATGCTCCATTTCAGGTACACATAACACATCAGTAAACCTGGAGTCCAAATATGGAATTTGCACATCGCCTCTTCCAATGATTTTAGCCTTTTGACCATTGGCTAAGGCCACTTCTTCATGGTTTCCTGGGAAAAATCTGGAAAATAAGTCAGAATTATTAACAATTGTTTGACTAGCCCCACTGTCAATCAACCATTTGTCTCTATTGTTATTATAACAAACTTTTGCAACTGCAATCTGTCCTTGCAAATAATGTCTCTTGTCTTGCATATTTCTTCTCTGTGCACAGCTTTTCTGCAGATGATTGGTTTCTCCACAAATGAAACACGCTTTCTTATCTTGCTTGCAGAATTGTTGCTGTGTATCTTGATCTCTCCTGCCTCTGCTCTCCTCTTGTCTGCAGACACCTCGGCTGTTGCTAGAGATAGGCAGCCTGTGGAAAATTTTGCTGGAGACTTGCTGTAAGTTTCCACTGTACTCCTTGTTGAGCCCCCGCCTGTGGAATTTTCCATCAGCATGGCTGAAAAGCCTTTTCTCATATTCATTCAATAAACACGATTTCAAAGCCTCCAAATTCAAATCTGCTTCTGGCTTACTTTCAAAAATAGCTGACACAGTCTCCCAGCTCTGATCCAAACTATTTAACACTAATAAAACTTTCTGGGACTCTGGAAACTTTACTCCACGTTGCTCCAATTCTAGAAAATTAGACTGCATTTTCATTAAATGATCTTCCATAGAATCTCCTGGCTGCATAATGGCTCTGAAAAGCTTTCTCGAAAGTTGGACCACATTACACGCAGAAACATTGACATGTACTGCTTTCAATTTCTGCCATATTTCTTTTGCAGACTTTAATTCAGCTACATTTAAGAATTGATCATCCCCCAGACTTAAAAGAAGATAAGCCATAGCTTTGTCATGAGCCTTTTGATCTGCTGCTCCAAGCACACCTTGTGGGGGGTCTGCTACGATGTCCCATAATTCTTTTGCTTTCAAAAAACATTCAATTTTTGCAGCCCAAATTAAATAATTTTTCTTCCCCAATTTGGGTATTGGACTGTCTTTAAATTCCATAGCAGCAGCCATCCTGCTTTATTTTTCTTCTCTGCCTGTTCCTTTAACAACACAGACAGCTTCTTATCAGCTTTAAATTACAATGCAGTTTTAACTTTACTTCTTGAGCGATTTCTGGGCCCATAACCTGTCAGAGTTACGCAATAAATCAGAAGCTTCAAAAGATAACTGCATTTTGCTGATTCAAATAACTTCTTTATAAGTAGAATAAAACATTAACAATACCACACTTTGTTTCAGATCACATGTTGAGATGTTTTCATACTGGAGTATAATGGTGGACAGACTAAACCACACCCTTCTTCTTGCTAAGTTTCTGGACATGCTCAATTAACACTTCAGCCCGATTGGCTGACTCAATCACATGGCTCTCCCAGTCATGAATATTCCAACAAAACCTGCTGTAGATGTAGATCTTTGGTGCTATCTGGGGGTGGGTGGGTGTGTTTCTGTAGAGAAGAGCATGGATCCAATAAATTAATTTCACAATTAAAGGAAGGGGAAGGGGAAAACCCTGAATAACCCTAAAGCAGTGTTTCTCAACCTTGGCAGTTTGAAGATGTGTGGACTTCAACTCCCAGAATTCCACAGCCAGCGACGCTTAAATTGATCCAATTTAAGGTGTTGGTTTTGACCTTTAAAGCCGGTTACCTTCGGGACCGCATCCTGCCGCATACCTCCCTACGACCGGTTAGGTCCCACAGAGTTGGTCTCCTCCAGGTCCCATCGACCAAACAATGCCGGTTGGCGGGGCCGAGAGGGAGAGCCTTCTCTGTGGGAGCTCCCTCCCTGTGGAACCAACTCCCTCTGGAGATCAGGGCCATCCCCACCTTGCTGGCCTTCCGTAAAGCAATAAAAACTTGGCTCTTCCGGCAGGCGGGGTGAAAGTGAGACCGAGCAGATTATACTTGGGTCTCCCCCCCCTTAGTTATGAATGTTGGAGATTTTTAAATTTTTATATCTTTTTAATTGTTATATGTTTTTATCTGTAATAGATTTGACATGTTGTGAGCCTCCCAGAGTCCCTCGGGAGTTGGGCGGCATACAAATCTATTAAATTAAATTAAATTCAATTAAGTTGCTTCTCTCCTTGTTTAGTTTCCACCCATTGCTTCTTGTTCTACCCTCAGGAGAATAGTTTGACTCCATCTTCTTTGTGGCAACCCCTGAGATATTGGAACACTGCTGTCATGTCTCCCCTAGTCCTTCTTTTCATTAAACTAGACATACCCATTTCCTGCAGCCGTTCTTCATATGTTTTAGCCTCCAGTCCCCTAATCCTCTTCGTTGCTCTTCTCTGCACCCTTTCTAGAGTCTCAACATCTTTTTTGCATCGTGGCGACCAAAACTGAATGCAGTATTCCAAGTGTGGCCTTACCAAGGCCTTATAAAGTGGTACTAACACTTCACGTCATCTTGATTCTAAGTTGCGGGTGCTCCATTACTGGAGGCTTTTGAAGAGCAGGATGGTATAGGGCCGTGATGGCGAACCTATGGCACGGGTGCCACAGGTGGCACGCGGAGCCATATCTGCTGGCACGCAAGCTGTTGCCCTATCTCAGGTCCAGCGTGTATGTGGGCGCCCGCCAGCTGATTTTTGGCTCGCACGGAGGCTCTGGGAGGGCGTTTTTGGCCTCCAGAGGGCCTCCAGGGTGGCAGGGGAGGGCGTTTTTGCCCTCCCCAAGCTCCAAGAAAGCCTCTGGAGCCCGGGGAGGGCAAAAAATGCACCTACCAGGTCCACCGGAAGTCAGGAAATGGGGGAGCAGGGGCACGTGGGGGAGCATTGAATATGGGTGTGGGCACGCGCACACGTGCGATAGCGCGCGTGTGCACTATTTTGGCACCCGAGGAAAAAAAGGTTTGCCATCACTGGTATAGGGCCTCCTGCCTTGCGCAGGGGAGGGGGTTGGACTAGAAGACCTCCGAGGTCCCTTCCAGCCCGATCATTCTCTGCTCTGCAAAGCGGGGAGGGGGGGAAGAATGACGGGACAGGGACCCTAGGTGGGGTTGTTTCTGAGTCCTTAGGGAGTAGGGCGGCATAGAAAAACCTAATAATAAAAAATAAATAAATAAATAAATAAATAAATAAATAAATAAATAAATAAATAAATAAATAAATAAATAAATAAATAAATAAATAAATAAATAAATAAATACCCATTGAAGCACCCAGCCTCTGTTTACCTGCAGCAACCACGTCACACGCGCGCTCTCGCATGAGCCGTGGCGGCCCGGGGTTTGATGCGGGATGGCTTCCGTCAGTCCGTTTAATTGCCGGCAAATGGGAAGTGGGGTGTCTGCCCTGCCAGCGGTAAAAGGAGTTCTGGCGCCATTTCAGGGTCGCGATTTGTATCTGTCTATCAAGAGTTCAAACGCCCGCCCGTTTTCTCTCTCCGTTTCCAGTCTTCTGTATAGCATTTCTGCCAATTGTTTGGCTCCATTAAGGGTGCAGTGGGGAAGGAAGGGGGTTTGGGAGAAATAAAAGCCTGAATGGTCCGAGCCGCAAGGGGCTACGGATAAGCCCTTCCTTTGTCCGGGCTCAGAGAACACTGCATTAGGTCTCATTATCCATTTATAATAAGTGACCTTTGACCCCCCAGGGTCATTGAAGACATACGCTGTGTGCTTTGCTAACAGAAGGTTCCCCCTCGATTAGATGACAGATGCAACAATGAAGGAAGGGCCTGATCGTCTCTGGTCCAAGGGTGGACTTTGGGGTGGAGTGGGGGCGAGAAGGAAGATTTATAAGGATGCCGTCAAAGCTGTTTCTTCCTTCTCTTTCATCTTTTGGGGAGGGGGACACATTTAGAGCCCTCCAGAGAATTACTCAACAGGAGGAGGAGGAAGGAGGAGGAGGAGGAGGAGGAGGAAGAGGAGGAGGAGGAGAAAAAGAAAGAGGAGGAAGAAGAAGAGGAGGAGGAGAATTATTCAAGGAGGAGGAGGAGGAGGAGAATTATTCAAACAGGAGGAGGAGGAAGGAGGAGGAGAAGGAGGAGGAGGAGGAAAAGAAGACAGAGGAGGAGGAGAATTACTCAGGAGGAGGAGGAGGAGGAGGAGGAGAAAAAAAGAGGAGGAAGAAGAAGAGGAGGAGGAGAATTATTAAAATAGGAGGAGGAGGAAGGAGGAGGAGAAAAAGAAAGAGGATGAAGAAGAAGAGGAGGAGGAGAATTATTCAACAGGAGGAAGAGGAGGAGGAGGAGGAAGGAGGAGGAGAATTACTCAACAGGAGGAGGGGGAAGAGGAGGAGGAGGAGGAGGAGGAGGATTACTCAACAGGAGGAGGAAGAGGAGTGGAAGGAGGAGGAGGAGGAAGGAAGAAGACGACAATGGTGGCACTGTTATTTTGATACTGCTGATATGCTGATTTCGCTACCTGGAGCCACTTTTGATCCTCTCTTTAAAAATAACCTGGCCGATATTTTTTAGAAATAATAATAATAATAATAAAAAAAAACACAAACCCTCAAACGTTGCAGCAACAGCCTTGAAGGGTGGGAACAAGGGGAAGCATTGTGCGTTTGAAAGACATGTGCAGAGCTATTTCCCCAAGGGGTGCTTATAATAGGATGCACACAGAGGGGTGGGCTTCCCCCCCCCCCGGGGTGGAAATGGAGGGATAAGGGACATCTGCCACCGAGGCTGGAGGGCAGAATGCCCTTCTTGTAAGGTAGCATGGTGCAGCCGGAATTTTTAAAGAGTAAAACCTCGGCCCCTGGCTTTTTCTTCAAAACGGACAGGAAGGGTCAATTTCTGGCTGCGGGTGCTAGGATCAGCTGCAAGGATGTAGGAGTAAGAAAGAATTAACCACTAGACCAAACAGGTTTCAGTTTCTGGACCAGTACTTCCATGGCGAAGAAAGGCAGTGAGTTCAGTGTGTTGAGCCTGATTTTGTAAAGTATCAGGCAAAAAAAATCAAGGAGAGATTCAACCTAGAAATAAGGAGGAATTTTCGGGCGAAGGAATAACAGTAAAAAAATAAAAAAATCAAATAAAAAAATAAAAAAAGAGATGGTGGTGCCCATGGACTGGCACCGACCGGATCTGTGACGCCATCATGACGTCACCAGTGGGACGCTACCGGTTCGGGCAATCCGGTCTGAACCGGGAGGAGCCCACCCCTGTTCATCACTGGAGGCTTTCAAGAATAGACTGGGTTGCCATCTGTCAGAAATGGTGTAGGGTCTCCTGCTTGGGCAGGGGGTTAGACTAGATGACCTACAGGGTCCCTTCCAACTCATCTGTTAATCTGTTAAAATCTGTTAAAAGGAGAGCCTACCAGAGCAGGGGTATCAAATACAAAGCCCGTGGGCCAGATCCAGCCCACGATGTGCTTGGATCCGGCCCACAGGGTCGTCCTGGAAAATGTAAGGGGCCAGCCCACGTTGCTTCGGCCCGGTCTACCCAGTGCGAAGTGGAAACATGCCAGCAGTTTGAGGAGTGGCGTCAAGCTGGCCATGCAACCCCCCCGCCCCCGAGGTCAACCACAGCCCTAATGCGGCCCTCAATAAAATTGAGTTTGACACCCCTGTACTAGAGCAATGTTTCTCAACTTCACCCACTTGAAGATGTGCGGACTTCAACTCCCAGTCAGATGGCTAGCTGGGGAATTCTGGGAGTTGAAGTCCGCACATCTTTAAGTCACCGAAAATCACTGTACAGGTAGTCCTCGACTTACGACCACAATTGAGCCCCAGATTTCTCTTGCTAAGTGAGACATTTGTGGAGTGAGTTTTGTGCCCCCATTATTACGGACCTCTCTTGCCACCGTTGTTAAATGAATCACTGCAGTTGATAAGTAAGTAACCCGGTTGTTAAGTGAATCTGGCTTCCCCATGGGCCTTGCTTGTCAAAAGGTCACAAAAAGGGATCACACGACCCGTCATAAATACGAGTCAGTTGCCATGCGTCCGGATTTTGATCACAGGGCTATGTTGATGCTGCAACGGTCGTAAGTGTGAAAAATGGTCATAAGTCACCTTTTTTCAGCGCTGTTGTAACATTGAACAGTCACTAAATGAACTGTTGCAAGTCGAGGATTACCTGTACAGGTGGTCCTCGACTTAACGACCAAAATTGCGACCAGAATTTCCATTGCTACATAAGGCAGTTTTTAAGTGAGTTGAGTTACAAATGAGTTAACAGCCATTTTTGCCACGGTTTCTAAGTGAACCCCTGCAGTTAAGTGAATTGTGTGGTCATTAAGCGAATCCGGCTACTCCCATTGACTTTTGCTTGACTTGAGCCGGTTGGGAAGGATCGCAGATGGCTATCACCTGATCCCTTTATCCTGCAACCATGCACTGTGGGGATGTGTCGGTGGTTGTAAATGCGAGGACCAGCTCTAAGTCCCTTTTTTCCAGTGCCGTTGCGACTTCAAACGGTCGCTAAAGGAACGGTTGTAAGTCGAGGACTACCTATACTCCAGGGGTGGGTTCTACTTACCTTCCCTGCCGCTTCGCATCGCGACGGAAGTGCATGTGCGTCCCTTCCCGGAAATGACCCTCTGCACATGCGCAGAAGCTTTTGCGCATGCGCAGAGGGGTTTTTGGCAATCCGCGGCGACCCGAGGACCTGTTCGGGAGCGTGGACCGCCGGTCATCGCTGCCGGTTAGACGAGCGGCGGGAAATTTTCACTACCAGTTCTATAGATTACAGATTACAGATTATTAGAGTTGGACGGGACCTTGTAGGTCATCTAGTCCAACCCCCCGCTCAAGCAGGAGTCCCTGCACCATTTCGGACAAATGGCAGTCCAATCTCCCTTTGAAAGTCTCAAGTGTTGGAGCTCTCACAACCTCCTCAGAACCGGTCCAAAGCAGCAGCAACCCACCACTGCTATACTCTCCCCCAACAATGCAGGAAAGGCCAGCAATATAAAATAATGCATTATATTCTCTTTTTTGCTTGCTTGTTTCCTATCTCTGTCAATGTGGGGAGGGGGGGAGAGGCACCTTCAGTTTTGCAAACCTATTTCCCCCCCCCCTCCCCTCCATAGATTTATTGAGAAAGCCCTGAGAAATCAGGAGGAGACTGATGGCAAGAATTAATATATTAACTGGTCTGCAGCCGTTCTTTGACAAATTGCTTACTAAATACATCAAAATTGATTGACCGCTGTGCCCGGCTTTTGAATTGACAAATGAGTGCATTAAAAGGCAAGGGGAGAAATCCATTAATTACAGCTGCCCTCGGACTGTAGGAAATGTAATGATATCAGTATAGATTTTGTTAAAACAAACAAACAAACAAACAAAAGATTAAAACAACCCCCCCCCCCCAGCCTCCGACTTTGTCTTACCGTTTCCTGGTAAGCTTACGTGGCACATCTTCTTTCTCTACGGTTTCTGCTCGGAGATCTTGGAGAGAGCGGTGTGATGGATCCTGAAACTATTTTTGACCACCTCCAATTTCATTTTTTAAAAAAACCCTGCAAATCTCCTTCCCTATCGGCATGAATCGGACGTATTGGGCAGGCAGCACTGCTAACTTACGACCACAATGGAGCCCGGAATTTCTGCTGTTAAGGGAGAGAATTTATGAACGGGGGTTTGCCCCGTTTTACAGCCTTTCTGGCCACAGTTGTTAAGCGAATCACTTAATTAGTCACACAGTCGTTAAATGAACTCTGGCTTCCCCGTTGACGTTTGCTTGTCGGAAGGTCGCAATAGGGGATCACGTGACCCCCGGGACGCTGCGACCGTCATAAATACATGGGATGGTTGGTTTAGCATCGTCGACGCAACGTACATAGATTACAGATTAGCAGAGTTGGAAGGGACCTTGTAGGTCATCTAGTCCAACCCCCCAGCCCAAGCAGGAGACCCTACACCATTTCTGACAGATGGCAGTGTGGTCTCTTCTTGAAAGCCTCCACTGATGAAGCTCCCACAACTTCTGAATGCAACTTCTGTTCCAGTGGTTGATTGTTCTCCCTGTCAGAAAATTTCTCCTTATTTCCAGGTTGAATCTCTCCTTGTTCAGTTTCCATCCATTATTCCTTGTCTAGCCTTTGGGTGCTTTGGAGAATAGCTTGACTGTGTGGCAGCCCCTCAAATATTGGAAGACTGCTATCATGTCTCCCCTGGTCCTTCTCTTCACTAGACTAGCCATGCCCAGTTCCTGCAACCGCTCATCGTTTGTTTTAGCCTCCAGTCCCCTAATCCCCTTGGTTGCTCTTCTCTGCACTTTTTCTAGAGTCTCAACATCTTTTTAACAGTGTGGTGACCAAAACTGGATGCAGCACTCTAGGTGTGGTCTTACTAAGGCTTTATAGAGTGGCATTAGTACCTCCTTTTATCTTGATTGTATCCCTCTGTTAATGCAGTTTAGGATTGCATTGGCTTTTTTGGCTGCCACTGCACACTGCTGGCTCATATTTAGCTGGTTGTCCACTAAGACTCCAAGATCCCTCTCACAGTCACTGCTGTTAAGCCTGGTTTCACCCAGTTTATATGTGTCCTTTTGGTTTTTCTTACCTAAGTGTAGGATTTTACTTTTCTCTACATTGAATTTCATTTTGTTAGATCGGGCCCAGTGTCAAAATGTACAAATGCTGGTAAAATTTAAAATAGAATTTTATAGCAGATGGAGAGGCATATTGAATGGGTGGCCACTCACTGTCAGGAAATTTCTCCTTATTTCCCCTACATTTGCTCAAACCCTGGGAGAGAGTGGGAGACAGGAGGGCCCGGCGTGCTGTATCCCATTGGGTCACGGAGTGTCGGACACCACGTAGCCACTGAACCACAACCTGCACTTCTAACGGTTGTGGGTGAAATCCAAAGCGGTTGTGTCCATCATTTTCCCTCCCTCAGATTCTCCCAGTGGACTCAAACCTGTGTCTCCACCCACCAAGGAAAAGGTGACACCCGTGTGACCAGGGAAGGATTGCTTGTGTGAAGCCGCGAGGTCTTGGCTTATTGCCCTCTTTGTCTTCGCTGTTTTCCGTAAGCCAGCCTTAATCAACTCACCCTTTACTTGAAAGGCTCACACAAGTGGAAACGTCAGCATCTGTGTTTGATGCGAGGAAGAAACGGCTGGCTTTCTACACCCCGAGAAGCAAACGGTTGCCCTTTTCGTGAAGACAGCAGGTTAAGCGGCGAAAGGAAACACAAATGATAATTTCTTTAAGCCAGCATCTGGCAGAATAACATTAGAACCAGGGCTGGGCTGACTTCTCCAGGGTGATGACACAGGTTCATATACCCTGTTTCCCCCAGAATAAGACATCCCCTGATAATAAGCCCAATCGGGCTTTCGAGTGCATGGCAATACGGCCAAGCGGTTATTTCAGGGTTCAAAAAAATATAAGACAGGGTCTTATTTTCGGGGAAACACAGTGTCTGTCTGTCTGTCTGTCTGTCTGTCTGTCTGTCTGTCTGTCTGTCTGTCTGTCTATCTATCTATCTATCCATCCATCCATCTTTCTTACTATCTATCTATCATCTATCATCTATCTATCATCTTATCTATCTATCATCCTTCTATTATCTATCTCTCTATTTATCTATCTATCTATCTACCTACCTACCTACCTATCTATTACCCTGTTTCCCCCAGAATAAGACCTCCCCTGATAATAAGCCCAATCGGGCTTTCGAGTGCATGGCAATACGGCCAAGCGGTTATTTCAGGGTTCAAAAAAATATAAGACAGGGTCTTATTTTCGGGGAAACACAGTGTCTGTCTGTCTGTCTGTCTGTCTGTCTGTCTGTCTGTCTGTCTATCTATCTATCTATCCATCCATCCATCTTTCTTACTATCTATCTATCATCTATCATCTATCTATCATCTTATCTATCTATCATCCTTCTATTATCTATCTCTCTATTTATCTATCTATCTATCTACCTACCTACCTACCTATCTATTACCCTGTTTCCCCCAGAATAAGACCTCCCCTGATAATAAGCCCAATCGGGCTTTCGAGTGCATGGCAATACGGCCAAGCGGTTATTTCAGGGTTCAAAAAAATATAAGACAGGGTCTTATTTTCGGGGAAACACAGTGTCTGTCTGTCTGTCTGTCTGTCTGTCTGTCTGTCTGTCTGTCTGTCTGTCTGTCTATCTATCTATCTATCCATCCATCCATCTTTCTTACTATCTATCTATCATCTATCATCTATCTATCATCTTATCTATCTATCATCCTTCTATTATCTATCTCTCTATTTATCTATCTATCTATCTACCTACCTACCTACCTATCTATTACCCTGTTTCCCCCAGAATAAGACCTCCCCTGATAATAAGCCCAATCGGGCTTTCGAGTGCATGGCAATACGGCCAAGCGGTTATTTCAGGGTTCAAAAAAATATAAGACAGGGTCTTATTTTCGGGGAAACACAGTGTCTGTCTGTCTGTCTGTCTGTCTGTCTGTCTGTCTGTCTGTCTATCTATCTATCTATCCATCCATCCATCTTTCTTACTATCTATCTATCATCTATCATCTATCTATCATCTTATCTATCTATCATCCTTCTATTATCTATCTCTCTATTTATCTATCTATCTATCTACCTACCTACCTACCTATCTATTACCCTGTTTCCCCCAGAATAAGACCTCCCCTGATAATAAGCCCAATCGGGCTTTCGAGTGCATGGCAATACGGCCAAGCGGTTATTTCAGGGTTCAAAAAAATATAAGACAGGGTCTTATTTTCGGGGAAACACAGTGTCTGTCTGTCTGTCTGTCTGTCTGTCTGTCTGTCTGTCTGTCTGTCTGTCTATCTATCTATCTATCCATCCATCCATCTTTCTTACTATCTATCTATCATCTATCATCTATCTATCATCTTATCTATCTATCATCCTTCTATTATCTATCTCTCTATTTATCTATCTATCTATCTACCTACCTACCTACCTATCTATTACCCTGTTTCCCCCAGAATAAGACCTCCCCTGATAATAAGCCCAATCGGGCTTTTGAGTGCATGGCAAGAAGGCCAAGCGCTTATTTCAGGGTTCAAAAAAATATAAGACAGGGTCTTATTTTGGGGAAAACACGGTAGATAGATGATAGATAGATAGATAGATAGATAGATAGATGGATGGATGGATGGATGGATGGATGGATGGATGGATGGATGGATGATGGATGATAGACAGACAGACAGACAGACAGACAAATAGATAGATGATGGAGAGAGAGATATGATAGATAGATAGATGGATGGATGGATGGATGGATGGATGGATGATGGATGATAGATGATAGGTAGATAGACAGACAGACAGACAGACAGACAGACAGACAGACAGACAGACAGATAGATAGATAGATAGATAGATGGTGGAGAGAGAGATATGATTGATTGATTGATTGATAGATAGATAGATAGATAGATAGATAGATAGATAGATAGATAGATAGATAGATAGATACCCTGTTTCACCCCAGAATAAGACATCTCCTGATAATAAGCCCAATCGGGCTTTTGGGTGCATGGCAAGAAGGCCAAGCACTTATTTCAGGGTTCAAAAAAATATAAGATAGGGTCTTATTTTTGGGGAAACACAGGTAGGTGGTGGGTCTCTAGGATTTTAAGGGATCTTTAGCAGAACAACAGACTTGGAAGCGACCTTGGACTCCAAGCCTTGCTCAAGCAGGAGATCCAGAGGTGGTATTCTGCTGGTTCGGTCCGGTTCAAGCGAAGCGGTAGCGGCGACTGATGTAATGCCGTCCTATTTAGCCATGTTTTTGACGTTGGGTGCATGAGCGGAAGGCACGCGCGCGAGTAAAGCACATTCGCGGGAGGCTGTGCGCGTTCACATTTGCGAACCAGTATGGAAGTTAAGTGAATACCATCCCTGAGGAGAGCCTATGCCGTTTCAGACAAATGGCTGTCCAATCTCTTCTTAAAAAATAGACACACACACACACAAAGATGTTGAGATTCTAGAACCGTGATGGCGAACCTATGGCACACGTGCCAGAGGTGGCACGCAGAGCCCTTTCTGTGGGCACGTGCTCCGTCAGCAGCTGCTCTTCTGGTTTCTGGCCAGCTGGTCTTCGTGGGCGCCAGAGCGCCAGAAAATGGCCCCAAAAAACCAGCCCATTTTCAGTCCATTTTTGGGCCGTTTTCTGGGCTGTTTTCTGGCTGTTTTGGGCCATTTGAAAACGACCCGAAAAACGGCCTGAAAACGGCCTGAAAATGACCAAAAATGGCCAAGAAACAGGCATGTGCGTGCCGGCCAGCTGGTCTTTGGGTTTCCGGCACTCTGGGGCGCGCCCATGCACGCGCATTCCGGTTTGGGCACTTGGTGCTGAAAAGGTTCGCCATCACTGCTCTAGAAAGAGTGCAGAGAAGAGCGACAAAGATGATTCGAGGACTGGAGGCTAAAACATACGATGAACGGTTGCAGCAGCTGGGGATGTCTAGAGTCGTCTAGTCTAGAGCTGGAAATGACTAGGACGCATATGTGGGGGAACCTTTACCTTTACTCTAGTGAAAAGTCGGGCTAGGGGTGACATGATAGCAGTCTTCCAGTATCTCAGGGGCTGCCACAAAGAAGAGGGAGTCAAACTATTCTCCAAAGCACCTGAGGGTAGAACAAGAAGCAATGGGTGGAAACTAATCAAGGAGAGAAGCAACCTAGAACTAAGGAGAAATTTCCTGACAGTTAGAACAATTGATCAGTGGAACAGTTTGCCTCCAGAAGTTGTGAATGCTCCAACACTGGAAGCTTTTAAGAAGAGATCGGACAATCGTTTGTCTGAAGTGGTGTGTAGGGTATCTTGTCTTGGGCAGGGGGTTGGACTAGAAGACCTCCAAGGTCCCTTCCAACTCATTTATTCTGTTATTCTGTTATATCTTTGGAAAGCTTCAAGGTACAGCAGATTCCTACATGGGAACTTCCTAACCCCAAAAGTAGCAATCAGTGTCGGGATGTTTATGCAGATGTGACAACTTGACTGCTAGCTTTAAGTGTGTCTTTCTGGCTTCCCGCACGCTCTCCTTCCCTGCATCTCCGCCATAAAATCCGCTGTCCCAGTGCACCGTTCAAAAATGCTCAAATACTGGAAATCGTTCTGAGCGGAGAAGAATTAAAATAACTTTCAGATGCCTCCAAAGAGCCATAATGTGCTGAAATGGTTCTTTTGCTGGCCTGGCTTGGTCATCTGGAACTTCTTAAAAGACGGGCAGTAGTTGGAAGAGTTGGACTCCATCAGCGTACGGAGGTCAGTTTTCAAAGCCACATGTGAGGATTTAGCGGGCCGAGCCCTCCTGACGCTAATGGGAGTCAAACAGCTAAATCCCGGGCGCTCAGCTTTGAAAATTTACTACTAAGCCTCTTGACTTCTCACTACATACTTTGATTGTAACAGTAATCCATGGTTAACATAATTTTCCCTGACAATAATGTCAAACATACTATTGAAAGCAGTGCATTATAGAAAGAGTTACCTCTTCTGTAACTCTTTAAAGATGGCCCCATCAAGTCGATTTCACAGCTGGCCTTGCCAGCAAATTTATTATGGTGCACAAAAGAACATTGTATTTGGTGTTGGGATCCTTGTCGGAGGACTGAAAATCGACGTGGCTTAGATGTGTGATGTGATGAGCCATTTTTCATAAAAAGGGGAGGGAGGCTCTGTGCTTTTTAAAATTAGGCTTTGGGGTCCTTGGTGCTCCCTGACCTTGGTTGTTCTCCTGCAGACGTTTCATAACCCAGCTAGGTAACACGATCAGTCTAGAAGGGAGTGGGGTTTGTTCTCTGTTTATATACAATGGCGTGCCCTGTCGGTGTTGTCGGGAGTGTTCTTGGTGGTTTCTTGATCAGTCTGTGGTTTACTGTTCGATTGCTTGTCTGAGTTGGTTGCCCTTTGATTACTGCTTGATTGGAAACTATAACTTGCACTGATGGTGTTACCTAGTTTGGTAATGAGACGTCTGCAAGAAAACAATCAAGCTCAGAGAGCACCAAGGACCCCACAGTTCCGCCTTGAGCTAGAAATATTCTCTTCTGTCAGAAATTGAACTTGTTTCTGCAATTATCAATCTTGGAAAACTTATGCAAACCTGGATACCACAAGACTGACCGACCATGGATTGTGAGTTGCTAATAGAACCACTTCACTCATCACACGTTGATTGTAATATCAAGGAAGGAGGCTGTGAATGAATATTCTGCATCAAATCTCCTAAGCAAAACCTTTTGGAGACCACCTGCCATCAACAGTTTTCCATGGAGAAATGTACAGGTGGTCCTTGACATACGACCACAATTGAGCCCAAAATTTATGTTGCTAAGTGAGACAAACGCTACTTTATTACCTTTCTTGCCACAGCTGTTAAGTGAATCACTGCAGTTGTTAACTTAGTAACATGGTTGTTAAGTGAATCAATCTTCCCCACTGACTTTGCTTATCAGTAGGTCACAAAAGAGGATCATATGACCCCCTGGGGACCCTGCAATATGAGTCAGTTGCCAAGCATCTAACTTTTGATCTCGTGACCATACGGTAGCTACAATGGTCGTAAGAGTGAAAAATGGTCACAAGTCATTTTTTTTCAGTGCTGTTGTAACTTTGAACGGTCACTGAATGAACTGTTGTAAGTTGAGGACTGTCTGTAATGAATTTGACCATCTCTATTCCCCCCCCCCACTTTGCTGTGGGAAATAATATGTCGGCCACAGGAGCAGGTTCCTAATTTTTTTGCTACCACTCTGTGGACGTAGCTTATTTTGTGGGTGTGGCTTGCCAGCCATGTGACCGGGTGGGCGTGGGCCTCGGGAGCTTGGCAGCGGCTGGAGAAGCGGGGGAGCATTGCCCACCCGCAACGCAGCCCCCCGCAGCGGGAGCAGCAAGACTTTGGCAGCGATTCTTCTAGGAGGCTCCGTCCGGTCTGAATGCTTCTCCCCATTCGATGATCCTAGGCTCCTGCCGCCCGTTCCCCCTCCCCTCAGCAGCTCGAGAAGCCTTGAACATGCGAAAATGCCTAGGATCATCACCGCGCGTTCGTGGCTTCTCGGACTGCCGAAGGGAGGGGAACTGAGATAGCTCCTGCCGCCCGTTCTTTCAGCGTCTCACGCGCTCCCTCAGCCATCCTCCCGCTTGGACTCACTGTGGGGTAGGAAGGCAGCGCATATGCAGTGCCAGAAGCACGGCTTCTGGGCATGTGCAGAAGAAATTTTTTTAAAAAAATTTAATTTTTTTTTTTAAAAAATGGCAGCGCCCAGGCACCGGCAACCGACTGCACCAGTACTGTGATGTCACCAGCGGGCCGTTACTGGTGCTATAGAGTGGACCGCACTGGTAGGAACCCACCACTGGTCAGCCATTTAAATTCCTGAACAAATGAACGAACGAACAAACGAATGAATGAACAAATGAGCGAATATTGAATGACTAAATGATTCCAAAGTGCTTGCCATCTTAGGCTTGAGTTATAGCGGTTAGTGGACAAGCAGTTAAATATGAGCCAGCAGTGTGTGACAGCAGCCAAAAAAGCCAAAAGCCAGAGGGATAGAATCAAGATCACATGAAGTGTTAGTTTATAATGCTCTTTATAATGCTCTGGCAAGACCCCACTTGGAATACTGCATCCAGTTTTGGTCGTCATGATATAAAAACGATGTTGAGACTCTGGAAAGAGTGCAGAGAAAAGCAGCCAAGAAGATTAGGGGACTGGAGGCTAAAACATACGAAGAACGGTTGCAGAAATTGGGTATGTCTAATTTAATAAAGAGAAGGACTAGGGGAGACATGATAGCAGTCTTCCAATATCTGAAGGGCTGCCACAAAGAAGAGGGAGTCAAGCTATTCTCCAAAGCACCTGAGGGTAGAACAAGAAGCAATGGGTGGAAACTAAACAAGGAGAGAAGAAACTTAGAACTAAGGAGAAATTTCCTGACAGTTAGAACAATGAATCAGTGGAACAGCTTGCCTCCAGAAGTTGTGAATGCTCCAACACTGGAAGTTTTTAAGAAGATGTTGGATAACCATTTGTCTGAAGCAGTGTAGGGTTTCCTGCCTAAGCAGGGGGTTGGACTAGATGACCTCCAAGGTCCCTTCCAACTCTGTTATTACGTTAAGATCCCTGAGTTTGGTAGATGGCTTTACTATATTGCCATTTTCTTCAGCCACCCTCCAAGCAGCAATCTTAGGTTTCTGGAGATTTCACACTGGCCCTTTCATCGGATACGTGAAAGTTCGACACAGTTACACAACATTCAATTAGTTTCAGGATGGAAGCGACACATTTGTCGTGTTGCAGACTCCTTTGCGGCACACAGAAATGTCCGGGTTTTGTAATTATCTGTGACTGTCCTCCAGGGAGGAATGTAATGAAAGGGGAAAGAAACCGGATCCCTGTACATTGCTGCTGATAGTAAAGCTGGGGAAAAATGAATAATTGAGCATCTAGAGTAATAACCCTCTTTTTAGAAGAGGGGGGTTTCTTGTGTCTCTCTATCTTTTTGCTTAATTGCTGCATTGTGTTGTGGTTATGCTCCTACACAGTGTTTCTCAATCTTGGCAACTTTCTCAACTTGGAGAGTGGAAGTCCACATATCTTCAAGTTACCATGGTTAAGAAACAGTTTCCTGCAGTACCTGAATGGAGTTTCTGTGGTTAAGGTCCCAGGCTAGAAAACAGGAGACAGTGAGTTCTAGTCCTGCCAGAGGCATGAAAGCTGGCTGGGTGACTTTGGACCAGGGGCGGGTTGCTTCCTTACCGGTGTCGGTGCGCTGCGCGCGCATCTCCACATTTCGTGATTTTGCTTCTGCGCATGCACGGAAGCAAAATCATGCCAAAATCTCGTGAGGGGACATGCGCGCGTGAGAGATTTTGGCGAGATTTTGCTTTCGCGCATGCGCAGAAGCAAAATCTTGCCAAAATCTTGCGCGCGCGCGTCCCCTCACAAGATTACGGCACAATTTTGCTTCCACGCATGCGCGGAAGCAAAAACACCCAAAAATTCACCCAAAAAGATGGCGACGCACGCAACGGACCAGCAGAGAGGGCTCCGGAGCGGTCGTGCGCAAATTGTGCAATCGGCCGCTCCCTACCGGAGCTATGCACCGGACAGCTCCGGCAGGAACCCACCTCTGCTTTGGACCAATCACCAGGAGACGGTGAGTTCTAGTCTCACCTTAGGAATGAAAGCCCATTGGGTGACTTTAGGCCAATAACCAGGAGACGGTGAGTTTTAGTCTCAGTTTAGGCATGAAAGGCAGC
Organism: Diadophis punctatus similis; assembly: GCA_023053685.1. Taxonomy (NCBI): domain Eukaryota; kingdom Metazoa; phylum Chordata; class Lepidosauria; order Squamata; family Dipsadidae; genus Diadophis; species Diadophis punctatus. Next base: position 5,963,322 of record JALIGW010000001.1, read on the forward strand.
TGGGTGACTTTGGACCAATCACCAGGAGACGGTGAGTTCTAGTCCCGCCTTAGGCATGAAAGCCAGCTGGGTGACTTTGGACCAATCACCAGGAGACTATGAGTTCTAGCCCCGTCTTAGGCATGAAAGCCGGCTGGGTGACTTTGGACCAATCACCAGGAGAGGGTGAGTTCTAGTATCGCATTAGGCATGAAAGCTGGTTGGGTGACTTCAGACCAATCAACAGGAGATGGTGAATTCTAGCTGTGCCTTAGGCATGAAAAACCAGCTGGGTGACTTTGAGCCAATCACCAGGAGACTGAGAGTTCTAGTCCCATCTTGGGAATGAAAGCTAGATGGGTGACCTGGGTTAGCCACTCTTGGCCCAATTCACTTCACAGAGTTGTTGTGGCAAAAATAAACGGTGGAAGGTGTGTTGGATATGTTCGCTTCCTTGAATTATTTGTAATTAATCAGGCACGATAGAAATAAACAAATAAAAATAAAACAGTGATGCCATCTTGCCTCGCTCTGATATATCCAGCTTTCTTTCCTGTTCTAAAAATATCTGCAAGCTCACAACAACCTTAGCGTTCATAACCCCGGAATGCTACAATTATCGTAGATATATACCAGTTGCTTTGATTGTCATAAAGTGAGGACTGTCAAACGCCAGGGAAATCAGGAGATTCAGGCAGTTCAAATGAGTATAAAGATGTATTGCAAGCTTAAGCTCTCTACAAGAATCTGACCAACTAACAGTCAAGGGAAATGAGCGGGAGATAAGAACTGCATTCAAGATGAGCTGGGCTTAGATCTCTTGCAGGCGCACAGGGACTCGTGACTTATGACATGTTTTACCCCTCCCTTGGGCTCATATACTGCTCCTAAGTACAGTTCATAAGTCGCTTTTTTCAGTGCCCTTGTAACTTTGAACAGTCATTAAACAAATGGTTGTAAATCGAGGACCACTCGTACTGTAAACTTGCCTGGTCTTACTTTTAATAATTTATGGAGAAGTCAATCAGAGCAAATACTAAACATTCTACCTTTTTCCATAACCCTATCATTCACTATCAATCACTGAGCCCTGGTGGCGCAGTGGTTAGAATGCAGTATTGCAGGCTGAGTCTGCCCACTGCCAGGAGTTCGATCCTGACCGGCTCAAGGTTGTCTCAGCCTTCCATCCTTCCGAGGTTGGTAAAACGAGGACCCAGATTGCTGGGGATGATATTCTGACTCTGTAAACTGCTTAGAAAGGGCTCTAAAGCACTATAAAGCGGTATATAAGTCTAAGTGCTATTGCTATTCACTCACTTTGATCATACTTCCGTCTGGCCAAGTCTGATATCCCTTGGTATTATCCCGCCTTTAATTTCAGGTGTTCCTAGTGGCAAACCGACCTCCTGATCCCTCTGGGTATCTGGTTTAGAAGTTTTTCACACTATCCTACTTTTTTTTTTCTCCCAGCCACCATATTTTTTTTATTTTTATTTTATATAAAATGCCCGTCAGTGCTGCAATATGTTTGCTTGACAAGGCAGCTGCTGCCGGGATGCGAGTCTTGTGCTAACCACCTGCCAGCGGGATCTCGGCCAACTTCATTGTCGAGGCAGCTTCCAATCGGTTGCATTAGCATCAAGGTGACTTGATGCTTAACGGTTCTCGAGCCTAATGGCTTCCGAGGAGTGGTTTTGTTCAAGCCCTTCAACCGGCGGCTTTGCGTCTCGTGAAGTGGAGGCCTTTTAGGGAAGGCTGCAGCCGATGCTAAATGACAGGACTTGCCAAGGGTGCAGTGGCCTTGCAACCGTCGTCCTCTTTTGGAAAGTCATTATTCCAAAGCACCAGAAGGCAGGAGAAGAAGCAACGGATGGAAAGTAATCAAGGAGAGAAGCAACCTGGAATTAAAGAGAAATTTCCTGACAGTGAGGACAATTGACCCAGCGGAACAGCTTGCCACTAGAAGTTGTGGGTGCTCCATCACTGCAGGTTGCTGGAATTAGGTACATCTAGTCTAAAGAAGAGAAGGACCAGGCTGACATGATAGCAGTGTTCCAATATCTCAGGGGTTGCCACAAAAAAGAGGGAGTCAAGCTATTCTCCAAACCACCTGAGGGCAGGACAAGAAGCAATGGGTGGAAACTAATCAAGGAGAGAAGCAACTTAGAACTAAGGAGAAACTTCTTAACAGTGAGGACAATTAACCCAGCGGAACAGCTTGCCACCAGAATTTGTGGTTGCTCCATCACCGGAGGTTGCTGGAATTGGGTACATCTAGTCTCTCCCCATTTCTAAGAGGTCTGTAAGGGGCGTGCATAAGCGCACCACTGTGCCTGCCGTCCCTGTCCTACTGTCCTATTGTCCTATTTTATCGGTACTTTTTACTTATGTTATGTTTATACAAACAACTACTATACTGTACATGCTTGATAAAATAATAAATAAATAAATAAATAAGAGAAGGAGCAAGGCTGACATGATAGCAGTCTTCCAATATCTCAGGGGTTGCCCCAAAGAAGAGGGGGTCAACCTATTCTCCAAAGCACCAGAGGGCAGGACAAAAAGCAATGGGTGAAAACTAATCAAAGAGAGAAGCAACCTAGAACTAAGGAGAAATTTCCTGACAGTTAGAACAATTAACCAGTGGAACAGTTTGCCTCTAGAAGTTGTGGGTGCTCCGTCACTGGAGTCCCAAAGGTGCTTTTTTCAGGAGGCAACTGGACTTTCTGTTTTTTTTCTTTTGAAGACGTTTCGCTTCTCATCCAAGAAGCTTCTTCAGCTCTGACCGGATGGTGGGGAATGGAAGGATTTATACTCCTTGCAGACAGCTGGTCATTTGCATCCTTTTTAGAGAGTCGTTGAGGCCACTTGGAGGTTTATCTGTGTCCTCAGGGTCACCTGAGTGGTGCTCCTGGTTCCTGTAGTCTGCAGTTTTTCCTCTGCAAGGAATATAAATCCTTCCATTCCCCACTATCCTTTCAGAGCTGAAAAAGCTTCTTGGATGAGAAGTGAAACGTCTTCAAAAGACTAGAAATAAGGAGAAATTTTCTGACAGTGAGAACAACCAACCCATGGAACAGAAGTTGCCTTCAGAAGTTGTGGGAGCTTCATCACTGGAAGCTTTCAAGAAGAGATTGGACTGCCATCTGTCAGAAATGGTGTGGAGTCTCCTGCTTGGGTGGGGGTTGGGCTAGATGACCTACAAGGTCCCTTTCCAACTCTGTTAATCCAATCTGAATCCTTCCATTCCCCACCATCCAGTCAGAGCTGAAGAGGCTTCTTGGATGAGAAGTGATAGGTCTTCACAAGAAAAAAAACCAGAAAGTCCAGTTGCCTCCTGAAAAAAAGCACCTTTGGGACAACCATGACCTGGATGACTGAGAATCTCTACAGTCCATCATTGGAAGTTTTTAAGAAAAGACCGAACAGCCACCTGGTTGGTATAGGGTCGAGCATGGTTGAGCAGGGGGCTGGACTAGAAGACCTCCAAGGTCCCTTCCAGCTCTCTTCTGAATTTAAACTGAATCTTTGCCCAAACCTCTACTGAAGGTGTTCTTCGTTTTCCTAACATTTCTTTCTTAACAGGCTTGAGCAGATTTCTGATATGCTGGATCAGTTTTGTTGGTCATCAGATCTTAACGTCCACCGCCTGGAGTCAGATGAGGCCAACCTAGTACAGATAGCCGTTGAACTTACAACCATTCGTTTACTGACGGTTCGGAGTTACAGCGGCATTGAAAAAAAGTGACTTACGGCTGCTTTTCACACTTACGACCAGTTGCAGCATTCCCAGGATCACGTGATCAAAATTTAGATGCTTGGCAACTGGCATGTATTTATGACGGTTGCAGCGTCCCATGAGTCACGTGATGCGATCCCCTTTTGCGACTTTCTGACGCAAAAGCCAGATTCACTTAACAACCGTGTTACTAATTTAACAACTGCCGCGGTTCACTTAACCACTACAGCCAAGAAAGTTCGTAAAATGGGGGAAAGCTCACTTAACAAATGTTTCACTTAGCAACATAAATTTTGAGGCTGAATTGTGGTCGTAAATCAAGGACTCCCTGTGTGCGCTTTTTTTGACCTTCCCTTAATCGTGTCTGATTTCTTTCTTGCCTCCTCTCTCTTTTTGCCCCCACAGTAGTTCCTCTGGGAAGCCCAGGACCGATCACCCGCCATGGATCCTACGACAGCTTAGCGTCGGATCACAGTGGACAAGAAGACGAAGAGTGGCTTTCTCAGGTAGTGGTTGATGGATTGTCGGAGCGATGGATTGCAAGAGCCATGGGAAAAAGAACTGTTGATTTATTTTGATAAATTTACTGGCCGCCTATCTCGCCTGGGGCTACTTCGGGCGGCTTACAACAATTAAAAAGGAAGAAATGAAAGGAGTGTAAGCAAAGCAGAAGTAAAATAATAGAACAGTGAAAGAACAGAATAAACAGAGTTGGGTGGGACCTTGGAGGTCTTCTAGCCCAACCCTGTGCTCAAGCGGGAAACCCTATGCCCGTGATGGCGAACCTATGGCACACGTGCCACAAGTGGCACGCGGAGCCATATCGGTGGGCATGTGAGCTGAGCTGATTTTCGGGCCTTCTGGGCCCACTGGGAGTCGGGAAACAGCCTATTTCCAGCCTCCGGAGGGGGTGGGGAAGGCCCGTTTTTTTGCTCTCCCCAAGCTCCAGAGCCTTTCTAGGAGCCTGGGGAAGGCGAAAACGGCCTCCCCCCCTCCAGAGGCCTGAAATGGCCCATTTCCCAACTTGAAACAGGCCATTTCTGGCCTCCGGAGGTCTCCGGGGGGTGGGGAAGGGTTTTGCCCTCCCCAGGTTCCTAGAAAGGCTCTGGAGCTTGGAGAGGAAAAAAAAAAAACAGAATTTCCGGTCCAACCGGAAGTCAGCAAACTGAACGTTTCTGGCCTCCGGAGGACCTCTGGGGGGTGGGGAAGGCCATTTTCGCCCTCCCGGGGCCCCTTGAAAGGCTCTGGAGCTTGGGGAGAGCAAAAAAACGGGCCTTCCTGTTCAACCGGAAGTTGGCAAATGGACCATTTTCTGCCTCCATTTTCTGCCTCCAGGGGGGTGGGGAAGGCCGTTTTCGCCCTCCCCAGGCTCCTAGTAAAGCTCTGAAGCCTGGAAAGAGCGAAAAACGGGCATGCCATCGCGTGGTGGAGGGGTCATGGGGGGTCTCATGGAATTATGGGTGTGGGCATGCACGCACATGACCCCCCCGCGCTCCCGTCCTCTTGGCACGCAAACCAAAAGAGGTTTGCCATCACTGCCCTATGCCATTATAGACAAATGGCTGTCCAATATCTTCTTAAAAAGTTCCAGTGTTGGAGCATTCACAACTTCTGGAGGCAAGTTGTTCCACAGGTTCATTGTTCTCACTGTCAGGAAATTTCTCCTTAGTTCTAAGTTGCTTCTCTCCTTGATTAGTTTCCATCCGTTGCTTCTTGTTCTACCCTCAGGTGCTTTGGAGAATAGTTTGACTCCCTCTTCTTTGTGGCAACCCCTCAAATATTGGGATACTGCTTCCATGTCACCTCCTGGTCCTTCTTTTCATTAAACTAGACATACCCAATTCCTGAAACTGTTCTTCGTATGTTTTAACCTCCAGTCCCCTACATCTTATTTACCTTACAATATGATAAAATAAATAAAATAATAAAACAATCAAGTCAAATAACATAGCAGAATATAATTCCAGTATTTGAGGGGCTGCCACAAAGAAGGGATCAAATTATTCTCCAAAGCACCAGAGGGCAGGACAAGAAGCAACGGATGGAAACTAATCAAGGAGGGAAGCAACCTGGAATTAAGGAGAAATTTCCTGTTAGTGAGAACAATTAACCCGTGGAACAGCTTGCCACCAGAAGTTGTGGGTGCTTCATCACTGGAGGTTTTTAAGAAGAGACTGGACAGTCACTTGTCTGAAATGGTATAGGTTCTCCTGCTTGAGCAAGGGGCTGGACTAGAAGACCTTCAAGGTCCCTTCCAGCTCTGTTCTATTCTATAGTAAATATAAATAAAATAACAATAAAAAGGTCTGTCAGTCCCAGGAAAGGAGAAAAGGTGAGAAGTTCTTCAGAAGAAGAACTGAAGAAGCTTCTTGGATGAGAAGCGAAATGTTTCTGAGGGGAAAAAAGACCAACAGAGTCCCGCTGCCTTTTGTAAAAGCATTTTTGCTACAACCATCACCTGGACAATTGAGAATCTCCAGGTTTGAGTTAGTTAGAGTTAGATTATTTGAATGTGCCCAGTGTTCCTACGGCATTGATGTGGACCTACTGCAGTGTTTCCCAACCTTGGCAACTTGAAGATGTCTGGACTTCAACTCCCAGAATTCCCCAGCCAGCATTCGCTGGCTGGGGAATTCTGGGAGTTGAAGTCCAGACATCTTCAAGTTGCCAAGGTTAGGAAACACTGACCTACTGGATTCCTCTGGAATCTTCCTTCTCCCCCCCCCCCCAAAAAAAAGGAATCCCATCCGCTCAGGGAGAGCGTTCAGGAATGCCTGCGTTTTGTTAAGCCACCGCATCTCCTCCACACTCACACACAAAAAGCTCCCCATCCGCCAGTCACTTTTCAGCCGGAAGCCCGCAGCGTTTTGTCTGTCCTTCCAGATGGAAGTGTTACCGGCCGGTTCTGCCATGTGACAAAAGGGGACAGAGCCCTTCGCCTCCGCTTCTCAATTAGAGAAGTGGGTAATGCGTGCTGTCATCGGGAAGGAGACCACAATATGTCGGTCCCCATGCGTTTCAGAGGGGGAGGGGGGGTGACTGGGAACATCTGCCTTCCTCGTCTTTGCTGGAATTGCAGAAGCATCTGTTTACCTCTCGGCTCTCGGGAGCTGATGGCGTGGGGCTCCACGTCGGCAGCAGGCTTTTCGTCCTGGGCCTGATCGGCATGGCGGGGCGGGCGCAAGAGCCTGCGTGCGTCAGGCCAGACGGCTTGTGCCGCCCCACGAAAGAGCGAAGCGTTGACGGCACGCAGAATGGCCTCCTTGCTCTTCCCTCCAGCCTTGAGAACAGTTACAGAATTACAGAATAATAGAGTTGGAAGGGGCCTTGTAGGTCATCTAGTCCAACCCCCCCTCCCCCAAAGCAGGAGACCCTACACCATTTCTGACAAATGGCAGTCCAGTCTCTTCTTGAAAGCCTCCAATAAGACCACGTTGGAACACACACACACACACACACACACACACACACACACACACACACACACGGAAACTGAGTTTTTTGGGTTTTTTTTATAATACAATTCGTTTATCCATCTTACAAAATTCTCAGTACAAAATTTTTTATTATCTTTTTGATCTTTTTAAATTCTAATCTCTGTTTCTGTTAGTTAACCATTGGTAAAACAAGTCCCATGTTGAAAAGTATTCTGTTTCTTCCTTTTCTTTCCTTTTAAGTGTTAATCTATTCATCTCAGCACATTTCTAATATTTTTTTTATAACACTTTCATCTGTAGGGATCTCTTCATTTTTCCATTGTTGTGCAAACACAATTCTTGCTGCCGTTAACACATGTAAAATTAAGTATATTTCCCCTTTGTTATACTATTCTGGTAATATACCCAACAAGAATATCTCTGGTTTCAAATCTATATGTTGTTTTATCATTTTTTTTCCAAACAAGTATGTATTTTAGTCCAATATTTTTTCGCCTTTGAGCAAAAGGAAATGGTTGTTATCACAGAAATCAAGGCAAGTCTATATGTCCCGGGATAACATTGCAGGATCCAATCTGGGTCAGTCACCGGGACCGGAGGTTCTGTCTTCCGAGCTTTCGGACTCGTGTGGGAACCCAGCTTAGAGAGAAGTTCCCTGAAGATGGGCTCCAAAGCTCGGAAGACCCAAATCTCCGGTCCTGGTGATCGATCCAGATTGGATCCTGCTTGTTATCACAGTCGACAGTCAGCTAGAATACAGGTAGTCCTCGACTTACAAAAACGCTTGACAATTGACTCATATTTATGACTGCGGCAGTGTCCCGGGGTCACGTGATCCCCTGTTGCGACCTTCTGACAAGCCAAGTCAATGGGGGAAGCCAAATTCACTTAACGACCGTTTGACGAACTGAACAACTGCAGTGATTCACTTAACAACTGTGGCAAGAAAGGTCGTAAAATGGGGCAAAACGCACTTAACAAATGTTTCACTTAGCAGCATAAATTTGGGGCTCACTAGTGATCGGAAGTCGAGGACTACCTGCATGGGGCGCCACAGGGGTTGGTGCTCTTCCCACTTCTGTGTTGGTTCTAGGACTGTACCATCTCTGGTGCTAGATGGGGGTTGCATGGTTCCAAGCAGACCCTCCGTGCAGTTTAGGGGGTTTTACTGGGCTCGTTACTCCTGCTCAAGGGATAGGCAGCAGTTGAGCCTAGGAAGGCCTTTGGACAGCTTAGTATTGTGTACCAGTTACACAATGCCTGGAAACATCAGCTGGCAAAATGCAGTGATACAAGCAGTTATGTATTTTCCTGATAGACCATGCATTACCTCTCTACCTCTCTAGTGTACATTTAAAGAGACAATAAAGTTTCTGTTTCTATTCTATGCTATGCTATGCTATTGCTATTGCTATTCCATTCCCTTTCCTTTCCTTTCCTTTCCTTTCCTTTCCTTTCCTTTCTTTTCCTTTCCTTTCCTTTCCTTTCCTTTCCTTTCCATTCCATTCCATTCCATTCTATTCTATTCTATTCCCATCCCATTCTTTTTTTCTCTTCTCTTCTCTTCTCTTCTCTTCTCTTCTCTTCTCTTCTCTTCTCTTCTCTTTCTATTCTCTTCTCTTCTCTTCTCTTTCTATTCTATTCTATTCTATTCTATTCTATTCTATTCTATTCTATTCTATTCTATTCTATTCTATTCCCATCCCATTCTTTCTATTCTATTCTATTCTATTCTATTCTATTCTATTCTATTCTATTCTGTTCTGTTCTATTCTATTCTATTCTATTCTATTCTATTCTATTCTATTCTATTCTATTCTTCATTATTCTATTCTATTCTATTCTATTCTATTCTATTCCCATCCCATTCTTTCTATTCTATTCTATTCTATTCTATTCTATTCTATTCTATTCTATTCTATTCTATTCTATTCTATTCTATTCTATTCTATTCTATTCTATTCTTCATTATTCTATTCTATTCTATTCTATTCTATTCTATTCTATTCTATTCTATTGCTATTACTATTACTATTACTATTACTATTACTATTGCATTCCATTCCCTTTCCTTTCCTTTCCTTTCCTCCTTTCCTTTCCTTTCCATTCCATTTCCATTCCAATTCCCATTCCATTTCATTCCATTCCATTCCATTCCACTCTATTCTATTCTATTCCCAACCCATTCTTTTTCTTCTATTCTATTCTATTCTATCCTATCCTATCCTAATTTCTATTCCATTCCATTCCATTCCATTCCATTCCATTCCATTCCATTCCATTCCATTCTATTCTATTCTATTCTATTCTATTCTATTCTATTCTATTCTATTCTACTGCGTAGACTGTGTTGGTTACCAGTTTGTTTCTGGGTCTATTTCAAGGTGCTGGTGTTGTTCTATAGAGCCCTAATTAGCATGGGATATTATTTTAGGAACCCCCTCTTCCCAGTTTCATTTGCCTATCACACTAGATCTAACAGAATGGCCATGTTTTGGGTCCATCCTCTAGGGCAGGGTTCCCCAACCCCTGGGCCGTGGCCCACTACCGGTCATGGCCATGGTCTATTCACAACCAGGCTGCCCGTCTAGTTGAGCTGTGTGTGCAATGCGCATGCGCGCAGCCCGCCACTTGCATGGTCCAGTTCCTCTTTTTCCACCTCAGCTGGGCCGCCAAGCCACAAAGGTTGGGGACCGCTGATCTAGGGAACTACATCGAGCTTATCTGCTATGTGGAACTTTATCCCCCTACCGCAGGTGAACTTGTTCTCATCACTTCTAAGTTTCTACGGAGATTCTCAGTCATTCAGGTCATGGTTGTCCCAAAGGTGCTTTTTCAAGAGGCAACTGGACTTTCTGGTTTTTCTTTGAAGACGTTTCGCTTCTCATCCAAGAAGCTTCTTCTGACTAGATGGTGGGGAATGGAAGGATTTATATTTCCTTGCAGACAGCTGGTCATTTGCATCCTTTAAGAGAGTCATTGAGGCCATTTGGAGGTTTGTCTGTCTCCTCAGGGTCACCTGAGTGGTGCAAATGGGTGTGGAGCCTTCTTGGAACTGCTGAAGGGACTGTGTTGTAGAAGGATCCACACCCATTTGCGCTACTCGGGTAACTCTGAGGACACAGATAAACCTCCAAGCGGCCTCAACGACTCTCTAAAAAGGATGCAAATGACCAGCTGTCTGCAAGGAGTATATATCCTTTCATTCCCCTCCATCCAGTCAGAGCTGAAGAAGCTTCTTGGATGAGAAGCGAAACGTCTTCCAAGAAAAACCAGGAAGTCCAGTTGCCTCTTGAGAAAAACACCTTTGGGACATCAATTCTAAGCTTCTGGAGGTCCCTCAATACCTGGTGATGGATTGTTCAGATGGTCTCCTTCCAGGTGGAAATTGTGACTCACACCGGACCTCATCGCCGCCTCTGGATGGGCCCGCAGTTCCAGTTCAAGACTATTCATCCTTCAGGCCAAACCATTGTGATTTCCTCCAGTTCTTCCGTGCTTCAGTCCCACGGGCCCAGCGACACCCCACAGCCTCTCCTGGATTTCGACACCGATGATTTGGATTTGGACAGTCTCAGGTTAGAGTGTTTCTTTCTCCTCCCCCCCCCCTCCCAAAAGGGGAAAAAAAGCAAAGACTCCTTCCCTATAATCATCCCAGCATTATAGACTTACAACCATTCGTTTCATGACCATTTGAACTTAAAACGGCGCTGGAAAATGTGACTTACGACCGTTTTTCACACTTACGAGACAGTTGCCATATCCCCATAGTCACGTGAACGAAACTTCACCCTCATCCTACACACGAACTACAGATATTCGCCATTCTTGCAAAGTGTAAACATTTTGCCAGTCCAGGATTACTAGACAGTCCATGAGCCACAGTGGTGCAGTGGTTAGAATGCAGCACTGCAGGCTACATCTGCTGACTGCCGGCTGACTGCAATTTGGCAGTTCAAATCTCAGTAGGTAGGTAGGTAGGTAGGTAGGTGGATGGAGAGAGAGAGAGAGAGAGAGAGAGAGAGAGAGATATGATAGGTAGGTAGGTAGGTAGGTAGATGATAGATAGATAGATAGATAAATAGATAGATAGATAGATAGATAGATAGATAGATAGATAGATAGATAGATAGATGATAGATAGATAGATAGATAGATAGATAGATAGATAGATAGATAGATAGATAGATAGATAGATAGATAGATAATGGAGATAGATAGATAGATAGATAGATAGATAGATAGATAGATAGATAGATAGATAGATAGATAGATAGATAGATAGATAGATAGATAGATAGATAGATAGATAGATAGATGATAGGTAGGTAGGTAGGTAGATAGATAGATGATAGATAGATAGATAGATAGATAGATAGATAGATAGATAGATAGATAGATAGATAGATAGATAGATAGATAGATAGATAGATAGATTAGATGGATGATAGGTAGATAGATGGATGGATGGATGGAGAGAGAGAGAGAGAGAGAGAGAGAGAGAGAGAGAGAGAGAGAGAGAGAGAGAGAGAGAGAGAGAGAGAGGGATAGATAAGGGATAGATAGAGGGATATGGATATGTGGTTAGAATGCAGTACTGCAGCCTAACTGATCACTGCCAGCAGTTCGATCCTGACCAGCTCAAGGTTGACTCAGCCTTCCATCCTTGGAAGGTGGGTAAAATGAGGACCCAGATTGTTGGGGGCAAGAGGCTGACTCTGTAAAACCGCTTAGAGAGGGCTGTAAAAGCACCGTGAAGCGATATTTAACTGTAAGTGTGATTGCTATTGCACTGTAGCTCAGTTATTGCATTCTGAATCTGGGTCTAGATCAATAGTTCCCAACCTTTTTTTTGGCCATGCCCCACCTAAGCATCTCTAAAATCCTGATGCCCCCCTCCCCCTTGACATATAATTCTTATTATTCAAAAAGTGAACTCCTACTCACGCGGAGGAAGCCTAAAAGGCCATTAACCTGGTTTAAACAAGGTTCCAATTGCCCCCATTAAAAATCAAATTGCCCTCCTGTGGGACGTGGGCCCCACGTTGGGACCTCCTGGTCTAGATCGTTGTGGTGCCTTTGATTTTTGTGCCGTATGCCCCAGGGCGCCATTTCAACAAACTGATCCTTCAACTGACCATGGTTTGTATTTTTAGAATCCAGCCTGTCCGTTCTGAGCCTGTTAGCATGCCCGGGTCATCGCGCCCAACTTCTGATCTACAGGGAGGGTCTTCAGGAACTGATGCTACCTCAGGTAGGAAAGGGTCTATCAGACCTAACTTTTTTTTTAATGTGTTCACGGTTAATGCACATGGATTTTGCATGAGTGTAAATAAAACTGAAAGTATTTTGTGGATGGACAAAAATAAACGACTTCATTCCGTCGTGGCTGAAGGTGTGGGATTACCACTTGGAGAAATTTGAAATTGAGACCGTCCCGTCTCTTGTTTAGGTATGCTGAAAGTAACGATGGTGTCTTTGTGGCCAAAGGACAATACCTAATTGGCGATGGTATTGATCGGGGTTATCGATAATACCCGAACATGGAAGGGACATTGAACTAGCTAAGCTTACTTTGGATCTATCAGCATGTCTTCTGAAGTGTGCAAGGAAGTAGCTGATTTTGGGACAACTTCATGTGAATTGTTGACCTCTGTTGAGTGAAGGGATGGTCACGTTCCAAGCTGATCTCCTCCAAAGATTTGTTTCGTTCTGACTGGATGTAAGGTGTTGGTTGTAGGCTGGCTAAGGGGAGGAGAACCCTTAAGCCCCATGTGACAGAAGATTGCTTGGGTAGGGAAAAGACAGCTAGTTGGGATTGGTCTTTGAGAGGGAATTGATCCTCTAAAGCAGGGGTCTCCAACCTTGGCAGCTTTAAGGCTGGTGGACTTTAACTCACAGAATTCCCCAGCCAGCTTTGTTCAACGTTGAACAATGATGATGGTTCATTTTCAAGAGTGATGTTGAACAATGATGATGGTTCATTTTCAAGAGTGGAGGGGATCAGGAATCTAATGGCCGTTCTCAAGACGCTGAATGAAACCTTGGAACGGTTCCATGCATCCTGCTTTGGCATCAACAACAAAATAATAATTCGAATGAAAACCCTTTGACCCGGTTGCCTGCTTTGTTGTTGTTCCGTCGTTAAGTCAAGTCCGCTTCTTCGCGACCCCATGGAACATACCACGCCAGGCCCTCCATCCCTCCACGGTCTCCCGGAGTTTGCCTAAATTCACGTTCGTCGCGTCGATGACACTCTCTAACCATCTCTCCCTCTGCCATCATCTTCTCCTTTCGCCTTCCATCTTCCCCAACCTCAGGGTCTTCTCCAAGGAGTCCTCTCTTCGCCTTCGGTGGCCAAAGAGAAGGTAGTGAAGAGAAGGACCAGGGGAGACATGATAGCAGTCTTCCAATATTTGAGGGGCTGCCGCAGGGGGGTCAGGCTATTTTCCAAAGCACCCGAAGGAATAATGGATGGAAACTGATCAAGGAGAGATTCAACCTGGAAATAAGGAGAAACTTTCTGACAGTGAGAACAATCAACCAATGGAACAGAAGTTGCCTTCAGAAGTTGTGGGAGCTTCAACACTTGAGACTTTCAAGAGGAAATTGGACTGCCATTTGTCAGAAATGGTGTAGGGTCTCCTGCTTGAGCGGGGTGGGGTGGACTAGATGACCTACAAGGTCCCTTCCAACTCTGATAATCTATTAATATCCAGCTTCAGATTCAGGACTTGTCCTTCCAAAGAAGGTTGCCTACTTAATCTGATTTAATTCGGATTAAGAAGCCAGTTATTTTGTTTCCACCAACGGTTGCACAAAATGGTATTTTACTCAGGAATCTTGTTTTTTTTTTTTTAAAGTGATATACAGGTAGGTAGTCCTCGACTTACAACACTTCATTTAGTGTCCATTCAAAGTTACAACAGCACTGAAAAAAGTGACTTATGACCGTTTTTCACACTTACAACCACTGCAGCATCCCCATGGCCACGTGATCAAAATTCAGACGCTTGGGAAGCGACTCACATTTATGACGGTCGCAGTGTCCCAGGAGTCACCTGATCCCCTTTTGCGACCTTCTGACAGGCAAAGTCAACGGGGAAGCCAGATTCACTTAACAACGGTGCTACTAACTTAACCACTGCAGTGATTCACTTAACGCGGGAGAAGGAAAACGGCGTAAAACGGAGCAAAGCTCGTAAAGTCGTTCAAACGGAGCAAAACTCACTTAACAGATGTTTCACTCAGCAACAGAAACGTTGGGCTCAGTTTTGCGGTCGTAAGCTTGAGGACCGCCTCTATCGCTAACCTGGAACGTTGACTTTCTCTCTCTTAAACATGTTGTCGTGTCTGTTCCTGTATGTTTTTTAATGTGCTCGCCGTCAACTCTTCGGCAAGGGCTCTTATCAGTGTGCGATCCTTACAACTCTAGTTGGCGTGGTGTGAGGTAGGAGAACATGACTTTGCAAGTTCTTCGGCGCTGGCTGGGAATGATAGATCTGTCCTGATAGGCGGTTTCCGTAATGCACGGTTGTCGCGTTGCCGCATTTATTCAAGGCCAACTACAGGGCAATTTGACTTTTAAGATTCAGCTCCATCACTTCCAGAGGTTTTTGGCCAGGGCTGGATTTCTCTTTTTTTCCCCTTCCTCCTCCTAACAGAATTGCTCATAAGTGGAGTTATTAAACACACAACATTAGTAAAAACACTTGGGGCTGGAGGAGGGTTTTAATCTTCAGTGGTTCGGAAATCCCTGGAGCCCCGTGATTGAATTGAGGTTTAAACTGTCAAAGGAAACCGAACGAACCACAGAGGGAAAATTGATTTGTGCAAGTTGTCTAAACAGGGCCGAGAAGGGGAAAGCAACCACCATATATTCTCTCTCTCTCGCTCGCTCTTTTTCTCTCTCTCTTTCTCCCTCTCTCTCTCTCTCTCTTTCTCTCTCTTTCTCTCTCTTTCTCTCTCTTTCTCTCTTTCTTTCTTTCTCCCTCTTTCTTTCTTCCTCTCTTTCTCTTCCTCTCCCTCTCTCTTTTTCTCCTTTTTTTTCTCTCTTTCTCTCTCTCTCTCTTTTTCTCCTTTTTATCTTTCTTTCTCTCTCTCTCTCTCTCTTTCTCCTTTTTTTCTTTCTCTCTCTCTCTCTCTGTCTCCCTCTCTCTCCCTCTCCCTCTTTCTCTCTTTCTCTTTCTCTCTTTCTTTCTCCCTCTCTCTTTCTCCCTCTCTTTCTCTTCCTCTCCCCCTCTCTCTCTCCCTCTCTTTTTCTCTTTTTCTCTTTCTTTCTCCCTCTCTCTTTCTTCCTCTCTTTCTCTCCCTCTCTCTCTCTCCCTCTCTTTTTCTCCTTTTTTCTTTCTTTCTCTCTCTCCCTCTCTCTCATTTTCTCCCTTTCTTTTTCTTTCTCTCTCTTTCTTTTCTCTTCCTTCCTTCCTATCTCTTTCTCTCTCCCCTCCCTCTCCCTCTTTCTCTCTCCCTCTTTCTCTCTCCCTCTTTCTCTCTTTCTTTCTTCCTCTCTCTTTCTTCCTCTCTCTCCCTCTCACCCTCTCTTTTTCTCCTTTTTTCTTTCTTTCTCTCTCCCTCTCTCTCCCTCTCTCTCTTTTTCTCCCTTTCTTTTTCTTTCTCTCTCTTTCTCTCTTTTCTCTTACTTCCTTCCTATCTCTTTCTCTCTCCCCTCCCTCTCCCTCTTTCTCTCTCCCTCTTTCTCTCTCCCTCTTTCTCTCTTTCTTTCTTCCTCTCTCTTTCTTCCTCTCTCTCCCTCTCACCCTCTCTTTTTCTCCTTTTTTCTTTCTTTCTCTCTCCCTCTCTCTCCTTCTCTCTCTTTTTCTCCCTTTCTTTTTCTTTCTCTTTCTCTCTTTTCTCTTCCTTCCTTCCTATTTCTTTCTTTCTTTTCCTCTCTCTTTAGAGAGAGCTCAACACTGCAGGAGTCCGTCACTTGTTTATACTCTCAAATTGCAATGCTTGTACATTAATTAGCCTACACAACATTCTAGAGATCTTATGTTTTTGATGACGGATTGGTTTCCTTGTGGTGCATAAACTGCTTACACACACACACACACACACACACACACACACACACACACACACACACACACACATTTCTCCTTTTTCTTATCCAGAACTGACTTACACATTTTGGGGATGAATCTGAGCACCCATTCCAGGGGTGAAATCCAATTTTTTTTACAACTGGTTCTGTGGGCGTGGCTTGGTGGGCGTGGCAGGGGAAGGATACTGCAAAATCTCAATTCCCTCCCCACTCCTGGGGGAAGAATACTGTAAAATCTCCATTCCCTCCCTACTCCAGGGAAGGATACTGCAAAATCTCCATTCCCTCCCTACTCCAGGGGAAGGATACTGCAAAATCTCCATTCCCACCCCACTCCAGGGGAAGGATACTGCAAAATCTCTATTCCCTCCCCACTCTGGGGCCAGCCAGAGGTGGTATTTGCCGGTTCTCCGAACTACTCAAAATTTCCGCTACCGGTTCTCCAGAACCTATCAGAACCTGCTGTATTTCACCCCTGACCCATCCCCATTCTATCTCTTTTTTTCTTGGCTGGGTGATTGGGGGGGGGTTCTTCTCCTCGTTCCTGGCAAACCTTTATTTAAAAGGCAGGAAACAGTTAAGTGGCGTTAAAATAGAAGCTTCCTGATCCAAAGATGGTTTCTCTCTCTCTCTCTCTCCTGCCTAAAGTCTTCCTTATCGTTCTCCTTGTACAGTAAATATTCTGCTTTCCTGCTGAGGCTGCCAAACCCCCCACCCCAAAATGGCTTTACTGGTTCTTTATGACGGCCCGCTTTATTGAAAAGTCACCCGCTGTCTGTGCATTTTGCTGTTTTGAAAGGCTGGAGGGAGGTGAATAGGTCATAAATTTTTACTATCCCTCCCCAAACCAGGAAGTGATTCTTCTCTTATGACCCGTGCGCCTTGTACTCTCCGAAGATGCTTATCGGTCTCTTTGATGGCTTCGGGGCCCCGGCAGATACGCTTCGCATGGCGCCTGCCCTTATCGAGGCTCTATCGCTTGGCCCTCGACGAGTTGCAAGAGTTGTGGTTTTTTTTTTCATCTTTAAATTGATTTTGTAGCACATTTTATAACCCCTCCGCCCCTTCCAAACAGGGAGGGGAGGTCCTGCATGACACAACGGCAGCGGCATAATTGATTAGGCTGGGCCGGATTTGAGATATTTGGTTTGTGTGTGTGTGTGTGTTGTGTGTGTTTAATGTAACCGAGTTATGAATTTTTATGATCGGAGCCGCCGTTGCGGGAACAAGGAAGGTAAAGTGGTTGGAATGCAAAAACAAGGAAGAATTAAAAACCCTCTTTTCTTTTCTTTTTTTAAAAAGTTTTTTATTTTTCTCCACATTTTCCATATAAACATCAATGCATATACCTTAAACATACCAATGACATACATACTTATACATTTTAATCCAATCAACCAAAATTTAATATCCTATTTTTACACCTATTCTTTGCTGTCATTTATCAGTCTGTTTTTCTTCTTTTCTTTACACTCCCCTCCCTGTATCTCCACCTCCTCCATCTATCTTCTTACTCCTTCTCTCCCCCTTCCTACTTCCCTCCCCTCTTTCTCTTCTCCCCTCCCTTTCTACTTCCTCTTTCTCCTTCTAAACCAGTGGTGGCCAATCTTAAGCATACCATGCGCCAATTTTTTCACAGACGAGTTCAGATGCGCCATACAACTCAAGCACGTTTTTTTACCTTCTTACTTTCACGTTTGGGGTTGTAAAATAGGGATGGGGTAGGATCTGCTTTGCTTAAGGGAGGAAAAGGAATAACTCAATCACGCAATTCAATTAATTAATTTACCCCATTTCAAAATTTGACAAACGTAATATATATTTAATGTTGAATCTGTCTTTCAATCACTCTCAATGCAAAAACCACGCTAGTACACTCAATAAAACACTGCTTCAAACTCCACACCACGATGGCTCACTCAGAACTGACTGACCATATCGAACGCTCGCCGCTCTTTCGCACATGACTTCAAACACATGATGTGTTGCTAGTGCGTGGTTTTTGCAATCGTTTGAGCAGGAACGCGCAATGGCAACACAGATAAAAATATTCGTACGTTTGTAAACCCACCTAAAGTAAAATTCTAAGTTTCAGACACCAAGAAGTTGAACATTACCGAAGGCTGTACAAATTGAACTGAGATCACTTTGGTGGTTAAAATATTAAGATGGATTCAGTTATGACACCTATTTAAAAAAATAAGTAGGTGCAAGGATGCAATGCGCCACTTGTAATCATCCAATGTGCCACATTTTGCGCATGCACCACGGTTTGGCCACCCCTGTAATCTAAACCTTTTCCTGAGTGATTCTAATTGTAATACATATTATTTATTTATTTATTTATTTATTTATTTATTTATTTATTTATTTATTTATTTATTTATTTATTTATTTATTTATTTATTTGTGAGATTTATATACCGCCTCACAGTGCAAGCACTCTCTAAGCGGTTTACACCAGTAAGCAATGTATATTTATATTGCCCCCAACAATCTGGGTCCTCATTTTACCTACCTCGGAAGGATGGAAGGCTGAGAAAACCTTGAGCCGGTGAGATTTGAACCGCTGACCTGCGGATCAGTGTCAGCTAATGTGGCCTGCAGTACCTGTCTCTAACCGCTGCGCCACCTCGGCTCATCTAACTCGGCTCATTTAACAGACTGATAACATATTTCCATACATCTTTAAATTGTCGGTGTCACTTTTAAGCTCATTATTTTTATATCATATCTATACTTATAAATCTTTATTCTAGGTATATACTATTAATCTAATGCTGCCTCCTCCAAATCTAATTTTGTCATTTTGACAAAAACCCTCTTTTCTTCAGTTGACCAGCTAAGTTCGGCGGCGTCTGCTTTTGTATTCTCGGTCCCAGGACCTATTTCCAGCCCCCGTCTAATCAGATCAGGTAGTCCTTGACTTACAACCATTCGTTTACTGACTTGTACGTCGTTACAACGGCACTGGAAAAAAGTGCGTTATGAGAAGTTTTTCACACTTCCGACCGTTTGCAGCATCCCCACGCTCACGGGATCAAAATTCAGGTGCTCGTCCACCAGTTCGTATTTACGACGGTTGCCTTGCTCCGAGGTCATGTGATCAACATTTGTATCCTTCCTAACTGGCTTCCGACAAGCAAAGTCCGTGGGGGAAGGAAGCTAGCTACGCTTAACAACCGAACAACTCATTTAACGGCCGTCTTGCTGAGCAATGGAAACCGGGGCTAAAATTGTGGTCATAAGTTGAGGACTGACTTGTAAGTACATCTCGCTTTCTGGGCGTCTGCTTCCTCTGGTTAAAGACTCCCGTTGGTTATGGGGAGCAGCAGATGGTACAGTAAGGGATGCTTTCCAACGATGCCAAAACCACTATGGAAAACTGGGAATACAGGTAATCCTCGACTTACGACCACAATAGTCTGCAGACCCCATCACACAGAGAGTGTCTGTTATTCTGTACAGGTAGTCCTTGTCACGCAGTGATTTATATTGCCTGTTATATGTATATGCAGGGAGATGCATCCCTATTCATTATAATGGTTTATTCCTGAGCACGTGATTGATATGTTCTTATACGCATGTGTGCATTCCATTCTTTCCTTCTGTTCCTGGCTTCCATTGAAGCAAGACCTATTTTTATATCAGAGATGTAGAATAATGAGGATTTATTGTTTTGTACCGAAATAAATATTTTTACTTAGACTTTTAAACTGCGGTTTCTTTTCTAATGTCTGATGTCCGGGAAAAGATCTATTTCTCCTTTGTGAGATTAATTTTCACCTCTGACAGTCCTCGACTTTCAACAGTTCATTTCGCAACCGTTCAGAGTTATAACGGCACTGGAAAAAGGGACTTATGACACTGGAGCCTACGGATCTTTCTGAGGACAAATAATTGCTGAACAATCAAATTGGAAGGCAAAGCAGACAGCAGAATACAGGGAGTCCTCCACTTACGACCACAATCGAGCCCAACATTTGGGTTGCTAAGGAAAACGTTCGTTAAGTGAGCTGAAGAAGCTTCTTGGATGAGAAGCGAATCGTCTTCAAAGAAAAACCAGAAAGTCCGGTTGCCTCTTGGAAAAAAAGCACCTTTGGGATTTGTTAAGTGAGTTTTCCCCAATTTTACGTCCGCTCTCGCCGCAGCTGATAAGTGAATCACTGCAGTTGTTAAGTTAGCCACACGGTTCTTAAGTGAATCTGGCTTCCCCATTGACTTGGCTTGTCAGAAGGTCACAAAAGGGGCTCGCGTGATGCCGGGACACTGTGACCGTCGTAAATATGAACCAGTCGCCATGCCGAATTTTGATCACATGTCCACGGGGATTCTGCAGTGGTCGTAAGTGCAAAAAAGGGCCATCGTAACTCTGAACAGTGCCATCGTAACTCTGAACAGTCACTAAATGAAGTGTTGTAAGTCGAGGACTATATGTATAGAATAACAGCAGTAGTGGGTTCTAAAACTCTTGACTACCGGTTTGTGTGTGCACTTGTGAGTGCGCGCAACGCTTCTGCACATGCACAGAAGCGTCCCGGGTGGGTGGGCGGAGCCTCCTGCCACCTCCGCTACCGGTTCTAAGAACTGGGCAGAACCGGGAGCAACCCACCACTGAATAAAGGTCTATAGAGATTCTTGATCATCCAGGTCATGGTTGTCCCCAAGGTGTTTTTTCAGGAGGCAACTGGACTTTCTGGGTTTTTTTTTATTTTGAAGACGTTTTGCTTCTCATCCAAGAAACTTCTTAATAATAATAATCTTAATAATAAAAGTCTATAGAGATTCTTCAGAATTTCTATAGACTTTTAGCTGTACAATTTGGGATGAACCCCCTTTGAATGGTATGGGAGTAGGAATCAGTGATGGGTTCTAAATCCCATCGCCACTGGTTCGCTCTCGTGCACAACACTTCTGCGCATGCGCACAAATGTCCGGGACAGGTGGGCGGAGCCTCCCACCGCCGCCGCTTGCGGTTCATAGAACTGGACCGTACAGGTAGCAAACCACCACTGGTAGGAATGGATTTCCAGAGAAAAAATTGCAGACTACAGGAACCAGGAGCACCACTCAGGTGACCCTGAGGACACAGATAAGCCTCCAAGTGGCCTTAACGACCCTCTAAAAGGATGCAAATGACCAGCTGTCTGCAAGGAGTATAAATCCTTCCATTCCCCACCATCCAGTCAGAGCTGAAGAAGCTTCTTGGATGAGAAGCGAAACGTCTTCAAAAAAAAAAAAGAAAAAACAAGAAAGTCCATTTGCCTCCTGAAAAAGTCTCTGGATGATGGAATCTGCAGCCTGCCCGTTTTGCTTGATCTGTTAGATCAGGGCTGGAGAACTACGGCTCCTTTAGGACTGGTGGACTTCAACTCCCAGAATTCCTGAGCCAGCCATGCATGGCTGGCTCAGGAATTCTGGGAGTTGAAGTCCACCAGTCCTAAAGGGGCCATAGTTCCCCCATCTTCTGTGCTGGATTATATTATAATAATGTCGACGGTACGGCTGGAGAATGCCCACATACAAAAATGATGGTGCTGGTGCCTCAGAGTTAGGGAGATGGTTTAATTACCTCAGCGGGACCAAAATTTCAGGAAGAAATTGCTGAAAAATTCAAGGAATGGGAGGACAGGCAGTGACTCGACTGGGCAGAACCGAAGGAAAGGCATTTCTGGGAGTGGGGGGCATGGAGACTTTATAAAAGTATATAAAATTACACATAATGTAGAGAAAAGATACTCTTTCCAGCTTATAATGTATATCCCAGCATCGTCCAGTGAAATCGATTTAGCAGGATAGGCAAGACCAGAGCTAAGAGGGATTTCTTTGAGCAGCGGGTAATAAATTTCGTGAATTTACGGCCGCAAAATGGGAAAACAGATGCATGTTAAACTTCGGTGGGTTTAAAAACAGATCCTAAGGCCACCCCCTCCAAATTACTTCCCGTTATGGCTCTATGCAGGGAGTCCTCGACTTACGACCGCAATGGAGTCCAACATTTCCATAGAAAAGACTGTTATTTGAATGTTCTGCCCCATTTTACGACGTTTCTTGCCACGGTTGCTAAATGAATCACCGCAGTGGTTAAGTTAGCCATACGGTTCTTAAGCGAATCGGGCTTACCCATTGACTTTGCTTGTCAGAAGGTCACAAAATGGGCTCGCATGATGCAAGAACTCTTCAACCGTCGTAAGTATGAAACATTTGCCAAGCATCTGAATTTTGATCATGTGACACGAGGATGTTGCAATGGTCATAAGTGAGAAAATGGTCCTAAGTGTCTTTTTTTGAGTGCCTTGGTACTTTGGACCAGAGGTGGGTTCCTCCCGGTTCGGACCGGTTCGCCCGAAACGGTAGCAAACTGCTGGTGATGTCATGATGACATCATGGAACTGGATCGGTGGTGCTGGTCCATGGAGGCTGCCATATTTTTTTGGATTTTTTTGGGGGGGGATTTTTGGGGAATTTTTTTTCAGGTTTTTTTTTCTTATGCGCAGAAGCTGAGTTTCCGGCACTGTGCATACGTCGACATCTTGTTTTTGACTTTTTTAATATATTTTTTCTGATTTTTTGCTACTATTTTTCATGAAGCATGCACACGCCCATGACGCGTAGCTGCGCGGTGCAGGAGGAAGCGAACCGGCAGTGAGGTAAGTTAGAACCCACCTCTGCTTTGGACGGTCACTAAACAAATGGTTGCAAGTTGAAATCTACCTGCATATATAGTTCATCAAGCTTTTAAGTCAAGTACAGTTGGTCCTCGACTTATGACCGCAATTGAGCCCAAAAGTTGTGTTGCTAAGCGGGATGTTTCTTAAGTGAACTTTGCCCCATGAGCCGAGGTGGCGCAGTGGTTAGAGGCAGGTACTGCAGGCCACTTTAGCTGACACTGATCCGCAGGTCAGCGGTTCAAATCTCACCGGCTCAAGGTTGACTCAGCCTTCCATCCTTCCGAGGTAGGTAAAATGAGGACCCAGATTGTTGGGGGCAATGTAAATATACATTGCTTACTGGTGTAAACCGCTTAGAGAGTGCTTGCACTGTGAGGCGGTATATAAATCTCACAAAATAAATAAATAAATAAATAAATTTTACGACCTTTTCTTGCCACGGTTGTGGAGGGAATCACTGAAGTTGTTAAGTTAGTAACATGGTGGTTGTTAAGTGAATCTGGTTTCCCTCATTGACTTTGCTTGTCAGAAGGTCGCAAAAGGGGATCGCATGAACCCAGAACTCTGCAACCGTCATAAATACGAGCCAGTTGCCAAGCACCGGAATTTTGATCACGTGACCAGTGGTGGAATTGAATTTTTTTTACTACGGGTTCTGTGGGTGTGGCTTGGTGGGCGTGGCTTGGTGGGCGTGGCAGGGGAAGGATACTGCAAAATCCCCATTTCCTCCCGATCAGCTGGGACTCGGGAGGCAGAGAATAGATGGGGGCGGGGCCAGTCAGAGGTGGTATTTACCGGTTCTCCGAACTACTCAAAATTTCCACTACCGGTTCTCCAGAACTGGTCAGAACCTGCTGAATCCCACCTCTGCACCTGACCCTAGGGATGCTGCAACAGCCGTAAGTGTGAAAAACGGTCCCAAGTCGCTTTTTTCAGTGCACTGGTCACTAAACGAACTGTTGTAAGATTGAGGACTACCTGTACGAACAAACAAATAAAGCATTTCATTTTGTCCGTCCTGCAGCTCTAAGGTGAGGTGAGGCATGTCCTTTCTAAGTGGGCCCCGAGAGAGACGCTGGGGTGGCGCCGGGGCCATCCCCCGCTGGGCTTGCAATGGGTTTATGGCCCTGAAAACGTGACAGCAACGATAGCATCAGAAATGTACACTCATAAAATTTTTGTGAGGGGAACAAGATTTGCCTTTAACTTCATCAGACATCAGCAGCCAGAAAGGTAGTAGACACAGTTCTTAGAGGGGATCCTAAAAGGAGGAAATGAAAAAAAAAAGTCACACTGGGTGCATCAGGATAGTAAATTCAACTCCGACAGGAACACACTGATCGTAAAATACACCGAAATTACCAACAGGTAATTGGAATGCGACTTGAAGCATTTCTTCGTCCTTAAAACAGGTAAATGCAGGTTGGAAGCAGGAAGTTGGAGGCAAGAAATTGGCCTGTAGTTTAAATCATTGCTCTTTGGTGGAAAAAATTGTATAGGTAGTCTTCAACTTACGACCAGAATTGGGACAAGAATTGCCATTGCTAAGTGAGGCAATAGGTTAGGAAAGAGAAGAGAGGAGAGGAGAGGAGAGGAGAGGAGAGGAGAAGAGAAGAGAAGAGAAGAGAAGAGAAGAGAAGAGAAGAGAAGAGAATAACAGAATAGAATAGAGAACAGAACAGAACACAGCAGAACAGAACAGAACCGTGATGGCGAACCTATGGCACGCGTGCCAGAGGTGGCCCACAATGCCCTCTCTGATGGCATGTGAGCCGTCGCTCCAGCCAGCTAATCTTCGGGTCTCTGCTGCACATGTGCGGGGGTGGGCACGTGCGAGGGGGCTGCGTGTGCATGTGCGGGGTGGGGTGGGATGCATGCATGGGGGGCGTGGCACGTGCAGGGTCCGTGCACGAATTGCATTTTGGAGGTTCGCACTTTGGACACTTGGGCATTTGCACTATGCACGCTTTGGGCACTCGGTCCGGAAAAGGTTAGCCATCACTGGAATAGAATATAGCATAGCATAGCATAGCCCCAATTTTTCCAGTTGGCATCCCGACACTGTGTGTGTTTGTCTGGGTGTGTGTGTGCGTGCACGCGCACGTTAGGTACCCGCACCCAGCTCTATTTGTGTGAGCCAGTGGGCGCGCATGCGAATGGAGCTTCACATGGGCACGCAAGTGCCCTCTGCTCGCACAAGCGGAGCTTCGCATGCACTTGCCTGCCGCAGAGTGCAGCCCAGTTCCGTACAGGCGCGGAGGTTGGGGACCCCTGGAGTAGAGCAAATGGTAGCTTGAACCAGACTCCTAGGACCAACAATTGCTCACTTAGCACTTAGCAATAGCAATAGCACTTAGACTTATATACCACTTCATAGTGCTTTACAGCCCTCTCTAAGCGGTTTACAGAGTTCAGCATATTGCCTCCAACAATCTGGGTCCTCATTTTACCCACCTCGGAAGGATGGAAGGCTGAGTCAACCTTGAGCCTGGTGAGATTTGAACAGCTGAACTGCTGAACTAGCAGTCACTGAAGTAGGTTACAGTGCTGCTTTTAACCACTGCGCCACCTCGGCCCACTTGTCATCCTGGTCAGAGGTAGAGAAAGAGACTCAATGTAGACAGGATAGCAATCTTCCAATATCTCAGGGGTCGCCACAAAGAAGAAGAAGTCAAACTATTCTCCAAAGCACCTGAAGGTAAAACAAGAAGCAATGGGTGGAAACTAATCAAGGAGAGAAGCAACTTAGAACTAAGGAGAAAATTCCTGATAATTAGAACAATTAATCCGTGGAACAGCTTGCCTCCAGAAGTTGTGAATGCTCCAACACTGCAAGTTTTTAAGAAGATGTTGGATAACCATTTGTCTGAAGTGGTGCAGGGTTTCCTGCCTAGGCAGGGGGTTGGACTAGAAGACCTCCAGGGTCCCTTCCAACGCTGTTATTCTGATCACTGCCTGCTCCCTTTACTTTTCAACTTCTCCCCCAACCCCCTAAACAAGCATGAAGGTCCTCATTATTATCAGGAAGATTAAAATATGGATCCGACTTCCCCCGCACGCCCCTCCGCTACTGTTTCTTAGATCGGCAGTGCATGGAGGGAGGGGGGGGGAAAGCCTGAATGAATCCACTGTTTGCAACAACCAGCCTTCCTGATACCATCCAGGTAATTACAGGTTCAGGTGAAGGGTTTCAGGGCATCTTAATTACATGTCTCTGCAGCCCAGAAGGGCCCTATGGGGCAGCAGCTCCTTGCCAGCCCGACCTGCTTATTGAGAGCAACAGGTTCCCTTCGGTATTCTCAACATCGGTAACTGGAAACCAGTGGCCGCCGCTAATCTGGTACCGGCGGCGATAAGAGCTCCCCAGGAATTCCCCAGTGCTCCTGGCTTCTGTTGGCTAGTTGTGCATTCACACATGTCTCATACCTGAGTAAGATTCTGCTTTCTGTGCTCACGGAATCGGCAGGTGACTCCAGAGCCTAAATAGAATAGATGGCAAACCTTTTCGGCACTGAGTGCCGAATAGGTCACGCGGAAACATCGTGCGTGCATACGCGCGCTCGTCGGGGCCGCACTCTGGAAAAGCCAAACTTCTGGGTTTTAGCATGCATGCGCGCCCGATGATTACTTGGCCGGCGCGCATGTGCAGACCGGGTTTTGGCACTGCCGCGTGCATGAAGGCATCACGCTCCAGAAAAGCCGAACTTCCAGGTTCTGGCGTGCATGCGCACACAACAATCAGCTGGCCGCCGCACATGCACAGGCCGGATTTGGCACTGCTGTACACGTGAAGGGATCGCGCTCCGGAAAAGCCGAACTTCCAGGTTCTGGCTCGCATGCGCATCCGACAATCAGCTGGCTGGCACACATGCGTACACCGGTTTTTGGCACTGCGCAAAGGACAGCTGATCGTTGTGCGCGCACATGCGCGTCAGAAACCCGGAAGACAAACAGCCAAGGCCGCGCGTGCTGGGCGACATGGCTTCGCATGCCACTTTGGGCATGCGTGCCATAGGTTCGCCATCACGGGAATAGAGTAGAGTAGAATAACAGAGTTGGAAGGGATCTTGGAGGTCTTCTAGTCCAACCCCCCTGCTTAGGCAGGATATCCCTTGTGGGATAAAAAATAAGCAAACAGCATTGGATTTTGGAAACTTTACCCAAGGATACAGGTATTCCTCGACTTACGACCGCAATTGAGCCCAACATTTATGTCATTAAGTGAGACATTTGTTGAGCGAGTTTTGCCCCATTTTACGACTTACCTTGCCACAGTTGTTAAAGCGAATCACTGCAGTTGGTAAGTTACTAACCTGGCTGTTAAGCGAATCCGGCTTCCCCATTGCGTGTCAAAAGGTCGCAAAAGGGGATCATGTGACCCCGGGACACTACTTCCGTCATAAATATGAGTCGGCAGCCGAGCATCTGAGTTTTGATCACTTGACCATGGGTCTGCTACAAAGGTTTTAACTGTGAATAAAGGTCCAAAGTCACTTTTTTTCAGTGCCGTTGTAACTTTGAACCGTCACTAAATGAACTGTTGTAAGTCGAGGACTACCTGTCTGTCGAGATTCTCAGTCATCCAGGCCATGGTTGTCCCAAAGGTGCTTTTTAAGGAGGCAACTGGACTTTCTAGTTTTTTCTTTTGAAGACGTTTCGCTTCTCATCCAAGAAGCTTCTTCAACTCTGACAGAATAGTGTCCTTCCATTCCCCACTATCCTGTCAGAACTGAAGAAGCTTCTTGGATGAGAAGCGAAACGTCTTCAAAAGAAAAAAACAAGAAAGTCCAGTTGCCTCCTGAAAAAAGCACACAATATAGGTTCTTTTAAAAGGTGTTAAGGTAAGCCAAACTCAATTTCGGAGAAGTATTTTGGCGCATAAAATTCTTGGCTTCTCTGCAAGGATATACAATAAAATCATTCTACCTCAAAATGTATTTGACCTAGCTTGCCAGAACAAACATTTCTCCTTCGAGTATTATGGTTGGTCAGAGCAATTAATACAGAGCTAAATCTGGCTCTTTGTAAGGCCGTGTAACTTACTACAGCTTTCTTTCAGCATCCGTCTGGTAAACTCGCAAGGTTCGTCTCTCTCGCTATATGTACACATATACATCCGAACTAGACTGTGTTGTTTCTCTGTGTCGTATAACATACTAGTAGCTGGATACCCATGCTTCACTACGAAACTATGTGATCAGGCTTGATAAATTGACAGTGAAAGCTTGAAAATTAATGATTAGTTACGGGCTTGATACATTGACACTTAAAACTTGAAAATTTATGCAGAATGTGTAACTCCTTAGCATAAGGAGTAAGGGGCATGCATAAGCGCACCACTGTGCCTACCGTCCCTGTCCTACTGTCTTATTGTCCTCTTTTATTGTTACTTTTTACTTATGCTTATACAAACTACTACTATCCTATACTAAAGTGACCAGATTTTTTTTTTTAAGCGGGACACCGACGGGGGCGGGGCCGCCTGGACGCCGGGTTTTGCCCTCTGCGCATGCGCAGAACGCTGCTCATGCGCAGAGGGCAAAAGACCGCTAATGTCGTTTCACAAGAGCCGTTCGCGTGCAGGGCAGTTTATAAATAGCGGCCGCCAGGTAGGGAGCCGGCCGGGGTTGCGCAGGGCTGGGGGAGGCTCGCTAGCCCGGCAGCTCCGGCCGCAGGAAAGAGCGGGGGGGTGCCGTACTGGGAAGGGCCAGCAGTCGCCGCCGCCTGAGGGGGCCACCCGCCCGCCCGCCCGCCCGCCCGCTTCGCTGCAGGGGACGCTGCACCGGATCCCGAGTCGTGCCGGCTCTCCCGCGGCCACGATGCCCACCGACCTGATGGAGAAGAGCTCCTCCTCGCCCGCGGCGGCCAACCTGGCCAGCGCCGGAGGAGTCAACGCAGGACGCCCGCCCGCCGCCCGCCGGGCATGCACTGGAGGGCGGTGAAGGACACGGTGGAGAGGCGCCTGATGCAGCCCCGCCCTCTCGAAAAGGCCGGCGTTGCGGTGGGCGGGGCAGCCCGAGCGAAGGAGTCGCATCCATGGCCCTCGGGCCGGCGCTGGCTCAGCAGGCTGGGGCCGCCGCCGCAGCCTTCCCGCCGCCGGGACTGGGGGCCCAGCCGCAGCAGCAGCAGCAACAGGCCTCTCAGCTCGGGCCGGCCGTGGGCGGCGGGCGGGCGTCCTGCGTTGACTCCTCCGGCGCTGGCCGGGATGGCCGCCGCGGGCGAGGAGGAGCTCTTCTCCATCAGGTCGGCGGGCATCGTGGCCGCGGGAGAGCCGGCGCGACTCGGGATCCGGTGCAGCGTCCCCTGCAGCGAAGCGGGCGGGCGGGTGGGGGGGTGTGGCCCCCTCAGGCGGCGGCGACTGCTGGCCCTTCCCAGTACGGCACCCCCCCCGCTCTTTCCTGCGGCCGGAGCTGCCGGGCTAGCGAGCCTCCCCCAGCCCTGCGCAACCCCGGCCGGCTCCCTACCTGGCGGCCGCTATTTATAAACTGCCCTGCACGCGAACGGCTCTTGTGAAACTTGCCAAACTTGTGAAGAGCCCTTGCAAAGCCGTGCCCGCCGAAAATTGTATTTGTCTTTTGCCCCCCATGAGCCGCGGCCGGCCGTCCCTGCAGGGGAGAGCCCGCCCCCCAGCCCTCCCTTGCCCCTTTCAAAAAATCGGGACTTTTTAAGAGGGCGGGCGGGACGCGGGA
The DNA here is from genome assembly GCA_023053685.1 of Diadophis punctatus similis. Classification (NCBI taxonomy): domain Eukaryota; kingdom Metazoa; phylum Chordata; class Lepidosauria; order Squamata; family Dipsadidae; genus Diadophis; species Diadophis punctatus. The sequence goes on from JALIGW010000001.1 coordinate 5,992,880, forward strand.
CAAATCATTAAAAAGCGGGTCTGTCCCGCCAAAATCGGGACGTCTGGTCACCTTATCCTATACATGCTTGACAAACAAACAAACAAACAAACAAACAAACAAACAAACAAACAAACAAACAAACAAACAATAAATAAATAAATAAATAAATAAATAAGAATGTGTTAATATCTCAGGGGCTGCCACAAAGAAGAGGGAGTCAAACTATTCTCCAAAGCACCTGAAATTTACCTCAGGGCCGCATCTGATATTTTCAGGTGTAAGTGCTTCCTTTTTAATTAATTTTAATTTTAATTCCTTTTTAATCCTTTTAAAATTTAGTTTTAATTTAATGAGGGTAGAACAAGAAGCAATGGATGGAAACTAATCAAGGAGAGAAGCAACCTAGAACTAAGGAGAAATTTCCTGACGGTTAGAACAATTAATCAGTGGAACAACTTGCCTCCAGAAGTTGTGGGTGCTCCAATACTGGAAGTTTTTAAGAAGATGTTGGATAACCATTTGTCTGAAGTGGTGTAGGGTTTCCTGCCTAAGCAAGGGGGTTGGACTAGAAGACCTCCAAGGTCCCTTCCAACTCTGTTATTTCTATTTCCAATATAAGGCAACTGGCAGTTGGAACAGAGTTCTTTTCAGGTGGGAAGGGGGAGTAGAACATCTAACTCCTTAGCATCAGAGCATGTTAATATAATACTGTATAAGAAATACTAATGATCTGATAGTCATTTCGAAAAATCCTTTCTTAGCAAGCACCTAGAAGCCAAGAGGAATATACGTGTCAAGTTTCAAGTTTGTAGGCTTTACGGTTCTGGAGATTTCGTGATGAGTGAGTGGTATTTGGCTTATATATATATATATAGATGTGGGTATATGCATAATTCTGTATTTATTTATTTTTGTTTTGTCACATTTATGTAGTGTATATTGGAGGTGGTGACCCTTTGAGAGCTGCGTGCAACGAAATTCCATTTTAATGTATCCCGATTAGGGTACCTTCAACGTGGCAATAAAGTTATTCTAACTCTAACTCTAACTAGGTGTAGGAAAAAAAGCTTCCTACTTCATTAAGTCATGGACTGTTTACCGTAGTTTATAAACCACGCTAGCTAACACCAAAACAAATCACTAAGCCGAAACCTGACACATCACAATTGTGGGTTAAGTGTATTGTGCAAACCTAGCCAAAGGATTACTTTCAGATTATCCCCCTTTTTTCCTTGGTTTTACATTTTTGCTCCCAGCATGTAAGAAGCACAAACTACAAAACCAGGCGTTTACTCTGTATTTCTTTAAAGACTTGACGTCTCATCTGCACTGTGTATCTCCAAAGTCACGCTTCCTTTTATGTGGGTTGGTCTGTGTAAATATTATTTTCGCAAAGTAATGCTGTCTCTGTGGGGGGTACCTAGCTGAGTTTGATGGACAGGGAAGACCGCTTGATTGTTGTTGAGGGATTTTTTGGGGGGGGGGGGTTGCAACAAATATTCTGCTTGATCCGAGGTGCATATTGGATTACCCACATATTTGGCTTTGGATCAGATTATTCCCTCTGGGCAATTATCCAATTAAAATGGAATCCTATAGATCTGAATGCGGGTACTTGTTTGCTCACTTATGTACATTAAATTGGCTTTGGATACTACTTTTAAAAACCCCTTATTCCAGGGGTGTCAAACTGGATTTCTTCAAGGGCCGGATCAGCATTGTAGTTCTCCGTGTGGCCCGTTTTTGGCTTCCCCGGCCTCCAGCAGCACTCTGCTGGCCAAAAACAGGCCGCACGGAGGCCTTCTGACGCCCCCGTGTGGCCTGTTTTCAGCCTCCCGAGGCCCCCAGGCACCCCATTTTCAGCCTCCTGAGGCCCCTGTGAGGCCTGTTTTCGGCCTCCCTGGCCTCCAGCGGCACTCTGACAGCCAAAAACGGGCCACATGGAGGCCTTCCGAGGCCCCTGTATGGCCCGTTTTCATCCTTTCAAGGCCCCCTGCAGCCCGTTTTCGGCCTCCTCGGCCTCCAGCGGCACTCTGCCGGCCCAAAATGGGCCGCACGGAGGCCCCACAAGGCCACCCCATGGTCCTTTTTTGGCTGGCAGAGTGCTGCAGAAGGCTGGGGAGGCCAAAAACGGGCCGCAGGGGGACACATGCAGCCCGTTTTGGCTGGCAGAGGCACCGAGGGCCGGTCCTTTGATATTTCCAGGCCGGCCCCGCGGATTCGGCCCATGGGCCTTGAGTTTGACACCCCTGCCTTATTATGTAGGATGCCTCTGGAGATTCTCAATCATCCAGGTCATGGTTGTCCCAAATGTATTTCTGTTTTTTCAAAAGGCCACTGGGCTTTCTTTGTTTTTGCTTGAAGACGTTTCGCTTCTCATCCAAGAAGCTTCTTCTGTTCTGACTGAATTGTGGAGAATGGAAGGATTTATAAGATTCTCAGAAAGAGTGCTAACGACCAGACGACTGCAAGGAATATAAATTCTTTAATACTACTTATTTGTAACGCTGGTCTGTGACCATAATAAAAATTATTATGGTTGGTGGCACAGTCTGCCGGATGTTCAGAGTCCTTCCCGAGGACCCGGGATAGGCAAATCTGGATGTTTGATGGTGTTACAGATATCGTCGCAGGATGGAAGCTGTTCCAAGTAAAGCTGCCTTCTGCAATTGACTTGATGGCCAATTTGTCAATGCCGATGATGGTGTTCAAGTGGTGCTCCAGTTGTTTTGGGATTGTGTACCTTAGTACCTATGACTATTGGTACTAACCTTGCTGCTTTTGCCACAGTCGTTCTATTTCTCTTTGCAGGTCTTTGTATTTTGTTATCTTCTCCAGTTCTTTCTCTTCTATTTTGCTGTCTCCATGCACTGCCACACCTACTATCCTGACTTTTTTTGTCTTTCTTATCGACAACTGTTAAGTCCAGGCTATTATGTGGCAGGTGCCTGTCTGTCTGAATTCTGAAGTCCCAGAGCAATTTAACTGCTTCATTTTCTATGACTTTTTCTATTTTATGATCCCACCAGTTTTTTTGGTCCCACCATTATTAGTATTATTATTATTTCTTTTATTCATTAAACATGAAACTCAGTCAACTGAACATTTAAAAATGTGTCACAATACCATTGACTGGCGCTAATGGTTGATACAGGTTGCTGCCAGTGTCCTAGGTATCAACCAAGTACCTCCTTAAGATGTGCGATGTTCCGAGTAGCGCAGTTTTTTTGCAGTTCCTCTGGTGTTGTTGCAGGAAGCTGCAATTTGTTGATCTATCTTATACAATTCTTGGACATGGTACCAAGTGCCCCGATGACAATGGGTATCACTTTTACGTGTTTCATCCATAATCGCGTAGTTTCGATGGCCAGGTCGCGATATTTCGTGATTTTTTCCAGTTCTTTTTATTTATTTTATTTATTTATTAGTTGCATTTGTATGCCGCCCACTCCACAGAGACTCTGGACGTCTCCCGGTACAGCGATATCAATAAATTGTACGCTTCGGTTTTTGACGACTGTGATATCTGGCGTGTTGTGTTCCAAATGATGATCCGTCTGTATTCGAAAGTCCAACAACAACAACAACAACAATCTTTAAAAATAACGGATTTGTGCCTTTGAATAAGTCAAATGTTGACTTTTTTTTAAAAAAAAAATCCTGTTTCCTCCCTAAAGTACTGTTGCGGTATATAAACATTGTGAAACAAATAAATAAGAATTGCAAGCAGCAGGCTTCGTACAGGCTCAGGAGGTAAAAAAAACCATTGTGTTTAAAGATCGATGTAAAAATAAAATGAACACCTGAGAATACTATGATAGCAAAAGGAAAGAAACCGGGGGGAAAAGGCCAGCAGCCAGGTGGATGGCATCAATTACAGGTAGTCCTCAACTTACAACAGTTCATTTAGTGACCATTCGAAGTTACAATATCACTGAAAAAATTGTGACTTATGACCATTTCTCACCTTTAGGACCATTGCAGCATCCTCGTGGTCATGCATCCAATGTTTGGATGCTGCGATCCCCTTTTGCGACCGTCTGATAAGCAAAGCCAACGTGGGAAGCCAGATTGACTTAACCACCGGGGTACTAACTTAACCACTGCAGGGATTCACTTCACAACGGTGGCCAGCAAAGTCATAAAACAGGCAAAGCTCACTGAACCAATGCCTCACTTAGCAACATGAATTCTGGGCTCAGTTGTGGTCGTAAGTCGAGGACTACCCTAACTCCGGCGAACTCAGCCGCGCCGTTCCCTACACCGGCACAGGCCTGAAAGGGTAAACTTTGAATAAAGTTTTAGCCCTGCATTCTGCTGAGTATCTTCCAGTCGACCAAAATCAATTTCTGTACAACGCTGCAAATAAATTGCTGTTGAGCAGCATCTGCTTCGAGGTGGCCGCCGTTGCGTTCCCATCTCCCGGAAGGTGACAACTTCTCTGTTTGTCATTTACTTTAACATTCTATCTATATTTTAAGAGGAATGTAGGGTGTGTAAGTCTCTAGCCGCCTGGCTTGAAGCTAAGCGGGGTTGGCAGCCCAATGATGCAGAAGGCCATTATCTCACCTTTGTGCTTCTAACTTGCCTCTTCCTGTTTCATAATACATTCCCCGTGTGGCAGACGAGAAACTTTTTAACACCTATTGCGGTCATTAAATAATCAGCCGTGCCGCAGTGATGGGCTCGTGAAAATTACATGAAGGGCAAATCACTTCGCTCCTTCCTCTGTCTGTCTTGGACGGCCGATCTTTTACCTTTCTTCTTCTTCTTCTTCTTCTTCTTCTTCTTCTTCTTCTTCTTCTTCTTCTTCTTCTTCTTCTTCTTCTTCTTCTTCTTCTTCTTCTTCTTCTTCTTCTTCTTCTTCTCCTTCTTCTCCTTCTTCTTCTCCTTCTCCTTCTCCTTCTCCTTCTCCTTCTCCTTCTCCTTCTCCTTCTCCTCCTCCTCCTCCTCCTCCTCCTCCTCCTCCTCCTCCTCCTTCCTCCTCCTCCTCCTCCTCCTCCTCCTCCTTCCCTTCCCGTGGAAATATGAATGTATGAATTTTTCTTTCTTTTAGCCTTCTGTGAAAAAGCAAAGGGAAGTATGCATTTTGCCCTCCTGTATTGACAGTACAGTACTAGGTTGATGAGAATTGGTTTGGTGTGGTAATTAAGGGGCTGGCTTTGGAACCAGGGGACTGTGAATTCTAGTCCAGCCTATGAAAGATGGCTGGGTGACTTTGGCCCAACGTCACCCAGCTGGCTTTCATGCCTAGAGACTACAACTCACCATCTTATCAAGGTACAATCAAGGTACAAGATACAATCTAGGACTAGGGAGGTACTAATACCACTCTATAAAGCGTTAGTTAGGCTACATCTAGAGTACTGCATCCAATTTTGGTCATCACACTACAAAAAAGACATTGAAACTCTAGAGAAAGTGCAGAAGAGAGCAACCAGGATGATAAAGGGTCTGGAAAATAAAACATACAAAGAGCGGTTGCAGGAACTGAGCTTGGCCAGTCTGGCGAAGAGAAGGACCAGGGGTGACATGATAGCAATATTCCAATACTTGAGGGGCTGCCACAGAGAGGAGGGGGTCAGGCTGTTCTCTATGGCATCAGAAAGCCAAACAAGGAATAACGGATGGAAGCTGACCAAGGAGAGATTCAACCTGGAAGTGAGGAGAAACTTTCTGACGGTGAGAGCGATCAACCAGTGGAACAGCTTGCCAGCGGAGGTTGTGAGAGCCCCAACACTTGCGACCTTCAAGGAGAGACTGGACTGCCATCTGTCTCAAATGGTGTAGGAACTCCTGCTTGAGCAGGGGGTTGGACTAGATGACCTACAAGGTCCCTTCCAACTCTAATAATAAATCTAAAATCTCCTGGTGGATTGGCCCAAGGTTACCCATCTGGCTTTCATACCTAAGGAGAGACTACAACTCACCATCTCCTGGTCATTGGCCCAAGGTCACCCAGTCACCCAGTTGGCCTAGAAACTAGGAGACTGTGAATTCTAGTCCTGCCAGAGTGTGAAAGCCAGCTGGGTGATTTCGACACCCATACGCCATATTGTCCTAATTCCTCCCTGCCCCGGATTCAAAGCCACCATCTTTTTCCTGAATGGGACACACACACACACACACACACACACACACACACACACACACACACACACACACACACGCCCCCTTCTCTTGTGGGCCGCAGCCCCTGTGATCCTGAGCGATCAAGCAGGACAGGGGATCTCCCCTCTTTTTTTGCAACCGATGAAATCCACTCTGATCTCCGTCCTCACCTGGCCGCGCCGGTCCTCCAGCGATTTCCAGGTGTGGGGTTCCAGCGGGTCATTTCCTCCAGCCCCATTTGTTCGAGATGGCTCTCCCTGCGGAGATGATATCTCCCCGTGGCTACACAGGGACCCTTTGTTTATTCATTTAAAAAGCAGATTAACCCTCATGAATACGGTTTCCTGCACAATGGGAAAGAGCCGGGCGAATTCTCTTCTCTTTCTTCACTTCCAAATAATGACCGCCTTTCATAAGGGCGCTCCTTAAATTGGGAAGGCACTCAGGAGATGTCAGCAACAAAGAAATTAAAAGCATATATATATCTATATAAAAAGACTGCCTTTTTTGGAATGGCGAAGGAAAGCAACAATCCAGCCCCTTAGCTCTCTCTCTCTCTCAGGTTGGGTCTGTCTGTCTGTCTGTCTGTGGTTGCTCTTGGTTGTGTTTTTAGCCTCTCTCTTTTAGCCAAGCACAGCTATCTAAAAGAGCCTTTTATTTCTATATCCGGAGGTGTGTTTGCACATGTTTCAGGTCCAAAGGTGGTTGTGGTTGTTTTGCTGTGGCAAAAGAGGAATAAATAAAAGCACCTGAGGGTAGAACAAGAAGCAATGGGTGGAAACTAAACAAGGAGAGAAGCAACCTGGAAATAAGGAGAAATTTCTATGAGAACAATTAACCAGTGGAACAGATTGCCTCCAGAAGTTGTGAATGCTCCAACACTGGAAGTTTTAAAGAAGATGTTGGATAACCATTTGTCTGAAGTGGTGTAGGGTTTCCTGCCTAAGCAGGGGGTTGGACTAGAAGACCTCCAGGATCCCTTCCAGCTCTGTTTGTTTGTTTGTTTATCTATTCATTCATTCATTCATTCATTCATTCATTCATTCATTCATTCATTCATTTAGTGTTCTTATATGCCGCCCTACTCCCTGAGGACTCAGGGCGGCGTACAACATTTAGAGAACAACTAAACAATATAAAATTTAAAAACAGTATTAAAAAGAATTTTAAAAAACATATAAAACCATACAAACATGGGGGAGACCTAGGATGTAAAATTGTCTCAGTCACCCCGCCTGCAACTCTGTTGTTGTTGTTGTTGTTGTTGTTGTTATAATATAATATAACACACGCACGCACGTGCGCACACAAACACACAAACCAAGGGCCTTTTTTTAAACAACTCTCTTGGCCTCTTGTGTTTTGTATGTGAGAGAGAGCTTCTGAGTTGCTCTGGAAATCTGTCCATCTGGCTATTCACCTGCCCACCTGCCTGTATGCCTGTCTATCTGTCAATTTCCCTGCCTGCCTGCCTGCCTCTCTACCTACCTGCCTGCCTACCTGCCTGTCATTCTGTCTGTCTGACTATTTGACTTCCTGCCTACTCCACTACTTACCTACCTACTTACGTGTCTGTCTGTCTTTCTATCTATTATCTATCATCTGCCTATCTAATTTATTTGCTACCATCTCACAGTTCAAGGTGACTCTTGAGCAGCTTACAGCAAGATCTATCTATCTATCTATCTATCTATCTATCTATCTATCTATCTATCTATCTATCTATCTATCTAATCTCTCTCTATCATGTCTGTCTGTCTGTCTACCTGTCATCCATCCATCCATCCATCCATCCATCCATCCATCCATCCATCCATCCATCCATCCATCCATCCATCCATCCATCCATCCATCCATCCATCTATCTATCTATCTATCTATCTATCTATCTATCTATCTATCTATCTATCTATCCATTATCTATCTATCTATCTATCTATCTATCTATCTATCTATCTATCTATCTATCTATCTATCTATCTATCTATCTATCTATCTATCTATCATGTCTACCTACCTACCTACCTGTCATCCATCCATCATCTATCTATCTATTGTATGACTGTTTTTCACACTTAACAATCGTTGTCGTCTGCCGATGGTCACATGGTCAAAATTCAGACGCTTGGCAACCAGATCTGAGACCAGTTCTGCTGGTCGTAGGATCATAGAATCAAAGGCCTGGAAGGGACCTCGGAGGTCTTGTAGTCCCACCCCACAGTCCAAGGCAATAGTCCTCAACTTACAATCAGTTGTTTACTGACCATTTCAAGTTACAACAGCACTGAAAAAAAATGAATTAGGAGCAGTTTTCACAGTTCCAACTGTGGCAGCATTCCCCCATGGTTACCTGATCAAAATTCGGACCCTTGGAAGCTGGATCCTATTTATGACCGTTGCTGTGTCCTGGGGGTCACGTGACCTCCTTTTGCGACCTTCTGACGAGCCAAGCCAATGGGGAAGCCAGATTCATTTCATAACCATGTTACTAACTTAACAACTGCAGTGATTCCCTTAACAACGGTGGCAAGAAAGGTCGTAAAGTGGAGCAAAGCTCACTTAACAATTGTCTCACTTAGCAACGGAAAGTTTGGGCTCAATTTTGGTTGTAATTCGAGGACTACCTGTAGTCTAGACAACTTCTTGGAAGTCTGCAGTGCCCTGAAAGTTTTAATTTTTTTTGCCTTGTGGGTAGGAAATACGACCCCTCCTGGGATGGCGACCAATGCTTTCTCTTTCACAGAGTACAAGTTATGAGTAGTTCTCAGTTAAGAACGGGAATGGAGGCTGGAATATCTGCCACTAAATGACATGGACATAAAATGTGACATCACGTGATTACACTGCTTAGCAATGGGAATTCTGGCACTTTTAGTAGCCATTGTTATTTCATTTATACATTTCTTTGCATCCTACCTTTGTTGTTTTTACAAATAAGCTCAGGCAACAAACATATCCAACACACTTTCCTCCTCCTATTTTCCCCACAACAACCCTGTGAGGTGGGTTGGGCTGAGAGAGAGGGACTGGCCCAACGTTACCTAGCTGACCTTCATGCCTAAGGTGGGACTAAAACTCACAGTCTCTTAGTGATTGGCCCAAAGTCACCCAGTTGGCTTTCATGTCTAAGGCAGGACTAGAACTCACCATCTCCTGGTGATTGATCCAAAGTCACCAACTGGCTTTTATGTCTAAGGCAGGACTATAACTCTCACCTAGTGATTGTCCCAAAGTCACCCAGCCAGCTTTCATGCCTAAGACAGGACTAGAATTCACAGTCTCCTGGTGATTGGCCCAAAGTCACCCAGCCAGTTTCATGCTTAAGACAGGACTAGAACTCCCAGTCTCCTAATGATTGGCTCAAAGTCACCCAGCCAGTTTCATGCTTAAGACAGGACTAGAACTCCCAGTCTCCTAATGATTGGCTCAAAGTCACCCAGCTGGCAAAAGTGTGGCTTTTACAGCTCCCAGAATTCCACCAAATTCCTGGAAGGCACCAGGTTGGGGAAGACTACACTCTAGTGTTATTATGGGATAGCTGGATAGGCGCCAAACGCATGCGGCCATCGTCACTCCCAGCCCAGCTTGGCAAGCAAACAAGGAGGAAAATGCCTTGTCTATTACAAGTTTAATCCTCCATCCTTGGCTACAAAACCAGGCGCAGACACGAGCAAAAACTACCCTCTCCAAGCATTTCAAAAGAGGGGAAGATTTTCTCACATTTTTTTCTGCAAACGGAACACGAAAACGCTTTATTCCCAGAGCTGGGACGGGCGAAGGCGCAGATGTGAAAACCTCTTTAACTTCCAACCCAACTTTTCCAGATCTTATCAGGATAATTTATTCTTGGACTCCCCGAAGACCAAGGGAGGGGAGGGCTGGAAGGACCCTTCCCGTCTTCTTTCGCATAACTTTATCCATTAGAGGGGGGGAGGAATAAAAAAATAAAAAAATGGCCTGGGTTTTTCTTTTATCCGCCACATGCAACAGTGTTGCTGGAATACGCTTTTTTTGGCTTTCGGGAGTTGGCGTTTTTGAGTTGCTTTGCAAAGAGAGAAAGAGAGGGGGGGGGAGAGGAATCTGTGAACCAAACTCCAGTGGCAAAACGAAAAAACAGAATTTATCTTTCCGAGGCGGAGGCAGAAAACCCACGAGATTTCCCTCTTGTCTCCAAAAGCACGTACGGCTTGTAATGAAGGGCTTCCAAAAAACCCGGCAACAACAGATGCTGCTTTTCAAAGATAGCCATAAATTCAAATTGCATTTGTTTGCTTTAGAGGAGAGATGGTTCCATCTTTGCAAAAAAAAAAAAAAAAACCCAAAAAGCCCCGACTGTTTACCTAACCTTTCGCCAAACCCAGGGTAGCCAAAATATTTCCAGAGAGGCGTGAATCGTTCTTCTAGCAAAGCCGTGTTTTTTTTTCTCTTGCAACTCTTGAGGTGCCGCGTGGAGCGTTTTCTGGAGGCCAGGATTGTCAAAACAACTCCGTTAATATTAACAGAGCTGGAAGGGACCTTGTAGGTCATCTAGTCCAACCCCCTGCCCAAGCAGGAGACCCTACACCATTTCAGACAGAGGGCAGTCCAGTCTCTTCTTGAAAGCCTCCAGTGATGAAGCTCCCACAACTTCTGAAGGCAACTTCTGTTCCACCGGTTGATTATTCTCACTGTCAGAAAATTTCACCTTATTTCCAGGTTGAATCTCTCCTTGATCAGTTTCCATCCATTATTCCTTGTCTGGCCTTCGGGTGCTTTGGAAAATAGCCTGACCCCCTCCTCTCTGTGGCAGCCCCTCAAGTATTGGAAGACTGCTATCATGTCTCCCCTGGTCCTTCTCTTCACTAGACTAGCCATGCCCAGTTCCTGCAACCGTTCTTCATATATTTTAGCCTCCAGTCTCTTAATCATCTTCGTTGCTCTTCTCTGCACTCTTTCTAGAATCACAACATATTTTTTTATAGTGTGGTGACCAAAACTGGTTGCAGTACTCTAGGTGTGGCCTTAGTGGTATTGGTACCTCACGTGATCTTGATCGAATCCTTCTGTTAATGCAACTTAGGATTTCATTGGCGTTTTGGGCTGCTCCTGCACTCACTTAACAACCACCTGGCTAGGAAAGGAAATTCGGGGCTCCATTGCGGTCGTAAGTCGAGGATTACCTGTCGCTGACTTTTTTTTTTTTGAAGGTTATTTCTTCAAAATATAGATTGGCATGGAAGTGGATTGGAGGAGTGTACGTTGTATACTCAGATAGGCCCAATTGATTTGCCTCCACTTAGATGTGGCTCAAGAGGTGGCCAGGAATTTAGGCCACCAGGCACCTTGGCGCCTTCTGTCAAATCCGATGCATCAACCTTAGGAAATCCTTGGACTGTCTTTGCTGGAGTCCCAGGCTTCTCTTTATTCCTAAAAGAGAACAGAGTGTAAAATCCATTTGGTGACTGCTAGGCGGTAGGAGTTCTTTAATTGCCCGGACCACAAAGTACATCTATCCCGGCCTTTCTCCATTAAAAAAGCTGTTGCTTCAACTTAGCTCTTTCATGCATTCCGGTAAATGTTAGAAGTGACATGGAGACACGTGGGACGTTGTGGCTGCGATAAAGTCTCAGACACCGCTGGTTAGTGTTTTTCCCGCGGCCAGGGCCAGACCCAGCCACACCTTCTCTTCCCCAA
>JALIGW010000001.1:6009645-6017145 GCA_023053685.1 Diadophis punctatus similis
TCTTCTTAACTCTTTCCCAGCCTAAGCGTTTTACTATTGACTTAGGATGGGGAAATGCAGCTAGTAAAATTAGCTTTATGCCTTCTATTTTTTCCCCTTCTTCTTCTTTTTTTTTTTTTAATGCAGCATTTCCGTTCCGCTTATCTGCTCCAGACCCTTCCTGCGGGCCTCCCCCTTAGATGTGGAAATCTTGTTGTGATAAACGTAGATTAAACTCAGCTATGGAAATGGCCTAAGGAAAGGGAAACCGTAGACACGGTCCATATTCGGTCCTCCTGGCATGAGGAGGTTTACTCCTTTTACAGCCCCAGCCTGTATTTAACCTGACATGGCAGGTTCTCTCTCTCTTGGGGTTTTTTTTTTTTTCATTGCTAACAAATAGGTTTGTCAGGGTTAGTTTCTCTCCTCTCCCCCACTTTTTCTCCAAGGGTGTCTTCCTTTCCTTCCCTTCCGTTCCATTCCTCCTTTCCTTTCCTTTCCTTTCCTTTCCTTTCCTTTCCTTTCCTTTCCTTTCCTTTCCTTTCCTTTCCTTCTTTCTTTTCCCTTCCTTTCCCTTCCTTTCCTCCTTTCCTTTCACTTCCTTTCCTTTCCTTTCCTTTCTTTCCTTTCCTTTCCTTCTTTCTTTTCTTTTCTTTTCCTTTCCTTCTTTCCTTTCCTTTCTTTCCTTTCCTTCTTTCTTTTCCTTTCCTTTCCTTTCCTTTCCCTTCCTTTCCTTTCCTTTCCTCCTTTCCTTTCACTTCCTTTCCTTCTTTCTTTTCCTTTCCTTTCCTCCTTTCCTTTCTTTCCTTTCCCTTCCTTTCCTTCTTTCCTTTCCCTTCCTTTCCTTTCCTTCTTTCCTTTCCTTTCCTTTCTTCCTCTCCTCTCCTCTTTCCTCCTTTCCCTTCTTTTTCTTCCTTCCTCCTCCTTCCTCCTCCTTCTTCCCTTTTTCTTTTTTCTTGCTCTTTCTTTCCTTCTCTTTTTTATTTTTTATTTTTGTATATTTTTAATTTTAATTTTAAATATTCATCAGCATCGATACATGAACAGTGTGGCATCTGGGTATCGTTCATTTTGATAGAAATAACAACAATAACATTAACAATATTTATTACATTAGTCAAACTTTAGTAATCTTAATGTTAATACAGGTTTGTATTAAAATATAATCCTTCATTATTTAGTTGTTCAGAATTTCAATGTGCCATTCTAATGCCAATCACAATATTATTTGAACATACATAGTAATACCATCTTTCAACCTCTGATCTTTCCATCTGGTTATTGCTTTTATTCTATTATATAAAATGTGTATACTAATATTCCCCTTATTTCTTATTTCTACCTCTATTCAAGCTTCTAATCAGGGCACCATTACTTCTCTCTTTTCTTGTGTTCTTGTTTTCTCATTTTCTTCCCTTCCTTCCTTCCTTCCTTCCTTCCTTTCTTTCTTCCTTCCTTCCTTCCTTCCTTGCTTTCCTCCCTCCCTCCCTCCCTCCCTCCCTTTCTTTCTTTCTTTCTCCCTCCTTCCTCCCTCCCTCCCTCCCTCCCTCTCTCTATCTCTCCCCCTCCCTCCCTCTCTCTCTTTCTTTCTTTCTCTCCTTCCTTCCTTCCTTGCTTTCCTTCCTTTCCTCCCTCCCTCCCTCCCTTTCTTTCTTTCTTTCTTTCTTTCTTTCTTTCTTTCTTTCTTTCTTTCTTTCTTTCTTTCTTTCTCTCTTTCTCCCTCCTTCCTTCCTTCCTCCCTCCCTCCCTCCCTCTCTCTATCTCTCCCCCTCCCTCCCTCTCTCTCTTTCTTTCTTTCTCTCCTTCCTTCCTTCCTTCCTTGCTTTCCTCCCCTCCCTCCCTCCCTTTCTTTCTTTCTTTCTCCCTCCCTCCCTCTCTCTATCTCTCCCCCTCCCTCCCTCCCTCTCTCTCTTTCTTTCTTTCTCTCCTTCCTTCCTTCCTTCCTTTCCTCCCTCCCTCCCTCCCTCCCTTTCTTTCTTTCTTTCTTTCTCCCTCCTCCCTCCCTCCCTCCTTCCCTCTCTCCCTCCCTCCCTCCCTCTCTTTCTTTCTTCCTTTCTTTCTCCTTCCTTCCTTCCTTCTTCCCTCCCTCCCTCCCTCCCTCCCTCCCTCCCTCTCTCTCTCTCTTTCTTTTTTTCCTCAGCAGAACCTCAGGCAGAAACTATTGACCTCTTTTCTGTAAGTTTCTTTCCCTGTCTCGTCAAACATCTGGAAATCGGCACCTTCCCTAACCCATTCCTCGACATGATTTTGCATTTACATCATGCCACTATCCAGCTTAAAGCTTTCTTATTGGGGGTGGGGGGGTGGGGAGACACTAAGATTGGGGGTTGGGGGGGGAGTGGGGAGACACCAAGTCAGAAGAGTGGGGGGTGGGTGGAAAAAAAAGAAAAAGAATCCCAGCCCCTCCTGGGCCTGTCAGAAGGTCAAGTGTTGATGGCTGATTGCCGCCTGTTTCTTGTGCTCCACACATGTTGAACTCGGAAAAGCTGAAGCGGCTCCCAACAGTTTGGTAACCATTAGAGCACTTCCGAAGTCAGTTCCGGATATCAAGCCGAAGGTGGAAACCCAGGGAAGATGGGGGGGGGGAGAAGGTGGAGGAGGAGGCACGGAGCCCGGCCCGAAGTTTCCACGAAAGGGATTTGAGAGCCTGGCAGCCGATGCATCACGCAAAGCTATGCAGGAAGCGCTTTTGGAAAAAGCCTCTTTTGGACAGGGGGATCATCTTCCCCTCCGCCCGGAGCTGCTGCGAAAAACTTTTTACGCATCTCAGGCCAAAGAACGCCGGACCAGCCACCTGAGGGTTTGGGGGTGGGGGGCTGGCTGGGGGGGGGGGAGAAGAGAAAGGAAATTAAAGGATCATTTAAATGGAGCAGGACCAGATGAATTTGTTTCTTTAAAAAGAGAAAAAATCTCTCTCTCTCTCTCTCTCTCTCTCTCTCTTTCTTTTTTCTTTTTCCAAAGGAATGCTGGAAAACACGGAATTCTTTGAAGTGGAGGAACGTAATTATGGCAGAAATGGGGCTTTATCCTCTTTCCTCTTAACATTCCCCCTTGATTGCAAAACCTTCTGTGCACCAAAACCCCAGGTCCCTTCGTCCTCCACGTCTATTCATTTATTTCCCTCTCCTGCTCCTGCGGCGGCTTTTAGCACAGGCGAACGACAAGGTCCAGTCCTCGACTTTAACGACCGCAACGGAGCCTCAAAAATGTCGGTTGTTAAGCGAGGGCATTGCTTCAGGGGAGTTTTTGGCAGCCTTCTTTTTGCCCGCCGTAGTTAAGCGGATCGGCACCGTTGATCAGTTAGGAACCCGGTCGTTAAGCGAATCTGGCTTTCCCCCCATTGACTTTGCTTGTGAGACGGTCGCAAAAGGGGATCACGTGACCTTGGGACACAGCAACGGTCATAAATATGAAACGGTGGCCGAGCGGCCGAATTTTGATCACGCGATCGTGGGGCTGCTGCAAAGGTCGTCACTGTGAAAAACCTTTTTTCAGCGCCGTTGTAACTTTGGACGGTCACTGAATGAACCGTTGTAAGTCGAGGACTACCTGCATTCCACCTAGATGTTTTCTGTGAGCTTCAAAACAGACTCCTGGTCTGCTTCTAAAAGAGCGCACTGGTCAGACAGATAATCCTCGACTTCTGACCTCGGTGGAGGCCAACATTTGTATCTCCTGAGTAAGACGGTTGTTAAGTGAGTTCTGCCTCACTTTACCACCTTTCTTGCCACAGTTGTTAAGTGAATCCCTGCAGTTGCTTGTCAGAAGATCCCAAAAGATGTTCACATGACCCCGGGACATTGCCACCATCATAACTACGTGCCAGTTGCCAAGTGTCCAAATTTTGATCACATAACCCCTTTGTTTTTCTAACAAAGTCCTTCCTTCCTCCGTCCCTCCATTCATTTCACTCTTCCTTCCCTCCCTCCTTCCTTCCTTCCCTCCTTCTCTCCTTCCCTCCCTCCTTCCATCCTTCCCTCCCTCCCTCCTTCCTTCCTTCCCTCCTTCTCTCCTTCCCTCCCTCCCTCCCTCCTTCCTTCCTTCCTTGCCTCCCTCCCTTGTTCCCTCCATTTCTCCTTCCTTCCTCCCTCTCTCCTTCCTTGCCTCCCTCCATTTCTCCTCCCTCCCTCCCTCTCTCCTTCCTTCCTTCCTTTCTTCTTCCCTCCATTTATCCTTCCTTCCTTCCTTCCTTTCTTCTTCCCTCCATTTTTCCTTCCTTCCTTCCTTCCTTCCTTCCCTGTTGTTCTTTCTTTCCCAAAGTGTGCCGATTTTCTGGCTCAGGGTGCAAGAAATCCATTTATTGCAGCTCGGAGCCACCCTTCAGGGCTTGGCGACAACCCACCCACACAGACAGGCCCCCTGATCCGAAAGAGTGACAACTGTTTTCGTGGGACTGAGAACTCTCTCAGGCCTCCCGTTTCCCAGAGCCCTTCCTTTTCCCCTTGGTTTAGAGTGGCAGAAGCCGTGGCCAAGGGAAATATCCCTTCCCACCCGCCCCCTACACTTTCTTCTTGTTTATTTCTCATGGCATTGGGAAACATTTCCTTTTCCTCCTGGGTGTTCTAACCCTCTCTTGCTAACTGTTCTTCAGGCAGGCCTGCAATTAACCCTTGGCAAATGCCTTCTCTAGCTCCTTGACACCGAGTAGTGTTAGAACAGAATAACAGAGCTGGAAGGGACCTTGGAGGTCCTCTAGTCCAACCCTCTGCTCAAGCAGGAGACCCTATACCATTCCGGATAAATGGCTGTCCAACATCTTATTAAAAACTTCCAGTGTTGGAGCATTCACAACTTCTGGAGGCAAGCTGTTCCACTGATTAATTGTTCTAACTGTCAGGAAATTTCTCCTTAGTTCTAAGTTGCTTCTCTCCTTGATTAGTTTCCACCCATTGCTTCTTGTCCTGCCCTCTGGTGCTTTGGAGAATAATTCGACCCCTTCTTCTTTGTGGCAGCCCCTGAGATATTGGAACACTGCTATCATGTCACCCCTAGTCCTTCTTTTCATCAAACTAGCCATGCCCAGTTCTTGCAACCGTTCTTCATATGTTTTAGTAGCCTCCAGTCCCCTAATCATCTTCGCTGCTCTTCTCTGCACTCTTTCCAAAGTCTCAACATCTTTTTTTTATATCGTGGCGACCAAAACTGGATGCAGTATTCCAAGTGCGCTCCGGTCTTTCTCAACTCTTCTTTAAACTTTAAACTTCCTTGGGGGTTCTTGGGCATTATTAGATGGTCTTTTCCCCCCAACCATATGTTCAACCCAGCCTTAGCCTCTTCATACTCGTTCTCCACACCTATCTGGATTATTTTAAATGATAACCATAGCAACAAACCCAGATGTACAATCAAACAGTCAGTCAGTGGAGCAGTCAACCAAAACTTTCGGCCGATTGAGCTGACAGCTTCAGTCGGCAAGACATTTGGGCTGTTTGGCAGGGTCCTGGTGTTCTGCTTGGGCTCTCTTCCTTCTTTTTGGCTGGATTTTTTGGCAGACATGGAAGTTTTTGGGTACCATGAGCTAGCTTGAATTGTAAAGAACATCCCATTTTTTTCCTGGACTTGTTTTACCTCTTTGGAAAGCAGTTCTCTAAGTGAGCGAATTGTCAGCTTTTCATTATCTCTCCTCCTCCTCCTCCTCCTCCTCCTCCTCCTCCTCCTCCTCCTCCTCCTCCTCCTCCTCCTCCTCCTCCTCCTCCTCCTCCTCCTCCTCCTCCTCCCATTCCATTCTACCACTGTTGACGTTACCGAGTTGGGTCATGAAACGTCTGCAAGAAAACAACTAAGATTAGAGAGCAACCAAGAGCCCCACAATCCTCCTCCTTCTCCCACACTGCAAACCCCATTCCCTTCCAGCACTGATGATGTTATCTAGTTGGGTCATAAAACGTCTGCAAGAAAACAACTAAGCTTTAAGAGAGCACCAAGGACCCCACAGGCTCCAAATATTAACCCTGGGCTCCGAATATTCTCTTCTATTGGTGCAGTCTACCATTCCCCACCATCACCCGCTTTCCAGTTTGCGACCAAAACGGGCAGCGATCACTTCCCCTTCCGCATCACAAAACAGAGAATTTCCAACTCTTGGCTCTGAGCTGCGAGACCTGCTAGGCGCTAGAAGAGAGGCGAGTTTGGGCGTCCGCTCCATCGTTTCCCTCCACGGGTGTCGTGCGGTTCTCTCCCTCTTCTTTTCCGTCGCTGTCACTGTTTTGGATGTTGCAAAAGCTCCTTCTTCAGCCGGCCTGGCCGTTGCTCTCGTCAGAAAGCATCATTGTCAGCCACCGACTAATTATCAGGAAATTTATAGCTGCATTAGGTAAATGTCACTTCACCTCCGTGGCCTGGAATGAGAGAAAGAGAGAGAGAGAGATCTGCTCTGAGTTAGCACCATGGGCAGGGAGGATGTTTGCAGAGAGTCTGCTGTGGGCATTTTGCATAGCCACATTAGCATCAGCAGACACATAAACACACACACACACACACACACACACACACACACACACACACACACACACACACACAGAGGGAGGGAGGGAGAGGGAGGGAGGGAGGGAGGGAGGGAGGAGCTAAAAGGCAATTTCTTGCTTCCTTTATCTTTTGGCTCCTCTAAAAGTGGGAAGAAAGGAGGAGAAAGGGAACGTATCAAGTTAGGAGCCAGGCCTTAACTACAGGTAGTCCTCAACTTACAGCCGCAATGGAGCCCAACATTTACGTTGCTAAGAGAGAAATTTGTTAAGTGAGTTTTGCTCCATTTAGAATAGAATTTAGAATAGAATATGGAATGGAATGGAATGGAATGGAATAGAATAGAATAGAATAGAATAGAATAGAATAGAATAGAATAGAATAGAATAGAATTTAGAATGGAATGGAATGGAATGGAACAGGAACAGGAACAGGAATCAGCAGAACAGAACAGAATAGTTGGAAGGGACCTTGGAGGTCTTCTAGTCCAACCCCCTGTTCAGGCAGGAAACCCTACACCACTTCACGCAAATGGCTGTCCAATCTCTTCTTAAAAACCTCCAGTGTTGGAGCATTCACAACTTCTGGAGACAAGCTGTTCCACTGATTAATTGTTCTCACTGTCAGGAAATTTCTCCTTAGTTCTAAGTTGCTTCTCTCCTTGATTAGTTTCCACCCATTGCTTCTTGTTCTACCCCCAGGTGCCTTGGAGAATAGTTTGACTCCCTCTTCTTTGTGGCAGCCCCTGAGATATTGGAAGACTGCTATCATGTCTCCCCTGGTCCTTCTTTTCATTAAACTAGACATACCCAGTTCCTGCAACCGTTCTTCATATGTTTTAGCCTCCAGTCCCCTCATCCTCTTTTTTGCTCTTCTCTGTATTCTTTCTAGAGTCTCAACATCCTTTTTTTTACCTCGTGGCAACCAAAACTGGACACAGTATTCCAAGTGTGGCCTTACCAAGGCAGAATCAGCCTCCACCTGATCTGTGTTTGTAAATTAATAACCAAGCAGTTTGCTCTTGCATGAAAGTTTTATACCTCTGCCTTTCTATCAGAA
>JALIGW010000001.1:6022145-6032125 GCA_023053685.1 Diadophis punctatus similis
CAGCTAATGTTGCGGTGTTTCCTCTGAGCATATCTGCCACTCCTGGGGGATATTAACTGGAGCAAAGATTTTCTCCTAAGCTCCCAGCGCTGCCATGTGAAATTCCACAGTCCTGAAGTATTTTCTCTCTCTTAAAAAAGATTTTTTTTAAAAAAAATATATTATTATAAGCACATCTGCTCTGCCATGGAATTCCTGTAGTTTTCCATCCAGGGAATCAAATTAAGCCTTTATCTGTGGAGCTTCTGCTGCTGTTAACATATTCTCTGATTATTCACTAGCGAGAGTTTTGCGCCTTGTCATTCCTTCTTTTTTATGCTTTTATTTCTTTTTAAAGCATTTCGTCAAGGCCCTTAGAATGTCTCGATTAAAGGAGGAACCGGTTGCCCCGTACTTTGCATTTCTGGGTTTCCCTTTGTTTCCGCACAGAATAGAATAGAATAGAATAGAATAGAATAGAATAGAATAGAATAGAATAGAATAGAATAGAATAGAATAGAATAGAATAGAATAGAATAGAATAGAATACAAGAGAATACAAGAGAATACAAGAGAATAGAATAGAATTGAATTTAGAATTTAGAATTTAGAATTTAGAATTTAGAATTTAGAATTTAGAATTTAGAATAGAATAAAATAGAAATTGGAATAGAAATTGGAATAGAAATTGGAATAGAAATTGGAATAGAAATTGGAATAGAATAGAATAGAATGGAATAGAATAGAAATTGGAATATAATAGAATAGAGTAGAGTAGAGTAGAGTAGAGTAGAGTAGAATAATGAAGAATGGAATGGAATGGAATGGAATAGATTAAATACGAATAGAATAGAATAGAAATAGAATAGAAATAATTAGAATAGAATACAATAGAATTCAATAAAATACAGTAGAATATAATACAATAGAACAGAATACAATACAATACAATAATACAATAGAATAGAATACAATACTATAGGCAACTCGAGAGCAGGCTAGGAACTCTGACAACAATACAATACAATACAACACCACACCACACCACACAACACAACACAATTGGCAACTCGAGAGCAGGCCAGGGACCCTGACAACAATACAATACAATACAGTACAGTACAGTACAGTAGGCAACTTGAGAGCAGGCCAGGAACCCTGACAACAATACATTACAACACAACACAACACAACACAACACAATTGGCAACTCGAGAGCAGGCCAGGGACCCTGACAACAATACAATACAATACAATACAATACAATACAATACAATACAATACAATACAATAATACAATACAATACAATACAATACAATACAATACAATACAATACAATACAATACAATACAATACAATACAATACAATACAATACAGTAGGCAACTTGAGAGCAGGCCAGGAACCCTGACAACAATACATTACAATACAACACCACACCACACCACACAACACAACACAATTGGCAACTCAAGAGCAGGCCAGGGACCCTGACAACAATACAATACAATACAACACCACACCACACCACACAACACAACACAATTGGCAACTCGAGAGCAGGCCAGGGACCCTGACAACAATACAATACAATACAACACCACACCACACCACACAACACAACACAATTGGCAACTCGAGAGCAGGCCAGGGACCCTGACAACAATACAATACAGTACAGTACAGTACAGTACAGTACAGTACAGTACAGTACAGTACAGTACAGTAGGCAACTTGAGAGCAGGCCAGGAACCCTGACAACAATACATTACAATACAACACAACACAACACAACACAATTGGCAACTCGAGAGCAGGCCAGGGACCCTGACAACAATACAATACAATACAATACAATACAATACAATACAATACAATACAATACAATACAATACAATACAATACAATACAATACAATACAATACAATACAATACAATACAATACAATAGACATTGATATTTGAACATAGATCTTAACATTTATATTTTATTGGCTTCTACTAATCTAGTTGAAATGTTAATTTATATTGCTAATCCTTGTATGATATGCCGTATGCTAAATAAAATAATGGACAGCCATCTGTCTGAAATGGTACAGGGTCTCCTGTTTGAGCGGGGGGGGGGGGGTTGGACTAGAAGGCCTCCAAGGTTCCTCCCAAAGGAATTATTCTGTTATCATCCTGATTAGTAGCAAATTTGAACAGTTGACATTTTAAAGTCCACTTACCATAATGTTAATCTTTTTCTGTATGCAAAAAACAGACACAATTTTATAACAAACACATTTGTTATAAAACCAGACACAAATTTTCAAGTATCTACATTTTTCTGGATGGGGCAGGGCAGCGAGGAAGCTGCCAGTGCATTAAACCCTAGTCTTTCCTCAAATGGCTTACCAGTTCCTTATAGGGAACATAGAACATAGAATAATATGGTTGGAAGGGACCTTGGAGGCCATCTAGTCCAGCCCCCAGCTCAAGCAGGAGATGCTATGCCATTCAGACAAATGGCTGTCCAATCCCTTCTTGAAAACCTCCAGTAGGATTAACTTACAGGTAGCCCTTCACTTACAACGGTTCATTTAGTGACCATTCAGAGTTAACAATAGCAGTGCAAAAAGTGTCTCACAACCGTTTATCACACTTACGACCATTGCTGCATTCCCACGGTCGCGTGATCAGAATTCAGAGGCTGGGCAACTGATTCATATTTATGACGGTTGCCGTGTCCCGGGGTCATGCGGTCTCCTTTTTGCGACTTGCTGACCGGCAAAATCAACGGGGGGGCAGTGAAATTGACTTAACCCCCACCTTAACTAATTTGACAACCGATTCGCTTAACGGCTGCAGGAAGAAAGGTCGCCCAACGGGCCCAAATTCACTTTAACAACCGTCTCACTTAGGAACAGAAGTCTGGGGCTGCACTGTGGTCGTAAGTCAAGGACGTACTGTAAACCAAGACAGTATTGATGGGAGCAGGGGTGAAATCCAATTTTTTTAAACTACAGGTTCTGTGGGCGTGGCTTGGTGGGCGTGGCAGGGGAAGGATACTGCAAAATCTCCATTCCCTCCCCACTCTGGGGTGGTATTTGCCGGTTCTCCAAACTACTCAAAATTTCCACTACTGGTTCTCCAGAACCTGTCAGAACCTGCTGAATTTCACCCCTGGTAGGGTCTCCTGCTTGAGTAGGGGGTTGGACTAGAAGACCTCCAAAGTCCCTTCCAACTCTGTTATTCTGTTATTATCTAAATCCTGACTTCCAGAACCTATCAGAACCTGCTGGATTTCACCCGTGTCCTTAAGATCCAGGTTGAGCAGGAGGTGGGGGGCAGGGCAGCTTCCTGTAGCCTCTTGCAAACCTCGTTTAATGGCCATGATCTGGCGATTGCTAAAAAAAACCCGTTTGGCTCAGGGCTGTGCAGACTCAAAAGGCCTGGAAGTGAGAAATCAAACGTCTTCCTTATCAGAAACAAACGTTCACTCCAGGTCTAACAACCGTGAGGCCGAGATAACAACTCCAGGCCAGCTGTCAAATGTTTAGCATTATCGTAACTCTCTCTCTCTCCCTCCCTCCCTGCGGGGTGTGTATGTGCGCGTGTGTGGGATGTGACTGTGGCTCTCACCACCAAATGGCAGCGGCTTTTGTTTTGTTTTGTATTGTCTTTACCTTAATCCTCCTCTTCTTTCTTCCTCCTCCTCTTCCTCCTCTTTTTTCTTCCCCCTTGTTCCCCTTCCTTTTTTTACTTCTTCCACTTCTTGCTTCTCCTCCTTCCTCTTCCTGCTGCCCCTCCTCCTCCTCTTATTTCCTCCTCCATTTTCCTCTTCCTGTTCCCCTGTTCCTCCTATTTCCTCCTGCATTTTTCTCTTCTTCTTCTTCAGTTCTCCCGCCTCCTCTTCCTCTTCCTGTTTTCCCTTTCCTCTTCTTCCTCCATTTTCCTCTCCCACTTTCTCCTCCTCCTCTTTCCTCTTTCTCTTCCTCTTCTTCCTCCTCTTCCAGTTCTCCCTCCTCCTCCTCCTCCTGCCTTTTCCTGCTTCGCCCCTTCCTCTGCTTCCTCCTCTTCTTCCTCCATTTTCCTCTTCCACTTTCTCCTCTTTCCCCCCTTTTCCTCCTCCTCCTCCTCCTCCTCCTCCTCCTCCTCCTCCTCCTCCTCCTCCTCCTCCTCCTCCTCCTCCTCCTCCTCCATCATCATTTTCTTCTTCCTCTTCCTCCACTAACACTTTCCTTTGCCCAAACCGTCTCCGCCAGCCCTTCCCGGCTCTTCTCCTTTTTAACGGGAGCGTCTTCACCTCTTTCTTTTTTTTTTTTAACTGACGGCTCTGCGGCTCATCACCAGCTATGCAAACTGACAGTTCACATCCTGGGGCGGCAGCTGAGCCTCTGGCCTACGGAAAGGAGCAGGCTGACCAAATTTACGCTTGCGAGATCTCTTAATTCACAAAAGCGTTTGCTCTAGTTCTTGTTTTCCGCTGCAAGGGCCATTTCGGAGGGGGGGGGGAGCGGTGTGTGTGTGCATGTTTGTAGGAGTGGGGTGGTGGTAGTGGAGGGAAGAGTAGCCGGCTGAACTGTTCAGAGGACTGTTAATACTCTGCTGGATGCACAATATTTGAAGATGAGAAGCAGACGGGGTGGGGGTGAGACGTTTCCAGCCCCCTTATTAAGGCGGTGGGTCACTGAACTGTGTGGTTTACAATCAGATTCCTTTTCAGTTGAACAAGCAGATTTTGGGGGTGCTTTTTTTGCACACACACACACACACACACACACACACACACACACACACACACACACGCCCATCCTCCCTCCCTCCCTCCCTTTTAATTGCCAGTGTTCTTGAAAACATATGGAAATTAAATCTGACCATTCATCCGCCTCCCCTTCGAAATGCCACAAAAAACAATGGATTCCATCAGGCTTCGGGAAAGGAAGCAAATAGTAACCCCAAGAATGCCGTAAATAGCACGACAGCCATCTCCCCAACTCCCCGCAGCGCAAAATAAAAAGGAACTGGAAACCGAGAAAGAGGCAGATCCACCATTCAGTTTGAATGCACTTCTGGCATTTGCCAAAAAAGCCAATGCACTCTACGGCTGCATCAACAGAGTGTCAAGATCAAAGGAAGTGTTAATACCGTTTTTATAAGGCCTTGGTAAGGCCACACTTGGAATACTGCACCCAGCTTTGGTCACCACACGATGTAAAAAAGATGTGGAGACTCTAGAAAGAGTGCAGAGAAGAGCAGCAAAGTTATTTATTATTATTATTTATTTTGTGAGATTTATATACCGCCTCACAGTGCAAGCACTCTCTAAGCGGTTTACACCAGTAAGCAATGTATATTTATATTGCCCCCAACAGTCTGGGTCCTCATTTTACCTATCTCAGAAGGATGGAAGGCTGAGTCAACCTTGAGCCGGTGAGATTTGAACCGCTGACCTGCGGATCAGTGTCAGCTAAAGTGGCCTGCAGTACCTGCCTCTAACCGCTGCGCCACCTCGGCTCATAAAGTTGATAAAGGGAGGCTAAAACGGGGGTGAAATCCAGCAGGTTCTGACAGGTTCTGGAGAACCGGCAGCAGAAATTTTGAGTAGTTCGGAGAATCGGCAAATGCCACCTCTGGCTGGCCCCAGAGTGGGGAGGGAATGGAGATTTTGCAGTATCCTTCCCCTGGAATGAAAATAAGTACTAGGGATGACATGATAGCAGTGTTCCAATATCTCAGGGGCTGCCACAAAGAAGAGGGAGTCAAGCTATTCTCCAAAGCACCTGAAGGCAGGACAAGAAGCAATGGGTTGAAACGTATCAAGGAGAGAAGCAACCTGGAATTAAAGAGGAATTAAGTGTGGACCTCTCACTTCTCAAATTTAGAAGATCAGTTAAGCAACATCTCTTCTAGCACGATCCCACCTTAACCCACAACCTATCTTGGAGAAGCTTTCCATGGTTTCAGTCTGATGTCTGGCCTACTTTCAGAAGCTGGGAATTTAATTCTTACCTCTTTGGCCTAAGAAGAAATTGTGAGTCACTGCAATTGTTTAAGTTAGTAACAGGATTGTCAAGTGAATCTGCCTTGCCCACTGGCTTTGCTTGTCAGAAGATCGCAAAGGGGGGTCATGTGACCCTGGGTGCACTACATCCGACCGTCATAAATACGAGTCCGTTGCCTAGCATTCAAATTCTGGGCATCACGTGACCACGGGGATGCCGCAATGGTCGTGTGAAAAGAGCTCACAAGTCTCCTTTTTTTTGGGTACTGTTGTAACTTCGAATGGTCACTAAACATTATAACTCAAGGACTACCTGTATGTGTTCCAGAACTGGACAACTTACCGATCCTTCAAAATTCTCTGATGTGGAATCTCCAAATTCTTTCTTTTTTGGAGGGAATCTCCAGCATCCTCACCACTCTTCGCTTGTGCAAATCAACAATTGCACAACTGAGGTCTTCTCCAAAGCACATTAAATACGCTGAGCTGGCCAGTGGAGGTGGTATTCAGCCGGTTCGGGCCGGTTCAGGTGAACCGGTAATGGCGACTGCGGGTGGGGTGGGAGCCCGGCCCACCTACCTGCCCGGACGTAATGCCGTCTTATTTAGCCACGTTTTGGAGGCCGGGCGCATACGTGGAAGGTGCGCGCGCGAGCAAAGTACATGCGTGGAAGGACGTGCATGCGCAGAAGGCGCACGCGCAGCGAGCATGCAAAAGGATGGGCACGTGCAGAAGGCGCACGCATGCAAGTGAAGTGAGCGTGCACGCACTGGGCAAATCGGTGGCAAGAATATGTGAAACCCTCTGCTTGGTGGCCAGCCAGCGTTGTAAGTTAAATCTTTGAGCATCTTGTTTAGCTGAGGGATTGAAAAAAGCCATTTTTTTAAAAAAAAGGAAGTGTTAGAGCGGACTAATTAATATCTTGATATCAACTTCTTTAGGGGACTTTTGACACGTTGTCTACAAAGATGTTTCAAGACCAAGTTGACAATTTGTCGACAGAACGACGGAGGGATTTGAAAGGAAGTCAAGTGGGATTTGAGAAAACAAAGAGAATTCTGCAGATTTCCTGAACCAAATATTATACAGACGTTAAAATTAGGTGACCCTATATCATAACAAAATGGTTGTCCAATCTCGTTTTGAAAACCTCCAGTGTTGGAGCATTCACAACTTCTGGAGGCAAGTTGTTCCACTGGTTAATTGTTCTAAACATCAGGAAATTTCTCCTTAATCTCTCTTTAATGATCTTCCACCTGTTACTTCTTGTCCTGCCCTCGGGCACGTTGGAGAATGACCCCCCCTCTTATCTGTGACAGCACCTCAAATATTGAAAGACAGCTATCCTGTCGCCCCTAATCCTCCTCTTTGTTAGGTTAAACAGACCTAGATCCCTTAGCCATCATACGGTTTACCCTTCAGTCCCCTTATCATCTCTGTTGTTCTAACGTCTCAACATCTTTTTTGTATCGTGGTTACCCAGAACTGGACGCAATATTCCAAGTGTGTCATGTATGGTGTGAAGAGGAGTGGATATATAATGTAATACAATGCAGTGCAATACACAATACCATACCATTTGATATCATACAGAATAGCAGAGTTGGAAGGGACCTTGGAGGTCTTCTAGTCCAACCCTTGCTTGAGCAGGAGACCCTATACCAGAGGTCTTCAAACTTGGCAACTTTAAGACTTGTGGACTTCAACTCCCAGAATTCTCCAGCCAGCAGAGCTGGCTGGAGAATTCTGGGAGTTGAAGTCCACAAGTCTTAAAGTTGCCAAGTTTGGGGACCCCTGCCCTATACCATTCCGGACAAATGGCTCTTCTCCAATCTCTTCTTGAAAGCCTTCAGTGATGGAGCACCCACAACTCCTGGAGAAAAGTTGTTCCGCTGGTTAATTCTCCTCATTTGTCGAGGAATTCCTCCTTAATTCCAGATTGTTAGTTTCAGTTGGTTAATTCCCTAAATGGGGTACAGTTTACTTCTTGATTGTTCATCCAGTGTTAATCTTGGGGTCAATCTCATCTGGATGTTGATTGCTGGTGAGGAGGTGTTTTGGTTTTTTTAAAATTTCCTTTGGGGCTTTCTATTGTCTCTTTTCAATGATATGTAACCATTGTTCACCTCCCTGTGCCTGTCGATGGCCCATTTGTCTGAGTGCCGGGCTTCCAAGAATTCTCTAGTGTTTTTAGTCTTGGCTTGGTTTAGGATGCTCATGGTTCCCCAGTGGAAATTATGGTTCAATCTCTTCATGCGTTGGACAACTAAGGAGTTTTTCATCATGTCTTTTGACTGCTACTTGGTGTTCACAGATGCGCCCTGCTAGCCTTCTGCAGAGATCAAAATGCCTTTTTCTCTGCGGAAGTTGAACAGGTCGTCCTCGACTTAACGTCGGCAATTCAGCCCAAAATTACTGTGGTTAAGCGAGACATTTGTTAAGTGACTTTTGCCCCATTTTACGACCCTTCCTGTCACAGTTGCTAAGTGAATCACTGCAGTCGATAAGTTTGTAACCTTAAGTTGTTAAGTGAATCTGGCTTCCCCATTGACTTTGCTCATCAGAAGGTCGCAAAAGGGGATCCCATGACCTTGGGACACTGCAACCGTCATAAATATGAACCACTTGCCGAGCATCCCAATATTGATCATGTGACCACAGGGGATGCTGCAAAGGTTGTAACTGTGAAAAACGGTCATACGTCTACTTTTTTCAGCACCGTTGTAACTTTGAACAGTCACTAAATGAATGGTCGTAAGTGGAGGACTACCTGCACTTGAAAGGGAGAAAAGCCAATTCAGTTTAGAAGAACTTATTTCTTCTTCTTGTAAGCTTCTCAAGAAAAATTTGCAAAAGGAACGATGCCCTCTGGCTGGTTCTGACTGACCAATGCGCCCGGAAGGGGAGATAGGCTGACACGCTCCTGCGCACATTTCTGGCTACGACCAATAGCACCACTTGGCATGAAGCAGGGCAGAATTACTCGAGAAGATAGTTGATTTGAAGACACGGATCTGGCAGATGCAATTTTGGCTTTCCGTTTCTGTCTTAAGGGAGAACGCGCCATGATCGTGTTGGAAAGGGCAGCTCCGTCCCTGGTGCAGTTTCCTTGGTGCTCCTCGATAGCTCAGGCACACTGTTCCCTTTAAAGACTCTCCCAATCTATTATGGATAGATTACGTATAAACTGAGAAGAGGGAAGGGAAATGGAGGAAGGGAAGGGAATAAAGAAAAGAAGGGGAAAGGAAGGGGAAGGAGAAGGAGAAGGAAGGGGAGGGGAGGAAAGGGAAATGGAGGAAGGGAATAAGGAAAAGAAGGGAAGGGAAATGGAGGAAGGATAGGGAAGAGAAGGGAAATGGAGGAAGGGAAGGGAATAAGGAAAATAAGGGAAAAGGGAGGGGAAGGGAATTGGAGGAAGGGAAGGGAAGGGAAATGGAGGAAGGGAAGGGAATAAGGAAAAGAAGGGGAAAGGGAGGAGGAGAAGGAAAGGGAAGGGAAATGGAGGAAGGGAAGGGAATAAGGAAAAGAAGGGGAAAGGGAGGAGGAGAAGGAAAGGGAAGGGAAATGGAGGAAGGGAAGGGAATAAGGAAAATAAGGGAAAGGGAGGGGAAGGGAATTGGAGGAAGGGAAGAGAAGGGAAATGGAGGAAGGGAAGGGAATAAGGAAAAGAAGGGGAAAGGGAGGAGGAGAAGGAAAGGGAAGGGAAATGGAGGAAGGGAAGGGAATAAGGAAAAGAAGGGAATGGAAATGGAGGAAGGATAGGGAAGAGAAGGGAAATGGAGGAAGGGAAGGGAATAAGGAAAATAAGGGAAAGGGAGGGGAAGGGAATTGGAGGAAGGGAAGGGAAGGGAAATGGAGGAAGGGAAGGGAATAAGGAAAAGAAGGGGAAAGGGAGGAGGAGAAGGAAAGGGAAGGGAAATGGAGGAAGGGAAGGGAATAAGGAAAATAAGGGAAAGGGAGGGGAAGGGAATTGGAGGAAGGGAAGAGAAGGGAAATGGAGGAAGGGAAGGGAATAA
>JALIGW010000001.1:6032225-6052225 GCA_023053685.1 Diadophis punctatus similis
GGATCCTTCACTCAAAGGAGGTGAGGATCAAAAGCTGATATAAGGAATGATCTCACAGCCCCCCCCCCGAACGCCATCACTCTGCTAAACAAATAATTCCCTCACCACTGTCAAATTATTCACTAAGGCTGCATTACTATTAGTCTTCTCATTGTTCCTATCACCCATCTCCTCCCACTTATGACTGTATGACTGTAACTTGTTGCTTGTATCCTTACAATTTATATCAATATTGATTGTTTCCTGATTGCTTATTTGTACCCTATGACAATCATTAAGTGTTTTTTACCTCATGATTCTTGACAAATGTATCTTTTCTTTTTATGTACACTGAGAGCATATGCACCAAAGACAAATTCCTTGTGTGTCCAATCACACTTGGCCAATAAAGAATTCTATTCTATTCTATTCTATTCTATTCTATTCTATTCTATTCTATTCTATTCTATTCTATTCTATTCTATTCTATTCTATTCTATTCTATTCTATTCTCCATCCACCCCACCCCACCCCACCCCACCCCACCCCACCCCATCCCATCCCATCCCATCCATCCCATCCCACCCCACCCCACCCCACCCCACCCCATCCCATCCCATCCCATCCCATTCCATTCCATTCCATTCTATTCTATTCCTGGATTCTCCATCTTTTCGCTTGAAAGGAAATTTGGTGGCTTTTCAATGTCGTGCCTGTGCAATTTTACACAGTGTTGTGATCTTCTGTAAGTTGGCTCTCAACTAGGGTCTTTTAAATTCAGGGATGGGTAGATTTCCAGGAAAAAGTCACTTTACTCTCAGGGGAATGGATGAAAGAGTAGAAGGATAGTATCTTGCTTCCCAGACTAAGATGGGATGAGATATTTTGAAGTTGTTTCCCATTGTCATGTGATAAGGATATTTTAGCCTTATGAATTTTTTTTCCCTGGCAAAATTTGAAACTGTAGCATCTGTAGGAAATTGGAGCGAAAAGAGAATTGGAAATGATTATCGAACTAAAAGGCAGGAATACAGTGTATTTCATAAACGCAGGGATGTTTATTCCAAAAAGTTAGTGATTCTGGATTAAAGTTTATTGTACATACCGCATTTTTTGGAGTATAAGACGCACTGGGGTATAAGACACACCTAGATTTTAGAGGAGGAAAACAAGGAAAAAAGTATTCTGAACCAAATGGTGTAATAATATATTATTTAATAAAATACCAGTATAGCAGAATACTTTTTACAACCATGTACACTTTTTACAACCATGTACACTTTTTACAAACTTTAAACTTGACAGCTTTAGGACTTGTGGACTTCAACTCCCAGAATTCCTCCTTCAATCATGCTAGCTCAGGAATAGGAGTTGAAGTCCACAAGTCTTAAACTTGCCACATTTGAAGACCCTTGCAGCCCTAACCCTAAGCCAGGGGTCTTCAAACTTGACCGCTTTAAGACTAGTGGACTTCAACTCCCAGAATTCCTCTTCCAGTCATGCTAGATGGGGTAATTAGAAGGTAAAAACACCCCAATTTTCGCAAAAAACGGTCTGTTTTTCGGCTGTTTTTTTTTCAAAAACGAGGCATGCAGAGGATTTGGGAAGCCTGCAGAGCACTCCTAGGGGGTGGGGGAAGGCAAAAACACCTCCGTTTTTGGGAAAATAGGATGCCGGGGCGGGGCTTCGGGATGCCAAAAAATAGCTGTATTCGGTGTATAAGACGCACCGACATTTCCACCCTCTTTTGGGGGGCAAAAAGGTGCATCTTATACTCCGAAAAATATGGTACTTCAAATGGCAACACAACTGTAAAACACAAATAATTTTAGGCATTTGGAGTCAAATGAGAAAACGTTTTGAAATGCACAGACAAAGGCACGCAAACGAGTTTACTGTATTTTTTCCCCATCACATTAAAAACAAAATAATTTGATAGTAAACCTACACGGTTCAATTGTGTGTGTGTCACAAAGAAGTGTTCGGTGGGGGTTATAGGTAGTCCTCAACGTACGATCACAATTGAGCCTAAAATTTTAATTGCCAGGCGAGACAATTGTTACGTGAGTTTTGTCCCATTCAATGACCTTTCTTGCCACTGTTCCTAAGTGAATCACAGCAGTCACACGGTTGTTAAGTGAATCTGTCTTCCCTACTGATTTTGCTTGTCAGAAGGGGAATCTCAGGACCCCAGGGACGCTGCAACAGTCGTAAATATGAACTGGTTGCCAAGCGTCCGGATTTTGATCACGATGCTGCAAATGGTTGTTAAGTGTGAAAGTTGGTCCTCGGTCACTTTTTTTCAGTGCTGTGGTAACTTCGAATGGTCATTAAGCGAAAGGTTGTAAGCCTGCATTGCCAAAATAGCAAAGCAGTTTTGGAATTGTGGATTTCAAATATTTGCATGTTACTTTCTGCCTGTCGTCACCAACTCCTCTTCTTGGTTCGGCTAACAGTGTTTTGCCGCAATGACTTTGAATACAAATTTATTCCTTTTACCATAACTAATAGTCTAAAGCTGGGCAGATTTATTCGAATTCACTCCCTAGGAAGGCCATTGTATCAATATCTCTGAGATTCATACAAGTTGTTGGTTGTCCGAATAAAGCTTTTAAGAGGCGATTGTTTTACCAAAGTTCTGGGGAATATCAGAATCAGAATAGAGTTGGAAAGGGACCTTGGAGGTCTTCTAGTCCAGCCCCCTGCTCAAGTAGGAGATCCTATACCAGTGATGGCAAACCTTTTCGGCACCGAGTGCCCAAACTGGAATGTGCGTGTGCTCACGCGCGCAGGAGCCCCGGAAACTCGAAGACCAACTGGCCTTCTGTGTCATATTATATGACACAGAGAAACAAATAAAGAACAGTTATAAAGAACGGTTGCTGGAACTGGATATGTCTAGTCTTATGAAAAGAAGGACTAGGGGAGACATGATAGCAGTGCGGCTGCCCCAAAGAAGAGGGAGTCAAACTATTCTCCAAAGCACCTGAGGGCAGGACAAGAAGCCACGGATGGAAACTAACCAAGGAGAGAAATAACCTAGAACTAAGAAGTAATTTCCTGAGAGTTAGAACAATTAAGCAGTGGAACAATTGCCTCCAGAAGTTGAAAATGCTCCAACACTGGAAGTTTTTAAGAAGAGATTTGTCTGAAGTGGTGTCAGGTTTCCTGCCTGAGTAGGGGGTTGGACTATAAGACCTCCAAGGTCCCTTCCAACTCTGTTATTCTAAGTCAGTGATTGCGAACCTATGGCACGGGTGCCACAGGTGGCACGCAGAACCATATCTGCCGGCACGCGAGCCGTTGCCCTATCTCAGCTCCAGTGCGCATGTGTGTGCCCGCCAGCTGATTTTTGGCTTGCGCGGAGGCTCTGGGAGGGCGATTTCAGCCTCCGGAGGGCCTCCAGGATGGTGGGGGGAGCGTTTTTGCCCTCCCCAAGCTCCAAGAAAGCCTCTGGAGCCTGGGGAGGGTGAAAAATGGGCCCACTGGGCCCACTGGAAGTCGGGAAATGGGGGAGTGGGGGGGTCGCGCACACATGTGCAGGAGGGTGGGGCAAGTGAGGAGCTTTGAATTATGGGTGTGGGCATGCAAGCGCGTGCAATAGCGTGCACACGCACTATTTTGGCACCCGAGGAAAAAAAGGTTCGCCATCACTGTTCTAAGTATTTACAACACAGTCTAGTTCGAATGTATACATGTATATATATTCAGTTCTGAAGGGGGAATCTTATATGAGTCCGAGAGCCGTGAGAAAAATTGAAATCCAGCATCACAGGGCCTCCTTTACGTTGGCACCTTGGCATTAATATCGCCTCCCCTTGTAGGCCAGGCTGCCCTTTGCATTTCTTATTTTATTTTATTTATTTGTATCCGGCCTTTATTATTTCAGAGCTGGCTTTTTACGGTCCTATTTGTGGCTCCGTATCCGCCACGCTGCTGGTTATTTATTCCTGCATTACGCTTTGTTTAAAATCTCTCTCTCTCTTTATTTGGGCTCAACTGCTTATCCTGGCTTGTTTTTATGGAGTGCCGTTTCCATGAGATCATCATCGGGGCAAGTGGGTGGGCTGCCGATATTTCAATAGAATAAATAAATAAGAAAAGTAGGCCTCCGGGCAGCCAGCCCTACCACGTTTTATATGCCTGGAATGTGTTATTAACAAAGAGGGAGATCCATTCTACTTTGGAGCAACAGGCTTTGTAATACAGGCTGTCCTCGACTTACGACCATAATTGACCCCCAAATTTCTGTGGTTGAGCCAGACAATTGTTATAAATAGGTTTTGGCCCATTTTACATCTTTTTTCTTGCCACAGTTGTTACTGCCGTGGTGGCGCAGTGGTTAGAATGCAGTATTGCAGGCTGACTCTGCTCACTGTCGGGAGTTCGATCCTGACTGGCTCAAGATTAACCCAGCCTTTCATCAGTAGTGGGTTCTAAAACCCTTTACTACCGGTTTGCGTCCGTACTCGTGTGATGTGCAGAAGCATTCCAGGCGGGTGGATGGAGCCTCCCGCCATCGGCGCTACCGGTTCTAAGAACCAGGCCGAACCGCTAGCAACCCACTGCTGCCTTCCATCCTTCCGAGGTCAATAAAGTGAGGACCCAGATTGTTGGGGGCAAGAGGCTGACTCTGTAAACCGCTTAGAGAGGGCAGTAAAGCACTGCAAAGCGGTATATAAGTCTACGTGCTATTGCTATTTTTTCCCCTTTCTCACTAAGTGAATCATGTGGTTATTAAGTGAATCACCTCAGTTGTTAAGTGAACTATCTGGTTGTTAAGCAAATCACCGCAGTTGTTAAGCTGTTAAATTGAATCGCATAGTTGTAAAGCAAATTGCTGCACTCGTTAAGTGAATCATATAGTTGTTCAGTGAATCACTGAAGGGTGGGTTTTTTTTTAGCGTATGGCAGGTGTTAGCCAGGGATCACAGAAGTGGCTGAATGCCTCTGTGAAAGAATTTTTTTCGGGCAGTATTATTTACCCGCGGGACAGACTGCCAGTAGGCAATTGGGGGAGGCTCCTTGCCTGTCCCTACGTGGTTTATTCGCTCATGGGAATCGAACCGCCGAGCTGCCGACCTCAGCGGAGCGCAAGCACAGCGTCTTACCACGTGAGCCACCGCGGCCCTCTCACTGCAGTTGCTAAGTGAACTATCTGGTTGTCAAGCAAATCACCGCAGCTGTTAAGTGAATCAAGTGGCTGTTAAGTGAATCACTTAGTTGTAAAGCAAATGGCTGCTGTTGTTAAGTGAATCATGTGGTCGTTAAGTGAAACACTGCAGTTGTTAAGTGAATCATGTGGTTTTTAAATGAATCACATAGTTGTAAAGCAAATTGCAGCAGTTGTTAAGTGCATCATGTGGTCGTTAAATGAATAACTGCAGTTGTTAAGTGAACTATTTGGTTGTTAAGCAAATCACCGCAGTTAAGTGAATCATGTGGCTGTTAAGTGAATCCATCTTCTCCCTCTTGACTTTGATTGTCAGAGGCTGCCTGGGAATGTCGCAAATGAGCGATCATATGATCCTGGGAACCCACAACTGTCATCAATGAATGCCGGTTGACAAGCGCCTGAATTTTGATCATGTGACCATGGGAACTCTGGGACGGGTTGTAAGGATGGGGACCGGTCATAAGTCACATTTTTCAGTGCCCTTGTAACTTCAAACGGTTACTAAACAAATGGTTGCCAGTCTATACACCTATTATACCTGTAGAATGGAAGCCACACCTCCCCCCCCCAAATCAGTAGTGGGCTGCTGCCGGTTTGGACCAGGGGTGGGTTCTAACTTACCTCGCTGCCGGCTCGCTACCTCCCGCGGCGCGTGGCTGTGCCTCGTAGGAACGTGCGTGTTTCATGCGCGGGCGCATGCGCAGTGACAAAAAATCCTCCCCCAAAAAAACTGAAAACAAGATGGCGACAGCATGCACAGTGCCGGAAACTCAGCTTCTGCGCATGTGCAGAAGAAAAAAAACCTGAAAAAATTTAAAAAAAAAAAAATCTAAAAAAAATTCCAAAAAAAATCCAAAAAAAAAGAGATGGTGGCGCCCACGGACCGGCATTGACCGAATCAGTTCTGTGACATCATCATGACATTACCAGTGGGTCACTACCGGTTCGGGCGAACCGGTCCGAACTGGGAGGAACCCACCTCTGGTTTGGACCAGTTCGGGCGAACCAGTAGTTCCGACGATCAGCTGGCCCTGCCCACCCGCTCCTGAGCTATCCTGTCCTATATTTCCTTCTTTCGGGCTCAGCTGATTTCCGCGCCTCCGCTGTTCTACTTACCGAGGCTGCCTTAGAAGGTAAACAGCTGAGCTTCAAATTGCTGTATTTTGAACACTGTGCGCAAGTGCGTTAGGCGCACGTGCGATCACTGAGCCGTTTGTTAAACTGGTTGCAGCCCACCATTGCCCCCAGTGCATTGCCCAGAAAAAAGGAAGGGTGAAATCTCACAGGTATAGCCAGCAGCTTAGCTTTTTGAATCCCATTTGAATCCCGAGCCGAGGTGGCGCAGCGGTTAGAGGCAGTACTGCAGGCCACTTTAGCTGACTGTGATCCGCAGGTCAGCGGTTCAAATCTCACC
Organism: Diadophis punctatus similis; assembly: GCA_023053685.1. NCBI lineage: Eukaryota > Metazoa > Chordata > Lepidosauria > Squamata > Dipsadidae > Diadophis > Diadophis punctatus. Next base: position 6,038,795 of record JALIGW010000001.1, read on the forward strand.
GGCTCAAGGTTGACTCAGCCTTCCATCCTTCCGAGGTGGGTAAAATGAGGACCCAGATTATTGGGGGCAATATATAAAATATACATTGCTTACTGGTGTAAACCGCTTAGAGAGTGCTTGCACTGTGAGGCGGTATATAAATCTCACTAATAAATAAAATACATTTGCAGGTTTCTCTGGAGAAAAAAGGACAGGTCTCACATTGTTGTGTTCTTCAACAGCTGCACAACAGGGGGATTATGTTCCTTGCACCTGGACTTGGAAAGCGAGGGGAGATTTATTTATTTCTTAATTATTATTTAATATTTTAAAGTTTAAAGTAATATTTAATATTTTAAGTTATTTATTTTTTAATCCCACCTTTATTACTTTATAAGTAATTCAAGGCAGAGAACATACATAATTGTCTTTCCTCCTTCTCCTATTTTGCCCACAACAACCTTGTGAGGTGGGTTGCGCTGAGAGAGAGTGACTGGCCCAGTATCAGCCACCTGGTTTTCATGGCTAAGGCGGGACTAGAACTCACAGTCTCTTGGTGATTGGCCCAAAGTCACCCAGCTGGTTTTCATGCCTAAAGTAGGACTAGAACTCACAGTCACTGATGATTGGTCCAAAGTCACCCAGCCAGCTTTCATGCCTTAGGCAGGACTAGAACTCACAGTCCCCTGGTGATTGGCCCAAAGTCACCCAGTTGGTTTTCATGGATAAGGTGGGACTAGAACTCAGTCTCCTGGGGATTGCTCAAAGTCACCCAGCCAGCTTTCATGCTTAAGGTGGTACTAGAACTCACAGTCTCCTGGTGATTGGCCCAAAGTCACCCACTGTTAAGACTTGCAACTCAAACCAGGAACCAAAGCTTTTGATTTTCTTTCTTTTATGATGTTACTTGATTGATTTTCAAAAATACAAGATTAATAGTTAAATGCAGAAGAGGAGAAAGATTTGCAAAAGATAAATGATCACCACGGCTGCTAGTTATTCTTATTGAATGGATGTTTTGTTTTGTCTTTTAAATTGTTTTAGAATTTTAGGATTGTAAGCCACCCAGAGTCACTTGGATGAGTTGGGTGGCTACAGAAATTGAATAAATATATACCGGTATATAAATAAAAATATATAAAATAAAATGGGGAAAAGGGAAGATAAACACGCAGAAAGAAATTGAAAAGGTGAGATAAAATAGAGATAAAAAGAATGACTTCTGACTTCTTTGATACAGGTATGCATAGGAAATAAATCAAGCATTAATCAAAAGTTTTGAGTGTCTTTAAAGCTTTTTCTTTTTCTGGTACAAGAGAAATTTCCTGATAGTTAGAACAGGGGTGAGTTCCAACTTACCTCGCTGCTGGTTCACTCCCTCCCTCCCTCTCTCACCGCATGGGCGTGCCTTGAGGGCGCGCACATGCGCAGTAACGGAAAAAAAAACTAAACAGAAAAAAAGAAGGCGACCGCATGCATAGTGCCGGAACTCGGCTTCTGCGCATGCTCAGAAGGAAAAAAAATGCAAAAAAAGATGACGGCGCCCATGGACCGGCACCGACTGATCCGGTTCGGTGACGTCATCATGATGTCACCAGCGAGTCGCTACCGGTACGGGCGAACTGGTCTGAACTGGGAGGAACCCACCCCTGGTTAGAACAATTAATCGGTGGAACAGTTTGCCTCCAGAAGTTGTTGCATCGCTAGATTTTTTGGAAGAAGAGATTAGACAGCCATATATCCAGAATGATATAGGGCAGTGATGGCGAACCTTTTTTTCCTCAGGTGCCAAAAGCGTGTGCGTGCGTGTTATCACACGTGTGAGTGCCCACACCCATAATTCAATGTCTGGGGAGGGTGGAAACAGCTTCCTCACACACACCCTGGAGGCCCTCTGAAGGCCGGAAATGGCCTGTTTCCTGACTTCCGGTGGGCCCAGTAGGCCCATTTTTCGCCCTCCCCAGGCTCCAGAGGCTTCCCTAGAGCCTGGGGAGAGCAAAAATGCCCCTCCCCCACACCCATGGAGGCCCTCTGGAAGCCGAAAACGCCCTCCCAGAGCCTCCACTTGAGCCGAAAATCAGCTGGCCGGCATGCACATGCACGCTGGAGTTAAGCCAGGGCAACAGCTCGCGTGCCGGCAGATATGGCTCCGTGTGCCACCTGTGGCACGTGTGCCATAGGTTCGCCATCACTGATATAGGGTCTCCTCCTTTGAGCAGGGGGTTAGAGTAGAAAACTTCCAAGGTCCCTACCAACTCTGTTATTCTGTTGTTCAAGAAATTCATTTTTTTTTTGGAATAGAAAACATAATGTGTCAGTTTTCTAGATTTAGCCATTCTGGGTGAAAAAAACCCCACCCATTTGCTATAAATGCTAAATATTTGTTGATGAAATCTGTGTCCTAATTTAGGGGTCTCCCTTTGCAAAAAGAGGGAGGTCAAAAGCAAAAGGTTGACTGAATTCATTTGAAGGCAACGGAAACCAAATTCTGTAGAATCAGTGGAACAGCTTGCCTCCAGAAATCATGGGCGCTCCATCACTGGATGTTTTTAAGAAGATTAGATTAGATTATTATTAGAGTTGGAAGGGACCTTGTAATAGCAATATAGCAATAGCACTTTTCTTATATACCGCTTCATAGTGCTTTACAGCCCTCTCTAAGTGGTTTACAGAGTTCAGCATATTGCCCCCAACAATCTGGGTCCTCATTTTACCCACCTCGGAAGGATGGAAGGCTGAGTCAACCTTGAGCCTAGTGAGATTTGAACAGCTGTTGAACTAGCAGTCAGCCTGCAATGGCTGCATTTAACCACTGCACCACTTCAGCTCTAGTAGGTCATCTAGTCCAACCCCCCCAACCCCCGCTCAAGCAGGAGTCCCTACACCATTTCAGACAGATGGCAGTCCAATCTCTCCTTGAAAGTCCCAAGTGTTGGAGCTCTCACAACCTCCGCAGGTAAGCTGTTCTACTGGTTGATCGCTCTCACCATCAGAAAGTTTCTCCTTGTTTCCAGGTTGAATCTCTCTTTGGTCAGTTTCCATCCATTATTCCTTGTCTGGCCTTCTGGTACTTTGGAAAACAGCCTGACCCCCTCCTCTCTGTGGCAGCCCCTCAAGTATTGGAACACTGTTATCATGTCTCCCCTGGTCCTTCTCTTCGCCAGACTGGCCATGCCCAGTTCCTGCAACCGCTCTTCATATGTTATAGTTTCCAGTCCCCTAATCATCCTGGTTGCTCTCCTCTGCACTTTCTCTAGAGTTTCAATGTCTTTTTTATAGTGTGGTGATCGGAACTGGATGCAGTACTCTAGTTGTGGTCTAACTAAGGCTTTATAGAGTGGTATTAGTACCTCCCTAGTTCTAGATTGTATCCCTCTGTTAATGCAACTCAGGATTGCATTGGCTTTTTTTGGCTGCCGCTGCACATTGCTGGCTCATATCTAGTTGGTTGTCTACCAAGACTCCTAGATTCCTCTCGCAATCGCTGCTATTGAGTGTGGTTTCACCCAGTTTATATGCGTACCTTTGGTTTTTCTTACCTAGGTGTAGGAGTTTCTTTTTCTCCTCATTGAATTTCATTTTATTTGATTGGGCCCAGTGTTCAAGTCTGTCAAGATCCATCTGGATCCTGAGCCTGTCCTCTGAGGTATTAGCTACTCCCGCCAGCTTGGTATCGTCTGCGAATTTGGTTAGTTCCCCTTTTTTTCCCTCATCTAGGTCATTTATGAAGATGTTAAAGAGTACTGGGCCTAGGACTGAACCTTGTAGTACCCCACTGCTTACTTCTCTCCATGTGGACTTAGACCCATTGAGGACTACTCGTTGGGTGCGGTTAGTCAGCCAGTTGTTGATCCATCTGGTTGTGTAGCTGTCTATCCCACTTTTTTCTAGCTTACGGAGTTTCTAGGCACTTATATACAATGGTATAGGTTCTCCTGCTTGAGCAGGGGGCTGGACTAGAAGACCTCCAAGGTCCCTTCCAGCTCATTCATTCTTAAGATTCTCTTAAGAATCTCTTTTGCTGGGTGGAATCTGGACAACAGCAAATCGATTAATTTCTATTTGGCTTTCTCACTTTCAGGAAATGCTCCAGGACAAAAGCTTGCCGGATGTGGACGATGGGTTTGTGGTGGCTCAGGGCCCTGCCCATGCTGAAACCACCGGAGGGTCTCCAGTTCTTGGGGTTGCAGGAGTCAGCAACACACCCCTGAACAGTCCTCAGGTCCCGGACGCAGAACAGGTAAGCATTTTGCAAATGAGAAACTGTTTACGGACCTTTGTCAAGGTGGGCCACTTTAAGAGATGTGGACTTCAACTCCCAGAATTCCCTAGCCAGCCATCAAGCTAGAACAAGCTAGGTCAGTGTTTCTCAAACTTGGCTACTTTAAGATGTGTGGGAAGAGAGGGAAAGAAAGGGAAGAGATGGAAATGGCGAAGGAGAGAAAGGAGAAGAGGGAAGTAGGAAGGGAGAGGAGGAGAGGAAAGAGGAAAGAAGGAAGGATAGTTTTGATTGTAAACCTGGGGGAAGTATGATAAATCAGAAAGTAAACAGAAAAATAATTCTTTTTTTGGTTGATTTGACGGCTGTATGATTAATATTAAAATGGAAGATGTTAAGAAGGTTAAAAATATTACTAAATGAATATAATTAAATTTGAAAGTATAATATTGATGTATGTATGTATAAGCACTCTGACAACACATTGTTTAAATTGAAAATGAAACTTTTGTATTATAAAATAAAATAAAAAATTTAATTAAAAAAAGATGGGTGGGATTTCAACTCCCAGAATTCCCCAGCCAAAATTGAACATGTGTGGCTGGGGAATTCTGGAAGTTGGAGTGCATAGTTCTTAAAGTTTCTGGCTGGGGAATTCTGGGAGTTGAAGTCCACAAGTCCTAATGTGCCCAAGATTGGACACTGTTTTTCAACTTCGGTCACTTTAAGATGAGTGGACTTCAACTCCCAGAATTCCCCAGCCAAAATTCTGGAAATTGGTGTCCACACATTGTTAAAGTTTCTTGCTGGGGAATTCTGGGAATTGAAGTCCACAAGTCTTAAAGTGGCCAAGGTTGGACCCCTCTGGTCTAAAGACAATGTTATTCAACTTGGGTCACTTTAGATTTTAGATTTTATTATTAGAGTTGGAAGGGACCTTGTAGGTCATCTAGTCCAACCCCCTGAAGATGGGTGGATTCCAAATCTCAGAATTTCCCAACCACAGGGGCCTTGACTGATTAATGCTGAATGATTACAGGTAGTCCTTGACTTATGACCATAATTGAGCACAAAATTTCGGTTGCTAAGCAAGATAGTGGTTTTGCCCCATTTTATGACCTTCATTCCAATAGTTGTTAAGTGAATCACTGCAGTTGTTCAGTTAGTAACACGGATGTTAAGTGAATCTGGCTTCCCCATTGAGTTTGCTTGTCAGAAGGTCGCAAAAGGGGATCACGTGACCCCGGGACACTGCGACTGTCATAAAATAAGAAACAGTTGCCAAGCGTCTGAATTTTGATCCCGTGACCATAGGGACGGTGCAACGGCTGTGAGTGTGAAAAACAGTCACAAGTCGCTTCTTTCAGCGCCGTTGTAACTTTGAACAGTCACTAAATGAATTGTTGTAAATTGAGGATTATCCGTATGACTTTTTTTCTTTCTGCCAAAGCCAATTAGAACTCCTCACTCTTCTGTTAGAGAAAATGGCTCCTTCCACATTCCGGCAACTTATCTCACTTTTAATTTTTGTTCTTTCTTGATGCATTGGAAGACCATCGAGAATATCAAGGTGTATTTGCACGAAAAAGAGCTATGGAAGAAATTTCATGAAGCCGGGACCGAGATGATCATAACTAAAGCCGGGAGGTAAGCTTGCTTTTGCAACCATCAGTTTCAATACACACACACACACACACACACACACACACACACACACACACACACAGCGGGTTGCTCCCGGTTTAGACCAGATCTTAGAACCAGTAGCGCCAGCGGCGGGAGGCTCTGCCCACCCGCCCGGGACACTTCTGCGCATGCGCAGAAATGTTGCACGTGCGAGCGAGCGTGCACGTGAAGCGGTGGCAAAATATTTTACAACCCACCACTGGCCCAGCCTCAAAACCGTACACAAATAGGATAGCATAGAGCTTGGGCGGTTGGCCGGGCCCACCCACGATTTACGCTACGGGTTTGGGCGAACCGGTCTGAACCTGCTGAATACCTCTGACATACACACACACATACATACACACATACATACATAATTAGGTAATTAATTTGCAAAATGTGGATGTTGGAACTCTCTGGAAACCTTGGCCAGGTATGACTGTAGAATTCCTGTTCTGGATTTTTAATTTTTTTAAAATTCTGCATTATTATTTTTATAAATAATTTAAGACGGCATAAATATCTAATATTCCTTCCACTTCCTAATTTCCCCACAACAACAACCCTGTGAGGTGAGACAGAGGGACTGGTTCAAAGTAACCCAGTAACTTTCATGCCTAAGGTGGGACTAGAACTCACCATCTCCTGGTGATTGGCTCAAAGTCACCCAGCAGCTTTCATGCCTAAGACAGAACTAGAATTCACTATCTCCTAGTGATTGGCCCAAAGTCACCCAGCTGACTTTCATACCTAAGGTGGGATTAGAATTCAAGATCTCCTGGTGACCAACCCACAGTCATCTAGCTGGCTTTCATGTCTAAGACGCAACTAGAATTCACCGTCTCCCGGTGATTGGCCCAAAGTCACCCAGCTGGCTTTTATACCTAAGGTGGGCCTACCCAGCTGCTGTGGCCTAGAGGTGGAGTTCTTGCCTCACAATCAGGAGGTTGTGAGTTTGATCCTAGGTAGAGGCAGATGTAGGGTCTCCTGCTTGGGCAGGGGGTTGGACTAGATGACCTGCAAGGTCCCTTCCAACTCTGTATAATCTGTTAGAACTCAAAGTCTCCTGGCGATAGGCCCAAAGTCACCCAGCTGGTTTTTTATGCCTATAAGGTGGAACTAGAACTCACCATCTCCTGGTTTCTAGCCAGAAACTGGCTCTTACTGCCTTTCACATTTCATCTCCAAAGAAGGGAACTGGTCCGTCTAGGATGACAACACTTCGCAGATTTGCACGTATGACATTTTATTTATTTATTTTTATTTATTGATTAGTTTGTCAAACATGTAGAAGATAGTAGGTGTTTGTATAAACATAACATAGGCGAAGAACTACAGATAAATGAGGACAATAGGGCAGTAGGACAGGGACGGTAGGCACAGTGGTGCGCTTATGCACGCCCCTTACAGACCTCTTAGGAATGGGGTGAGGTCGACTGTAGACAGTCTAAGGTTAAAGTTTTGGAGGTTTGGGGAAGAAACCACAGAGTCAGGTAGTGCATTCCAGGCATTGATCACTCTGTTGCTGAAGTCGTATTTTCTGCAGTCGAGTTTGGAGCGGTTTACATTAAGTTTGTATCTATTACGTGCTCGTGTATTGTTGCGGTTAAAGCCGAAGTAATCATTGACAGGAAGGACATTTTGGTATATGATTATATGAACTACATTTAGATCAGATTGAAGGCGACTAAACAAGGAGAGAAGCAACTTAGAACTAAGGAGAAATTTCCTGACAGTTAGAATAATTAATCAGTGGAACAGCTTGCCTCCAGAAGCTGTGAATGCTCCAACACTGGACGTTTTTAAGAAGATGTTGGATAACCATTTGTCTGAAGTAGTGTAGGGTTTCCTGCCTAAGCAGGGGGTTGGACTAGAAGACCTCCAAGGTCCCTTCCAACTCTGTTATTATTATTATTAGTTCTAAATTGTCTAATCCCAATATTTCAAGTCTGGTGGAATAAGGTATTCTATTGAGAGCAGAGGAGTGGAGGACTCTTCTTGTGAAATATTTCTGGACTCTCTCGATTGTATTAATGTCCGATATGCAGTGCGGGTTCCAGACAGGTGAGCTGTATTCGAGAATTGGTCTAGCGAATGTTTTGTATGCTCTGGTTAGCAGTGTAATATTGCCAGAGAAGAAGCTACGCAAGATTAAGTTAACAACTCTTAGTGCCTTTTTGGCAATGTTGTTACAGTGGGCTCTGGCGCTTAGGTCATTAGATATTTCTGAAACATTTCTGAAACAAACATTTCTGAAGAAGAAGGCAACATAAGCGATGGAAAAAGTTATCAGGAAGATAAGGCAGGAAAGAAGGAGCCACCTCGGGAAGGGTTGAAAGGAGACCCAGCTTGGCTGATTTATAAGATTGTGGCACGATCAAAACGAGGTTGCCTGACGCATAAAAATTCTGTTCCAGCCACCGCTGGCCAACTCTCCACCACTTTTCAAAGCAGAGTAAGGGAATAACAGAAGAAGCACGCTATTCTTGTCTGCTATTTGCACAAGGCAAGAAGAAAGCAGGTCTATAAATTAGCCAGGATTTATTGCTAACATCTACTCACCGACTCCCTTTTAGATCCAAGGGGGGTGGGGAAATCATCAGAACCTGCTACAATGGGCAGGATCTGTTTGCCAAGAATGCGTGATTTATAAAGTGTAAACATCTTTAAAATGCTCTCACTATCTTTCCGATGTTTGGCTGTTTTAGTTACAAGAGGGGGAGAAGCAAAAAAGATTATTTCATATTAAGATCATCAAAAGATTTGGGGGAGAAAAAAGGAGTTTATATTAACCAAGTTCCCTGAACTTTACATAAAATGAGGTGACTTCTTGGCGGATAAAAGACAGAGACTCACAGTTATACAAGACAGAGAATGTTTCCAAGCATAAATCTACACGCTTTTCCGAGTTCCAGGATTTTATTATGACTTTATCTTGGCACACAGAATAGCTTTTTTAGGGGGAAAATATTTATTTATTTGGGAAACAGGCAGTGGGTCTCCAGGTTTTTTGGGAGACCTTTAAATGATTCTAGGATTGAATGAACTGGTTCATGTGTGAAAAAGAGCATGGAACAACAATAACAATCATAATTCTTAATATTTCAAGTTCTTGCACAATTGTTGCTTAGCTCTTCTAGCCAAACATATGGAGGGAATCAAAGTTCCAAAATTAAATAATTAAAAGGGTGCAGAGAAGAGCAACAAAGATGATTAGGGGACTGGAGGCTAAAACATATGAAGAATAGTTGCAGGAATAGTTGCCACAAAGAAGAGGGAGTCAAACTATTCTCCAAAGCACCTGAGGGTAGAACAAGAAGCAATGGGTGGAAACTAAACAAGGAGAGAAGTAACTTAGAACTAAGGAGAAATTTTCTGACAGTTAGAACAATTAATCAGTGGAACAGCTTGCCTCCAGAAGTTGTAAATGTAAATGCTCCAACATTGGAAGTTTTTAAGATGTTGGATAACATTGGAAGTTTTTAAGATGTTGGATAACCATTTGTCTGAAGTAGTGTAGGGTTTCCTGCCTAAACAGGGGGTTGGACTAGAAGACCTCCAAGGTCCCTTCCAACTCTGTTATTGTTGTTGTTGCTGTTGTTGCTGTTGTTGCTGTTGTTGCTGTTGTTGCTGTTGTTGCTGTTGTTGCTGTTGTTGTTATTATTATTATTATTATTATTATTATTATTATTATTATTATTATTATTATTATTATTATTATTATTATTATTATTATTATTATTATCAGCTTATCAGGGTTTGTTTGTCCTCGACTTACAAACATTCATTTAGTGACTATTCGAAGTTATAATGGCACTGAAAAAAGCAATTCTTTACGACTCTTGTTCACATTTAGGACCCTTACAACATTTTTGTGATCACATGATCAAATTTTGGATGCTTGACAACTGACTCACATTTATGACCGTTGCAGTGTCCCGGGGTCATGTGACCCCCTTTTGCCACCTTCTGACAAACAAACTCAATGGGGGAAACCAGATTCACTTAACAACCATATTAACTAACTTAACAACTGCAGTGATTCACTTAGCAACTGCAGCAAGAAAGGTCATAAAATGGGGCAGAACTCACTTAACCATTGTCTTTGCTCAGCAACCAAAACGGTGGGTTCAATTGTGGTCGTACGTCAAGGGCTACCTGTATGTTGAACCATCTTCTGATACCGCTTTTGGCTTAAGGTAGTTGGGACCGAAGAAGCTATGATTTGTAACTATGGTTAGTGATGGCTTTGCAAACGCCGGATTGCTTTCACTGTGGCTTTTCGTGATTGAATCGAGAATCTTGTTTCATCCTGGTTTGTTTTATGCATTGGGATTGAGGCAGCCGACATAAAGATCATAAGCTAGGATGACTTTGCTCATTGGCAAGACTCATCATCATCTTTTTTTTTTGAAATTTATTTTATTTTATTTTCACAATCTCCATGTACACCTCCATGCATATACCATAAGAGCCGAGGTGGCGCAGCAGTTACAGGCAGGTACTGCAGGCCACTTTAGCTGACACTGATCCGCAGGTCAGCGGTTCAAATCTCACCGGCTCAAGGTTGACTCAGCCTTCCATCCTTCCGAGGTAGGTAAAATGAGGACCCAGATTGTTGGGGGCAATGTTGCTTACTGGTGTAAACCGCTTAGAGAGTGCTTGCACTGTGAGGCGGTATATAAATCTCACTAAATAAATAAATAAATAAATAAGTCATATCAAAACATACATAATTATACATTTCTATCCAATATATCATAAATCAATATCCTAGTTATTGGATATTGGAGTCCCTCGGGAGTAGGGCGGCATATAAGAACCAAGAAATAAATAAATAAATAAAATAGTTTTGCACCTATTTATACTGCTATTTATCAGTCTGTTTTTCCCTCAATTCATAGCATTCCCCTCCCTCTATCTCCCTCTCCTCTTTCTACCTTCTTTCTCCTTCTCTCCCCCTTTCTACTTCCCTCCTCCCCTTCTCCCCTCCCTCTTTCTACTTCCTCTTTCTCCCTCTTAACCTTTCCCTGAGTGATTCTAATCATAGTTAACCTTATGTTTAACAGACTGATAATATATACTCCTACATCATTTAATTACTGGTGCCCCTTCTGGACTCATATACTTTCTATAGAATAGAATAGAATAGAATAGAATAGAATAGAATAGAATAGAATAGAATAGAATAGAATAGAATAGAATAGAATTCTTTATTGGCCAAGTGTGATTGGACACATAAGGAGTTTGTCTTTGGTGTCACTGTATATGCTCTCAGTGTACATAAAAGACAAGATACATTTGTCAAGAATGGTTGTCATAGGGTTCAAGTAAGCAATCAGGAAACAATCAATATTAATATAAATCGTAAGGATACAAGCAACAAGTTACAGTCATATAGTCATAAGTGGGAGGAGATGGGTGATAGGAACGATGAGAAGACTAATAGTAATAGTAATGCAGCTTTAGTGAATAGTTTGACAGTGGTGAGCGAATTCTTTGTTTAGCAGAGTGATAGCAATAGCAATAGCACTTAGACTTATATACCGCTTCATAGTGCTTTTACAGCCCTCTCTAAGCGGTTTACAGAGTTCAGCATATTGCCCCCAACAATCTGGGTCCTCATTTTACCGACCTCAGAAGGATGGAAGGCTGAGTCAACCTTGAGCCGGGTGAGATTTGAACAGCTGAACTGCTGAACTAGCAGTCAGCTGAAGTAGCCTGCAGTGCTGCACTTTAACCACTGCGCCACCTTGGCTCATATCTGATGGCATATCTAGACATATAACTTCTTTTTTCTAGGTATATACTGCTGTTCTAATGCTGCCTCCTCTACAACCTAATTTTGTCACCTGGGTCTATCACCTTTTATTCTCCATTTTCTTCCAATTTAATCAGTCTAACTTAACTTCTATACATATTCATTTTCTATCCAATCGTAAAATTTCATCATCTTCTTTTAACGACCCCGTAACACTTGAGGGGTGGAGTCTGGGCAACTGAATGGAGCTGAGTGCTTCCTGGCCGGATGCCCTTCCTGTTGCCAATGCAGAGTTTTGTTCAGCAGATATATTCTCATGGTGGCCAGAGAGAGAAATATCTGGCTCTACCTAGGATCGAACTCACAGCCTCCTGATTGCGAGGCGAGAGCTCCACCTCTAGGCCACCGCACCTCTCTTGCTCATTGGCAAGACTAACCTTGATTAAAACAGTCTGGCTAAAAATTACCTAGCAATGCTTCGAAGCCCATCCTTTGCTATCCTGGATAATGCCAGTTGGAGGCAATTACAGGTAGTCCTTGACTGACAACTTTTCGTTTAGTGACCATTCAAAGTTACATTAGCAAATGAAAAAAAAAGACTTACGACCGTTTTTCACACTTACAACCACTGCGGCATCCCCATCGTCGCGAGATCAAAATTCAGATGCTTGGTTAACTGACTCACGTTTATAACGGTTGCAATGTCCCTAGGTCCTCTTTTGCGACCTTCTGACAAGCAAAATCCATGGGGAAGCCAGATGGACTTAACAATGGTGTTACTAACATAACAACGGCAACGATTCACTTAACAAATGTGCCGGGTAAGGTCGTAAATGGGGCAAAACTCACCTAACGACTGTCTTGCTCAGCGACATAAACGATAGGCTTGATTGGGGGTCGTAAGTTGAGGACTACCTGTATAACGGTTAGGAAATTCAGCGGTGTCATTAACTTTGCTCCCACTTCTGTAGGGTTTATAAAGCCCTCTTGAAGATTTACCTTTGGCTAAGTGGAAATCTAATTTTAGCTTTGTTATGCTTTGTGTATTCAAGGCTGGAGAGGTTTGGCTGGGAGGAAGGGGCTCAGCTTAATCTGGAAGTCTGGTTAGGAAGCTAAGAAAAATCAACCAGTCCTTGGTAGAGGCAAAATGTTGTCTTTAAATCTGACAGCAAACACAAAAAAAAAAAACATATGAAGAACGGTTGCAGGAACTGGGTATGTCTAGTTTGATGAAAAGAAGGACCAAGGGAGACATGATGGCAGTCTTCCAATATCTCAGGGGTTGCCACAAACAAGAAGGAGTGAAGCTATTCTCCAAAGCACCTGAGGGTAGAACAAGAAGCAATGGGTGGAACACTGGAAACTAAACAAGGAGAGAAGCAACTTAGAACTAAGGATGAATTTCCTGACAGTGAGAACAATTAATCAGTGGAACTACTTGCCTCCAGAAGTTGTGAATGCTCCAACACTGGAAGTTTTTAAGAAGATGTTGGATAACCATTTGTCTGAAGTGGTGTAGGGTTTCCTGCCTAAGCAGGGGGTTGGACTAGAAGACCTCCAAGGTCCCTTCCAACTCTGTTATTCTATTCTATTCTATTCTATTCTATTCTATTCTATTCTATTCTATTCTATTCTATTCTATTCTATTCTATTCTATTCTATTCTAATTGCTATTTCTATTCTATTCTATTCTAATTGCTATTTCTATTCCATTCTATTCCATTCTATTCTATTCTATTCTATTCTATTCTATTCTATTCTATTCTATTCTATTCTAATTGCTATTTCTATTCTATTCTATTCT
>JALIGW010000001.1:6057225-6079725 GCA_023053685.1 Diadophis punctatus similis
AAGGGCTGCCAAGACAGGCTGTTTGGGTAGAGAGACGGCAGTGGGGCACATCCCCTGGGAGAAGGAATGGGTCAAGCTGGGTCTCTGAAGACAGGCCAAGAAGGAAGCCGGTTTGAGTGACCACGGCTTGCTTCTCTCTGATTTCATCCATTTCCAAAGCTCCTGAAGGCCAGACAAGGATGGAAACTGAGGAGAGGAGAGATTCAACCTGAAAATAAGGAGAAATTTCCCGACAGTGAGAACAATCAACCGATGGAACAGAAGTTGCCTTCGGAAGTTGTGGGAGCTTCATCACTGGAGGCTTTCAAGAAGAGAATGGACTGCCCTCTGTCAGAAATGGTGTAGGGTCTCCTGTTTGGGCAAGGGGGGGTTGGACTAGATGACCTGCAAGGTCCCTTCCAACTCTGTTAATCTGTTAAATCCAGCTTTGCAGAGAAGAGCAACAAAGGTGATCAGGGGTCTGGAGGCTAGTAAATGTGAAAAATGGTCATAAGTCATAAGAACCGTGGTGTGCAGTGGTTAGAATGCAGTATTGCAGGCTAACTCTGCCTACAACCTGGAATTCGATCCTCGTGGCTTAAGGTTGACTCAGCCTTCCATCCTTCCGAGGTCGGTAAAATGAGGACCCAGATTGTTGGGAGGCAAAAGGCTGACTCTGTAAACCGCTTAGAGAGGGTTGTAAAGCACTGCGAAGCAGTATATAAGTCTAAGTGCTATTGCTTGCGAAGGGAAGGAAGGAAGGAAGGAAGGAAGGAAGGAAGGAAGGAAGGAAGGAAGGAAGGAAGGAAGGAAGGAAGGAAGGAAAGAAGGAAGGAAGCCGTGGTGGCACAGTTAGAATGCAGTATTGCAGGCTAACTCCGCCCACAGCCAGGAGTTCGATCCTGACCGGCTCAAGGTCGACTCAGCCTTCCCTCCTTCTGAGGTGGGTAAAATGAGGACCCAGATTGTTGGGGGCAATAGGCTGACTCTGTAAACCACTTAGAGAGGGCTGTAAAGCACTGCAAAGTGGTATATAAGTCTAAGTGCTATTTCTATTGCTATTGCTATTGCTATAAGTCACTTTCTTCAGCACTATTCTAACTTCAAATGGTCACAAAATGAACTGTTGTAAATCGAGGACTACTTCTATTAGCCTTTGGGATATATAATGAGCTTCTTCTAAGGAGGAAGTAGGTTTTTGAAATCATGGGACTAAGGGAAGCTGGACTGTATCCTGATATTTTGAAATAAAGGTCCTCATTTGTTGATAGCTGGTTCTCAGCACCAACAGAAAGAGAGTGACGTCAGTCTCCATTAAAGAGGAAATTTGTGGTTGATGCTCTTGCAGTATTCCCTCAATTTATCTTGGACTCACTGGAGTTTCAGTTGAAGTCATCCTTTGCAAATTGCACAGAATTGAGGCGTTAGTGTGGGGTGAATAAATACTATTTTAGATAAAGGTATCTCCTCCTAGATTGGACCACCTATCTTAGAATTTACTGGCCTCAATTTTTAAGACAAAGAGTGGGCAGATATTGATTAAACAGATGACATGGCTTGCTGATGTAGTTTGGTGTATTGCATAAAAGTTTCTCAATGAAACCTCCTTTACACAAATGTTCCCTGTAGATCCCCTTTTTTTTCAATCTTAGACACTTTAAGATGGGTGGGCTTCAACTCCCAGAATTCCCCAGCCAGCATGCTTTAAGGTGGGAGGACTTCAACTCCCAGAATTCCCCAGCCAGACTAATTTAAGATGGGTGGACTTCAACTCCCAGAATTCCCCAGCCAGCATGCTTTAAGATGGATGGAATTCCACTCCCAGAATTCCCCAACCAGCAGGCTTTAAGATGGATGGAATTCCACTCCCACAATTCCCCAGCCTGCGTGCTTTAAGATGGATGGAATTCCACTCCCATAATTCCCCAGCCAGCCTAATTTAAGATGGGTGGACCAACTCCCATAATTCCCCAGCCAGCCTGCTTTAAGAAGGGTGGGCTTCAACTCCCATAATTCCTCAGCCAGCGTGCTTTAAGATGGATGGACTTCAACTCCCAGAATTCCCCAGCCTGCGTGCTTTAAGATGGATAGCAATAGCAATAGCACTTTACTTATATACCGCTTCATAGTGCTTTCCAGCCCTCTCTAAGCGGTTTACAGAGTTCAGCATATTGCCCCCAACAATCTGGGTCCTCATTTTACCGACCTCGGAAGGATAGAAGGCTGAGTCAACCTTGAGCCTAGTGAGATTCGAACAGCTGGACTGCTGAACTAGCAATCAGCTGAAGGTCGCAATGCTGCTAAGATGGATGGAATTCCACTCCCAGAATTCCCCAACCAGCAGGCTTTAAGATGGATGGAATTCCACTCCCAGAATCCCCCAGCCAGCAGGCTTTAAGGTGGGAGGACTCCAACTCCCAGTATTTACCAGAGAGTCTGCTTTAAATTGGTTAGACTTCATCTTCCAGAATTCTGAAGCCAGCAAGGGAATTGCATCTTAAAAGCATGCTGGCTAGGGAATTCTGGGAGTTGAAGTCCACCCATCTTAAAGTGGCCAAGGTTGAGAAATACTTCTTTGGACATCAGAAGTTTGTAAACATTTTGCACATCTGTTTGCTGGGCTTGCTCACCTCCGCCTCCCCCCCCAGTTTCTCTGTCCCGGGATTTGAGAAATGCAAAATATCGAGGGACGTTTTTCCTCTCCAGCCTAAGTTCTCAAAGCCAGATGTGAAGCTTTAGATATGGCAGGTTGAGGAGCTGGTTGGTGGGGAACAGCTGTCATCCTTCCCAATTAATGAAGAAGGATTTCAGGCTCTGGAAAGTCTCTCTCCCAAAACCCAACTCTTCATGTCTGAGGAGATCCCGAGATTGGCACGATGCAACCATGAGATTTGCTCTCTGTTTATCAGCGGTGGGTTGCTCCCAGTTCAGCCCGGTTCTAAGAACCAGTAGCGGCGGTGGCAGGAAGCTCCGCCCACCTGCCCGGGACGCTTCTGCGCATGCACAGAAGCTTCTGCGCATGCGCACGCGCAAACTGGTAGTAAAGGGTTTTAGAACCCACTACTGATAGCAATAGCAATAGCAATAGCACTTAGACTTATATACCGCTTCATACTGCTTTACAGCCCTCTCTAAGTGGTTTACAGAGTTCAGCATATTGCCCCCAACAATCTGGGTCCTCATTTTACCCACCTCGGAAGGATGGAAGGCTGAGTCAACCTTGAGCCTGGTGAGATTTGAACAGCTGAACTGCTGAACTAGCAGTAGCCTGCAGTGCTGCATTTAACCACTGCACCATCTCGGCTCTCGGCTCTGATGTTTATATACCAGTGGCTTTCCTTGTCGCAGGAGTGGGTTCCTCTTGGTTCGGACTGGATCGCCCGAACTGTTAGCGACCCGCTGGTGATGTCACTGTCGGCGCCGTTCTGTGTGCGCCGCCATCTTTTTTGGGGATTTTGTGTGAATTTTTCCCCTTCCACGGCTTGAAAAAGAGCCCTCCCGCCTGCCCGCGGGTGAATTTGAATTCTGACCTATATTTCTTCACCCGAAGCACAGCTGATGAGCTCCTCAGCTGTGTTTTGCACTCATTCCTGCTTCTGAGCATGCACGGAAGTGAAATCGTGTGAGGGGATGTCGGGATGCGAACCCGTGGCGAAGGTAAGTAGAACCCACCCCTGCTCTGTCGGTGTTGGTGGGAGTGTTCCTCACCAGCAATCAACATCCAGAGATGACTATAACACCAAGATCTATACTAGAACAACAATCAAACAGCAAACAACACCCCAAGAACTCTCTCACAAACACCGACAGAGCAAACCCCGTTCCCTTCTAGCACTGATGGTGTTCCCTGTCTTTCTCCCTTCCTTCCTTCCTTCCTTCCTTCCTTCCTTCCTTCCTTCCTTCCTTCCTTCCTTCCTTCCTTCCTTCCTTCTTTTCCTTCCTCCTTCCCTCCCTCCCTTTTCTTCTATTCCTTCCTTCCTTCCCCTTCCTCTCTACCTTCTCCTTTCTCTTCCTCTCATTTCCCCTTCCTTCCTTCATTCCTTTCTTCCCCCCTCTCTTCCCCTTCCCCTCTTCCTTCCTCTTCCCCTTCCCTTTCTTCTCTCCCCCTTCCCCTTCCTCTCTCCCCCTTCCCCTTCCTCTCTACCTTCTCCTTCCTAGGTCGAGGCAGATGTAGGGTCTCCTGCTTGGGCAGAGGGGTTGGACTAGATGACTTGCACGGTCCCTTCCAACTCTGTTAATCTGAAACCTCTCTTCCTTCCTCTTCCCCTCCCTCTTCTTCTCTCCCTTCCCCTTATCCCCTTCCCTTCCTCTCCTTTTTTCTTCCTTTCCCCTTCCCTGTCTCTCCCTTTCCTCCCCTCCCCTCCAAGTTTTGGGATGCAACTCCCAGCCATGCCAAGAAGCTGAAGATCCGTCTTTACTAATAAAAATGAAGATGCCGACTCCCCATCATGTTGCTTGGGGTGCCTAAAAATGCATCAGCCTATCAGGATGATGAAATGGCCATGAGAGCCTGCATCCAGCTGAAAACTGGCCCGGTGGGGGTTTTTTCCCCTGGAAAAGGAGGCGAAAATTGGCAGGTGCCTCTGGCCGTTTGACCGATTCTGATTTGTGGCACCCAATGTTATTCAGAGCTGTTACGGCGCAGCTCGCAGCTTAAATGGCACCTCGGAGTAGAGGCAAGTTTTTCATTTGTTCTCCAGAAAAGAATTTCAGTTGTATATATTACGGTCGGACTTCGGCTCCCACTATTTATTTTACAGTCCTCTTCTACAGAACATTATTAACTCCAACTTGTCTCTTCTGTATGAAGTCCATATGCCGAAGCTTAATTTTAAATGCCATTAAAAAGCACTTAACATTTGGAATATTTCAAATCTTGGCTCCTTTAGTAGCTTAGATGTCCGACGGTTTGGATAGGGCCGGGTGGGTAAGAGAGAGAGGAAGCTGTTCTAACGTGGCTCTCATAAATATCCTTGTGAAATCTTCCAGCGCTCTGTTTATAATTGTTCTGAACACACTTTGTGTCTGGCCTGCTGTCCGTGTGGGTCCACGTTGTGCGCCTGATTTTAGAAGAGTTTTCTCAAGCTTAGTTTAAAATAACAAAAACGGCAAAGGCAAAGAAATCTCAACCTTAAAAATTAAGTATTGTATTGTCGTTTCTCCACTTTTTTTTCTATTCCGCCTCTTTTCGGGAGGGGGAAGGGAGATTTACAGATTTAACAGAGTTGGAAGGGACCTTGTAGGTCATCTAGTCCAACCCCCTGCCCAAGCAGGAGACTCTGCTTACACCATTTCTGACAAATGGCAGTCCAGTCTCTTCTTGAAAGCTTCCAGTGATGAAGCTCCCATAACTTCTGAAGGCAACTTCTGTTCCAATGGTTGATTGTTCTCCCTGTCGGAAAATTTCTTCTTATTTCTAGGTTGAATCTCTCCTTGTTTAGTTTCCATCCATTACTCCCTGTCTGGCCTTCATGTGCTCTGGAAAATATGTTGACCCCCTCCTCTCTGTGGCAGCCCCTCAAATATTGGAAGACTGCTATCATGTCTCCCCTGGTCCTTCTCTTCACTAGACTAGCCAAGCCCAGTTCCTGCAACCGTTCATCGTATGTTTTAGTCTCCAGGCCCCTAATCATCCTGGTTGCTCTTCTCTGCACTCTTTCTAGAGTCTAAACATCTTTTTTATAGTGTGGTGACAAAAACTGGATGCAGTATTCTAGGTGTGGTCTCACTAAGGCTTTATAGAGTGGTATTAGTACCTCCCTTGATCTTGAAGTGCAAAGATCTCAAATTGCATGCAAAAATTAAAATATGGAAGTGTATTTTTGCAGTTGCGTCTCTAATGGTCTAATAACCAGTCGATCCTAAAGGAAATCCATCCTGGATATTCTTTGGAAGGACAGATCCTGAAAGTGAAATTCAGATACTTTGGCCACCTAGAATAGAATAGAATAGAATAGAATAGAATAGAATAGAATAGAATAGAATAGAATAGAATAGAATAGAATTCTTTATCGGCCAAGTGTGATTGGACACACAAGGAATTTGTCTTTGGTGCATATGCTCTCAGTGTACATAAAAGAAAAGATACATTTGTCAAGAATCATGAGATACAACACTTAATGATTGTCATAGAGTACAAATAAGCAATCAGGAAACAATCAATATTGATATAAATCGTAAGGATACAAGCAACAAGTTATAAGTGGGAGGAGATGGGTGATGGAACAATGAGAAGACTAATAGTAATAGTAATGCAGTCTTAGTGAATAGTTTGACAGTGGTGAGGGAATTATTTGTTTAGCAGAGTGATGGTGTGCGGGGAAAAACTGTCCTTGTGTCTAGCTGTCTTGGTGTGCAGTGCTCTATAGCGTCGTTTTGAGGGTAGGAGTTGAAACAATTTATGTCCAGGATGCGAGGGGTCAGTAAATATTTTCACAGCCCTCTTTTTGACTCGTGCAGTATACAGGTCCTCAATGGAAGGCAGGTTGGCAGTAATTGTTTTTTCTGCAGTTCTGATTATCCTCTGAAGTCTGTGTCTGTCTTGTTGGGTTGCAGAACCGAACCAGACAGTTATAGAGGTGCAGATGACAGACTCAATGATTCCTCTGTAGAACTGTATCAGCAGCTCCTTGGGCAGTTTGAGCTTCCTGAGTTGGCACAGAAAGAACATTCTTTGTTGTGCTTTTTTGATGACGTTTTTGATCGTTAGGTGACCATTTTAGGTCTTGAGATATGATAGAACCTAGAAATTTGAAGGTCTCTACTGTTGATACTGTGTTGTCTAGTATTGTAAGATGTGGTAGAATGGGAGGGTTTCTCCTAAAGTTTAATGAGAAGAGAGGACTCAATGGAGAAGACCCTGAGGTTGGGAAAGATGGGAGGCGAAAGGAGAAAGGGATGGTAGAGGATGAGATGGTTAGATGGTGTCATCAACACAACAAACATGAATTTGGACAAACTCAGACAGGAGGGCCTGGCATGCTATGATCCATGGAGTTGCCAAGTCTCGGACGTGACTTAGCAACTGAACAACAAAATCTTATGGGTCTTGGGGCTATGAATAGTAATTTTAAAAAACCACATTTTTTAAATGATTCTCCCTGTGGGATGAAATGAACCACATAGGAAAGTCTTGGAAATGTACAGATAATCCTCCTTTAGTGACACCAATTGGTGCTGCCATCTCTGTAGGTCAAGCAATAGCAATAGCACTTTTCTTATATACCGCTTCATAGTGCTTTACAGCCCTCTCTAAGCGGTTTACAGAGTTCAGCATATTGCCCCCAACAATTTGGGTCCTCATTTTACCGACCTCGGAAGGATGGAAGGCTGAGTCAACCTTGAGCCTAGTGAGATTTGAACAGCTGAACTGTTGAACTAGCAGTCAGCCTGCAATGGCTGCATTTAACCACTGCACCACTTCAGCTCTTACTGTTTGCGGAGTGAGAAATTCCGTGATTTTGCAATTGTGGTTTTCTTTGTTTCCATTCCTCTGTCCTTTGGCATGCTCACCCCAGCGCTGGGATAATGAACAAGAAGAGAATTAATGTTTGTATTTATATTCATCGGAGAGAAAGGGATTGCAAGAGAGTAAGCAGGCACATAACGGGGTCTGCTTTGGTGCCAGTAGCCCCTAGCACACAGCCGGATGTATGTATGTATGTATGTATGTATGTATGTATGTATGTATGTATGTATGTATGTATTTAATTTATTTATTTGTTTGTTTGTTTGTTTGTTTGTTTATTTATTTATTTATTTATTTATTTATTTATTTATTTATTTATTTATTTATTTATTTATTTATTTATTTATTTATTTATTTATTTATTTATTTATTTATTTATTTATTTAAAAGATTTATATGGCCACCCATCTAAAGCAACTCTGGGCAGCTTACAACAACTATAAAACTAATACATAAAGCAATATTAACTGTTAGAACCCTGTTCAAACGATTGGGTGTGTTAATATATGATTAAGCCACAAATCATTGTTATGTGTATATTGCTTTAAATGCATTGTGGATGATTACTATATAAGTAAGCAAGAGAGCATGCTCAGTGTGGTTTGTGGTTGATGGTTGATGGTTGGTGGTTGTGTTTGACGGTGTGTTCGGGATTGAAGACTCTCTGTGCTACTTTACTGATGAGTAGATTACTTTATGGCTGTGTGAAATTGCTGTGAAGAGAAGAGTAACTACTGTGATAGTATAGAATTAAGTGATAGCTGTAATCTTTGTTTGTGAGTTAAAACAAAGATAGGCAAGAAGAAGAAACTTCGCATTGACTGAATACCTGTGTATGACTTGGACTTCCTATTTAACTTTGCTACTATTCAAGTAAAACTATTTTGTACATACTAAAGATATTCTGTTTATTGACTGAATAGCATTCATATCAAACTGCAACACCATTACTGCAACACATTTCGCTGTGTATGTGCTTAACAGCACAATAACTCCTTAACATTAACAATTAAATAGAATAGAATAGAATAGAATTATTTATTGGCCAAGTGTGATTGGACACACAAGGAATTTGTCTTTGGTGCATATGCTCTCAGTGTACATAAAAGAAAAGATACATTTGTCAAGAATGGTTGTCATAGGGTTAAAGAAACCCTGTGTACTGTAATTGTCTCCCACAGTGGGCTCAGCTACCCTCCTTCCAGTTTTTTACCCATGCAATCCCAGATTCTCAGTAAAAAGCCAGGTCTTAATGGCCTTCTAAAAAGGTAGAAAGTTAAGGGCTTGTCAAATCACTGGCAGGAGGGAGTTGCACAAGGTAGGGACAGCCATGTAAAAGGCATGCTTTTGAGAGCTCACTAGATGGCAAGATTTGAGGGAGGGGATTTGGAACATGCCTAGTGCATCTGATTTAGTGAGATTATTTATTTATTTATTTATTTATTTATTTATTTATTTATTTATTTATTTATTTATTTATTTATTTGTCAAACATGTATAGGATAGTAGTAGTTTGTATAAACATAAGTAAAAAGTAACGATAAAAGAGGACAATTGGACAGTAGGACAGGGACGGTAGGCACAGTGGTGCGCTTATGCACGCCCCTTATAGACCTCTTAGAAACGGGGAGAGGTCGACTGTAGACAGTCTAAGGTAAAGTTTTTGGGGTTTGGGGAAGAAACCACAGAGTCAGGTAGTGCATTCCAGGCATTGATCACTCTGTTGCTGAAGTCGTATTTTCTGCAGTCAAGTTTGGAGCACTTTACATTTAGTTTGAATCTATTACGTGCTCGTGTATTGTTGCGGTTGAAGCTGAAGTAGTCATTAACAGGAAGGACATTTTGGTATATGATTTTATGAACTACATTTAGATCAGATCGGAGGCGACGTAGTTGTAAATTGTCTAATCCCAGTATTTCAAGTCTGGTGGAATAAGGTATTTTGTTGTGAGCGGAGGAGTGAAGGACTCTTCTTGTGAAATATTTCTGGATTCTCTCGATTGTTTTTATGTCTGATATGCAGTGCGGGTTCCAGACAGGTGAGCTGTATTCCAGAATTGGTCTAGCAAATGTTTTGTATGCTCTGGTTAGTAATGGATATATATTTTTTAGGGAAAGATGTCCCAAAATATCCTGATCTCCTGCTTTGTAGGGCTTTAAAGGTGATATTCAGTACTTTGAATTGCGCCTGAAAGAAACCTGGAAGCAACTCATACAACAAAGGTATAACATGGCACCCAATATCATGCATTCTGCTATGTTCTGGACCAGTTGTAACTTCCAACTAGTCTTCAAGGGCGGCCCCATATAAAGTTCATTGCAGTAATCCACAATCCAATGTGGGCCTGCTTACTCTCTTAAAATCCCTTCCTCTCCAATCTCTCTATTCTGCAAGGGGGGGATATAAAAGAAAAAAACAAAACAACATACCGAGGACAACATTTTGACTATAGTGGTGATCCCATACCTGAGGGACACTGTGAAGTAAATGTGAAGTAAATGCAGGTATTGGATAGAAAGTTATTTTTTCAGCACCATTGCAACTTCGAACAGTTGCTGAATGAGGCAGTCGGTAAAGGAGGACTACCTGTAATACAGGCTGTTAGAAGAAGCACTTCAAAGGCCTTCTAAAACCATACCATTTTGTATTTGTATTTGTTTTATTTGTCAAGCATATATGATTATAAGCAAAGTACAAACAGTAAAACATGATTGAATATATATATATATATGTAATAGTACAAGCATGAATAAGAGTAAAAGAGGTATGAATATATGGGTACATTAGGACAGGAACGGTAGGCACGATTGTGCGCTTATGCACGCCCCTTACTGACCTCTTAGGAATGGGGTGAGGTCGATGGTAGATAATCTGAGGTTGAAGTTTTGGGGGTTTGGGGAAGAAACTACTGAGTCGGGTAAAGTGTTCCAGGCGTTGACCACTCTGTTGTTGAAGTCGAATTTTTTGCAATCAAGTCTGGAGCGGTTTACATTAAGTTTGTATCTATTATGAGCTCGTGTATTATTGCGGTTGAAGCTGAAATAGTCGTTATTTTGTCGCTAGGGAGTAAGCAATCCCTGCTCACTGCACGGAGGCTGTCAAAAAAGTCAAGATGGCCGTTTTGATTGCACATTGAGTTTTGAGAATACCCATTGTCAGGAGGCTGAGTTCCCAGGGCAGAGAGCAAAGAGGATGATAGAGAGGAAGAAAAGAGAAGGAAAAGGCCAGCTCTAATTCCAGATGCAAACAGTAACTAAAAAAGCTATTCCTTTGAGAGTAAGAATTCTACAACTTAATGGTCATTTCATATCATGGAGGTTTGAGCTCTGCTTTCTCCTCTTCATGCATGTTGATGGTCCTTGTGATGAAATTTATTTATTTATTTATTTATTTATTTATTTATTTATTTATTTGTTTGTTTGTTTGTTTGTTTATTTATTCATCCATCCATCCATCCATCCATCCATCCATCCATCCATCTATCTATCTATTTATTTGATTCCCTCCTTTATTGTTTTTATATATAACTCAAAGTGGTGAGGATATCTAATGCTCGTTCTCCTCCTATTTTCCCTTCAACAACAACCCTGTGAGGTGGGTTGGGCTGAGAGAGAAGGACTGGCCCAAAGTCACCCAGCTGCCTTTCATGCCTAAGGCGGGACTAGAACTCAGTGTCTCCTCTTGATTGGTCCAAAGTCACCCAATCAACTTGCATACCTAAAGTGGAACTAGAACTCATTGTCTCCTGGTGATTGGCCCCAAATCACCCAGCTTGCTTTCATGCCTAAGGCGGGACTAGAACTCATCGTCTCCTGGTGATTGGCCCAAAATCACCCAGTTGGCTCCCATGAATGTTATTCTCTTAATGTTTGAAACAGGTCTATACAGACTTCTCCAATTGTGCGTTTTTCAACTGTGTCATTGGGGTAGGGCTAAAAATTCCCAGCAGTGGTATCCGGGTGGCGGGGGTGGGGGGAAGGTGGAGCAAGGGGTGGGGAGAAAAGGTGAAGTTGGTGACCATAACTGTATGATCAAAGCCCTACCGCTCTTTAATGTGTGTCACATGTGCATTGCACTAGAAAGGGGTGTGTGGCTTCAGTTGCAGGAGTTTTTTTGACCTCCTGCCCCAATGGACATCTTTACTTCCTAGTTGATATAAAAGTTGATGATGCAAAAAATTCTGGGAATGATAATCCCAATCAAGTCACAGAAAGTTGGTCTATAACCCGGTTTGTTTTTCAGTGTGTCTAAAGTTTCTTCTTCTTCTTCTTCTTCTTCTTCTTCTTCTTCTTCTTCTTCTTCTTCTTCTTCTTCTTCTTCTTCTTCTTCTTCTTCTTCTTCTTCTTCTTCTTCTTCTTCTTCTTCTTCTTCTTCTTCTTCTTCTTCTTCTTCTTCTTCTTCTTCTTCTCCTTCTCCTCCTCCTCCTCCTCCTTCCTCTTCCTCTTCCTCTTCCTCTCCTCCTCCTCCTCCTCCTTCCTCTTCCTCTTCCTCTCCTCCTCCTCCTCTTCCTTCTTCCTCTTCCTCTCCTCCTCCTCCTCCTCCTCCTCCTCCTCCTCCTCCTCCTCCTCCTCCTCCTCCTCCTCCTCCTCCTCCTTTTTCTTCCCTCCTCTCTATTCACATCCTTCTTCCTCTTCCTCTTCCCCTCTTTCTCTTCTCCCTCTCCTCCTTCTCCCTCTCCTCCTCCTTTCCCTTCTCCTTCTTCCTCCCCTCCGCCTTCCCCCTTCCCATTCCTTCTTCCCCATATCCTCCCTCTTTTTTCTCTTTCTCCCTTCCTTTTTCTCCATCTCCCCCTCCTCCTCTCCCTCTCCTTCCTTCTCCTCCTTCCCCTCCCGCCTCCTCTTTCCCCATCTTTTCTACTTTCCTCTTCCCTCCTCGCCATCCACTTCCACATCTCCTCCTCCTTCCTCTTCTTCCTCTTCCTCCTCTTCCCTTCCCCATCTTCTCCCTGCTCCTCCTCCTCCTCCTCTCCCCCCTCCCCCTCCCCCTCCTCCTTTCTTTCATCTTTCCCATAAGGAGGATGTTTCCAAGCTACAAAGTGAAGGTAACTGGGATGAATCCCAAGACTAAGTACATCTTGCTGATTGATATTGTCCCGGCAGACGATCATCGCTACAAATTCTGCGACAACAAGTGGTACGTGATGAACGCCTGATGATTTATTGATTTGCTTCTTTATTTTTTAATCCCACCTTTATTACTTTTTATGAATAACTCAAGACAGTGAACACACGCAATAGTCTTCCCTCCTCCTATTTCCTCCACAACAACAACAACCCTGTAGGGTAGGACTGAATTACTCTTGTACTGAAAACAAAAATAACTGACTAATGTCTGGTTCTTACACTTACGACTGTCAGCATCCTCATAGTCACCTGATGAAAATTTCGGGCATTTTCCAACTCGGCAGGTATTGATGGTCACTGCAGCCACCAAAGGTCATGTGATCACCATTTGCAACCTTCCCAGCCAACTACAGGTAGTCCTCGACTTACAACCACAATTGAGCCCAAACTCTCTGTTGTTAAGTGAGACATTTCTTAAGTGAGCTTTGCCCCATTTTACGACCTTTCGTGCCACTGTTGTTAAGCGAATCATGACAGTTGATAAGTTAGTACCACGGTTGTTAAGTGAATCCGGCTTCCCCCATTGACTTTGCTTAAGAAAAGGTTGCAAAAGGGGATCCCATGGCCTCAGGACACAGCAACAGTCATAAGTATGAATCAGTTGCCAAGCATCTGAGTTTTTCATCATAGGGCTGCGACAAAGGTCGTATGTGTGAAAAACGGTCAGAAGTCACATTTTCCAGTGTTGTCGTAACTTTAAATGGACACTAAATGCAGAACTGCCTGTACTGACAAGCAGTCAATGGAGGAAGCTGGGTTCACTTAACGACCATGCCGTTCACTTAACAACTGAAGTGATTCGCTTAACAATCGTGGCAGAAAAGGTTGTAAAATTGGCCCAACTCCCTTAGCAACAAAAATTCTTGCCCCAATTGTAGGTTTGTACTATATGTTTGTAAGTTGTAAAGGCAAGTCCTCAACTTAAGGCCACAATTGAACCCAACATTTCTGCTGCTCAGCGAGACAGTCGTTAAGTGAGTTTTGCTCCATTTTATGACCATTCTTTCCACAGTTGTTAAGTGAATCACTGAACTTGTTAGTAACTCAGTTGTAAAAGGAATCTGGCTTCCCCCTTGACATTGCTTGTCAGAAGGTCGCAAAAGCGGATCACATGACCCCGGGACACTGCAACCGTCATAAATACGAACCACTTGCCAAGCGTCCAAACTTTGATCATGTGACCATGGGGATGCTCCAGCATGAAAAACGGTCATAAGTCCCTTTTTCCCCCCAGTGTGGTTGTAACTTTGAACGGTCGGTAAATGAATGGTTGTAAGTCAAGGACAATCTGCGTGGTTATTTGGTAAAAGTGCAGCTTCGTACGAAAGTTTTGTATGAAAAAAAAAGGAAGCGGGGGTTTGGTCAAGGAGCTAGCTAGCGGGCTTGCTCAATTGATAAAGAGAGGACAATTAACCAGTGGAACAGCTTGCCACCAGAAGTTGTGGTTGCTTCATCACTGGAAGTTTTTAAGAAAAGACTGGACAGCCACTGTCTTAGTGAATATAGAATAGCAGAGTTGGAAGGGACCTTGGAGGTCTTCTAGTCCAACCCCGTGCTTTAATTTAATTTAATTTCTTGTACTGCTTTGAACATAGGATGGTGGCGGGAAAAGCTGAACCTGCGATGCCCGGACGGTTATATGTCCACCCTGACTCTCCGGCTACTGGAACTCATTGGATGCGTCAACTGGTGTCTTTCCAGAAGTTAAAACTCACCAACAACCATTTGGATCCGTTCGGACACGTAAGATAATTTTCTAACATATCTCCTAGCCTCGCTCTATAAATACTGCCATCCGATCACACTGTGACTAGAGGAAGCTACAAGGATGTCACCTACCTGGTAATAATGTCCCTGGAAAAATGATATCATTTGCGCCATGCGGATTACGGCATAGTTCTGGTGATGTCGCTCACTTCCATTCCCCCAGCTTTCTTTAATGAACATTTACAGATTTACAGATTAACAGATTAACAGAGTTGGAAGGGACCTTGTAGGTCATCTAGTCCAGGGGTGAAACGCTACCGGTTCGGGCTGGTTCGCCCAAACCGGTAGTAAAAAATGCTACCGGTTTGCCCGAATCGGTAGTAAAAAAATGCTTTAAAAAAGGTTTCCGACGATCAGCTGTGACAATCAGTTGTGCTGCGCGATCGTCAGAACCTTTTTAAAAACTTTTTTAAAGCATTTTTTTACTACCGGTTCCGGTGAATAGGTAGTAAAAATGCTTTAAAAAGTAAAAAAAAGGTTCCGACAATCACCTGATTGTCACAGCTGATTGTCACAGCTGATTGTCGAAACGTTTTTTAACTCTAACTTTTTTTGTAAAAAATAGTTGGCTACGCCCACCCAGTCACATGACCCTCCCCCCATCAAGCCATGCCCACCAAGCCACGCCCACAGAACTGGTAGGGAAAAATTTTGAATTTCACCACTGATCTAGTCCAACCTCCCGCCCAAGCAGCAGACCCTACACCATTTCAGATAGAGGGCAGTCCAGTCTCTTCTTGAAAGCCTCCAGTGATAAAGCTCCCACAACTTCTGAAGGCAACTTCTGTTCCATTGGTTGATTTTTCTCACTGTCAGAAAATTTCTCCTTATTTCCAGGTTGAATCTCTCCTTGTTCAGTTTCCACCCATTACTTCTTGTCTGGCCTTTGGGTGCTTTGGATAATAGCTTGACCCCCTCCTCTCTGTGGCAGCCCCTCAACTATTGGAAGACTGCTGTCATGTCTCCTGGTCCTTCTCTTCACTAGACTAGCCATGCCCAGTTCCTGCAACCGTTCATCGTATGTTTTAGTCTCCAGTCCCCTAATCATCCTGGTTGCTCACTTCTCATCCAAGAAGCAAAATGTCTTCAAAGAAAAATAAGAATATCCAGTTGCCTCTTGAAAAAAAAAAGCACTTTTGTAACATTATGTTAATAGTTGTGTTCCAATGTCTAAGGGGGCTGCCACAAAGAAGAGGTGATTAACCTATTCTCCAAAGCTCCAGAAGCAATGGATGGAAACTAATCAAGGAGAGAAGCAACCTCGAATTAAGGAGAAACTTCCTAACAGTGGGGACAATTAACCCGTGGAACAGCTTGCCTATAGACGTTGCAGGTGATTCATCCCTGGAGGTTTTTAAGAATAGATTGGACAACCATTTGTCTACAGTGATATAGGTCTCTCGCTTGAGCAGGTGGTTGGACTAGAAGACCTCCAAGGTCCCTTCCAACTCTATTATTCTGTTATTGTGTTACTCTTGAATCACAGAAAGCCTGTGTCTTAACTAATCAAATTAAGAAGGACTAGGGGTGACATGATAGCAGTGTTCCAATATCTCAGGGGTTGCCACAAAGTAGAGGGAGTCAAACTATTCTCCAAAGCACCTGAGGGTAGAACAAGAAGCAATGGGTGGAAACTAATCAAGGAGAGAAGCAACTTAGAATTAAGGAGAAATTTCCTGACAGTTAGAACAATTAATCAGTGGAACAACTTACCTCCAGAAGTTGTGAATGCTCCAACACTGGAAGTTTTTAAGAAGATGTTGGACAACCATTTGTCTGAAGTGGTGTAGGATTTCCTGCCTAAGCAGGGGATTGGACTAGAAGACCTCCAAGGTCCCTTCCAACTCTGTTACTATTACTATTACTAATTCTGCCAATTAGTGCTTTTGGAGATATTTATAAAACCCAGTAAAGTTCTCCTTGAAGGACCTTTGGGTACCAAATAGGAGAAGCTAGAAGATGTTGTAAATGCTATACGCAACTTAGAACTAAGGAGACACTTCCTGATAGTGAGAACAATTAATCAGTGGAACAACTTGCCTCCAGAAGTTGTGAATGCTCCAACACTGGAAGTTTTTCAGAAGATGTTGGATAACCATTTGTCTGAAGTAATGTAGGGTTTCCTGCCTAAGCAGGAGGTTGGATTAGAAGACCTCCAAGGTCCCTTCCAACTCTGTTCCAACTCTGTTATTCTATTTCTATTTCTATACACTTTTCTTTCTTTCTTTCTTTCTTTCTTTCTTTCTTTCTTTCTTTCTTTCTTTCTTTCTTTCTTTCTTTCTTTCTTTCTTTCTTTCTTTCTTTCTTTCTTTCTTTCTTTCTTTCTTTCTTTCTTTCTTTCTTTCTTTCTTTCTTTCTTTTATCTTTTTGGTCAAATCCCGTGCTTCAGCGAAAGAGTTAAAAGTAACCCTCATGCGAGGCTCAAAAAATGCTAGCTTCCCATTCTCCCACAAAGAGGAGGGGGGCGAAACGTCATCTGGAAAATGTCATCAATAAAAACTGCATTTCGGAGGGTATAGGATGCAGTTGCTTTGGTGGGTAAGGTTATACATTGCAACCAGATTTCAAAAAAGGGGCCATTAAAAAGCTGATCTCAACCTAATGGACAGGCTCATCAATTCAAGAAAGATTGAGCTTCTGTTTTCTCCTAACCTTCGTACCGGCCTCCATCAAGTGAGGAGGTCAGCTGAAGAGAAACAGTGAAATGGGGAAAGGTTTCTTCCTTGATACTTTTGCCCCCATGAGAATTTCAATTCCCCAAGGTCAAATGATCCTATTTCACACACATGCTGTGAAGACCTACAGTACCTTTCTGCAGAAGGCTCTAATGTTGTACGTGGTGCAAGGGTGGGTTCCAGTTACCGTTTGCTACGTCCCGTTGCGTGATTTTACTTCCGCGCATGCTCAGAAGGATGTTGCAGCCCGAAACACAGCTGAGGAGCTGCTCAGCTGTGCTTCAGACAAAGAAATAAAGGTACCGTATTTTTCGGAGTATAAGACGCACCGGAGTATAAGACGCACCTTAGTTTTTAGGGAGGAAAATAGGGGAAAACAATCTGCCTACCAGGTATTCATCTGGCTAGCGTCCTTAGTCTGGTCAGCTTCAGCACATTATTTTATCCCCTGGTTAGGAATAAAAAAAAACCTTCTTCTGAGAGAGTAACAATGAAAGAGCCTGCAAGCCGGTAAGAGCTGGGAAGATAGTTAGCACCTGGTTAGGGCTAGAAAAAAACTTATTCGGAGCAAGTAGAGCAATGAAAAAAAATTCTGCAAAGACTTAGGACTGGAAAAACATTATTTGGAGAGAGTAACAATGAAAAAGCCTGCAAGGTAAGAGCTGGGAAGATCTGTTAGCACCTAGTTAGGGCTGGAAAAAAGCTACATTCGAAGTATAAGACGCACCCAAATTTTCAGCCACTTTTAGGGAGGAAAAATGTGCGTCTTATACTCCAAAAAATACGGTAGGTATTAACCCTGCGGCTGGCAGGAGGGCTTTTCTTTGAAACAGAGGATGAGGAGAAGCCATCCAAACCCCCCAAAAATCGACAAAAATTATGGGAAAAAGATGGCGGCACACACGGACAGGCACAGACAGCACCGGAGCCGTCACACGTAAATTACGTCACCAGCCCGCCGCTACCGGAACGCAGTACTGGTCCGCACCGGTAGGAACCCACCCCTGACGTGGTGGAAGGAAAGAGAAGAGGACAACCAGCAGTAAAGTGGATAGAATCAATTTCAGCAGTGTTTTTCAACCTTAGACACTTGAAGACGAGTGGACTTCAACTCCCAGAATTCCCCAGCTAGCCATCAGTTACAGTAATAATGGACACATTATTGAAGGACCAAGATGGTAGATCCTACTCATCACGGGTGGGTTCCACTTACCTTCCCTACCGGTTTGCATCGCGATGGAAGTGCGCGCGCCCCCTTCGTGTCTCACAAAACACCCGGAAATGACCCTCTGCGCATGCGCAGAACACTTTGTGTATGCGCAGAGGGGGTTTTTTGCAAGCCGCGGCAACCGGAAGACCGGTTCGGGAGCGTGGACCGCCAGTCATTGCTGCCAGTTCGGCGAGCGGCGGTAAATTTCCGCTACTGGTTCTAAAGAACTGGTCCGAACCAGCAGTAACCCAACACTCATGCCTCAAGTGGGACTAGAACTCACCGTCTCCTGGTAATTGGCCCAGTCACCCAGCTGCCTTTCATGCCTCAAGTGGGACTAGAACTCACCATCTCCTGGTGATTGGCCCAAAGTCACCCAGCCAGCTTTCGTGTCCGAGGCAGGATTAGAACTCACTGCCTCCTGGCTTCTAGCTTGGTGCCTTTACCACTAGATTCAACTGGTTTTCAGGGCTGCACCAATCACAGAGCAACCCAATTACCTCTTCGAAATCAAAGCCAATCTACTCAATGGTTTTAAAGTTTTGCTCTGTTCCAATGATTTCTTTTAGCAGAAGGATTGATGGAGATTCTCAGTCATCCAGGTCATGGTTGTCTCAAAGGTGCTTTTTCAAAAGGCAACTGGACTTGCTTTGTTTTTCAAAGAATAGAATAGAATAGAATAGAATAGAATAGAATAGAATAGAATAGAATAGAATAGAATAGAATAGAATAGAATAGAATAGAATAGAATAAGAAATTAGAATAGTTACAGAATTAAAATAATAGCATAGAATAGAATGGAATATAATTGAATATAATAGAATTAGAATAGAATAGAATAGAATAGAATAAGAAATTAGAAATTAGAATAGTTACAGAATTAAAATAATAGAATAGAATAGAATAGAATAGAATAGAATAGAATAGAATAGAATAGAATAGAATAGAATAGAATAGAATAGAATAGAATTCTTTATTGGCCAAGTGTGATTGGACACACAAGGAATTTGTCTTTGGTGCATATGCTCTCAGTGTACATAAAAGAAAAGATACATTTGTCAAGAATCATGAGGTAAAAAACACTTAATGATTGTCAAAGGGTTCAAATAAGCAATCAGGAAGGAAGGAATAGAATAGAATAGAATAGAATAGAATAGAATAGAATAGAATAGAATAGAATAGAATAAGAAATTAGAATAGTTACAGAATTAAAATAATAGCATAGAATAGAATGGAATAGAATTGAATAGAATAGAATTAGAATAGAATAGAATAAGAAATTAGAAATTAGAATAGGTACAGAATTAAAATAATAGCATAGAATAGAATTAGAATAGAATAGAGAAAAGAATAGAATAGAATAGAATTAGAAATTAGAAATTAGAAATTAGAATAGTTACAAAATTAAAATAATAGCATAGAATAGAATAGAATTAGAATAGAATAGAATAGAATAGAATAGAATAGAATAGAATAGAATAGAATAGAATAGAATAGAATAGAATTCTCTATTGGCCAAGTGTGATTGGACACACAAGGAATTTGTCTTTGGTGCATATGCTCTTAGTGTACATAAAAGAAAAGATACATTCGTCAAGAATCATGAGGTAAAAAACACTTAATGATTGTCATAGGGTTCAAATAAGCAATCAGGAAGGAATAGAATAGAATAGAATAGAATAGAATAGAATTCTTTATTGGCCAAGTGTGATTGGACACACAAGGAATTTGTCTTTGGTGCATATGCTCTCAGTGTACATAAAAGAAAAGATACATTTGTCAAGAATCATGAGGTAAAAAACACTTAATGATTGTCAAAGGGTACAAATAAGCAGTCAGGAAACAATATCAATATTAATATAAATCGTAAGGATACAAGCAACAAAGTTACAGTCATACAGTCATAAGTGGGAGGAGATGGGTGATAGGAACGATGAGAAGACTTTTCGCTTCTCATCCAAGAAGCTTCCTCAGTTCAGAAGACCGTCTTCAAGAAAAAACAAAGAAAGTCCAATTGCTTCTTTAAAAAGCACATTTGGGACATTTAGCAGAACAGGCCTTTATTGGTATTTCTCTTTTTCCTTCTCCTTTTCCTCCCCACAGATCATTCTCAATTCCATGCACAAATACCAGCCCAGGTTGCACATCGTGAAAGCGGACGAAAACAACGCATTTGGGTCAAAGAACACAGCCTTTTGCACTCACGTGTTTCCAGAAACCTCCTTTATATCCGTGACATCCTACCAAAATCACAAGGTACATTTTAAGTCCTTTTTTTTTTGGCTTTGTGAAGTCGATATATGATGCAAATTAAACGTGAACAAGGTAAGATTTTTTTAGAACGTCTATTAAATCTGAAGCGGTCAATTTTGTATTTGTATTTGTATTTGTTTTATTTGTCAAGCATATATGATTATAATAAGCAAA
Source organism: Diadophis punctatus similis (assembly GCA_023053685.1). NCBI lineage: Eukaryota > Metazoa > Chordata > Lepidosauria > Squamata > Dipsadidae > Diadophis > Diadophis punctatus. The sequence continues at coordinate 6,077,876 of JALIGW010000001.1, forward strand.
GTATAAACAGTAAAACATGATTGAATATATATGTAATAGTACAAGCATGAATAAGAGTAAAAGAGGTAAGAATATATGGGTACATTAGGACAGGAACGGCAGGCACGCTGGTGCGCTTATGCACGCCCCTTACTGGCCTCTTAGGAATGGGGTGAAGTCGATGGTAGATAATCTGAGGTTGAAGTTTTTGGGGTTTGGGGAAGAAACTACTGAGTCAGGTAAAGTGTTCCAGGCATTGACCACTCTGTTGTTGAAGTCGAATTTTTTGCAATCAAGTTTGGAGCTGTTTACATTAAGTTTGTATCTATTGTGAGCTCGTGTATTATTGCGGTTGAAGCTGAAGTAGTCATTAACAGGTAGGACGTTGTGGCAGATAATTTCATGAGCTACACTTAGGTCAGATCGAAGGCGGCGTAGTTCTAAATTTTCAGTTCTTCTTCATCCCAGCAAGATCATGTGAATTGTGAATTATCACTCTTAAAAATATAAAGTTTTCTTTTCCACAACCGCCTTGCTTATTTCCACATGTGCAGGCTGCGTGCAGTCCAGAAATTAATTATAGACAGTACAGCATAATTTCCCCCCTGTTTGTCCTGATCTTATTTATGTATTGCATTTTTAATAGGATAGTATTGGGACAAAATTAAACGAAAGCAAAAATTTCTCCCTCTCCCTCCCTCCCTCCCTCTCTGTTTAAATAAACTCGAAACCAAATTTCTCCTTGAAATTCGGTTCAACTCTTGGTGACTTCATGGAAAAAATTAGATTTTTGGCAACAACCTGGAGATATTTGCCATTCATTGTTGTGATATTCATTTCAGGCTAGGCTACAGTGTTGGGATTTTCTCCTGAGCTTCCTCAACGAATTATTAATCAGGTCTGATTCTGTTTAGGTATTATTTATTTCCCCCAAAATATTAAGGAAATAAAGGTTGAAAATTAACTGCTGAATAGTCCTAGAATTCTCTGTATTGGGGAACATTCTCCAGAAATTGTTCTATTTATTATTATTGTTGTTGTTTGTAATGTTGAGTACTGCCTAAGTAGTGTTCCTTAATCTTGGTGACTTTAAGATGGGAGGACTCCAACTCCCAGAGTCCTTTAGTCCAGATATCTAGGCCAGTCTTCCTCAACCTTGGCAACCTTGAGGTGGGTGGACTTCAACTCCCAGAATTCCCCAGCCAGCCATGTTGTGGATTTCTAATGTTGTAACCTACCTAGATTCACCTATCTGTGAGTTGGGCGGCCATATAAATTTCTTTAATAAATACATATATAAAATCTCTTGCAGTTTGAACATGAAGGAAAAGTGGAGCCTTTTGTAAGGTGCAAGGAAGGCATCGGAAGTGGAATGATTAGGAATTTAGAACAGAAGCCATTGGAAAAGATTTGTCCTCGTTCATAGATACCTTCCAGGTCAAAAAAGTCAAAATGGCAGCTAGAACTATGGGGTTCAAGCCCCACACTTCAAAGAGCTGCAGAACCTGGACCATATGGAGCCGAGGTGGCGTAGTAGTTAAAAGCAGCACTGCAACTACTTCAGTGACTGCTAGTTCAGCAGTTCAGCTGTTCAAATCTCACCAGGCTCAAGGTTGACTCAGCCTTCCATCCTTCTGAGGTGGGTAAAATGAGGACCCAGATTGTTGGGGGCAAGAGGCTGAACTCTGTAAACCGTTTAGAGAGGGCTGTAAAGCACTATGAAGCGGTATATAAGTCTAAGTGCTATTGCTATTGCTATATCATCGTAGCTGCCATCTTGAGTTTTTTGACATAAGCAAAAGAGGGCGGGGCTTCAACCAGCTTGTATGGACCAGGTGATTAAAACCCCACCCTCTCCAGATGATTGAAGG
>JALIGW010000001.1:6087225-6112225 GCA_023053685.1 Diadophis punctatus similis
AATATGTAATTATGCCAGATCAGAAATTCTCGGGCCAGTCTTTGCAAGAGCACAAGGAATATCATCTTCCACAACAAGTCTACTTCTGTATTTAGACTTGATAGCCAACAAGTGTACAGCAATATTTCTCAATCTCCGCAACTTTTAAGGTGCCTGGACTTCAACTCCCAGAATTCAAAGCAAAGCTGGCCCCTTAGCTGATGCTGCCAAAGCTTGGCCACCAGGCGTCACAAACGCCTCTCACCGAATGACACCTCTCCCGACCAATCGGAGGGCTCGGGCGAGTTGAGTTGATATGGCCAGGCTTGTGGCAGTGGGGGGGGGGGAGCTGAGGATGCCGGGGCGACCCCTGGGAAATGGTCATTCGACCCCCAAAGGGGTCCCGACCCCCAGGTTGGGAACCACTGTTCTAAGCGGTTTACACCAATAAGCAATGTATATTTATATTTACATTGCCCCCAACAATCCGGGTCCTCATTTTACCTACCTCGGAAGGATGGAAGGCTGAGTCAACCTTGAGCCGGTGAGATTTGAACCGCTGAACTGCTGATCACAGTCAGCTAAAGTAGCCTGCAGTACTGCACTCTAACTGCTGCGCCATACACCTGGTGGGACCCAGAAGAAGGGCCTTCTCTGTGGTGGCTCCCTCTTTCTGGAACATCATTTCCCCAGAGATTAAAATGCCCCACATTCTAATACTCTTCCGGAAGGCGCTGAAGACCTGGTTCTGCCAGCGGGCCTGGGGAACCCAGAGCGGGATGGAGCCCATTAAATGGCTGGTGTGATGTGTTGTCGCCCGGGGTGCGTGTGTGATTTTATTACATTAATTTATTATATGACTCTTCTTTTATTAGTTTTATTGTTTTTATATGTTTTATATTCTGTAAGCCGCCTTGAGTCGCCATGTGCGAATAGGCGGCAATATAAATTCCCTTAAAATTAGTGCATCACATTTTAAGACTCACTGTGGGTCTATTAAAGTTCTCTCTATCGTATCAAGGGCTAAAATGGTGTACAAGGGGGATAAAATAAATAACCAGCCCACCAAGAATAAGAGCAATGTCACGCTGTGATTTATTGCCTGTTACATGTATATGCCGGGAGATGCATCCCTATCTAATATAATGGTTTATTCCTGAGCACGTGATTGATATGTTCTTGTACGCATGTGTGCATTCCAAACTCCATTCTTTCCTTCTTCTTCTGGCTTCCGATGAGAGAAGTCACATTTTGTATCAGGCATGTGATTAATTAGGATTTATTGTTTATGTACCAAAATAAATATTTTACTTAGACTTTAAACTGCGGTTTCTTTTCTAATGTCAGAATTCCGGGAAAAAGATCTATTTCGCCTCTGTGAGATTAATTCTCACTCCGTCAAGCAGATTAACAGATTAACAGAGTTGGAAGGGACCTTGTAGGTCATCTAGTCCAACCCCCCCACCTCCGCTCAAGCAGGAGACCCTATGCCATTTCTGACAAATGGCAGTCCAGTCTCTTCTTGAAAGCCTCCAGTGATAAAGCTCCCACAACTTCTGAAGGCAACTTCTGTTCCATTGGTTGATTGTTCTCACTGTCAGAAAATTTCTCCTTATTTCCAGGTTGAATCTCTCCTTGATCAGTTTCCATCCATTGTTCCTTTTCTGGCCTTCAGGTGCTTTGGAGAATACCCTGACCCCCTCCTCTCTGTGGCAGCCCCTCAAATATTGGAAGACTGCTCTCATGTCTCCCCTGGTCCTTCTCTTCACTTAGACTATCCATGCCCAGTTCCTGCGACATCTCTTCGTATGTTTTAGCCTCCAGTCCCCTCATCATCCTGGTTGCTCTCAGCAGAAGGAACTCCGAGTTGTGCGTAACACTTAGCAACGGAGGGGAAAAGGGAATTTGGGTGTAAATCACTTGCAGCGAGAAGCCCGGGAGATGAAAAAACAGCTTCCTAGCCAGAAAATTCTGCCAGCTGCAAACAGGAAGAGCTTCTTGTGAATAACATCACCAAAAAAGAAGAAGAAGCTAAGTCTGGCTGCATGCTGGTTTGTGGGGAGAGCAATAGCCTTTCGTGGTTTGAGGAGGTTTATTAAGTTGCTACTGGTGGGAGATACCAGCCGGGAATGCTAGGCAGAGGATGGGAAACCCTTCTCTCCAGAAAGAAGATAGGTTTTCAGGTATTACTTGAGGAACAACTGCAGGAGATGATCAAGATCCAGCTGTGGGATTTCTAAGTGGTCTCCTGTCCTCCCATCCTCTTTAGCATTGGAGATCAGCCAAGACTGCCACCGTCTGTTGATCTAAGGAACAGAGGAAGTTTAAATTTATATATAGATATATTGAATACAGTGTAATTGTCCTGGCATTCCACTCAGGGGTGGGTTCCTAATATTTTTACTACCACTCTGTGGGCATGGCTTATTTTGTGGGTGTGGCTTGCCAGCCATGTGACTGAGTGGGCGTGGGCCTCGGGAGCTTGGCAGCAGCCGGAGAAGCGGGGGGGGGGCATTACCCACCCACAACGCAGCCCCCCGCAGCGAGAGCAGCAAGACCGCGGCAGCGGTTCTTCTAGGAGGCTCCGTCCGGCCTGAATGCTTCTCCCCATTCGATGATCCTAGGCTCCTGCCGCCCGTTCCCCCTCCCCTCAGCAGCTCGAGAAGCCTCAAACGTGCGAAAATGCCTGGGATCATCACCGCGCGTTCGTGGCTTCTCGGACTGCTGAAGGGAGGGGAATGGAGATAGCTCCTGCCACCAGTTCTTTCAGCGTCTCATGCGCTCCCTCAGCCATCCTCCCCTGCTTGGACTCATTGTGGGGTAGAAAGGCAGCGCATGCGCAGTGCCAGAAGCTCGGCTTCTGGGCATGCGCAGAAGAAAAATTTTTAAAAAAATTAATTTTTAAAAAAATGGCGGCGCCCAGGCGCCGGCAACCAAGCACACCGGTACTGTGACGTCACCAGCAGGCCGCTACCGGTGCTATAGCGTGGACCGCACTGGTAGGAACCCACCACTGATTTCACTTGAAACAAAGGTAAAAACAAAATAACATATATACTATTTTAAACAGTGCTAGGGTTGTACAGTTATTTCTGACCATCATATTCTAGAATGTCAACTTATGTATCTATCATTCTAATACCTACATTCTAATACCTACATATTATACAAGTACAAATTACAAGCTTTTGCAGACTATTTAGTTTTCATCTTAGAGGAACCATTAGAATCAGGCCCGAGACTCATAGAGAAATTAGAGGACTATGGAGAGATTGCTGGACTAAAAATAAATAAGGGAAAAAAACCCAAAACGATAGTTAAAAATCTTATAAATAAACAGAGAGTTGAATTAATAAAGAAAGGGAATATCCAGGAGGTTACAAATTTAATCTCTGTTCATTTTAATATTGAAGGCTTTAGAGTCTTGTGCTCGCTTTTACGACGGGCTAAGCCGCCTTGCTTTGCTTGACCGCGAGATGGATGGCATATAAATTCAATAAATGAACAAATAAATATTCAGAGAATAATATACCTGTGAGAGAACTCAGGTTTGAAATACAGGTAGTTCTTGATTTACTACCGTTCTGTTTAGTGACCGTTCAAACTTAAAGGTCATACCAATGAGAGTTTTAGTAGGACATAAATTTCCCAGTCGTGACAGCTATTACACAAGGAACTTTTTCCTGGAGTTGTGAGGGCACCATTCTTGGAGGATTTCAAGCAGTGGTGGGTTCCTACCAGTGCGGTCCACTCTATAGCACCGGTAGTGGCCCGCTGGTGACGTCACAGTACCGGTGCGGTCGGTTGCCGGTGCCTGGGCGCCACCATTAAAAAATTTTTTTTTTAATTTTTTTAAAAATTTTCTTTTGTGCATGCCCAGAAGCCGAGCTTCTGGCACTGCGCATGCGCTGCCTTCCTACCCCACAGTGAGTCCAAGCAGGGGAGGATGGCTGAGGGAGCGCGTAAGACGCTGAAAGAATGGGCGGCAGGAGCTATCTCCATTCCCTTCCCTTCAGCAGTCCGAGAAGCCACGAATGCGCGGTGATGATCCTAGGCATTTTTGCACGTTTGAGGCTTCTCAAGCTGCTGAGGGGAGGGGGAACGGGTGGCAGGAGCCTAGGATCATCGAATGGGGAGAAGCATTCAGGCTGTATGGCACCTCCTAGAAGAACCGCTGCTGTGGTCTTGCTGCTCCCGCTGCGGGGGGCTGCGTTGCGGATGGGCAATGCCCCCCTGCTTCTCCGGCCGCCCACCCGGTCACATGGCTGGCAAGCCATACCCACAAAATAAGCCACGCCCACAGAGTGGTAGTAAAAAAATTAGGAACCCGCCTCTGATTTCAAGCATGGTTGGGGAGCAGCTATTTGTCTGGGATTCCTCCTTGGGCGGGAGGAGGGGTCTGGACTAGAAGACCTCAAGGTCCCTCCCAGCCATCTCTGTCTAGGACTCTTTACCAAGACCACAGGGAATAGACCGGGCTATGTGGTAGCTATAGCAAAGACTGAACTTTTTGGCTGGTTTCCTCCCACCACCCATTTTGGGGAGTTAGGCAGAGGGAAGTAAAGCAAAACAGATGGTGTCGTAATATTCCCATTATTTTTAAAGCCTCAAATTGGACTGTCAACATTTTCTGCCAAATGTTCTGCCCAATTTAATTAGAACAATCTTGGTGGGATGATGGGTCACAGGCAGCTGATGGACGGAAAGTAATTCTGAAAAAATCCTTTCCAGATTCCCTAGCAGTGGGTGTGAGGAGGAGAGGGGGTGTTTTTTTCAATTTAAAAATATTTTTTTCAATTTATGCAATAGATCTTTTTAATCTCACCTTTACCTGCAACATACATAAAACTCCTTCTTCCTCTTACTTCCCCCATAGCAACAACCCTGTGATGTGGGTTGGGCTGACCATAAAGTGATTGGCCCAAAGTCATCCAGCTGGTTTTCATGGCTAAAGTGGGACTAGAACTCACCTTCTCCTGGTGATTGGCCCAAAGTCACCCAGTTGGTTTTCATACCTAAGGTGGGATTAGAACTCACCTTCTCCTGGTGATTGGCCCAAAGTCACCCAGTTGGTTTTCATGCTTAAGAGGGAATTAGAGTTCAAAAAAAAACCCCACCAGAAAAAATGTCACCTTGTGATTGGCTTAAAGTCACCACATCAGGGGTGGGTTCCTCCCGGTTCGGACTGGTTCGCCCGAACCGGTAGTGACCCACTGGTGATGACATGATGATGTCACCGACCCGATTCAATCGGTGCCGGTCCATGGGCACCATCATCTTTTTATAAAAAAAATTGTAAAAAATAAATTTTTAAATTTTTTTTCTTCTGAGCATGCGCAGAAGCTGAGTTTCTGGCACTGTGCATGCGGTCGCCATCTTGTTTTTGGCTTTTTAAAAATGTTTTTATTTTTATTTTGGATTTTTTTGGCACTGCGCATGTGTGCGTGTGCCCATGAGGCACGCCCACGCGGCATGAGAGGAAGCGAACCGGCAGCGAGGTAAGTAGGAACCCACCCCTGCACCAGATGACTTCCATGCCAAAGGTGGAACAACAACACTGAAGAAAGTGATTTATGACTGTTTTCCACACTTATGACTGTTGCAGCATCCCCAGGGTCACATGATCAAAATTCAGGTTCTTGGCAACTTGTGTATTTACGACGGTTGTAGTGTTCCGGCGGTCACGTGATCATTGCTTCCAATAAGCAATATCAATGGGGGAAGCCTGACTTGCTTAATGACTGTATGATTCATTTAACAACTGCAGTGATTCGCTTAACAACACTAGCAAAAGGTCATGGGAAAAGTCACTTAACAACGGCCTCATTTAGCAACAGAGATTTGGGACTCAATTGCGGTTGTAAGTCGAAGACTACCGGTACCTATAACCTGCTCCATGTCCTGATAAAGTTTGATGTTTCCTTAAGGTTTCAAATCTATGAAACCTCTGTTTGCCTTCAACGGACCAAGAATCCTGGCTTGTGCCAAACTGGATGTAACCTTTCTCCCCCCCCCTTTTCTCTTGAAAGATCACCCAGCTGAAGATAGAGAATAACCCGTTTGCCAAAGGCTTTCGAGGGAGCGACGACACTGACCTCCGCGTGGCAAGATTACAAAGGTGGGATTGAAGGAAACATTTTTAAGAGACGTCTGGAAATATGGTTTATGGAGATCATTCCGATCACAGTTGTCCCAAAGGCGCTTGAAAACGTTTCGCAGAACTGAAGAAGCTTCTGGGATGGGAAGCGAAACGTTTTCAAGGAAAAATACCAAGGAAGTCCAGTTGCCTTGTGGTAAAAGAGCCTTTTTTGGGAGCCTTGAAAAATTTTATTTATTTATTTGTTTGTTTGTTTGTTTGTTTGTTTGTTTGTTTGTTTGTTTGTTTGTTTGTTTGTTTGTTTGTTTGTTTGTTGCATTTGTATGCTGCCCACTCCACAGAGACTCTGGGCGGCTCACAACAGTAAAAATTCACATGCAACAACAAATATAAAAAGCATTAAAAACAATAGATATGAAAACATTAAAAAAAAATTAAAAACCACAATTTAAAAACCCATACAATAAATCATTCGTGGGGCCAAGAGTGATCGGTGTTGTATTAAAATCATTGGCCCCAGCCTGTCGACAAAGCCATGTTTTTACTGCTTTTCTGAAGGCTGGCAGGGTGGGAATAATGCGGATCTCGGGAGGTAGTGTATTCCAGAGAGCCGGTGCTACCACAGAGAAGGCCCTTGTTCGTGGGCCCGCCAGCCGACATTGTTTGGCTGACGGGACCACCAGCAGACCAATATTACTTATATTCTAAGTCAGGGGTGTCAAACTGCATTTCTTTGAGGCCCAGATCAGCATTGTAGTTCTCTTCTGCGGGCCGGGGGAGGGTCTTGGGGGGGGAAGATGGGACAGACGCCTCCTGCAGCACCATGCCAGCCAAAATGGGACGTGGGGGGCATACAGCCCCCCACTCCCCATTTTGGCTGGCAGGGTGCAGGCGCGGTCCGTTTTTGGCCTCCACAGCCCCCTGCAGCACTCTGCCGGCTGAAAACAGGCCGCAGGGGAGCTGCGTGGGCCCCCGTGCCCCGTTTTGGCCAGCAGAGGCACCACGGGCTGGTCCTTTGATATTTCCAGGCCGGCCCTGAGGGCCAGATCTAAGCACCCCGCGGGCCAGATCCAGCCCGCAGGCCTTGAGTTTGACACCCCTGGTCTAAGTGAATGTCAGTTTCGGCGTAGGTCTTTCTGACCTCATCATTTCAAGGATAAAGTTCTCCTCTCAGTGTCTGTGGAGATTCTCCATCCTCCAGGTCACTGTTATCTCAAAAGTGCTTTTTTGAAAGGCGCCTGGACTGTTTTTCCCTTGAGGAAGAAGAATAAAACGTTTCGTTTCTCATCTGACAAACTTCACCACTTTTCTTTTCTGAGAAGAGACTAGATGTCTGAAATGGTATTGGTTCTCCTGTGTCAGAGTAATGATGATTAAATAGCTGATGCAAGGCTGTAAACTGAAATGCTGATGCAATGAGGATAAGTCAGCATGGGTATTGCCACTTTAAGACAGAGGATGAGTCAGCAGGGTTATTGCCCGTTTAAGAAGCTGTCTATATAAGGGAGGCCACTGAGAAGGCATTTCCCTCTCCTTGTGTATCACTCTCCTCGTGTTCTATCTGCATTGTAGTTCTCTGTGATTGCTTGCCTGATATGTGCCTACCACGTATATGTATGTATATAGAAGTCTTGTATATAAACCACTGTTTGTAAGACGAACCTCTGTGTACAGTATTTTGCTCCTGGGTTGTCTCAAAATAGTAGTCACGCTGTTCACACTCTGACATCCTGCTTGAGCGGTGGGCTGGACTAGAAGACCTCCAAGGTCCCCTTCCAGCTCTATTCGAATTCTATTTCTGCTCACGTTTGCAGCAAAGAGTATCCTGTGATCTCGAAGACCATCATGAGGCAGAGGTTGGTCTCCACACACGGTCAGCTCTCCGCAAAATCGGACCTCAGTCCGCCTCACGGAAGCCACCAAGGTCTCCACCACTACCAGTACGAGAACGGGGCTCACATCCAATTCGCCAGTTCAGATGCTCAGGACCTGCCCCTTAACACCTTCCCGGCACAGAGGGAATCTGGCCTTTTCTACCACTGTCTGAAACGGAGAGGTAAGGCAAGGAGATGGACCGGGGGGAGGGGAGAATATATTTCTGCCTTTTAAATAAATTTATTTTCTTTGATCATAAAAAAATAAAATACAAAACAGAAACAACAACAAAAACAACAACAAAAAAAAACCATGCATCCAGCATAAACAACAACAAAAAAGAAAAAAAAAAGATTGGTGTACAAAAAAGAAGAAAAAGTAACCCAAATATCAAATAAAATTAACATTAAGCATACAGGATAAAATCTACCCCGGCTGGATGCTAAAAACAAAAGAGAAAACAATAACTTCTCCTCCCATTTACATAGCGGCTCTACAAATAGTTATTAATCATTAATCTTGCCGGTTCTGCCACCCTTGGACCGAAATAAATTAATTTGTGCCATTCACTTTCAATATAAGTGAGCCAGTTTGGTGGTGTAGTGAAGGTGCTGGCTTAGAAACCAGGAGACGGTGAGTTCTAGTCCTGCTTTAGGCATGAAAGCAGCTAGGTGACTTTGAGGCCAGTCACCAGGAGACCGTGAGTTCTAGTCCTGCTTTAGGCATGAAAGCCGGCTGGGTGATTTTGAACCAATCACTAGGAGACTGTGAGTTCTAGTTCTACCTTAGGCATGAAAGCTGGCTGGGTGACTTTGGGGCCAGTCACCAGGAGACTGTGAGTTCTAGTTCTGCCTTAGGCATGAAAGCCAGCTAAGTGACTCTGGGCCAATCAATAAGACACTGTGAATTCTAGTCTCACGCATGAGTGGCCTCAAAGTCACTCTGGGTGACTTTGAGGCCAGTCACCAGGAGACCGTGAGTTCTAGTTCTGCCTTAGGCATAAAAGCCAGTCACCAGGAGACAGTGTTCCAGTCCTGCTTTAGGCATGAAAGCCAGCTAGGTGACTTTGAGGCCAGTCACCAGGAGACAGCGAGTTCTAGTTTTGCCTTAGGCATGAAAGCTGGCTAAGTGACTTTGGGCCAATCACCAAGAGACGGTGAGTTCTAGTCCTGCTTTAGGCATGAAAGCCGGCTGGGTGATTTTGAACCAATCACCAGGAGACCGTGAATTCTAGTTCTACCGTAGGCATGAAAGCTGGCTGGGTGACTTTGGGGCCAGTCACCAGGAGACCGTGAGTTCTAGTTCTGCCTTAGGCATGAAAGCCAGCTAAGTGACTCTGGGCCAATCAATAAGACACTGTGAATTCTAGTCTCACGCATGAAAGCCAGCTGGGTGACTTTGAGGCCAGTCACCAGGAGACTGCGAGTTCTAGTTTTGCCTTAGGCATGAAAGCCAGCTAAGTGACTTTGGGCCAATCACCGGAGACGATGAGTTCTAGTCCTGCTTTAGGCATGAAAGCTGGCTGGGTGACTTCGGAGCCAGTCACCAGGAGACCGTGAGTTCTAGTTCTGCCTTAGGCATAAAAGCCAGCTAAGTGACTCTGGGCCAATCAATAGGACTCTGTGAATTCTAGTCTCACTTTACGCATGAAAGCTGACAGGGTGCCTTTGGGCCAATCACCAGGAGACCGTGAGTTTTAGTCTCACCTTTTATGCCTTAGGTGTGAAAGGTTACTTTGGGCCAATCATCAGGAGACTGTGAGTTCTAGTCCTGCCTTAGGAGGGAAACTGGATGGGTGGCTTTGGGCCAGGTTCTCTGTCTCAGCCCAACCTACATCACAGGGTTGTTGTTGTGGGGAAATGGGAGGAGAAAGGAATATTAGGCATGTTAACTACTTTGAGTTAATCGTGTGTGTGCGTGTGCGTGTGTGTGTGTGTGTGTGTCAAAAACCACAGGATACAAATCTAATAATAACAATTTTAAAAAAAACATTTCAGGACAACTCATAACAGTTAGCAAAACGTCTTGACCCCAGAACCCTGTCCGATAAGAAAGGGGATATTTTCTGAACAAGTAGATTTTTTCTTCTTCTTGTGTGTGTGTGTTTTTTTAATCAGTAAGTCTTAGTTTTATCTTGCAAGATTTCTCCAGTCTCCCCACGAGGGCTCCTGGCAAATGTAAAACACGTCCGTTGTTGCTGGAAAGCGCTCCCAATAAGTTGTGTTATTAAGGCTTCTTGAACTTGTCCAAAGCAGAAGTTATCAAAACGGTGCAGCATGTTCCTTGTCAAAGTTTGCAAAAAGTAATTGTTGGATATAAGGAAACAGCGGGTGCTCAAGTCACTGAAATTCTCAGATGATGAAACAAAATCCTGGAAATTAAGATTGATAGGATTAGCTAGACCCTGGCTGCTTTCTGTCTATTTTTTTTTTTTTTACTAACGAGGAAAATCCTTTGAGGAATAAAATAAGGTGATGAGATTCGGCGGTTATGGTAGTTTCTTAAGCAATTTATTATGGTCTGGATCAATTTTTTAAAAGAAAAATTCACCTACATAATTAAGGACTATCTATGCCAAGCAGAAGCAGTGATCAAATCTAAATTTGCATAAAATCAATCTATCAGATACAGGTGGTCCTCAACTTACAACGGTTCATTTAGTGACCGTTCAAAGTTACAACGGCACTGAAAGAAGTGACATGACCGTTTTTCACAGTTATGACCTGTGCAGCATCCCCGTGGTCTTGTGATCAAAATTCAGACATTTGGCAGCTGACTCATATTTGTGACGGTTGCCGTATCCCGGGGGTCATGCGATCACCCTTTGTGACCTTCCGACAAGCAAAGTCAATGGGGAAGCCAGATTCACTTAACAACCGTGTTACTGACTTAACAACGGTGGTGATTCGCTTAACCACTGAGGCAAGAAAAGTCGTAACACGGGACAAAACTCACTTCACAAATGTCTCACTTAGCAACAGAAATTCTGGGCTCAGTTCTGGTCGTAAGTCGAGGACTACCTGTATGTAGTATAAGGAGACTGGAAGGAACTAAGCTTAAGTTAGGGAAAAGAAGAAAGGAGGAGCTACAGTTTTGTTTTGTTTTTTAAATTAAGTTTCATTGCAAAATTAAAAATATACCGTACAAAAAATAAAAATAAGGAAAATAAGGAAAGGAAAGAGAACAATGCAAATAGAGACAAAAAGTAACAACCTCTGACTTTCCTTAGTGCAATAAATTAGAGAAGTAGCAATAGCAATAGCAATAGCACTTAGACTTATATACCGCTTCATAGTGCTTTACAGCCCTCTCTAAGCGGTTTACAGAGTTCAGCATATTGCCCCCAACAATCTGGGTCCTCATTTTATCTACTTCCTCCAGATTATTTCTATTGCATTAAGTTAGGTTTGTTTTTTCTGTGAACTTTTCTGTATGATAGAAAATTTCCGTGTTTTCCCGAAAATAAGACCCTGTCTTATATATTTTTTGAACCCTTTAATAAGTGCTTGGCCTTATTGCCATGCACTCAAAAGCCCTATTGGGCTTATTATCAGGGGGTGTCTTATTTTGGGGGAAACAGGGTAAAACCAAGAATTAAAAAGAATTATTTGCACATCCACAGAAGGGGCCCGGCATCTGGACTTACCCTGCAAACGCTCGTACTTGGAACCGACTTCTCCTCCCAGAGATGACCCCTACTTTCGGTCGCCACCGCCCTACGACCAACAGATGTTGAGCCCAGCGTACTGCAGCGACGTGACCCTGAGGGAAGCGTGCATGTACTCCGGCTCTGAAATTGCAAGCGTGTCGGGGGTGGAAGATCTGCCTCCTCCTCCTCCTCCTCCTCCTCCTCCACCACCTCCTCCTCCTCCCCCCCCTCCCCCTCTGAGCTGCAATATGTGGACCTCCGTTGCACCTTACACCAGTTACAGTGTACAGACCATGGAGACTGCCCCATACCAGCCCTTCCCCGCTCATTTCACCACTACCACCATGATGCCACGCCTCCCGCCCATCGCCGGTCAAGGGTCCCAGCCTCCAGGCAACAGCCCTTTTGCCGTCTATAATCAGCTCTCCCAACCCCGCGAAAGGATTCCTGGATCGTCCTTCCCCAGAGAACGGATGGGCGAGAGGAAGCTCCCGTCGCCCCACTTAAGCGCAGCCAACGAGTTTCTGTACTCCCAGACATTTTCATTGTCCAGGGAACCCTCTTTACAGTATCATTCAGGAGTGGGCACAGTGGACAACTGGACTGATGGATGATTCCACGTGCCATCACAAGGATTCGATTCGCTGCTCCCGGACGGTTAATTCAGTGTGAATATCCACAGATGCCTTGCACGTCCGCAGCATCTATGTAGACCTGTGTTTCTGTGGGTGTTGGGAACTTTGTGCGCAATGCCAGAGGAACTCTGTTGGGAGGGGTGGGGGTGGGGTCGGTTCAGTGGAAGAGGTTGGGCTCAGCAACATGGACCCCGTCCCAGGGATCCAGTCAGGTATTTGCCTCTTAGAGAGACACATCCCTCACTGAGTTCCTGTCAGGCGCAAAGAATCAGGACTCCAAATTAAGTTCCAGTTATTGCTCGTGCCTACGCACCAGAATCTAGTCCACTAACGTTCAGTACTAAATTGGTGGTAGAGAAAAGTCAATGGAATTCAAGAGGCTTAGACCATTTGTGGGAACATAACGATTCTAGGCTAATTCCTCTTTTGACTCTGCCTCTCCTTCTCTTACAGTTCCTAGAATGCTCAAAGCATCATTTGATTATCTTTCTAAACCAAGGTCTTCCACTCTATCCAAGAAAAGTTGATAGATACAATTTGGGCTCCCAGATGTGTGGGCAGCAAAAACAAAACAAAACATTTTCCCCCTCAGCTGCAGCCGATTTGCTCTCTGGTAATTATCACTTACCGTACCAGCAAAAAAAACAACCAAGGCCAGCCTGTTTTTTTTGCTGGCAAATGTCAAGCGTGGGAAAATTAGGAAGTCCAGGCAGTTCAAATGAATATAAAGGTTTATGGCAAGCTGATGCTCACTACAAGAATCTGAACTACTAACGGTCAAAGCAAATTGGCGGTAGATAAGAGTCGGTGGAATTCAGGGTGGCCTGGACTTAGATCTCTTGTGAACATGAAGGGATTCGAGACTGATGATTCGTTTGACCCCTCCCTCAGGCTCAGCCTGGCTATCTACAGCAGGGGTGTCAAACGCAAGGCTCGGGGCCCGGATCTGACCCATGGGATGCTTAGATCTGGCCTGTAGGGCCACCCTGGAAACAGCAAAGGACTGGCCTGCAGTGCTTCTGCCAGCAAAAACGGAGCGGCCCTCCTGAGCACTGTTTTCACTGGCAGAGTGTTGCAGGAGGCCATCGCAGGTTTTAGAGCTTAGGAGCCCGTTTTCGCTGGCAGAGCACTCGGGCCACCACCACAGACACCCCCAACATGAGTGACATTGAGCTGGCCATGCCCACCCTGGCCACGCCCACCCCGGCCCCCTGAGGTCAAACACAACCCTGATGAGGCCCTCAATGTTATCGAGTTTGACACCCCTGATCTACAGCAAGCAAGATATGGCTCTGAGCATGAACGATGATGCCACTATGCGAGCCCCATCCCACAATGCCGTCAGTCTGTCATTGTGACAGTAATGTCAACAATGCGCCAAGGGGGCATCTGTGCGATGATGTCACAGCCGGATAAGCTTTGCACTAATCACGTCTGATTTCAAAGTTGGAATGGGTTTTGTTGCTCACCTGTTGGAAGGTCTTTGTCTTTGGGGAGGGGTCTAACATAACAAAAACAGCAGGTTTTTTTTTGAGGAAACAGGAAACCCACCTCCCACTATCTCCCCCCTTCAACCCAGAAAGCTAGACACAGCTCTACATCTGGAGTTCTGAAGCTTAACATTCTTCCTGGACTTTAGGGTAGAGAAAACGCCAAATCCATCTTTTTCTCCCAATAAGCTCTTTGGACAACATAAACGTCATTTATGCTTGGGTGTAAAACAGGGGTGGGTTCTAACTTACCTCGCTGCCGGTTTGCTTCCTCCCGCGGGGCGTGGGCGCGCGTGCTTCACGCGGCCATGCCCGCATGCGCAGTGCTGAAAACTCAGCTTCTGCGCATGCACAGAAACGAAAAACAAGATGGCAGCGCCTATGGCACCGCCGAGAGAGCCGGTTCATGGGCGTGGCCAGCTGGCCATCACTCCTGGTTCGGCGAGCTGGGGGAAATTCCCACTACCGGTTCTAAAGAACCAGTCCGAACCGGGAGGAACCCATCTCTGGTGTAAAAGGCTCTAGGTGTGACCCTCAATTCTCCAACCTTTTGGTTTTGTTTCAAACTTACCAGATTGTCTACTTGTGACTTCCAACCACTGCTAATCAGAATATTCAGAACACAGAATCATAGGGCTGGAAGGGACCTTGGAGGTCTTCTAGTCCAACCCCTTGCTCAGGTAGGAAACCCTACACCATTTCAGACAAATGGCTGTCCAATCTCTTCTTAAAAACGTCCAGTGTTGGAGCATTCACAACTTCTGGAGGCAAGCTGTTCCACTGATTAATTGTTCTCACTGTCAGGAAATTTCTCCTTAGTTCTAGGTTGGATCTCTCTTTAATAAGCTTCTATCCGTTGCTTCTTGTCCGACCCTCCTGAAGCACCTGAGGGCAGGACAAGAAGCAACGGATGGAAACTAATCAAGGAGAGAAGCAACCTAGAACCAAGTAGAAATTTCCTGACAGTGAGAACCAGAGGTGGAATTCACTCACTTTCCCTACTGGTTCACGAATGTGCGTGCGCCCATCCACGCATGCACATGGCCTTCTGCGCATGTGCTTTGCTCGTACGAGCAGCTCACATGCATGCGTGCTGCTACAAAATGAGTCTAAATAGGTCGGCATAGCTCTGGGGTGGGTTGCTACTACCAGTTCGCCCAAACCGGTACGAACCAACAGAATACCACCTCTGGTGAGAACAATTAATCAGTGGAACGGCTTGCCACCAGAAGTTGTGGGTGCTCCATCACTGGAGGTTTTCAAAAAGAGATCGGACAACCATTTGTCCGAAATAGTACAGAGTCTCCTGCTTGAGCAGGGGTTGGAGTAGAAAATCTCTAAGTGGAATGGCTTGCATTCTGTAAAGTCAACCCACTCTTCGCTGTGATCATACCCTCCCCTGCCATCCTTCTCTTCGATAGTAGACATAACAACAGGTAGTCCTTGAGTTACGACCACAATTGAGCCCCAAAATTTATGTTGCCAAGTGAAACATTCGTTAAGTCAGCCCATTTTACGACTTTTCTTGCCACTGTTGTTAAGGGACTGGTTACTGTATTTCTTACGTTAGGAGGTGGTTAAGTGAATCTGGCTTCCCCATTTGACTTTGCTAGTCAGAAGGTCGCAAAAGGGATCATGTGACCCCAGGACACAGCAACGGTCACAAATATGAACCAGTTGCCAAGCATCCGAATTTTGATCATGTGACCACGGGGATACTGCAACGGTCATTAAGTGTGAAAAATGGCCGTAAGTTCCTTTTTTCAATGCCACCGTAACTTTGAACAGTCGCTAAATGAACTGTCATAAGTCGAGGGCTATCTGTAGTTTTCTTATCTGTTCATCCTACGATTTAGCTTCTAGATGCCTTATCATGTTTTTGCTCATCTCTGCACTCTTTCTATAGTTTCAATATCTTTTTTATATCATGGTGCCCAGAACTTAGCAAGGACAAAAGTCACAAGCCGAAAGCATGATTTTGTTGAAATAATCCTCAATGGTTCGAAGTCGGATAGTTTAAGGCACAGATGCCTGCATGGGAAAAGGTAGTTCAATCCCCATCCCAGCTGCCATTTTGACTTTTTTGACCTCAGCCCACCCACTTAAAAGTAAGGTTCTACATTTAGGCAAGAAAAACAAAATGCACAGGTACAGTACCTATACTGTACCTGTGCATTTTGTTTTTCTTGCCTAAATGTAAAACCTTACTACCTTACAAGGTCTCCAACCTTGGCAACTTTAAGACTTGTGGACTTCAAGTCCCAGAATTCCTCAGCCAATAGGTGGTACCTGGCTCAATGGTAGTAACTGTGAGAGGGATCTTGGAGTCCTAGTGGACAACCATTTAAATATGAGCCAGCCGTGTGCAGCAGCTGCCAAAAAAGCCAACACAGTTCTAGGCTGCATTAACAGAGGGATAGAATCAAGATCATGCGAAGTGTTAATACCACTTTATAATGCCTTGGTAAGGCCACACTTGGAATACTGTATCCAGTTTTGGTCGCCACGATGTAAACAAGATGTTGAGACTCTAGAAAGAGTGCAGAGAAGAGCAACAAAGATGATTAGGGGACTGGAGGCTAAAACATACGTTGAACGGTTGCAGGAACTGGGCATGGCTAGTCTAGTGAAGAGAAGGACCAGGGGAGACATGATAGCAGTCTTCCAATATTTGAGGGGCTGCCACAGAGAGGAGGGGGTCAAGCTATTCTCCAAAGCACCTGAGGGCAGGACAAGAAGCAACGGATGGAAACTAATCAAGGAGAGAAGCAACCAGGAATTAAGGAGAAATATCCTGACAGTTAGAACAATTAATCAGTGGAACAGCTTGCCTCCAGAAGTGGTGAATGCTCCAACACTGGAAGTTTTTAAGAAGAGATTGGACAACCATTTATCTGAAATAGTATGGGGTTTCCTACCTGAGCAGGGGGTTGGACTAGAAGACCTCTAAGGTCCCTTCCAACTTTGTTATCCTATCCTATCCTGTCCTGTCCAGTCCCGTCCCGTCCCGTTCCATTCCATATTTTCTATTCTATTCTATTCTATTCTATTCTATTCTATTCTATTCTATTCTATTCCATTCCATTCCATTCCATTCCATTCCATTCCATATTTTCTATTCTATTCTATTCCATTCCATTCCATTCCATATATTCTATTCTATTCTATTCTATTCTATTCTATTCTATTCTATTCTATTCTATTCTATTCTATTCCATTCTATTCTATTCTATTCTATTCTATTCTATTCTATTCTATTCTATTTCTTACTTTGGGTGTCGTTGGTTTGAAGGACAGGCAGAAGAGCCTTCCTAGCTACAATGCACCGCATTCATGCTTAAACCTAAGCCATTTCGGACGTTAGGGAGACTGACTATCCCCCCTCCAAAAGGGCGTTTTTAAAACGGAGTTGCTTTTAAAAGTGTTAAATAGTTCTCCTGAAATGTCATGGTGCCATCCAAAAAGTCGCCAAGATTTAATCTCTCTCAAAGAACTTCTGGATTAAACCTAGCACGAGCTGTGTTTTAAAAAGAACCCAGAATTTTTGGGCTGCAGGGATTTGCCTTCTGCATTTCCCAAGAGCAGAAAGAAATGAGTGTTTTTCTGCCATTTGTAAGAAACAAAATTCTAGAGATGCTCAATTGTCCTGGATAAAACCAAAGAAATATGAGGTCATATTTTTCTGATTTCCTGGATTACAGAGAATGGAATTTCCGCTCTTGGGGAAACAACCCTCCCCAACTCAAGTGATGTCTCTTAATCCATCCCTTAATCCTGAGGCTCGAGCGAGAACCGGAGAAAATTATTTAAGCTAAACTATAAATACAGAAGCTGTGAATTTTAAACCTGTTCCTCAGAAATATTATACAGCCGTAGCTAATTCAGCAAAGGATGCAGTGACGTCTAATCAGAAACTCAGATTTATTATGGAATAGCGTGAAATCTGCCTCAGATTTCCAGCCTCGGTTTGTACAGGTAGTCCTCGACTTACGACCACAATTGTTAAGTTGTTAAGTAAGACAATTGTTACGTGAGACAATTGTTAAGTGAGTTTTGCAGCCCCATTTTTACGACCTTTGTTAAGTGAATCGCAGCACTTGTCAAGTTAGTAATACGGTTGTTAAGTGAATCTGGATTCCCCCATTGACTTCGTTGGTCAGAAGGTCGCAAAAGGGGATCACACATGACCCTGGGACACTGAAACAGTCATAAGTATGAGTCGGTTGCCAAGCATCTGAATTTTGATCACATGATGCTACAATGGGTAGCATCATGTGATCATGTGAAAGCCAACTGGGTGACTTTCTGCCAGTCTCCCTCTCTCAGCCCAACCCCACCTCACAGGGTGGTTGTGGAGAAAAATAGGAGGAGGAAGGAATATTTCTTATCCCTGCCACCTTGAGTTATTTATAAAAATAGATAAAAATAAACAAATAAACAAAATATACCTGTAGTGGAGGTCAAACAATAATTTCCGAAGCATCCAATGTATGGTAGCTTGGCTGGAATTATTTTTATTCCTGGCTTTTTAAAGAAGAATTAATGATGGAAAGTTAACGCACAATCTAAGCATTTTTTGAGCTTCTTAAAAATTCCAACTTATCAAGTGTTGTTGTTTTTTTGGTCACCCAGATTGATTCAGCCCATCCTTTCATGTATAGTAAGGAACAATTCAGTAACCAGGACAGAAAATAGATTTTTGGGGATTTAAAAAAAAGATGTTTTCCTATCATCGAGTTTGCTAAAGAAAGGGTTATTTTTCATCCAGAAGATTGTCTGTTCTTTTTTTAAAAAAGAAAATAATAATCAAAATTGGGGCATCACTACCAATGTTGCATGCTGAATAGTTATTTATATACCTATATATCTTTATATAAAAATATGTATTATCTCTCTCACAAACGCAGGCCCACGTGTTCCATTCAGCTTTGCTTTTTGTACGATAAAATTCCTAGTAAAAGACTGAATGTTGCAAGGGGATTTTTTAAAAAAATAATTAAAAAGACAGCTATTTAAGGGTTTCTCCCCCCCGCCCCCATTGTTATTTACACCGGTCTCTGTTGTAAAAACTAAGATTTGGTTACATGACATATATATGCTACAGATAAAGCTCTATTAGAAACCAAAGTAGACTTTCGTGTGTGTATGTGTGTGTTTTTTTTAAAAAACTGTTATAATAATATGAACCTTTCATTTTGTGTATCAGTACATAAAAAACTGACTACAAGTTGTCTGTGGCTGGCTTTCACAAACTAGAAGGTAAATTCTTGGGTTGGTGTTACTCATTGAAAATGGTCACTAAATGAATGGTGGTATGTTGAGGACTACCTGCATTAAAGCAGATCTTGGAGGGCTTACAGATAGTCCTCAACTTATGACCACAATTGGCACCTGTTGTGGCCTGTTGGCTGCTGGACCTTCCAGCAACTGAATCAGAAGAGGCGGAGGCGCGTGGGTTAGCATCAGGGCAACCTGGGAGCTCCGAGGGGGAAGAGGAAATGGAGCTGTCAGAGAGAGACACAGAGGTGGAGCCTGGGCCGTCCATCAGCCCTCTGATGGAGAGTCAACAGCCCCCAGGTCTGGAGGTGGCTGATGAGGAAGAGGAGGAACAGCTGGGTCTGGTGCCTGACACACAGATGTGCAGAAGGAAGAGGAGAGGAGAGCAGTGGAAATCTATGGGCTGGTCCTTGGGAAGGAAGAGCCACCGCTGCTAGCAAGGCCTCAGCCTAGCTCTGGGGATAAAAGGCAGTGGCAGACAACTATTCATCTTCCGGACGGACGGACTTGTTAGCCTGTGAGAGAAACCTTTTGCCGGGGCTGCCGACATTCCTAATAAAGGAATATTTTGAGTTCACGTCAGAGAGTTTGTCATGTTTGGGGAACTAGGTCAGAACAGCACCAGAATTTTCATTGCTAAGCAAGACGGTTGTTAAGCGACACCCAATTCTATGACTTTTTTTTTGGTCAAGTGAATCATTGCAGTTAAGTGACTCATGCAGTCGTTATAAGTGAATCCAGTTTCCTCCGTTGACTTTGCTTTTTGGAAGACAGCTGGGAAGGTTGCAAATTTTCAACAAATCATAAATACATGCCAGTTGCCAGTCATCTGTTGGAAGAAAAATCTATCTGGTTCAGTTCCAAGCTGGGAGAAAGGCACTGGAAAGAAAATGGAGGCTGATTGGAAAGGATGCTGTTTATTGATGAGCAGAATCACACAGCGTGCAGTTCTGGGACAGCTGACAAAATGGATTTGAGAGTGGGTGGGGTTTTTTATACCTTCTTTGGGCTTTGTAGCTGAGATTCCTGTTCCTATACAAGAACATGTTCTTTAATATTCTAATGCAGGGGTATCAAACTGGATTTCTTCCAGGGCCGGATCAGAATTGTAGTTCTCCTCCGTGAGCCAGAAGGGGTGGGGAGCTGGGACAGACTCCTCCTGCAACACTTTACCAGCCAAAATAGGCACGGGGGTGCACCTCATTTTTTGCCTCCCCCAGCTCTCTGCGGGCCAAAATCAGACCATGGGGAGGCCTTCTGAGGCCTCAGCGCGGCCTATTTTTGGCCGACAGAGTGCTGCAGGTCGGGGAGGCCAAAAATGGGGGGCGCGGGGGGGGGCAATGCAGCCACATTTTGGCCAGCAGAGGCACCACGTGCCAGTCCTTTAATATTTCCAGTCCGGCCCCACAGGCCAGATTTAAGCAGCCCGCGGGCCGCATCCGGCCCACAGGCCTTGAGTTTAATTCCCCTGTTCAAATGGCTGTTGTCAGATTCCTATAGGGTCATGGCTTGTTCTAGAGGCAAAAGGGGAAATGCAAATCCTAGGTGTTTGTCTGAGCTAATCTTGTCAGCCTTTGACTTGCCTAATTGTATTGCTTATCTGGAGTCTCTGTCTGACCCAGTCTTCCTGAATGGATTACCAAATCTGCATTTCTAAAAGCTGGCCTCCTCAGTTTCTGCTTGGGGCAGGGAGACTGGGGCTGGTTTCTGCCTCCCTTAAGATTTTTTCTTATTTCTCCTTAAGGGAAATATTCTATCCTGCCTTTTTAATATTTCCCCAAATATTTCATTCTCTAGGAGGGTGGGTGCTGACTTTCTACACATCCAAATTTTGTTCATGTGATCGTTGGATCACATCATAAGTGCAAGGACCGGTCATAAGTCCCCTTTTTTTTCAATGCTGTTGTAACTTTGAACGGTCACTAAACAAGAATTGTAAGACGAGAACTACTTCGAATGTAAATTTCACGCTAAAACATGCCAGGCCTTTTTGGTGGTTTTTTTTAAAGGAAACTTAATTCATGGAGTAAAAAAAAAATATGGATGCATTAATTTTGGCAGATTCTGCATTTGAGAAAAGCCGACATCTGGAATTAAAAGGGCACATTTTGGCAAGGACATTTGCTTCACAGCGAGGAGAAAGGAAGTCTTTGCAATCTGGAACACACAGGCTGCTTCAGAGTACTTTTATTATGTCATTAATTCGTAAGGCAATATGTGGAAAAAATATCAAGTTTCTTTTCAGAGGGAGGAGAAATCTCCCAGAAGAGAAGAGAAATCAGGGCAAGAATTAGAATAGAATAGAATAGAATAGAATAGAATAGAATAGAATAGAATAGAATAGAATAGAATAGAATAGAATAGAATAGAATAGAATAATAGAGTTGGAAGGGACCTTGGAGGACTTCTAGTCCAACCCCCTTCTTAGCCAGGAAACCCTACACCACTTCAGGCAAATGGTTATCCAACACCTTCTTTAAAACTTCCAGTGTTGGAGCATTCACAACTTCTGGAGGCAAGCTGTTCCACTGATTAATTGTTCTTGCTACTAGGAAATTTCTCCTTAGTTCTAAGTTGCTTCTCTCCTTGTTTAGTTTCCACCCATTGCGTCTTGTTCTACCTTCAGGTGCCTTGGAGAATAGTTTGACTCCCTCTTCTTTGTGGCAACCCCTGAGATATTGGAACACTGCTATCATGTCTCCCCTGGTCCTTCTTTTCATTAAACTAGACATACCCAGTTCCTGCAACCGTTCTTCATATGTTTTAGCCTCCAGTCCCCTAATCATCTTTGTTGCTCTTCTCTGCACTCTTTCTAGAGTCTCAACATCCTTTTTGCATCGTGGCGACCAAAACTGAATGCAGCATTCCAAGGGAGGCCTTACCAAGGCATTATAAAGTGGTATTAACACTTCACGTGATCTTGATTCTATCCCTCTGTTAATGCAGCCTAGAACTGTGTTGGCTTTTTTGGCAGCTGCTGCACACGGCTGGCTCATATTTTATTTATTTATTTATTTATTTATTTATTTATTTATTTATTTATTTATTTATTAAAATTTCTATGCCGCCCAACTCCCGGGGGACTCTGGGCGGCTAACAACAGGTATAGAAACATATAATCAATAAAAGCAATTTTTAAAAAAACATGTTAAAATACTATCAATATTTTAAAAAGAACTTTCATTCATACCCCGCCTGCCGGAAGAGCCACGTTTTTATTGCTTTACGGAAGGCCAGCAGGGTGGGGATAGTCCTGATCTCTGGAGGGAGTTGGTTCCACAGGGAGGGGGCTCCCACAGAGAAGGCCCTCCCCCTCGGCCCTGCCAACCGACATTGCTTGGTCGATGGGACCTGGAGGAGGCCAACTCTGTGGGCCCTGACCGGTCGTAGGGAGGTATGCGGCAGGATGCGGTCCTGAAGGTAACCTGGCCCTGAGCCATGTAGGGCTTTAAAGGTAACGACCAACACCTTAAATTGGATCCAGAGACTAATGGGCAGGATGGACAACCATATTTAAAAGGTTGTCCACTAGGATCCCTCTCACAGTTACTACTGTTGAGCAAGGTACCACATATACTTTATATATATGGCATGTTGGCCTAACAAGTGGTGTTGGGTCAGAGCAACAGCAGGGAAATAAAACATTAGACCTCAGGCAATTTGGGGGTTTCATGAATCCTAAGCAGGGCCTTGAGTGCGGGTTGTGACATTGAAACCAAAGCTGAAGTTGAACCGATAAATCTATGCAACGTTGTTGGGCTTTTCTATATTTGTGTTGAGGGGTTTGGAATTGTAGATGTTTCATTATCTTACCAAGTAAGATCTTCAGGGCAGGTGTTCTGTAGAAATCATACTTTTATTTATTTATTTATTATTAGAGTTGGAAGGGACCTTGTAGGTCATCAAGTCCAACCCCCTGCTCAAGCAGGAGTTCCTACACCATTTGAGACAGATGGCAGTCCAGTCTCCCCTTGAAGGTCGCAAGTGTTGGGGCTCTCACAACCTCCGCTGGCAAGCTGTTCCACTGGTTGATCGCTCTCACTGTCAGAAAGTTTCTCCTCACTTCCAGGTTGAATCTCTCCTTGGTCAGCTTCCATCCGTTATTCCTTGTTTGGCTTTCTGGTGCCATAGAGAACAGCCTGACCCCCTCCTCTCTGTGGCATCCCCTCAAGTATTGGAACACTGCTATCATGTCACCCCTGGTCCTTCTCTTCGCCAGACTGGCCAAGCTCAGTTCCTGCAACCGCTCTTCGTATCTTTTATTTTCCAGACCCTTTATCATCCTGGTTGCTCTCCTCTGCACTTTCTCTAGGGTTTCAATGTCTTTTTTGTAGTGTGGTGACCAAAACTGGATGCAGTACTCTAGGTGTGGTCTGACCAAGGCTTTATAGAGTGGTACTAGTACCTCTCTGGTCCTTGAGTATATCCCTCTATTTATGCAGCTCAGGACTGCGTTGGCCTTTTTGGCTGCTGCTGCACACTGCTGGCTCATATTTAGTTGGCTACAATACAGGTGTTGTAATTGTGCTTTACTTACAACCAGAATTGAGCCCAAAATTCATGTTGTTAAGTGAGACATTTGTAAAGTGAGTTTTGCCCCATTTTATGACTCTTCTTGCCACATTTGTTAAGTGAATCACTGCAGTTGTTAAGTGACTAACATGGTTGTTAAGCAAATCTGGCTTCCCCCTTGACTTTGCTTGTCAGAAGGGGATCACGGGACACTGCAACCGTCATAAATATGAGTCATTTGCCAAGCGTCTGAATTCTGATCATGTGATCACAGGGATGCTGCAACAGTCGTAAGTGTGAGAAACGGTCATAAGTCACTTTTTTCAGTGCCTTTGCTACTTCGAATGGTCACTAAATGAACTGTTGTAAGTCGAGGACTACCTGTACAAATAGAAATAGAAATATAAAAATAGAAATAGGAATAATAAAAAATAGAAAAATAGAACTAGAACTAGTAGAACTTAGAACTAGAAATATATGGTGGGGCTTTGACTGCATGGTTGCCATTTTGACTTGAATTCTGGGAGTTGAAGTCCATACATCTTTAAGCTGCCAAGCTTAAGAAACACTGGCCTACAGGAACAGAGGTGGGATTCGACAGGTTCTGACCAGTTCTGGAGAACCGGCAGCGAAAATTTTGAGTGGTTCGGAGAACCGGTAAATACCACCTCTGACTGCCCCCGCCCCCATCTATTCTCTGCCTCCCGAGTCCCAGCTGATCGGGAGGAAATGGGGATTTTGCAGTATCCTCCCCCTGCTACTCCCACCAAGCCACGCCCACCAAGCCACGCCATGCCCACCAAGCCACGCCCACAGAACCGGCAGTAAAATAAATTGAATCCCACCACTGTACAGGAACCTTATTGTGCAATTCCAGCCAGAACAAAACAGTTGGCACAAAAGTCATCAATTTTATGTCATGGGCATCTCCTGGGCAACGGTGCTGTCATTGGCAAATCCTTTCAATCCAGAAGCACCCTTTGGTTATGTCTGTAGGTAATTCCAACCCAAATACCAAGGGAAAGACTGTAGCTGAGCTAATGCACTGAGCCCTTTTAACTTTTGACTTTTTATATCTTTTTAATTGTTATATGTTTTTATCTGTAATAGATTTGACATGTTGTGAGCCGCCCAGAGTCCCTCGGGAGTTGGGCGGCATACAAATCTATTAAATTAAATTAAATTAAATTAAATTAAATTAAATTAAATTAAATTAAATTAAATTAAATTAAATTAAATAATTAAATAATTAAATTAAATTAAATTAAATTAAATTAAATTAAATTAAATTAAATTAAATTAAATTAAATTAAATTAAATTAAATTAAATTATGGGTGGCCATTCATCACCGGAGGTTTTTAAGAAGAGAGTGGACAGCCACTTCTCTGAAGTCGTACAGGTAGTCCTCGACTTACAACAGTTCGCTTAGTGACCATTCAAAGTTACAACGGCACTGAAAAAAGTTACTTAGGACCATTTTTCACA
>JALIGW010000001.1:6117225-6142225 GCA_023053685.1 Diadophis punctatus similis
TTTAGGGAGGAAAAAGCTGCGTCTTATACTCCGAAAAATACGGTAAATTCACAAGGATGAATTTGAAGAGAAAGGGATGAAGGAAATCAGAGAAAGGATTGCAGGTAGTCCTTGGCTTAAAACCACAAATTAGCATTTCTATTGCTAAGCGAAGCGAAGCGGCTTTTGAGTGAGTCGCACCCAATTTTATGAACTTTTTTGCCACGATAGTTGCAGCTGTTAAGCGAACCATGTGTTTGTTAAGTGAATCCGGCTTCCCTCATTGACTTAGCTTATCGGAAAGCCGGCTGGGAAGGACACAAATGGTGATCACATGACCCCGGGACACTGTGACTGTGTTAAATATATGCCGGTTGCCAATGTCTGAATTTTGATCACTTGATTGTGGGGATGCTGCAACGGTCGTAAGTGTGAGGACTGGTTGTAAGTCACTTTTTTTCAGTGCCATTGCAACTTTGAACAGTTCCTGGACAAATGGTTGTTATGTCGAGACCTGCCCGTAAATGTACTCATCCAGAAATCACGCAATTGTTAAATGGATGGCGTATACTTATGCACGCCCCTTACTGACCTCTTAGGAATCGGGTGAGGTCAACAGTGGACAGTCTAAGGGTAAAGTTTTGGGGGTTTGGTGACAAAACCACAATGTCAGGTAGTGAGTTCCAGGCATTGACCACTCTGTTGCTAAAGTCGTATTTTCTACAGTCAAGTTTGGAGCGGTTCACTTTGAGTTTGTATCTGTTGTGTGCTCGTGTATTGTTGTGGTTGAAGCTGAAGTAGTCTTTGACAGGAAGGACGTTGTAGCAGATAATTTTATGAGCTATGCTTAGGTCGTGCCGAAGGCGACGTAGTTCTAAGCTTTCTAAGCCCAGGATTTCAAGTCTGGTTGCGTAAGGTATTCTGTTGCGAGTAGAGGAGTGGAGGACTCGTCTTGTATATTTAGGATTAACATTCAAAGAGAGATTGCTATGTGTACTGTGGAGGAAGAATGAGACATAAATAATAGAAATACATAAATAAATACAATGCTTTGATTAGTCAACAGAATTCTCACTTGCTGTGCAGACTTTCCTCCTTCCCGGATATTAAAAGAATAAAAGGGGGAAAAAGGAATTAATTTAAATTAATTCAAAGACATTAAAAAAAAATCAAAGGAAAAATAAATATATTGGCTTCCAGGAGGAATGAAAAAAAGCAACCATTAATTTATCTCTCCTGTTGGACTGATCATCCTCAACCAAGAGACTATTTAAAATGTCATAAAATCTTAATCGGGGGCCTGTCTGCAACATTCAGAGGAGGCAGCCTCAATGAAAAATGACAAAACTCCTTTAAACCCATGACTAAAAGGGACTAAATGACTTTAAAATTAGATTTATTTCCTTCTGGCTGTGAATCATTTCCTCTCATGAAATCATGCAATGAAAAACAAAGTCTAAGGAACATCCAATAATTGCGTTTCTAACCTCCCAGGAAGTAGCCATTTATTTATTTGAAATTCCCAAGAGCCGAAGGCAACGGCCAACGATATATACTGTAATCAATAAAAATACAGTAAAAAAATGCCCTCAATAAAACATCTAATAAAAATCATCAACAAAACCAATAAAGCAATGCGGAGACACCCAAACTCCAAACAACGGAAGCCATAAATATGATGACACCATCCCCTTTCTGTCTCAAAGGAGTCTATTCACATGCCCCAAATAAGAAACAAAGAAATAAAGAATGAATATCCAGCTAGCAGTCAGAAGACATGATGAAAAACTCCTTAATTGCACAACACATGGTTGTGCATAGTTTCAACTGGGAAAATGTAAACATCCTAGATCAAACCAAGCCCCCAAAAATGCTAGAGAATTTCTGGAAGCCTGGCACTCAGACATATCAGCCATCACCAGGCACATAGAGATAAACAACAGCTACATGCCATTCAAAAGACACACTAGAAAAGCCATAGAGGAAACAAAAAGACCAAAACACCTCCTCACCCACAATCAACACCCAGATGAGCAGAGATTAACACCAAGATTAACACTAGACCAACAATCAAGAAATAAACAACACCCCAATCAAGGAACTACCAACTCCAGTTGCACAAACTAACAATAAACAACAG
Organism: Diadophis punctatus similis; assembly: GCA_023053685.1. NCBI lineage: Eukaryota > Metazoa > Chordata > Lepidosauria > Squamata > Dipsadidae > Diadophis > Diadophis punctatus. Next base: position 6,119,345 of record JALIGW010000001.1, read on the forward strand.
CCTAATTAACAAACCACCCAAAACACTTCCACCAACACTGATAGGGCAAGCCTCTAGTGCAGTGATGGCGAACCTATGGCACGCATGCCACAGGTGGCACGCGGAGCCATATCTGCTGGCACGCGAGCTGTTGCCCTAGCTCAGCTCCAGCGTGCATGTGCACTCTGGCCAGCTGAATTTCGGCTCACACAGAGGCTCTGGGAGGACGTTTTCGGCTTCCGGAGGGCCTCCAGGGGGCAGGGGAGGGCGTTTTTACCCTCCCCAAGCTCCAGGGAAGCCTCTGGAGCCTGGGCAGGGCGAAAAACGGGCCTACTAGGGCCACCAGAAGTTGGGAAATGGGCCGTTTCTGGCCTCCAGAGGGCCTCCGGGGGGCGGGGGATGCCATTTTCACCCTCCCCAGGGATTGAATTATGGGTGTGGGCACTCGCGCATGCGCGATAGCATGTGCGGGCACACGCTTTCGGCACCCAAGGAAAAAAAGGTTCGCCATCACTGCTCTAGTGTGTAAAAATAAGAACAAACCCTTCTAGCACTGATGATGTTACCTAATTGGGTCATGAAACGTCTGCAAGAAAACAACCAAACTCAGAGAGCAACAAGAACCCCACAGTCCTCCTCCTCCTCCTCCTCTTCCTCCTCCTCCTTGCAAACCCCACTCCTATCTATCACTGATGATGTTACCTATGATGAAACGTCTGCAAGAAAACAACCAAACTCAGAGAGCAACAAGAACCCTACAGTCCTCCTCCTCCTCCTCCTCCTCCCCCCTCCTCCTCCTCCTCCTTGCAAACCCCACTCCTATCTATCACTGATGATGTTATCTATGATGAAACGTCTGCAAGAAAACAACCAAGCTCAGAGAGCACCGTGGGCCTCACAGTTCCAACCTGAGCTACAAATATTTTCTCCCATTGATAACAAGAAAAGCGCAGCCTTTCCTAATAATAATTCTAAGAAATTAGAGTTGACACAAAGGAAGCTTCATTGAAAAGCGAAGCTGTTCTTTTGTTCAGCAGAAGTCTATCAAGAGCTACCAGAAATAGTAACATGTTTATCTTAACCTTAAATAGAATAAATTTTATAATTAATTTTATAATAGCTGATTATACAATCTGATTATTGAGAAGGGATGAGATATGGGAAAAAGAGATGATTTTCCCTCCTTATTGAAGTGCTTATTTTGTCCTTATTGAAGGAGTTTTAAGTACATGTTAGTCTTTGACTTACAACCATTCATTTAGTGACTGTTAGAGGTTACAACGGCAGTGAAAAAAGTGACCTATGACTGTTTTGCACACTTATGACTTTGCAACACTTATGACTTTGCAGCATCCCCATGGTCACATGATCAAAATTCAGACGCTTGGCAAATGACTCGTATTTATGACGGTTGCAATGTCCCAGAGTCATGTGATCCCCATTTACGACCTTCTGACAAGCAAAAACAATGGGGAAGTCTGATTCACTGAACGACCGTGTTCGGAACTTAACAACTTCAGTGTGATTCACTTAATAACGATGGCAAGAAAGGTCGTAAAATGGGGCATCACTCACTTAACAGCTGTCTCGGTTAGCCGCAGAAATTTTGGGCTCAATGATGGTCATAACTCAAGGATTACCTGCATTGCTATTTAAGCCAGAAGCCCCTAATGATTAAGCGATGCCTCTCCATCTGGCCTTAATTTTATCAAGGTCAAACCAGTTCCTCTTTTGCACAATTTAACTACCAAAACCTCTGGAGATTCTGAGATTTAGAACACAAAGCCGGTGCGTTTTCAGTACGATACGGTTAATGTGCCAGATCTAGTAAAATAGCTCTTACTGGCCAGCCTGCCTTTAGAAGAAGCCGTTTCAAATAGCCAGAGCCTTAACATCGAATCCATTTCACCAGCTGAAGGGCTTGTAAAGAATCAATTATGGATTGTTCCTGATTCAATCCACATGCAAAGGAACCAGCTCCTTTTGCCATTCGGCTTCTCTGGCAAGTGTCTCGTTTAAATAATTAGTGACACTTGCTTTGATCACGTTCATCGGCTTGGTTATTCTTCGGGGGTTAATTGGCTATTTAATCCCTGTAAAAAAAAATGAGACAGGCTTTTAATTTCTTTTACCCTTCACAAAGCGGTAGACTTTTAAAAAAAAAATGCACGCACAAATCCAGGTATCTATCGAAATTCAACAGGACTCCTAAAAGCAGAGAAAGCAAGTCCAAAATAATGTAAATGTTCAGAAAGGTTAGGATTAGGGTTATTAGAATTAAGGACAGCATCTAACAATTTGTAAATATGGCGAAAGTGCAAAATGTGATAATGATACAGAATGAAAATAAGCAATTGGTAGCATGTGAACAAAACCAATGGAGGATGAATAGATAAATAGATGAATGATAGATATTTATATTGATAAATTACAAACAGAAATAGATTAGATAGATTAGATAGCTAGATGATGATGACAGATAGATGGATGGATGGATGGATGGATGGATGGATGGATGGATGGATGGATGGATGGATAGACAGACAGACAGACAGACAGACAGACAGACAGACAGACAGACAGACAGACAGACAGACAGACAGACAGATAGATAGATAGATAGATAGATAGATAGATAGATGATAGATAGATAATGATAGATAGATGATAGATAGATACAGTAGATAGATAGATAGATAGATAGATAGATAGATAGATAGATAGATAGATAGATAGATAGATAGATAGATAGATAATAGGTAGGTAGAGAGATAGATGATAGATAGATAGATAGATAGATAGATAGATAGATAGATAGATAGATAGATAGATAGATAGATAGATAGATAGATAGATAGACAGACAGACCTGTATACTGCACGAGTCAAAAAGAGGGCCGTGAAAATATTTATTGACCCCTCGCATCCTGGACATAAACTGTTTCAACCCCTACCCTCAAAATGACGCTATAAAGCACTGCACACCAAGACAACTAGACACAAGAACAGTTTTTCCGAACGCCATCACTCTGCTAAATAAATAATTCCCTCAACACTGTCTAACTATTCAGTAAGGCTGCATTACTATTACTATTAGTCTTCTCATTGTTTCTATCACCCATCTCCTCCCACTTATAACTTGTTGCTTGTATCCTTACGATTTATATCAATATTGATTGTTTCCTGATTGCTTATTTGAACCCTATGACAATCATTAAGTGTTGTACCTCATGTACCTCAACGAGGCAGTTGATGTAATGTGCCGGTGCCTGGACGACGTTAGGATCTGGATGGGGAGGAACAGACTCAGACTCAACCCCGACAAGACTGAGTGGCTTTGGATATTGCCTCCTAAGGACCATGACAACTGTCCCTCCTTGGTTCTCGAGGGAGCGAAATTAACTCCCTCGGATCAGGTCCGCAACTTGGGGGTCCTCCTAGATTAAAGTGACCAGATTTTTTTCTTCTAAGCGGGACACCATTGACGGGGGGCGGGCCCGCCTGGACGCCGCCATTTGAGTTTTGCCCTCTGCGCATACGCAGAACGCTGCGCATGCGCAGAGGGCAAAAGAAAAATGTCGGCGTCCAGGTGGGTGGGTGGGGGAGGCGGGAGGCCTTTCCTCGCCTCCCGCCTCCCCTTCGGGAGCCGGCAGTGGCTTGGGCTGGCTGGCTCGTAATGCTCCGCCTGTCTTTCGTGATCCCCGAGGATACCTAAGCCCCATTACCTGCCACGGATAGAAGCCGCTCAGCACATGTTCTTCTGGGGGGGGGACCCACCGGCTGGTCCCCCCCCAACCTTTATCCACCCCCTTCTCTCTTCATCCGATGGTGTCCTTGCGGTCCTTTATGGAGGCAGGTGGGCGGGGAGGGAGCGGAGGTCCAGTGATTTCCTCTGGGAAAGAAGGGGCGGAGGCGCAGCCACGCTAAAGGAGGTGGGGGGGGCGTGCGTCAGGTTTCCATGGTGGCGCCCCTTAGCCGTGGACGAGCAGCTCAGTCTCCTAGGGCTGCGCTGCTGCCAGCCGTTCCCTCCCTCCAAGCCCGCCTCCCCTCCCAGACCGGGAAGAAGCCTCTCTGCTCAATCGCTCGCTCGCCCACCCCGCCCCCTCCTCCTGCTCGCTCGCTCGCTTTCTGCTGTTCAAGAATGCAGCGCTTCGCCCAGCCCCCTCCCCAGACTCATTCATAGCGTCACATGGATCCGAGGGTGGTTGGGGGCCGTGCTTGGAAGGACGCTGTGAAATAAAGTTGAGGTGGGTTGCCAGGAAAAGGGCACAAAGCAAGTCGGCCATACTGTAAGGTGACCAGACGTCCGGGCATTCTTTTCAAAAAGCGTGACTTTTTGGAAAGAATGCGGGATGCGGGACACACGCTTGAAAAGCGTGTCTGTCCCGCCAAAAGCGGGACGTCTGGTCACCTTATCCTAGATCCACAGCTAAAATTGGATCATCATCTTACTGCTGTGGCTAGGGGGGCCTTTGCACAGGTTCACCTGGTGCACCAGTTGCGGCCATACTTGGAGAAGTAGGCTCTACTCACGGTCACTCATGCCCTTGTCACCTCCCGTTTGGACCATTGCAACGCGCTCTACATGGGGCTACCCTTGAAGAGTATCCGGAGACTTCAGTTGGTGCAAAATGCGGCTGTACGTGCTGTGGTGGGTGTGCCAAGGTACACCCACGTGACACCTGTACTCCGCCAGCTGCATTGGTTGCCCATCGGTCTCCGGGTCCAATTCAAGGTGTTGATTATCATCTTTAAAGCCCTTCATGGCTTAGGACCAGGCTACCTCCGGGACCCTATTCTGCCTCATACTTCCCTTCGACCGGTTAGGGCCCACAGAGTTGGCCTCCTCCAGGTCCCGTCAGCTAAGCAATGCCGGCTGGCGGGCCCTAGGGGGAGGGCCTTCTCTGTGGCGGGCCCCGCACTATGGAACCAACTTCCCCCAGAGACCCGAACCATCCCCACCCTGCTGGCCTTCTGAAAAGCCGTCAAGACATGGCTTTTCCTGCAGGCAGGGGGTAGAGACTAATCCATCTGAGCTCTCCCCCGGGTATGTCTGGTTGATGGATGTTGTAAATATTAAATTTTTAATTTTTGTATTTGGTTTTAATCAATGTTTATTTACTGGTGTTCTTGTATATCTGTTGTACGCCGCCCTGAGTCCCTCGGGAGTAGGGCGACATATAAGAACCAATAAATAAATAAATAAATAAATGATTCTTGACAAATGTATCTTTTATGTACACTGAGAGCATATGCACCAAAGACAAATTCCTTGGGTGTCCAATCACACTTGGCCAATAAAGAATTCTATTCTATTCTATTCTATTCTATTCTATTCTATTCTATTCTATTCTATTCTATTCTATTCTATTCTATTCTATTCTATTCTATTCTATACAGACGGACGGACGGACAGACATACAGATATGAGGAGAGAGAGACAGAGTGGGAGAGCGAGAGAGAGAGAGAGAGAGAATGAATTGTCTGTCAAATGGAATGAAATGGTTGTCCAGTCTATTTTTTAAAACCTCCAGTGATGGAACACCCAGAATTCTGAGAGGCAATTGAATAGTTTGCCTCCCAAATTTGTGGGTGCCCTTACTGGAGGTTTTCAAAATAGACTGGGCAAACGTTTGACTGGGATAAGGTCTCCTGCCTTGAACAGAGTGTTGGACTAGAAGACTATGATTCTATATTTTATGTTTAGATCAATCGATTGAGATAGATTATACGTGTGTGTGTGTGTGTGTGTGTGTGTGTGTGTGTGTGTAACATTTTTTTGCTGATAAATGAAAATGAAGGGAGACTATTATAGATAGATAGAGAGAGAGAGAGAGAGAGAGAGAGAGAGAGAGAGAGAGAGAGAGAGAGAGAGAGAGAGAGAATAGATAGATAGATAGGATGATAGATAGATAGATAGATAGATAGATAGATAGATAGATAGATAGATAGATAGATAGATAGATAGATAGATAGATAGATAGATAGATAGATAGATAAACAAGGTCAGAGATGGTGATAGAGATACTATGTATTTACCCATTTATTATTAAAATGGTATGCTGTCCATCTCACTGATACAATGACTGGGTGGCTAGATAGACAGACAGACAGACAGACAGACAGACAGACAGACAGACAGACAGACAGACAGATAGATGCATGCATCTACCTATCTATCTATACATAGATACATACATACATACATAGACACACATACCTCCAGCCACAGATGCCGTCTGGGTGACCTGGCCTTGCCCCTTTCTCTCCGCCCAGCCACTTCACAGGGCTGTTCTTATCGGGTAAAAAAAAGGAGACAGTGCTATGTACGTATGTCACCTTGAACTCAGGAATGAAAGCTGAGTGTGGATCTAACCCATCCATCAACAGACCTCAGAGGAGACCCCTTGATGGGGCATGGGAGGGTGGGGTTGTTCACTGCCTTCCTGTCTCTCCAGTCCTGTGTCCCTAGGTGACCTCTGCAGTCATGAAGACGATCCAGCTGTTTTTGTTGGGGTGCGTGGGTGTCAGAGGAATTATTCCCCAGAAGGAACATTTGCAGAAATAGCAATAACAAACCAGTCTTAAGGCAAAGAATAGAATAGAATAGAATAGCAATAAAAATAGCAATAAAAATAGCGAGTGGAGTGGAGTGGAGTGGAGTGGAGTGGAGTGGAATGGAATAGAATAGAATCTTTATTGAGAATAGAATAGAATAGAATAGAATAGAATAGAATAGAATAGAATAGAATAGAATAGAATAGAACAGAATAGTGAAGAATAGAATAGAATAGAATAGAATAGAATAGAACAGAATAGTGAAGAATAGAATAGAATAGAATAGAATAGAATAGAACAGAATAGTGAAGAATAGAATAGAATAGAATAGAATAGTGAAGAATAGAATAGAATAGAATAGAATAGAATAGAATAGAATAGAATAGAATAGAATAGAATAGCAATAAAAATAGCAATAAAAATAGCAATTGGAGTGGAGTGGAGTGGAGTGGAGTGGAGTGGAATGGAATGGAATGGAATAGAATAGGAATTAGAATAGGAATAGAATAATGGAGTGGAGTGGAGTGGAGTGGAATGGAATGGAATAGAATAGAATAGAATCTTTATTGAGAATAGAATAGAAGAATGGAATGGAATGGAATTAGAATAGGAGAATAATGGAATGGAATGGAATGGAATGGAATAGAATAGAATAGAATAGGAATTAGAATAGGAATTAGAATAGGAATAGAATAATGGAATGGAGTGGAGTGGAGTGGAGTGGAGTGGAGTGGAGTGGAGTGGAATGGAATGGAATAGAATAGAATAGAATCTTTATTGAGAATAGAATAGAATAATGGAATGGAATGGAATGGAATAGAATAGAATAGAATAGAATAGAATAGAATAGAATAGAATAGAATAGAATAGAATAGAATAGAATAGAATGGAATAGAATAGGAATTAGAATAGGAATAGAATAGAATAATGGAATGGAATGGAATAGAATGGAATAGAATAGAATAGAATAGAATAGAATAGAATAGAATAGAATAGAATAGAATAGAAAATATGGAATGGAATGGAATGGAATAGAATGGAATAGAATAGAATAGAATAGAATAGAATAGAATAGAATAGAATAGAATAGAATAGAATAGGAATTAGAATAGGAATAGAATAGAATAATGGAGTGGGGTGGAATGGAATGGAATGGAATAGAATAGAATAGAATAGAATAGAGTAGAGTAGAGTAGAGTAGAGTAGAGTAGAGTAGAGTAGAATAGAATAGAATAGAATAGAATAGAATAGAATAGAATAGAATAGAATAGAATAGAATAGAATAGGACACAGAAGGAATTTGTCTTTGGTGCATATGCTCTCAGTGTTCATAAAGAAAAATAAAATACATTCATCAAGAATCATAAGATACAATACTTAGTGATAGTCATAGGTTACTAATAAGCAATCAAGTCATACTAGGAAACCAATAAATCGATATCAATTGTAAAGATACAAGCAACATAGTTATAGTCATAAGTGGAAAGAGATAGGCACTAGGAAGGATGAGAAGAATAATAGTAATACAGTCTTAGTAAATAATTTGACAGTGTTGTGGGAATTAGTTGTTTAGCAGAGCGATGGCATTCGGGAAGAAGCCTGGATCAGAGAATAATAGAATAACAGAGTTAGAAGGGACCTTGGAGGTCTTCTAGTCCAACCCTCTGCTCGAGTAGGAGACCCTGCACCGTTCTGGACAATCTCGTCTTAAAAATTTCCAATGTTGAAGCACCTACAACTTCTTGTGGCAAGTTGTTCCACTGATTAATTGCTCTCACTGTCAGGAAATTTCTCCTTGCTTCTAGGTTGCTTCTCTCCTTGATGAGTTTCCATCCAGAAATTTGTTTTAAGTTCCTAACCAGGCCAAGATCTGCGTAACTGCTCCCAAACTTCACATACAAAAGTTGAGTTTTAGAGGACGGGGTGGGGGAGGGAAGGGAAGGGAAGGGAAACCTGTGGATTATCCGTGCTGCAGAATTAATGTCTCAACAACCTCTGCTGTTAAAGGAATGCATTGCAACTAATATTTAGCATGCCCTCAAACCCCCCACCCCACCCCACCCCGAGGCTATAAGATATTTTAAAGTTGGTAAACATTTTAAAAGTTGGTAAAATATTATGGACCAGATTCGAAAATACGAGAACAAATGATATATTATTCCCCACAGCAAGGGAAGCTGGGATGGTTCAAAATGTTTCTTTTATCCAATGAAGAGATTATATTTTATTTTGTCTCTAGTTCGAAATTGCTTCCGGATTTTGTGTTTGCGATGAGGGGGAAAAAAAAAAAGAAACGTTGATTCTGTTTTTGTGAGTTAGACAGGCTTATTGTTATAGAAATGGCTTGTACGTATTGCTGCGTAAAAGCAAAAAAGTTGTAGTTGTAATGCTGTTACCTTTGACTGTGTCGAAGAGTGGAAGGTTGGTGCCTTTTCCATCTTCTTTTCTCCCTTTACACCAGGGGTATCAAACTGAAGGCCCACGGACCAGATCCAGGCCATGGGGTACCTAGATCTGGCCCTCTGGGCCACCCTAGAAACAGCGAAGGACCGGCCTGCGGTGCTTCTGCCAGTGAAAATGGAGCTTGGGAGGGTCGCGCGCGGCCCTCCCAGGCTCCGTTTTCATTGGCAGAGGGTTGCAGGATCCCGTCGCACCTGAAAACAGAGCTTGCGAGTGCCACGGATGGCCCTCCCGGGCTCCGTTTTTGCTGCAGAGGGTTGCAGGAGCCCGTTGCAGCTGGAAATGGAGCTCGCGAGCCCGTTTTTGTTGGCAGAGCGCTCGGGCCACCACAGGCGCCCCCGACACAAGTGATCAGCTAGCCACGCCCACTGGCCCCCCCCCAAGGTCAAACACAACCCTGATGCGGCCCTCAATGAAATAAAAAATATACATACAAACTGGGTGAAACCACACTCAATAGCAGTGACTGTGAGAGGGATCTTGGAGTCTTAGTGGACAACCAGTTAAATGTGAGCCAGCAGTGTGCAGCTGCAGCCAAAAAAGCCAATGCAATCCTAAACTACATTAATAGAGAGATACAATCTAGGGACCTAGACTAATACCACTCTATAAAGCCCTAGTTAGACTGTCACGGTGTGATTATTGCCTGTTACATGTATATGCAGGGAGATGCATCCCTATTTAATATAATGGTTTATTCCTGAGCACATGATTGATATGTTCTTGTATGCATGTGTGCATTCCAATCTCCGCTCTATCCTTCTTCTTCTGTCTTCCATTGAGAGAAGACGCACATTTTATATCAGAGATGTAAACAAATGAGGATTTATTGTTTTTGTACCGAAATAAATATTTTTACTTAGACTTTTAAACTGCGGTTTCATTTTTAATGTCTGATGTCCGGGAAAAGATCAAACATCTCCTCTGTGAGATTAATTCTCACATCTGTCATAGAGCACACCTAGAGTACTGCATCCAGTTTTGGTCACCACACTATAAAAAGATATTGAGGCTCTAGAAAAAGTGCAGAGGAGAGCAACCAGGATGATTAGGGGGCTGGAAACTAAAACATATGAAGAGCGGTTGCAAGAACTGGGCATGGCTAGTCTAGTGAAGAGAAGGACCAGGACATGGTCATGAAGGACATGATAGCAGTGTTCCAATACTTGAGAGGCTGCCACAGAGAGGAGGGGGTCAGGCTGTTTTCCAAAGCACCAGAAGGCCAGACAAGGAATAATGGATGAGAGATTCAACCTGGAAATAAGGAGAAAATTTCTGACAGTGAGAGCGATCAACCAGTGGAACAGAAGTTGCCTTCAGAGATTGTGAGAGCTCCAACAATTGAGACTTTCAAGAGGAAATTGGACTGCCATTTGTCGGAAATGGTGTAGGGACTCCTGCTTGAGCAGGGGGCTGGACTAGATGACCTACAAGATCCCTTCCAACTCTGTTACTCTGAACTCTGAGTTTGACATCCCTGCTTTACACTATACCCCTTCTTTTTCCCTTCCTCTCTTCTTACTTTTCCATGTTTTTTTCCTTGCATTTTATACTTTGATGAACTAATAAAAAAGTATATATATATATATATATATATATATATATATATATATATATATATATATATATATATATATATATATATATATATATATATATATATATATATATATATATATATATATATATATATATATATATATATGTTTTCTGAGGTTTTCGCGGGTGTTTGTATGTAGGTCTTTGGGTATTCGGGTTTTCTCCCGCGTGAAATTGGAAGTGTCTTTGCAACGTTTCGATGAAGTCTCATTCATCATCTTGAATGATATATATGTGTGTGTGTGTGTGTGTGTGTGTGTGTGTGTGTGTGTGTGTGTGTGTGTGTGTGTGTGTGTGTGTAGGATTTTTTGCTGATAAATGAAAATAAAGGGAGACTATTATAGATCTATTTCGAGCTTATTTTGCTCTCGTCAGATAGCCATACCCCTTACTGGGATTTGAACCCGGGCCGGCTGCCTTGCAGTGCAGTGCATATATATAAACACACCCCAAGGCTATAAGAGCGTTCTGGCAACAACAGCAATCGCCCGTAAGCCCACTTAAGAAAAACAATGGCTAGGTGTTAAAATGTAATGACCACAAATGAAGGTGAATCTACATGTCCCAGGATAATGTTGCAGGATCCAATGTGGGTCGGTCACCAGGACCGGAGGTTTTGTTTTCCGAACTTTCGAACGCGTGCTGGAGCCCATCCTCAGAGAACTTCTCTCTGCCAGAATGTGTGGCCGAGATATTGTAATGAAAATGTCTTTGTGCCTATCAAGGTCTCCTGGAGTGTCCGCTGCTGCGCATCGGCTATTGGTGTCTATGGAGATGCTCAGTCATCCAGGTCATGGTTGTCCCAAAGGTGCTTTTTTTCAAGAGGCAACTGGGCTTTCTGGTTTTTCTTTGAAGACGTTTCGCTTCTCATCCAAGAAGCTTCTTCAGCTCTGACTGGATGGTAGAGGAATGGAAGGATTTATTCTCCTTGCATAAAAGCTGGTCATTTGCGTTCTTTTTAGAGAGTCGTTGAGGCCACTTGGAGGTTTGTCTGTGTCCTCAGGGTCACCTGAGTGGTGCAAATGGGTGTGGAGCTTTATTGGAACTGCTGAAAGGACTGTGTTGTAGATTGGATATAGATGATGTCCTATCCCTCCCCCTGTCACGATGTGAATATTGTCAGTTGTGAGTCTATGCAAGGTGATGCACCCCTATCCTAATATTATGGTACATCCCAATACAAGCAGAACACGTGATATGATGTCTGCGCATGTCTACATTCCTAATCCACCATTAATCACTTCTGCCTTGTCTTCGACCTGAACAGTCGTGTTACTTAGCAAAGATGTAGATTTATTGTTTTATATTGTTTCGTACTGAAATAAATATTTTCTATTAGACATTTAATCTCGGTTTTATTTCTAAGTGTTTGAATTCCAAGTAAAAGATTCAGATGTCGCCTCTACGGGAATATTCTTCCCTTAACACCCCCTCTGTTAAGAGAGGGCTGCTCAGTTTGGACTCAGATGGCCTCTTTGACCCCTCTTTCAAACCAAAGGTCCTCTCTGTCCAAAATGTGGACTTTGCTGTCCCCAAAGGCCTGTAGGAACGTTGTCCATGGGGTTATGATGGGTCAGACACGACTTTTCTTGCCACATTTCTTAAGTGAATCACTCCAATGGTTGACTTAGTAACCCGGTTCTTAAGCGAACTTGGTTTCCCTGTTGACTTTGCTTGACAGAAGGTCGCAAAAAGGGGGAAATCACGTGACCCCCCTGGGACACTGCGACCGTCATAAAAATGAAGCAGTTGTCGAGCATCCAAATGTTGCTTGGGGATGCCGCCGTAACTTTGAACGGTCACTAAATGAACTGTTGTAAATCAAGGACTACCTGTAATAATAAACATAAGTCAGGGGTGCCAAACTGCGGGCCGCATCCAGCCTGCGGGGTGCTTAAATCTTTTTTTTTTAAAGTTTTTTATTTTTTAATTGCAAAATACAAAATAAACATTCATCCTTCAGCAGTGTGTCGTCTGGTTATTATAACTCTTCTTTGTGACATCCTCATTCAATATCTTATCTTCATTTACCTTATTCACATTGTACATTTTTATTCTTATTTCTTATAATCTATCAATGGTTTTATTTATTCTTTGTCTTAATATATATCTTTTTACTTTTATCCTTCAATTCCAAAGCCCTTTTTTATTCTCCAACCATTTATAAAATACCTCTCAGATTTTATAGTATTCAGTTTGTTGTTTCTCTTTCATCTCTAAAGTCACTCTATTCATTTCTGCACATTCTAATATTTTCCTTGTCACATCCTCATCACTAGAAATCTCTCCACTTTTCCAGTGTTGTGCAAATACAATTCTAGCTGCTGTTAATATGTGTATAATCAAATATACATTAGCTTTTTTGATACATTTCCGGTAGCATTCCTAACAGAAATATTTCTGGTTTCATACTCACATGTCTTAATTTTTGTCCAGTACTTTTTTGCTTCTTTGCATGTCCACCACATATGATAGTATAATCCTAGTATTTGCTTAAATCTGGTCCGCGAGGCCGGCCTGGAAATAGCAAAAGACTGATCCGCGGTGCCTTTGCAAAGTAATGCAGGATGCCGCCCAGGCCGGAAACAAGGCACAGGGCGGCCGCGTGTTCTCCCCGCCCCCGGTGCCCCTTTTTGGCTGGCAGGGTGCTGCAGGAGGTGTCTGTCCCATTCCCGACCCCGACCCCGGCCGGCCCACGGAGGAGAACTACAATGCTGATCCGGCTCTCGAAGAAATCCATTTTGACACCCCTGTCATAGGTGGATAAAAATGTGAAATCTGCCTGGTTGTGTGACCAACCATCATACCCAGAGACAGTTGCAGAACAAATAAGCTACCGTATTTTTCGGAGTATAAGACACACCTTTTTCCTCCCTAAAAGAGGCTGAAAATTTGGGTGCGTCTTATACTCCGAATGTAGCTTTTCCGAAGCTTTTTTCCCCAGCCCTAAGGAGGTGCTAACAATCTTCCTGGCTTCCTACTCCGTCTTTGCAGGCTTGTTTTCATTCCTACTCCTCTGAAAAAAGTCTTTCCAGTCCTAACGAGGTGCTAGCGATCTTACCGGCTTGCAGCATTTTTTTTATTCCTACTCCCTTGAAGTAGTTTTTTACCAGCCCTAAGTCTTTGCAGGCTTGGTTTCATTCCTACTCCCTCTGAAAAAGGCTTTTTCAGCCCTAACCAGAGGATAAAATAATGTGCTGAAGCTGAACAGACTAAGGACGCTAGCCAGATGAATACCTGGTAGGTAGATTTTTTCCCCTATTTTCCTCCCCCAAAACTAAGGTGCGTCTTATACTCCGGTGCGTCTTATACTCCGAAAAATACAGTATTTGCCATCCCACCCTTTCTTCCTGAAAGCTGAAATCAAACCAACTTTAGAAAATTAGATCCACAATGCCCTGGTTGCAAGAGAGCCAAGATCTCTCTGGAACAGATACCCCGTTGAAAAAGATTTTGGGAGACTGAAAGCTGGTTTACAGGTGTCATAACTCAGAAGTCCCCCAACCCCTCGACTGCGACCCAGTACCGGGATGCGACCTGTTTGGAAACGGGTCGCAGGAGTGGCAGGTGAGTGCATGTGCACGCATAGCTTCACTGGCATGAGCGACGAGTGAGCAAGCGAGTGATTGCTGCTTGCACAAATGGAGCTGTGAGTGCATGTTTGCCCACCGTTCGTGTGGAACCGCCCCCTCTCCCCACCCCCCGCCAGTCTGCAAAACTGGAAAGTTTGGGGAACTCTGTCATAACTATCGTATTTTTGGACTATAAGACGCACCAGAGTATAAGACGCACCTTAGTTTTTGGGGAGGAAAATAAGAAAAAAGCTGATTGGCAGGTGGATTGGCCTCCTGGAATACCCCAAGTAAAGTTTACCCCCAAGTAAAGTTCCCAGAGGTGAACTTTAGCAGCAGGTTCATTGGTTGTGAGGTCTGCTACTTGCTTTTTTTTCTTCCTTTGAAACCTCCGTTTCAGAGGCTTTTATTCTGAAGCTCCGTTTCAGAGGCTTTTATTCTGAAGCTCCTTTCAGGGTATGAAGCTCCATTTCAGAGGCTTTTATTCTGAAGCTCCTTTCAGAGTATGAAGCTCCATTTCAGAGGCTTTTTTCAGCCTCTGAAACCTCCACTTGAGAGGCTGGGTGGGGCTACATTCGGAGTATAAGACGCATCCAGATTTTCACCCTCTTTTTTTGGGAGGAAAAGGTGCGTCTTATACTCAGAAAATATGGTATTTCAAGGCTCCCTCCTTTCAGTCTTGCAGAAGATCACTGATGATACTGATATTATCAAGTTTGGTAATGAAAACACCAAGCTCAGAGAACACACAAGGACCGCACAGTTTCCTCCTCCTCACCTCTGCAAGCCCTACTCCCTTCTAGCACTGATGATGTTACCCAGTTGGGTCATGAAACGTCTGCAAGAAAACAACCAAGCTCAGAGAGGGACTCTGAGAAGCTCAACCAAGGATCCCACAGTTGTTGCTGGGTCATGAAACATCTGCAAGAAGCCACAAACTCAGAGATCAGCAAGGATTCTGCTGACCACTTCCTGCTCCTCCTCCTCCTCCTCATCTAGCCCTGCCCCGGAGATTGTTGGGTGTGAGACGCTCCTTCTGAAGCTGGACTTAGGGGTTCAGGTGGGCCTTCTGCTAACGTACTTGCCTCCTAGCTGCGTTGCAAAGGCCCTGCCTGTTCTGCTCGAGGCGGTAGCAGGGCTGGCGATTGAGTTCCCCAGGTTGATGGTGCTGGGGGACTTCAACCTGCCATCGCCCGGTGAAACCTCAGAGGCAGTCCAGGAGTTCATGGCTTCCATGACAACCATGGACCTGACCCAAGTAGTTCAGGGTCCGACTCATGAGGGAGGTCACACGCTTGACCTTGTGTTTCTCTCGGGGCAGTGGAGAGATGATCTGAGGCTGAGGGGTTTAGTCACAGTACCCTTGTCGTGGTCAGATCATTTCCTTCTGAGGTTGGATTTCATGGCGCCACTCCTCCACCGCAAGGAGGCGGGACCGATTAAGTGGTTCCGCCCCAGGCGCCTAATGGAATCCGAAGGATTTCAGAGGGAACTTGGGGAAATACCGGACTCCCTGGTACACGATTCATCTGAGGCTCTAGTGACTGCCTGGAATCAGGCGGCAACAGGGGCTTTAGATCGGATTGCGCCTTTGCGGCCTCTCTGTGGCAGCGGATCCCAGAGGGCTCCTTGGTTTACTGAGGAGCTCCGGGAGATGAAGCGCCTAAAGAGACGCCTAGAGCGACGATGGAGAGCCAGTAAAGCTGAGTCTGACCGGACACTTTTAAGAACTTGCATTAAGTCTTACTTAGTGGCGATACGGGCGGCAAAATGTGCGCATTTTTCCGCCCTTATTGCGTCCGCCGACTCCCGCCCAGCTGCCCTGTTTAGGGTGACGCGCTCCCTCCTCGCAAAGGGGGGGGGGCGAAGAACCCTTGCAGGGTAGAGCTGAGGAATTTTCCCAGTTCCTGGCGGATAAAATCACTCAGATTCGGACAGACCTGGACTCCATTTGGACAGGGCAGGCCGAGATGACAGGGGCGAGTCTTAGTCCTGTTATTTGGGAGGAGTTTGAGCCTATCACTCCTGAGGATGTGGACAAGGCCATAGGAGCGATGAGCGCCTCCACTTGTTTATTGGACCCGTGTCCCTCCTGGCTGGTTTCGGCCAGCAGGGAGGTGACACGCGGCTGGCTCCAGGCTGTTGTGATCGCATCTTTGAGAGAGGGGTCCGTCCCGCAGCCCTTAAAAGCTGCGGTGGTGAGGCCCCTCCTCAAGAAGCCTTCCCTGGACCCAGCGGATTTAAAGAACTTCCGTCCAGTCTCCAACTTACCCTTCTTGGGTAAAGTTGTAGAGAAAGTGGTGTCGCTCCAACTCCTGCGGCTATTGGAGGATACTGATTATCTGGATCCCTTTCAATCGGGTTTCAGGCGCGGCTACAGTACGGAGACTGCTTTGGTCGCACTGATGGATGATCTCTGGCGAGCACGGGATGGGGGTCATTCCTCCATCCTGGTGTTACTTGACCTCTCAGCGGCTTTCGATACCATCGACCATGGTATCCTTCTGCGTCGTCTTGGGGAGGTGGGAGTGGGAGGCACTGTTTTACGGTGGTTCTCCTCCTACCTCTCTGACAGGACGCAGTCGGTGTTGACAGGAGGGCAGAGGTCGGCCCCTAGGCCCCTGGTTTGCGGGGTGCCACAGGGTTCGGTCCTCTCGCCCATCCTGTTTAACATTTACATGAAACCGCTGGGTGAGATCATCCGACGACACGGGGTGAGGTATCAGCAGTATGCTGACGATACCCAGTTGTACATCTCCACCCCGTGTCAGTTCAGTGAAGCAGTTGATGTAATGTGCCGCTGCCTGGACGATGTGAGGGTCTGGATGGGAGTGAACAGACTCAGGCTCAACCCAGACAAGACTGAGTGGCTCTGGATTTTGCCTCCCAAGGATTATGTCGACTGTCCCTCCCTGGTTCTCGGGGGAGAAAAATTGACTCCCTCGGAACAGGTCCGCAATTTGGGTGTCCTCCTAGATCCACAGCTAAAATTGGAGCAACATCTTTCAGCTGTGGCTAGGGGGACCTTTGCACAGATTCGTCTTGTGCACCAATTGCGACCTTACTTGGAGAGGGAGGCTTTGCTCACAGTCACTCATGCCCTTGTCACCTCACGGCTAGACTACTGTAACGCGCTCTACATGGGGCTACCCTCAAAGAGCATCCGGAGACTCCAACTGGTACAGAATGCAGCTGCGCGAGCTGTAGTGGGTGTACCGAGATACACCCACGTAACACCTATTCTTCGCCAGCTGCATTGGCTGCCAATTAGTCTCCGGTCGCAATTTAAGGTGTTGGTCGTTACCTTTAAAGCCCTACATGGCTCAGGGCCAGGTTACCTTCGGGACCGCATCCTACCACATACCTCCCTACGACCGGTTAGGTCCCATAGAGAGGGCCTCCTCCGGGTCCCATCGGCCAAACAATGTCGGTTGGCGGGGCCACGGGGGAGGGCCTTCTCTGTGGGAGCCCCGTCCCTCTGGAACCAACTCCCACCAGAGATCCGGACTATCCCCACCCTGCTGGCCTTCCGTAAAGCCATAAAAACTTGGCTCTTCCGGCAGGCGGGGTGAATAGGAAGATCAGATTCCCCCCTTGAATGTTGTTTTTATAATTGTTTTAACTATGCCTTTTAATTTTAAATTATGATAATTGTTTTTATTGTACGCTTCTTATTCTGTTGTACGCCGCCCTGAGTCCCACGGGATTGGGCGGCCTATAAGAACGTCTATTAAATTAAATTAAATTAAATTAAATTAAATCTCTGGCACTGATTATGTTATCCAGTTGGGTTATGAAACGTCTGCAAGAAACCCACCAAGCTCAGAGAGGACAGAGGACCCCACAGTTGTCTTCCTTCTCCCCCTCCTCTCTGCAAACTCCACTCCCTTTTAGAACTGATGATGTTACCCAGTTGGGTCATGAAATATCTGCAAGAAACCACGAAGAGAGCACCAAGGACCCCACAGTCCTCCTCCTCCTCCTCCTCCTCCTCCTCCTCCTCCTCCTCCTCCTCCTCCTCCTCCTCCTCCTCCTCCTCCTCCTCTTCATCTCTGCAAACCCCACTTCTTTCTAGTACTGATGATGTTACCTAATTGGGCCATGAAACGTCTGCAAGAAAACCACCAAGCTCAGAGAGCACCAAGGACCCCACAGTCCTCTTCCTCCTCCTCCTCCTCCTCCTCCTCCTCCTCCTCCTCCTCCTCCTCCTCCTCCTCCTCTTCTTGATCTCTGCAAGCCCCACTTCCTTCTAGCACTGATGATGTTACCTAATTGGGCCATGAAACGTCTGCAAGAAACCACGAAGAGAGCACCAAGGACCCCACAGTCCTCCTCCTCCTCCTCCTCCTCCTCCTCCTCCTCCTCCTCCTCCTCCTCCTCCTCCTCCTCTTGATCTCTGCAAGCCCCACTTCCTTCTAGCACTGATGATGTTACCTAATTGGGCCATGAAACGTCTGCAAGAAACCACGAAGAGAGCACCAAGGACCCCACAGTCCTCCTCCTCCTCCTCCTCCTCCTCCTCCTCCTCCTCCTCCTCCTCCTCCTCCTCCTCCTCTTGATCTCTGCAAGCCCCACTTCCTTCTAGCACTGATGATGTTACCTAATTGGGCCATGAAACGTCTGCAAGAAACCACGAAGAGAGCACCAAGGACCCCACAGTCCTCCTCCTCCTCCTCCTCCTCCTCCTCCTCCTCCTCCTCCTCCTCCTCCTCCTCCTCCTCCTCTTGATCTCTGCAAGCCCCACTTCCTTCTAGCACTGATGATGTTACCTAATTGGACCATGAAACGTCTGCAAGAAAACCACCAAACTCAGAGAGCACCAAGGACCCTTAAGTTCAACCCCGAGCTACAAATATTGTCTTCTATCACTGCACAAGCACAGCCGGCTTGCTGATCCTGGGCCAAAGCTGGCGTCCTTGATGTCTCTTTGAAGGCCTCAGAGCTTGGCAACCTTGATCCCTTTCCCACTTAAGCTGCAATAAACCCACCCTCCCAAGAGCCACGGACAGGAAAAGCGGTTCGGATTAGCCGAGAAAACCCATTTGAAATCTCCAATGATCGGACGCCCTCAATCCCAACTCCGGCTTTCGCCTGTCCAGGCTGATCGTGTCTTTAACTTTGACAACCGGAGCTTAGAGAAAGGCTGGCCATTGCTGGGTGCCAGAATTAGTCCGAGAGAGAGAATCCCGCGCTCGGAAAGACGATAATCTGCCTAGAGAAGATGTGTCCCAAAGACAACCTGGTTTGTCAGTTTGCGCACTTTAATCAGAGTGAAGCTCTAAATCCGAAAAGCCTCCCAGGGGGTTTATAGATAATGAAGCTGGATGTAATGAAATTATGCTACTTTTTGGAAGGAGAGATCTCCTTCCAGAAGACTGCCACAAAGAAGAGGTGGGTCAAGCTACTCCAAAGCCCCTGAGGGCAGGACAAGAAGCAAAGGATGGAAACTAATCAAGGAGAGAAGCAACCTAGAACGAAGGCCAAATTTCCTGACAGTGAGAACAATTAACCAGTGGAACTACTTGCCTCCAGAAGTTGTGAATGCTCAAACACTGGAAGTTTTTAAGAAGATGTTGGATAACCATTTGTCTGAAATAGTATAGGGTTTCCTGCCTAATCAGGGGGTTGGACTAGAAGACCTCAAGATCCCTTCCAGCTCTGTTATTCTAAAGCTTTCTAAAGACTTCGCATTGGCACATTTTTTGGGGACTGCTTTGCAAATCGGAACGAAACAGTCAATGCCAGGTTTAACAGCAATAGCACTTAGCAATAGCACTTAGACTTATATACCGCTTCACAGTGCTTTACAGCCCTCTCTAAGCGGTTTTACAGAGTCAGCATATTGCCCACAACAATCTGGGTCCTCATTTGACCGACCTTGGAAGGATGGAAGGCTGAGTCAACCTTGAACTGGTCAGGATTGAACTCCTGGCAGTGGGCAGAGTTTGCCTGCAATAGCAATAGCACTTTGACTTATTTATTTTTATTTATTTTATTAAATTTATATGCCGCCCAATTCCCAAAGGACTCTGGGTGGCTAATATACCGCTTCACAGTGCTTTACAGCCCACTCTAAGTGGTTTTACACAGTCAGCATATTGCCCCCAACTATCTGAGTCCTCATTTTACCCACCTCGGAAGGATGGAAGGCTGAGTCAACCTTGAGCCGGTAAGATTCGAACTGCCGACCTGCGGTTATATTCTGAACTATATTCCCTTGGACAGCCTTCTGAAAGTATACATTTACATTGCCCCCAACTATCTGAGTCCTCATTTTACCCACCTCGGAAGGATGAAAGGCTGAGTCAACCTTGAGCCGGTGAGATTCGAACTGCCAAACTTCAAACAGCCGGCAGTCAGCAGAAGTAGCCTGCAGTACTGCATTCTAACCGCTGCGCCAACACGGCTCCGAATAGGAAGAAAGAGTGCAAAGAGCAACAGAGATGATCAGGGATCTGGAGGATAAAGAATATGATGAATGTTTGCAGGAAGGTCTGGTATAATGAAGAGAGGGATTAGGAGTGACACAACAGCAGTCTTCCAATACAGGTGGTTGTCGACTTACAACCACAAGTGAGCCCAAAATTTCTGTTGCCAAGCAAGACAGTTCGCTAAGTGAGCTTCGTCCCATTTCATGATGTTTCTTGCCACCGTTGTTAAGTGCATCACTGCAGCAGTTAAGTTAGTAACACGGTTGTTAAGTGAATCCGGTTTCCCCATTGACTTTGCTTGTCAGAAGGTCACAAAAGGGGATGACGTGACCTCCGGCACACTGCAACCATCATAAATACGAATCAGTTGCCAAGCGTCCGAATTTTGATCACATGACCAAGGGGATGCTGCAACGGTCATAAGTGTGAAAAAAAAGACCATAAGTCACATTTTTCAGTGCTGCTGTAACTTCAAACGGTCACTAAATGAACTGATGTAAGTTGTGGAATAACTTGAGGGGCTGCTCCAAAGAAGAGGGGGTCAACCATATCTCCAAAGCCCCTGAGGCAGCGGTGGGTTCCTACCAGTGCGGTCCACTCTACCGCATTGGTAGCGGCTGGCCGATTACGCAATTTGTGCGCGACACCGGTCCATCGTCTTCACTGGTCGCCATCTTTTTTTCAGAATTTTTGTGCTTTTTTTACTTCCTGCACATGCGCGGAAGCAAAATCACGCAAGGGGGCGTGCATGCATAGCCTGCTGCGCGCACACGAAATGTGGAGATGCACGCGCAGCGCACCAGTAGCAAGGTAAGAGAGTAACCCACCGCTGCCCTGAGGGCAGGACAAGAAACAATGGATGAAAACTAATCAAGGAGAGAAGCAACCAAGAACCAAGAAGACATTTCATGATAGAAAGATTAATCAGTGAGTTCAGACGTTGTGGGTTCCAAACCAAGCATTAATAAACCTCGGTGTTCCTGAACATAACTTCAGGTAGCTGCATTTCAAAATTCCTCCTTCCGGTCATTCTTTGCTCTATGCCAATGATAATCCTGGCTTGAAATCATAGTTAGGACACTCAAGTTTAACTCGAAATGTCCCCGTTTATAAAATCCCTGCATAGGTATCCTTCTGCATTGTCTCGACGAGTTGGGAGTGGGAGGCACCGTTTTACTTCCTTTCGACCGGTCAGGTCCCACAGAGTGTGTCTCCTCCAGGTCCTGTCAACCAAACAATGCCGGCTGGCGGGGCCTAGGGGGAGAGCCTTCTCTGCAGGGGCCCCTGTTCTCTGGAACCAACTCCCCCCGGAGATCCGAATTATCCCCACCTTGCTGGCCTTCCGAAAAGCCATTAAGACATGGCTCTTCCTGCAGGCGGGCTGATTTGAGACAATTTCACATCTTAGGTCTCCCCCACGTAGGTATGGTTTTGTATGTTTTTTAAATTGTTTTTTAAATTGTTCTTTTTTAAATTGTTTTTAAATTATTATTTTTTTTGTAATTTTTTTATTATTTTTCTTCATTAAACATCTGAATATTTTGATACAGATCTACACCAGTGGTGAAATCCAATTTTTTTTACTACCGGTTCTGTGGGCGTGGCTTGGTGGGTGTGGTGTGGCTTGGTGGGCGTGGCAGGGGAAGGATACTGCAAAATCTCCATTCCCACCCCACTCTGGGGCCAGCCAGAGGTGGTATTTGCCGGATCTCCGAACTACTCAAAATTTCCGCTACCAGTTCTCCAGAACCTGTCAGAACCTGCTGGATTTCACCCCTGATCTACACTCGTTTTTACAACATTGTTATATCTCAATTATGCACATTAAATCATAAATTTACAGTCTCTTCTGTCTTCGTTTTCTTCTCACGTTGTCACACAGTCTTTCCTCTTTTTTTTAGTCCAGTTGTACCATCTAGTCCATG
Source organism: Diadophis punctatus similis (assembly GCA_023053685.1). NCBI lineage: Eukaryota > Metazoa > Chordata > Lepidosauria > Squamata > Dipsadidae > Diadophis > Diadophis punctatus. The sequence continues at coordinate 6,141,868 of JALIGW010000001.1, forward strand.
TTTTGTAGTATTCTGAATTGCATTGTCCTTTGAGTTGAATAGTTTTTAAATTATTATATTGTTTAGTTGTTCTTTAAATGTTGTACGCCGCCCTGAGTCCCGAGGGAGTAGGGCGGCATATAAGAACACTAAAATAAATAAATAAATAAATAGGCTAGCAACCAGGAGACGGTGAGTTCTAGTCCTGCCTTAGAAAGGAAAGCCAGCTGGGTGACTTTGGGCCAATCACCAGAAGACTTTGAGTTCTAATCCCGCCTTAGGCATAAAAGCCAACTTGGTGACTTTGGACCAATCACTAGAAGACTTCGAGTTCTAATTGTGCCTTAGGCATAAAAGCCAACTGGGTGACTTTGTGCCA